>OZ010799.1:308120659-309333159 GCA_963932465.1 Maratus speciosus
ATGTCTCTCTGGTGTGTGGCGCGCCTACGAGAGAGACCCCTCGGTATTTACATGTTAAAGAATCAAACAACGCATCATGCTAATGTTTAGAATAAATTGATTGGATAAAATTTCCAATTAGAAAACTAATTTAATATATATCTATGATACTGTAGTTGTAGTTCTCTAATTTCTTGGTTACAAATCCCTTTTCCATGGACTTTAACCAATCAGATTATCAGATACGGTAGGGATGACAAAACTAAGACTGGACAACATGATCGTGATTCGTGAACAGCGACCTATGTAATAAATATGTTCTAATTTTTAAATGGCAACGAGCTGTATGAACTGAACTTCATTGTTTTTGTTTTGTTGCGCTTTAAAATTCGTTTTGTTTGCATAGTTTCTATAACATTTCGAGGAAACTTAAAAAAAAATCAGAATTATAGAATTTTACAGTTCTTTAAAATCGTTCAATATGGCTTCAGCTGTTGAATTGACGCCAACTGAAAAAGAGTTATTTAAATATACTGTTGAATGCAATTATGATGAAGTAAAGCGCTTGTTGACTGCTGAAAAAGTGTCTGTAAATTGTTTTGATGAAGATGGTATGACACCATTGCAACATGCTGCATATAAAGGAGACTACAAATTATGCAAATTACTTTTAGATTGTGGAGCTGATGTTAATTTAACTCGTCACACCTCAGAGTACAGTGCTCTCACTTTCGCTGGTTTGAGTGGGAAGGTTGATGTCGTTAGTTTATTATTGGAACATGGAGCTTCAGTAACTAAACTGAATTCGATTAATAAAACCGCTTCTCAAATGGCAGCATTTGTTGGTAATCACAAAGTTGTGAATATAATCAATAACTTCTTACCTTCTGAAGAAATTGAATACTTTACGAAAATCCAAGGATTAGAAAAAGAACCAAAATTGCCGCCATTTATGTGTGCACCTGTTCATAAAATGGCTGTTAAAACCAATATTCATCCGGTATCTCTTGTGATGTACATTCAAGATAATTTGTGCATTTTAGAAAATTCCAAGAAAGTCATTAGGGTTTTTAATATTCTCTGTGAAAAGCAGTTAAAAAATGAAGGCAATGAGTTATTATCTTTGAAATTCCACCATCTCGCATTTATAATTAATGCTTGCCAAACTTTTATTAATTCTCAGAAATCAAAATCTGAGAATGCCGATACCAAAGAAATATTAAATCAACTGATTAAGTATTGGATCAAAGGCGATAATAATGGATTTCCCATAGTTTTAGAGAAACTACTTCGTCAAGATGTTAAAGAATATCCTTACATAGAATGTGACATGTTTAAACAACTTGTGAGAATGCTAGCGCCTGTTAAAGTTGGTGAAGAACCCAGTGCTATTACAATTATTAGTGAAGTTGTCAGTGGTCAACGTGGTTTAGATAATGCTGTTCTCTGTGCCACGTGTGGTGAACCTTCTGCTGAGAAAAAGTGTTCTGCTTGTAAATCGGTTTATTACTGCACTAAAAATTGCCAAAAATTACATTGGTTTACACATAAAACAATTTGTGCCGATCTTTTAAAATCATATTTAGAACAACAATCTAAAGCACAAAGTGATTCTGCTGAAAAGTCTAATGAGAAATCCTCATAGATTGTGTTTAAAAGAAAAAAAAAATAATTTTTGCACTTATGGCCTTTAGCAGAGTATTTTGTTTATCTTAACATATGATTTCTATGCAATATTGTGTGTAATGGTATAATTTGATGTTAGTAATTAATAACTGGTAAAACACCAGTTCTTACATTTATTTATTTTATATGAAAGTTCATTTACTGTGTGTACTTTATTTAGTTTTTTTAATGACACAGAAAGTAACTTAAATAAAATAGTATGAATAGAATGTATTTTTGAAATTTAAATTCGTTTAATAATTCATTTTTATAGCTAATTTATTTCATATGCAAATCAGTATCAATATGTTTCTTTCTTTCGTAATTTTATTTTTTCTGTTTTGTTCATTTGCTATAAGAGTGTAGTTAGTTACTAACAGACTGTAGTGAAATTATTTTGCAAAACATCTGATATTGAAAAATTAGAGCAATGCCTGACAATTCAAGAGCTATACAAAATATTTATAAAGTTATTAAAATATTGATTTGATTTTTTGCTCTTAAAATGAAATAATCATCCTTTCTGCAGTTAGACTCCCCTTTCTACAAGTTGTCCAGCTTAATATCAATTATCTTATTCAAAGGTCAAAAGCATTGTGCATGGTACAAGTAGCAAAACTATATTAGTCACTAGTTTTTAGTGTAGTGTGCTACGTTTTGTAAAATCTAATGTGTACCTAAGTAGTGCAATACTACACCCTGGTAGCAGAAAGTTCGAGATGAGTGTCACAGATTTTCTTTTCTCGTTTGCAGATTATTTTTCTATTGAACCTTTATTTTGCTTTATATTATGTTTGGCTCTTTATTACTTAATATAAAAATTTAAGATTATTATTAGTAAAATTAATAAAATCAGGGCCGTTTGAAGCGGGGGGGGGGGGGGGTGAGGAGGCCGGTGCGCAAAATGAGCGTTCACCAAATTTATATTACTAACCTTCTTTGTTTCTTCTGTTTTTGTAAAAAAAAATATAGAGATACATATTGTGAATTTTTTTGTGACAAAAACATACATTCTCAAAATAGCATATGACTTCTTTCTCGAAATTCAAAAGGTGTTGCAAACTGTTATACACTTTGTTAGATACATTTTTTCCACACCCGTTTTCCAGATCCCCTTTGCCAAAATATAAGTGCAATTTTCTCTTATGTTATTTAGTTCTTAAAGAGGTGGGGGAGGGGGGGGGGCAAAATTGAAACTTTGTCCCGGGCGAAGTTTTCTCTTTGCACGCTGCTGAATAAAATACATAATAATTAGGGATTGACCGAATCAGCAATTTTGCCGAATACCGAATACCGAAGCTTCGGTATTCGGCAACCAAATACTTGAAATTTTTTAATACGCATTTTTGCATATATTAGCTTTTTTAATAAGCTTTAATTGAAATTAAATTCTCAATGATTTAATTCAGTTACATTTTTATTCTAAAATCTAATTACACAAAAAAATTTAATGACTTATTTCCACTCACAAATTCATTAACCCATCGCTTATTTTTTATTATTTTATCACTAGTCAATAACCAAAAATAACCTATGAAAGTATTAAACTATATAGGGTATTATTAAGGATAAGGATTGTCAGAAAAACAAAAGTTCATTCAAATAATAAAAAACAATGTTATCATTAATCTGATTTACTGATTGTCTAACTCTAATTATAAACATATTGAATAGGGATGTTCTCAAAATACAAAAAGTATTATATAAATTTGTACATTTAACTATTTTCTGTCAAATTATTGATAGAATATTTTGATTAATATTTTAACATTGTGGTGGTGAAGATAAGAAATTTGAGCGATTTTGATATAATGGTTATAAAAGCGGATAGGCATAGGGGTATACTTATTTGATGTGTGTATTTTCTTTAATATACGCCTTAGATATACCGATGTGAACTCTGATATACTTATTTGATGTGCATATTAAAGAAAATACACATTAAATAAATTTAAATTAAAAAAAAACTAATATAGAAGTAAGTAAAATTAAATGATAAGGGAAAGATGCGCATCTTCCTTACTTTTTTTTTTTTCTCTGTTGTAGACAGAGTTCTTTTGATTTCACACCTATGTAGACTATTTTAGGAAGGAAAAAGTTTTTTTTTTAATAAAAAATGGCCTTTGACACTTGTTTTTTGTATTGCAGCTGAACTCTGAACTCATCCACATAATATTGAAACTCATTGTTTAGCCTATTCTACTGCTAAGTAAAAGAGAATTCTTCTACTTCTAAGAAAGTACTTATCTGCAATTATTCGGCCGAATACTTTTAAGTATTCGGCCGAAGCCGAATATTCGGTTTGCATGCCGAACCACCGAATACCGAATCAACTATTCGGTATTCGGTCAATCCCTAATAATAATGTCAAAGGTAAGTGATCGTTTGATTAACACTTAAATTGTAAAATATTTTACCTGCAGGTTATTTTCTGCCCCTGAAGTATCTGTTGCAGACACTTGGAGAATTTTCTGCTACTGGGTACTACACAAAATCAATATTTTTGTAGGGAAGACTGACTATGCTACTTTTTAAGCTATTAAAAAATAAAAATGTTCATGCTAATCATGTGATTGTAACTTGCTTCTGTTGGGCAAAATGCGTTTTATACAATAATTTGCAGATGTCCGAAACTCACCTTGTAGCATTTAGCAACATATCGCATGACATCATGGATTTTTCCATTGACACTAGCTTGTAACTCCAAGTGCCAAAATCCAAATTCAAGATGTTAATTTTCTTGCTGTATGCAAACACTTGTGTACACCTTACTTATTAATTAGGTCTTCTGTTTTAATGTCCCCCTCCCCCTTTTTTTTGGAATTGCTCTATTTTCAGATTTATTATGCATTAATATGACAGAGAAAATTAATTTTTGAATTATCATATATGGTACTTCTTAGTTATCCCATCGACCAATTTCGCCAAATTATATAAATCGCCAAACCACTCGCCAAATTATACATATTGACATAATTTTTATTTTAAATAACGAAAGAACAAATAAATTAGTAAGACATCAATAAAAATACAAATAAAACATCGAATTAATGGTTTTATTGGCATTTAATCTTACAATTAATTAATGACAACCATTATTGGCATTTAATCTTACAATTTGGTGACAGTAATTTGGTCAACAAGATAATTAAGAAGTACCCCATATATAAATTAACACTTTACAATTAACAGAGAATAACCCAAAACTTTTTCTTGTATGTTATCTTTTTTAATGTTCTTGGTATTAACTCATTTATTTAATTCATTGTATTGCAACAAACATAATATAATGAGGATCCATTATATTTCTTAATCTGGATCTGTTTTCAAAATCTGATAAAAGTAGCAAAGTAATGACTACTTTTGAGAAGTTAGTTTGTAGTATGCTACTTTTTAAAACAAGTAGTTGTGGTTCGTAGGAAAAATAAAGCTGTTTTTCTGACTGCTGATCCAGTTATATCATCCACAGGTGTGGATTTAAGGGGTCGCAATCATGAGGGGCCCCTCATCCCAAGGGCCCCAAATCTTCTTTTGAGTTCAAAGAGAAATGTGACATTTTGATAAAAAGATTTTCTTAGTCTTTTTTTTATTTTTCAGTTAATATTACATAATTTTCATGTAATAAATAGAATTTTTTTCTTCCATTCGCTACTATCAGAAATGTTTTAGATTCCCCTTATTATTTTTACGTTATTTATTTTCAGGACTAAGACCCAACTATATTCCAGAGAAGACCCTGGTCCCCTTGACATTTTTGTGCCCTAAATTGTTAATAAATTGCCCCTTTTAATTCTATCTTTGTGTTGGACGGACTTTATCGATTTAGTTATTCCACTGTTTCTACATTCCAGTTAAGGGCCTGCCTTCTCAAGGCCTCGTCCAGAACCCATTGAACGTTTCGTGTGCCATGCATTTTTCACCTGCTAATTGTGTCACCCTCTCAATGTATAACTTTACAATTGAGTTTTGGACTCCTCTCTCCGAGTCAACACCCTCATATATTTACTGGAGCATTAGGGCCCTTTTTTAAGCATTTCTCTCATTTTTGCAATCTTTAAAGTTTTATTCAAATGATTAATTCATATCCTAATGCATAATTTTGACTAGTTAAAGATCTAAAGTGCTAGGTAATAGAACCTTTTAACATCAATTTTAGAAATGGGATGATTGCACCATGAAATATATAAAAATAATGTATTTAAAATAAAATACACTTTGCTAAATGGTACACATTAAAATATCAACGTTTCGTTTCGCTTCTGCGAACGTCTTCAGGATAACACACAAGTCTACATATCACATACAAGTCTAAAATTTTTCAGCTCTATCCTGTTTAAATGAAACTCTCTTTAATAATTTGTACATAACAAAACGGGTTTCTTCACGATTAACTGTACTTCAAAGTGTTCCGGAAACTAATCGTGAAGAAACCCATTTTGTTATGTACAAATTATTAAAGAGAGTTTTATTTAAACAGGATAGAGCTGAACGTTCATTAATGGTTACTGTTAAGAAACTTAAGAAAGATCCTAGTATCATTTTTATCAAAATGGATAAAACCAATAAAATTGCCGTCTTAGATAGGAGTGACTACATTTCAAAGTTAGAGGATTGTATTAAAGATATTGGTTGTGAGGTTCTTAATAAAGATTTAAACTCTTCCATTTTTAGAAAAGTGCAGGAGTTGGTGCGGAATGGTAAATGGCCTGATTATATGAAAGCGTTAATTAGAGTTAATCACACTGGAATTACACCGATGCTGACTGGAAGGCTAAAAGATCATAAATTAATTTGCCCATTAGGCCTATTGTCTCTCGTTGTGTCGTACCTACTTATTTTTTAGAGAAAGCTTATGTTATTTTTTTAAAAATCTATACTACCGGTCTCAACTATGTTATTGATTCTACTGATGATTTCATGGATAAAATTAGAAAATACCCCCTTGATGCTTATACAGTTATGGCAAGTTTGTACGTCATTTCATTATTTCTTTCAATTAATATGGACGAGGTTTTAAGTTATATTTTTTCATTGATTGATGGTAATCCTGGTTTAACGGATGAGATTAAAACTTCACTAAAGGCCGGTTTGAATCTAATTGTGTTCAGATATTTTTATATGTAATGGTGTTATTTACAGACAGCTCCATGGGACACCAATGGGTTTGCCCGTTTCAAGTCTTTTCACTGAGTTTGCACTCAGACCTATGGAAGAGAAAATTTTTAGTTCATTTAAACAGAAGCCAGTTTGTTGGTTGAGATATGTGGATGACGTGTTCATCTTATGCACTTACCCTCTTCCAGATTTACAGGTTTTTCTTCATGAGGTCAATAAGTTAAGTAATAGCATCAAGTTTACCCTTGAAACCGAACAAGATGAGAGTTTGCCTTTTCTTGACGTTCAGATTAACCGGAGCAATATGCATTTTACCTTTTCAGTTTACAGAAAACCTTTGAAAGAGAATACAGTTATACCTTTTTGTGCGAATTTGCCTTTTAAATATAAGATTGCTGCGTTTCAGTCCTTTATCAGAAGAGCCTACAACATTTGTTCAGATAGTCAGCTTGAGACTGAAATTGATTTCATTAAAAAAGTTGCAGTAGATCATGGTTATAAAAGCTTCCAGATTGACCAGATTATTTCACAGTTTAATACCCCCCTCAGTCAGGCCAGCGGTTTGTTAATACTATACTTTACCTATCAAGTACAGAAGTATGCATTATGTCCCCATTTTATACGAAAAATTAAAGCAGATCCTTCAATCATTCAATATAAAACTAGTAGCTCCCCCCCCCCCCCCATACCTGATTCAAATTGTTAGTAATAATATTGATAAAGTCTTGAATCATCAAAAAGCTGGGGTGTATGAAATTCCGATTGCCCTCCCAAATAAAGAAAGATTAGTGTACATTGGCGAAACTAAAAGAAAATTTTCAGAAATGTTGAAAGAGCACAAGCGGGATATTTGACAATCTAAACTTAATACAGCTCTCGCAATATTTTGTTTTGCTAATGAGGGGAGCAGAGTTATCTTTGAAGAAGCAAGAATTCATCCCTAAACAAAATTTTAGAATCTTGTTAAGCTTGACAGCACACCTGTAACGATAATTTTATCCTACAACATTCATAAAATTTGGCACAATATGTTATAAACTGTTTTTGAGTCAGTTCCATTTTCCCCTCCCCCCCCCCCTCTTCCATAGCTGGTTTGGTTTTCTCCATTTTGTTGCCTTGGCAACTTTGTGACGTTTGGTTTGCCCTCTGGACAAGGTCGTCAGTGACTCTGAGACGTTTGCCTCCATTCTTGAAAAATTTTAGACTTGTATGTGATATGTAGACTTGTGTGTTATCCTGAAGACGTTCACAGAAGCGAAACGAAACGTTGACATTATAATGTATATTTTAATGTGTACTATTTAGCAAAGTGTATTTTATTTTAAATACATTATTTTTACCTTTTAACATGTTTTTTATCTTAGGTCCCTGCTCTCAAGTACCAGTTTTGGGTCCCCTATTATTGCACCCTTAAAAATGATCTGATTCACTAGCTTTTTTTCTAACAACTTCTGAGGACCTCTAGCTACCCCTCAAATTTTTATTGGGGCCCTAGGGCCCTTTTTTTAAGAATTCTCCCCTATTTTTTCTCTATTCTTTAAAATTTTATTCTAATGATTAATTCATACCCTATGCTTAATTTCGACTAATTGAAGATATAAAGAGCTAAGTAGTAGGACCTTTTAACTTGTTTTCATCTTAGGGATCTGCTCTCAACAATCAATTGACACCTTTTGGTCCCCCTAGTATAGCTCCCTTAAAAAGAATCCGATTTACTAGCTTTTTTTGGTAACAACTTCTTGGGTTCTTCAGCTTATACATGAAGGTAAAAAATTTTTCCCAGACTGCAGCTACCATAAATTATAAATATTAATCGCCTTCTTGGGGCCCTTAGTGCAGCTTTAAAAATGATCCGATTCTCTTGCCCTTATACCCCGGCTACCACCTATTTCGAATATTCATTTTCTTTTTCTGCATCAACTTACGTTTACTCACTACAGCCCTAAATTAAAAATAACGTTACTGTTAAATATATATATAATGTTTAATATATATATTGAGTAAAAACCAGTTGGTTTAAACTATGGTTAAAACCATGTCAATCCTACAGAAAAGTTGTGAAATAGTATGCTGAAGAAACAAAAGCACATGTTTTGGGGTGTATGGATAGGGCATGAGATAGAATTTTAGAGATTTTTCAGAAAACAAGAAAGATAATATTTGACAGCTAATTTTTTAAACACCATTTTTTGTTCATTTAGTCGCCCTCTGGTGATGATTAATCCTAATTTTATCCAAACATTATACAGCAAGGTGATGCTTAACCGAAATTTTGCCATATAGCAATTTTTTTATGGCCATTTCTGTGACCTTTTGCTTAATATTCAACATCTTTCCAAACCAGAAAATCTAGTTGTTAGTTTAGATAGGATACTAGTTTTTAGTTTAGGATACAGAAGAGCTATATTATTATTATGCTAAGCTAAGAAGATATGCTAAAACTATCATCAGTGCTACAACGATTATAAATTTATGTTTTTATAGTACTTCATATTGACAATTAAATAAAACATTCAGTTATACCAAGCCCCTGACAGCCAGATAACTGTAAACAATAACTTTTGGTAGTGCGCTTTTTTTTAAGAATTAGAAATAGTGTTTTCGTAAATTTAGCGTTCTACTAATTTTAAAGCAATTCTTGTACGAAATTGTAAAATTGTACAGGAAGTTTAAATCAAAAATACAAATAAATGTGAAATAACATTCCTCATGAAAATTACATTTTGTTGGTTTTAATAATTTGGCTGGAAGATCTTGATATTTATGTACCGATCAAAAGTCAATTTAGAGAAAGCTGTTATATCCAACCATAAGCCGCTTATCTGAGAATATCGTCTTCCATCGAGCACATTGTTGCACTTCAACATCATCAATCTCAATTATAAAATCTCACTAGATGTAGATAATACCCATCAAAATTTGACAGTAAACAACTTGAAAGCTTCATTAGTTATGAATTTTCATGTGAATATTGGAATTTTTAATTAGTTTTATTTTAAATTTATTAAGTACAGTAGAACCTCTTTTATCCGAAACTCTTTTAACCGAAATCCATTTTTAAAGTTTTTTCATTATCACATTTCTTGGGTGCAAATTCATTGTGAAAGCTTTTTTTTTTTTTTTTTTTTAACTGTCATTTTCCTTGTGTGCAAGCGGTCCTTTCTGAATCCCGAGTACATATAAATATTTTTGATCCCCTTTCTTAGAATTCCTTTGAATTTAACTTGAGCTCCCGTATGCTGCAGAGTGAAACGAACAAATTAGCGATTCTGAAGCTTTTGAATGTTTTGTAAAAGGTTTGTCTTGGCTGGAGCAGCAGAAAGACTATGATACTGGCGAGCTAATAATATTTTAAAAGTTTGCGATTGAGCTCTAAAGCAATGGCAATTAAAACTGTGACAAGCAAAGCATTGTTTCAAACCCTTGTGAAATATGTAAAAGGTACTTAAGTTCAAAATTAAAGCTCATGCTTTATTCTTGTTTTTATTTTGCTATTACTTTGTTTTTATTAAGCACTTGTTACCATAATAAGAAATAGCCCATATATTTCTCCTTAATCTTAAAATTGAAGCATTCTCGATTATTCGAAAATTTTGATTTTCCGAAAGAGGGTCGGTCCCAATTACTTCGGATAATCGAGGTCCTATTGTATATTAGAACTTGGTGAATTGCTCTGTTGTATCCATAATTACTATACATATAAGGTGACAGATGATGTTGTTAGTCTAACCCACTGGTTCTCAACCTTTTATTGACGATCCCCCCCCCCCCCCCCCGCCTCTATAACATATGTATGTTATTATTTAACAGGTGAACTCTTATTCACACGGTGGAAGCGTAACGTAACCTGAACAAGAACTATCCATTTCACATTTAAAAAAATTATCAAAGATGTTAATCTTGTGTCACAAATATGTGTTTTACATAATTCAGTAATATGCAATGAGGTTATACATAAAGAGTTTTGTTATTTTCTAACTTACCTCAATGGTAAAGATAATTGTTATACGACCTCCATATTTATCTTCACAAAATGTCTTGAAAAGATGCTCATATTTAACCTTAAAATTTATAACATTGACGTATTTTATTATTCCTTTTTGCAACTTATTAAGAGTTGGTGGAAAAGCTTTCGACATTAAATTTTTTTCTATGGGTAATACAATACACAAGAAGCATTTCAAGGTTCTTGTTTTTAATAATTTTAAAGAAACATGATTCTCCGTCACAACACATTTTCCCTGTTTTCCCTTTCGCAATATTGTTAGTTGTCTGCCATGTATTATCTGATTTTAAAATGTATTTGTCATAGTCCAAGAGCCGGCAGCACAAAAACCTATGTTATCAAGCACAAGAAAAAACCTTTATTTTATGGGAGAGTAGAAGTAGGAGAATCTAATGATCCATGTCTGCTGGAAGTGAAATGGTGCATAAGCCAAAAATTAATACCACCAGTTGTTGACTCGTAGGTTTATCATTGTGTTTTTCTGCTCCCAGTCCTCCTTGTTTTCATATCTTTTTTTTTTTGTAGGACAAACCCAATCATAAACCTACGAGTGAGCCACTGGTGGTATTAATTTTTGGCTTATGCACCACTTCACTTCTGGCAGACATGGATCATTAGATTCCCCTACTTTTATTCTTCCATAAAATACAGGGTTTTTTCTTGTGCTTTATAACATAGGTTTTTGTGCTGTCGGCTCTTGGACTATCATGATGTAAATTTATTTAGTGTGTAGGACAGGGTTGCTGGTTTTGCCTCGAATTTTAATCTGAAATATCAAATTCATACTGGAAACTTGGAAAGAAGAATTTTTATTTCATGTAGTCGCTAAGTGTCTCTCATTAAATAAAGAATAAAATACTATTCTTTATTTCTGGTATTAACTCGAAATTTCTGAATAAAATGGAGGTCAAACTGGCAACTTTGGTGTAGGATGCCTGCGCTGTAGCCATAGAGATTTACTACCTATCCATTTTTTTTTAAAATGTTATTTAAGGTTCATATATTTTATAAACTTGATATTACCTTGTTTAGATATTTGAAACATTTTTTAGGTTAAATATGTTCAAGACAGTCAGATTTATACATACTGTTGAGTAGTTTCACGTGTAAAAATTTCGTCTTATGATATCTACCAGAGCGAATAGAAAAAAAAGGTTCAGTCAATATGTACGAGGGTGAGTCGGAAAATAAGTTTCCCCTGGCGACTGTGGACAGAGGTGTGTATGAAAGACAAAAAATGTAATGAGACATTAAAGATAAAACATAACTTTATTTTTCCACATAAGTACCAAGTGCATTGAGACATTTGTCATACCGCTTTATAAGCTTCAAAAAGCCCTCCAGGAAAAAATCAGGGCTTTGCATATGAAACTTTGAACGGCTTGTGTGACTTCTTCATTGCTTCCAAAGCAGTAGTTAAGTATTGCTTTCGTCTATAGTGGCTGTGCACATCCATCCAGGTCTAGGTCTGTCTAGCACTTGCTGACACCTTTCACTGAATTGGCTGTACCATCTCTGCACCATTTGTTTCGACATCACATCTGGCCCAGACCCCCACATGTCGGTTATTGATTTCTGCTTCCAATACTCCACGTGCCCATTCATAGCGGACAATCGCTCTCACTTCCTCCTTTGACCACGAATTCAAAACGCACTTTCATTCCATATCTAACTGGGAGCAGAATGATGCAGAGCCCTGTTTTTTTCAAGGAGTGCTTCTTAAAGCTCATAAAGGGGTACGACAAATGTCTCAATTTAATTGCCACTTATATAGAAAAATAAAGTTGCGTCTTATCTTTAATGTTTCATTATGTTTTTTGTCCTTCCAACACACCTCTGTCCACAGTCACCAGGGGAAACTTATTTTCCGACTCACCCTCGTAATTGGAAGTGTTACAAAAAATGTAAAATACAATAGTAACCAGAAAATTTATAGTGATTTTTAGTTAGATAAAATAGATGTCAAAGTATTTTAAAACGATGCAAAGAATTTTTGCCGAGGAGCCCGGGGCCTATGTCCCACACCTTCGGAAACTGAACACTTGGTTTGGATGACAAGATGCGATTCCTTGGACAGCAGTGAAAAATTAAAAAAAAGGTGGGGGGGGGGGGGAGGGGATTATGACTTAAGTTCTTGAGTTCAACAAAACAAAAAAAAAACTACTTAATGAGTTTAAGAATTACAAAAATTAAATTAATAAAAATTAAGTAGAATGTTCAAGGGGACAGATGCTCCCCTCACCCCCCCGATATGCGCAGACCATGGTTCTGAAAAGAACCCTTTGCATACTGAAGATCACATCAACAGAGCAGATGCAGAGGCGTGTACTTTTGTGGGAAATAGGATGAAATGAGCACCACGCTACGAAAGCAGGTGTATATGGGGCATTCTCACAATCTTTTGACTTTCATGTACCTGAATGATAATTTTTTATTTAATGCACTTTTTTGTGTTTTTTTATTTCATATACTGGGGGACATCCCATTGTATGATTGCATAACAATATTAACGAGATAAATAAGTTTTGGACGATGTTAGGGGTTCCAAATACCAGGAAAACTCCTATACAGTTCCGTGTCCCAGATGCTGATTTTTAAGTTTGGAGCTACCCGGATAAAATTGTTTTAATAAAAGTAATTCGATGTAATTTTTTTTTTCCGAAACTGGGACAATTGTTTTATATAAATATGTAGCAAAAAATTAACCTGCACACATTTTTATGGTTGATATTATTTTTTGAACTCTGTCTCTGGGTTTTTCATCCTTACCGTCAGTCTTGCTAAGCTTATACAGAAAATCACTTCAGATGCAGCCACAGAATTCCTTTCAAGTTTTTTCTCATGCAGAAGTATGCTAGAGAAAGAATGTCTAAAATTCTTTGACAGGAAATTTACTGCAGAATTTAAATCATCATTTAAATATCATTTTCAAGATCGTGCCTTTATTGGTAGTCTTACTGTCCCCAAGGTTTATTCCTGCACTTTTCAACGTAAATTAAAAAAAAAAAAAATTAATTTAATCCAATGTTAACAACTGTTTCTAAAAATCAATGAACATTGTGGCTATCACTTCGTCTTAACATGATTTTCCTAAAAATAGGTGTTAATTTTCCTTACCGTTCCATCCTTACCATCCCTTTTTTTACCATTTCGTCCCTTTTTTCCTATACCATCCCCTTTTTAGGTGCGTTCGTAATTATATAAATACGTAGCACCTATAGTCGTCGTTCAGTCCGTCCGTCTGTCCGTCCGTCCGTCCGTCTGTCCGCATGTAACAGAGCAAAAACTACCCAACCGAATGGTCTGAAATTTCAAATATATAATTGTTGCAAAATTTTGTCGAGCCATTTCAAATTTTATGAAAATCGGATGTATAGTTTAATTACAGGGACAGTCAAAAGTTTTTCTTTACATTACGGCCAATGGGAAAAATTATTGCAAGTGCATTTTAATGATATTACAGCCTTCCGAATGATCTGAAATTTTAAAGATATAACTGTTGCAAAGTTTTGTCGAGCCATTTCAAATTTTAGGAAAATCGGATGCATAGTTTAATTACAGGGACAGTCAAAAGTTTTTCTTTACATTACGGCCAATGGGAAAAATCATTGCAAGTGCATTTTAATGATATTACAGCCTTCCGAATGATCTGAAATTTTAAAGATATAATTGTTGCAAAGTTTTGTTGAGCTATTTCAAATTTTAGGAAAATCGTATGTATAGTTTAATTACAGGGACAGTCGAAAGTGTTCCGTTACATTACGGGGAATGGGAAAAATTATTGCAAGTGCATTTTAATGATATTACAGCCTTCCGAATGGTCTGAAATTTTAAAGATATAATTGTTGCAAAGTTTTGTTGAGCTATTTCAAATTTTAGGAAAATCGGATGTATAGTTTAATTACAGGGACAGTCGAAAGTGTTCCGTTACATTACGGGGAATGGGAAAAATTATTGCAAGTGCATTTTAATGATGTATCAGACTATGCGCTTTATGAAGTGCAAAAAAGTATACATTCAGTACAATATGGGGTGCAAAAAATAATTATAAAACTAGTTATAGTACGAACGCACCTCATTTGCCACGTTTGACGAGCAATTTCCAACTTGTTTTATCCTACCGTCCCTTCTTTAACACCCCTTTAAGAGAATGTTATACAAAAATGCTGTATTAATAGTACTACATTTTTATTATTTCTTATTTGAATGTCCTGTGGGTACTATGCAAATTCATTATAAATAAAAATGTAAAAGAAAATAACAAGTTATAGGGTAAAACGGTAAGGAAAATTGAACTCACAAGTTTAACTTAAACCTCAGTTAAATAAAAAAATTTTCGCTGCTGACGCTTTTTTCTTTATTTTGAATCATTAAGGCATTCGTCTATCAGATTAAAATGTTATTTTAGCAAGTTTAATTTCGCCATATTTTTCCCCCCCAAAAGTCAAAAGATTGTGAGAATGCTCCATATATAGCTGCTGGGAAAAAGAGGAGGAGCTTAAGATGAAACATGAATTTATTTTTAAAGATTGTGCTGAACAGTAGAGCAGCGTTGAGGTGTTACCTAGCTGTTATAAACTTAATACCCAGTCTGAAGATTTAATGTCTTACTAATTAATGAGCCATTGTACTATAAAAAAGAAAAAAAAATTGAGAAATAGTTAAATTTAGCACTTGTTCAGAAGTAACACTCACCAAGCTAGGGCAGGAAAAGCAGTAATTGAGGCAGCAAAGCCACATTACATAAAAAAGGCACTAATCAGGGCGATATATATATATGTATACCCTATATATATTGAAATATATATAGATAAAGGCAGGGATGCAGAAAATGTTTCTACTCCCAACATTTCCCTCAATCCACATGAAAATTTTCCCAAAATTTTACGGTAAATGTTGTATTACCGTAGGTATAGAAAATGTATTTTTCATATATTTCTCGACTTATGTGCAGGGGTGATTCTGAGTGAAATAAAAATTGTGAAATTCACAGAAAATTTGATGAAAGGTTGCAGGAGAGTGGGGGAAGGGGTGGAAATCCACTCCCAGCACTGTTTTTTTTCGCGGCCCTTTGACGAAATTCGCATTGTTCGCGATCTTTTGACGAAATTTGCAGATATTTCACCTTCCTTTTGAAATTTTGGTTGTTTTGCCATCTTCTGGTGAAATTTGCGGTTGTTTGACAAAATTTGTGGTTGTTTTGCGATTGTTTGACAAAATTTGAGCTTCTTTTGTGATCTTTTGACGAAATTTGCGTTTTTTGCTATCTTTTAACGAAACTTGCGGTTATTTTGCCCCTTTTAACGAAGTGTGCGGCTAATTCGCGATCTTGACGATATTTGTGGTTCGTTCGCGATCTTTTGACGAAATTTGTAGTTTCACGATCTTTTGACAAAATTTGCGATTCTTTCGTGATCTTCTGACGAAATTTGCGGGGTTTTTTCGCGTTCCTTTGACGAAATTCGCGAATATTTCGCCATCTTTTGACGAAAATTACGGTTACTTCGCACCTATTGACGAAATTTGCAGATTTTTTTCACGATCTTTTGACAAAATTTGCACTTTTGCGATCTTTTGACAAAATTTGCGCTTTTTTCGCAATTTTGTGACAAAATTCGCTGTTCTTTCGCGATCTTTTGACGAAATTTGCACTTTTTTCGTGATCTTGGGACGAAATTCAGGGAATTATGAAATTTGTTGTTAAAATAAAAATCAATTTTATGTTTCTGCAAAATTTTCCCAGGTGGTTAAAATTTCCCCCGATCCTAGATCGCCAGATCGGACATATTCTACATCCCTGGATAAAGGTACATTTAAAGCAGGGTTGCCGGTTTTTAGCCAGGCCAAAAAAAGCCGGCTGGCTTTTTTTGGTTTTAACCATTTAAAAGAAGCTGGCTTTAATTGGAAAAAAGGCGGCTTTTATTTTTCAAAAAAGTGGTTTATAAATAATTCATATAAAATTTGGATTAATTTATTTTTAATACACTTATAAATATTTTCTTCTGAAAAAACAAACTTCTATTAAATTTTGTCAGATAAATAAGTCCTTATAACTGCTAGAATGCAACTGTAAAGGCATTATGCCAGAAAAAAAAAAATATATATATATAAATATTCAGAAGCAGGAGCCCGGAGCCAAAGAGCTCCGGAGCTGTGTTTTCCCTGGAGCTGGAGCCAGAGCTCAAAATTTCCCCCTGCTCCAGGGCTCCTTTAGTTTTTGATACTCTTTTAAATCTTTTTTTTTCAGTCTTTTAAAATTTTAATTACATCATTATTCAGTATTTTAATTATATCATTTTTTAGGTTTTTTTTTTTTTTTTTTTTTAAATTAGAGATGGAAAACTTCTCAAAACATGGTAAAACTACTTTACTTCTACTTTCTACTTGAGCTAAGTGACAACACTATTTGAAAACAAATATGGCCGCCTGTTGTTTACATGTGTAGTTGTACAATTTTGGTTGTTTGAAAAGTGTAGAAGAAATTTAAGATTTTTGTGTTTAAAATTCCACAAACTTTCTATTTTAAAAGCAAAAGCTAAAAGATGTCATATTTTCTGAACAAGCACTTCAAGTTTGATGAGAAGAAAAATGCATTTTGTCAGATCTTTAATGAAGGTAAAGGAAGAAAGAATTTGTGAGGAAAAAATTAAATGTGTAAATTAAAATCTGCAACTCAAGAGCGCGGAGCCGAGCCGGAGCTGGAGACACAGTATTTTATCTAGGAACGGAGCTGGAGCTGGAACATCAAAAATTGTTCGGCTCCGGGTCACTGTTCAGAAGAATACACTAAATTAGACCCAAAAGTATTGGTTTGGAATTCTTTATTATAGCTCTACACATACCATACATTTTAAAGATTATATGAAAGAATAAGAAAATGTTACACATAAAAATAGAAACATTCTTATTCTTGCATACTGATATTTACTTTTAAAATTGATTGAAACTAAATAGCATATATGTATTTAATAACTGAAATTATCTTATACAGGGTGTCCGGTCTCAACGGTGTCCAATGACTAATTTCTAAACCGTTAGTCATAGACATATAGTTCCAATTAGAAAGATGCTTTGAATCAGGTAAAGAAATATTTTAAAAGCGATTTGGACCAATAAAAACATTTCTTAAAAAATTACGAAATTTAAATTTTTATACGGTCCCCCGGTCCTATAAGTTATATTTAGTAAAATTTTCCTATTAAACTGACAAGTAAGACGAAAAAAGACCCATTCATATAACACTAAAATTGTGCGAGTTATGAAACTTTAAAAATGCATGACTTATGCCACTTTTCTGCTCTGAAAACAAATGAGTTCGGCTTGGCTTTGAGGGGTCACATTCCAAGTACTTAAAGTATTCGAAGATCTCATTTCATGTGTATCTGCGCTTTGAAAAAATCGTACGAGTTATGATTAAGTTAACCTTTATTAAGTTTCAGATTGGCTGAAAAAAACAAATGTTTTATTTTGTCAGAATTTGAGACTGTTTCTTTTATGATTTCTTTTAATAAAATTATGTTATTTTTATAAGTTTTTATGCTACTTCAACGATCTTATGTATGTTTTTTCAGTTCAAAATTTGTATTCGAACTTTAACCCACTTTCAAATATCCGATTGAAATTACATTTTATATACTGGCGCAAATCCGATAACAATCTAATATTATTATGATTTTCGGTGGTTAACATTTATACTTATTTTACAGGATAACACAAAAAAAAATCGGATAGATTACCGCCAAGAAGTTTAAGAAAAGTTTTAGATTAGATAATACAGGACGGAGATTGTTGGGTTTTTTAACTTTTATGTATTTTTTAGCACTGAATCCGAAAATTGCCTTATTTTTTAACCGTCATGTCAGGATATTTCGCAAATCATAAATTGTCGTATTTAAAGAATAACAAAAATCGGATACTATAAAGTAGAGGAGATGGTTGTATTTTTTGACTTTTGATAATTGATTTTTACGCACTTTTTATCACTAAATCTGAAAATGACTTTCATTTTTAACCATCACGTTAGAATGTTTTTGCAAATGTGTAAGTTAAAATATAGCGAAAATCTCATACTATAAAACATATGTAAAACTTATTTTATTTTATTCAATAATTTATTCGATATTTTTGCTTATCTTGGGATTCTTACAGCTGGGTGGTGTGATGAGATGGGGAAGGAGATTAAATTTTAACTTTGAACTTTTTAACTTTAAAATTTAGAATTTGCGAAAAATCTTGATGTGATGGCTAAAAATGAAGGTCTATTCCGGATTCAGCGGTACAGAATACATAAGAATCAATTATCAAAAGCTAAAAAATATGAAATAACCCAACTTTTGCAGGCTAGTGTAATCTGATAATATTTTAAAATACGTATCATTTTGTAAAGAATTGAGGGTGTTAATTTAGCATCATTTTATTTAACAAAAATTCTGTTTTTTTCTTTCTTCTTAAATGTTTATTACAAATTGTATATTTTGCTTTAATATGTCAGAATGACTAAACATTTCAAATTTATATCGCAATGTTAATTTTACTCTCAACCATTTTTTAATATATCTGACGAAATCATATTTCGACTAAATTTGTGAATGACCAGCAAAAAATATGCTCCACCTTTAAACAGGTATTACTCGGTCAATTTTAATCGTAGAACAACGGGACTTTTTTTGTATTACTTGTCAGCGTAAAAGGAAAATTTTACTAAATATAACTTATAGGACCGGGGGACCGTATAAAAATTTAAATTTCGTAATTTTTTAAGAAATGTTTTTATTGACCCAAATTGTTCATAAAATATTTCTTTACCTGATTTAAAACATTTTTGTAATTGGAACTATATGTCTACGACTAACGGTTTAGGAATTAGCCATTGTACACCGTTGAGACCGGACACCCTGTATAATACTTGAGGACACCCAGTAATAGGAAATTGATATTCTAACTTATAAAAATGATATATGTAAAAAGTTTTTCTGCTACTAAGCTGTTATGTAACTTATTTCAGATATGTCCATATGGACAGATTAAAATCATAGAACGAACAATGTTGAAAGAGAAATTAAGGAGGATATAACATTTGAGGAAATTTTAGTACATGTAAGTGCATAAAATAAAGCAACACCTTAACAGCTATAAAGACGAACAATTAAAAAAAAAATTCTCCAAATAAAACTTGTTAAATTAAAATTTTGAAAAGCTAGTTGCTATTTAAAATAGTGCATATTCATGCATACATTAATGCATATGTTATTCATAATACTGTTTTAATAGAGAGAAATGTTTTTGTTAAATGACTTTATCTGCGATCTTAAATAGATGTTTATGAGAAATAAAATAAGATTTGTATATTAATATCCCTTAAAATTAGTTAATAAAATATATAACTAAGCAACCATTTTACTTTTTAATTATATAAAGCAGTAAAAATGAGAAAAAAAGAAAAAAAAAAAGAAGTTAAGGTCATTGTAAACCAGAGGAAGCAGAGTTGGTATGGCCAATATTAATGTCTTCATTATTGAAAAAATGGGTTATATTGATTTCTACCTCAATTAAATGTCTTTAAAACTAATTGAAAAACACATAAAAATGTGTCATTTATAATTAAAATGCTTCACTGTATAAAAGCCAATTTTAAGCTGGTTAAAACCAATAAAAGCCACCGGCTTGGCTTTTTAAAATTTTAGCCGGCTTTTTTGCCACCCTGATTTAAAGTTTATTTTTAAGTGTTTATACAGATAAGGTATATTTAAAGTTTATTTTTAAGTAAAAAAGACTAGAAATATATAAAAACAAGTGGGTAAGTGTGATCATACATCGCACAAAGGGTTTCGTTTAATATTCCTTTCAAAACACTTTCTTTCAAAACGTCCAGTACATTTATCGCCATGGAATACCTTCTAAATTTTGGCAAACACATCCTAAACTAAGTTAAAGTTTCAAACATAATAGCCTTGTTATATTTCCTAATTTTGTTCTCCCCCCCCCCCGATATATCACATGACGGGTATCTGCCAAATTTAGAAAAGTGCCCCTCTTGGGGGGGAGTGGGCAGATGGTCACCATGATTTTTGACGCGGCCTGATTTTAAAAATTTATGTTATGTTTTATAAGCCATATTAAAGTTTCAAACAGATCGTCCAGTTATATTTCCTAATTTTGTCGCGCACGTCCCTCAACCCCCCCCCCCCTCCTCGAAATGCGACGCGCCCTTCTTCTTTATAATTTATTATCGTGTGTTATAAAGTATCTTAAAGTTTAAAACAGATTGAATTGTTAGATTTCCTACTTTAAATGAAGTCGCGGTCTGTTAATTCCACATTCCACCACCAGGGAGCGCACTGTATTCCTAACAAAAGCGTATCTGAACGAAACTCCTTTACACAACCCATTAGTAGATATGTTACTCGAGGGGGTGGCGGTCTTCAGCAAGAATTTAAGATAATTGTTGAAATTACTATTCGGAAATAGTGGTAATTTAACTTTTGACATATTTATATTTAATAAGTATAAGTAGCATGTATCTGAGGACTCCATCAAAAAACGCACCTGAAACGGTATGAAACAAAAAAGAAATATTTTGCCCCTCCCCCTCTCCCCACCTTCCCGAAATTTCACGCGCCATTTTTTATAAACTTTTTCTAATGTGTTATAAACTATCGTAAAATTTCTAACAGATCGCCTTGTTATATTTCCTAATTTTAACAAAAATGTTAGTTCCACATTCCACCACCAGGGAGCGCACTCTATTCTTAGCAAAACTGTATCGGAAGGAAACTCCGTTAAACAACCTATAAGTAGATATGTTACTCGAGGTGGTGACAGTCTTAATAAGAAATTAAGATATTTGCTGAAATTACTATTAGGAAATAGTGGTAACTAAACTTTAGACAATTTTATATTAAATAAGTAGCATATATCTCAGGACTCCCTCAAAAAGTCACCTAAAGCGGTCAGGAACGCTAATTTTTTAAATAGAAATCTAGCGCCCCCCCCCCCCCTCTCCGGAATTTCGCGTGTCATTCTTTCTTACACTTTATCTTATGTGTTATAAAATATCTTAAAGTTTCAAACAGATCGACTTGTTAGACTTCCTAATTTTAACAAAATCCACCACCAGGGAATGCACTCTATTCTTAACAAAAGCATATCTGAACGAAACTCCTTTACGCAATCTTTCCGTAGATAGATGGGTCGGGATGGTGGCGGTCTTAAACAAGAATTTAAAATATTTGCTGCGGTAACAAACGCTAAGATTTTAAAAATAATTCTAGCTCCCCCCCCCCCCCTCCTCGAAATATCACACTTCATTCTTTTTTACACTTTTTTCTATGTGTTATAAACTATCTTAAAGTTTCAAACAGACTGAGTGGCGGTCTTAACCAATAATTCAAAATATTTCCTGAAATTACTATTAGAAAATAGTGGTATGAAGTAAACTTTCTGATGATGAATGAGTTATACTTATCTCATATCGCTGTTCAAAAAGCCCAGGCAAATTATTAGATTTCCTAATTTAAGTTATTGCGTGGTTAAATAAGCGCGTCTCTTCATTTTAATCGACGCATTTGATAGGAATAAACCGATTAATTAAATAATAATTAATATTTCAGCTTGTAATTAAGATAGGACTTAGATATGGGTATCAATGAAATCAGCGAGAAATTTGACATCGGGATGCCAAAAAATCTAATAAAAAAATTTAATATTTAAAAAGTTAAAATTTCGTATTAAAATATGCTATTATGGAAAACCGCAGCGTCGTCATGTCTACTTGTTTTCCCGCCGAATTGAAATCTTTTTATTTCCTTGTCTTTCCAATTAAAGAAATTAAATTTTTATCGATCGATTTTTAGTGGATATTTTAACTTATACACATCGCAGAAATGTGAACTTTATACCAAATGAAAGTAGATTTTTTTCTGCGTCTGTCTATTCCATTTACAAAATTTCTCGGACCAATATTTTCTGATATACGATTTCGCTTTAAAATCTCCACTTCATTTTTCGGCTTAATTTCCTCCGTGGTAACCGTGCATTCGGCTGATTTTACTGGCAACCCTTAGGAGAAACACGGATGATTTCGAGAAAGTCCCTTTGAATTTGCGTTAAAAAGGTGGATTGGTTAATTTTAGAAGTTAATTAGCCCGTAATTCGGTTAATTACCAACTTTTTCAAAATTTTATGATTTGTTGTTTGATGTGAGGTGTTCAGCTATAAGTACCCAAAATTTCAAGTCTCTAACATGTATAGTTTCTGAGAACGGGCTCTGTGACGGACAGACAGACAGAGGAGCGAGACGAATAGGGTTTCGTGAGATGAACGAAACCCTAAAAATAGACAGAAAGCAATCTTGATGCGGTGAACGCAAAGCTCACGGGGAGTCCATAATAATGGAATACTTAGGGCGCTTGCAGTGGTGGGGCTTGAAGGCGTCATAGTCTGGTAGCTCTGCTACGATCCTTAGGAAGATCATATAAAGTACTGTAGAATTTTTTAGCAAGGTCTTTGATACGGTATTTTAACTTAAAATGATTGTGTATAAGTATCCTATCGTAAAAGATTGTATAATTATTCTGGTTTAAATTCTATTTTAAACTTTTTATTAGCAACTCTTAAAATTTAAAAAAAAAAAAAATATTTTTTAAATTTTGTTTGTATTCTATTTATATTTAGTTTACAACATTACTTACAAGGAAAAAAACAGACAAAAGAAACTGATAGCGAATGGTAGAGTAAAAGATTTGGAATTGCACCCATTAAATATTCAAATTTCCCCCCTGTGGGGCTTACGACCCACGTTGGAAACCACTGATCTAACCTATACCCAAATGAAGGGGGTCTCACGACTCTTAAAGCTTTAAAATTCTCGAAATTTTAACTTTTTTAAATGTTAAACTCCTATCTTTTCAGAACATTTTTATGTAATTTTTCCCTTGAAATTTCCATTAGAACAGAAATTATGGCTTTTTGAATTATACCCGCCCAATAGCTGAAGCAGGGTTTCCGAAACTTTGAAGAAATTTTTCACCAAATGACGTTTTTGGGCATAATGCGCAGGATATCTCAAAAACTTCTGAATATTTTTTTTCATGAAATTTTCCAAACATATGTTTTATGTTAGTCTGTAGAAACTGTACCTAAAATTACCTTTTTATTGTTCAAAAACAAATTTTTTTAGGGGATTATACCGTTGAAATTTTCAAAATTTTGTATTAGCTAATAAATACAATTTCATGTTAAAAATATAAAAATTCTTTAAATACAAACTTATTTAGGTTCAGGGTAATTATTACAATCTGAAGTATAAGTAGGCACCAAAATTTTCATACTTGTTACACTAATTTTCTGCTCATCAAATGTCTGACTGTTTGCAACCCTCTATAAATAATAATTATGCATCTTCTCGCTTTTTTTTTAATACATGAAATGAAAGAACATCTTTTATCTTTCATCTCAATAAAAATTGTGTTTTAAAAATCATATACATTTTAAGACATTAAATGTTTAACATGGTCTTTTTTTTTTTTTTTTTTTTTTTTTTTCTTCATTTTTTACAATTTTAAGAGTCCTGAGACACCTTGAAAGAATTTTAAGCTGGGTAATTGTTAATCTATTAAGCTTGTTTTTTGACAATAGTTTAACTAAAAATATTGATTGAATGATAGGTCATTTATTTTTATATACTAGAATCCCGATTTTTGGAAAAATAAGAATATTTAGTGATTTAAAAATTTTTTTAATTACGTGACATTTAAAATTTTCCATTTATAATTTTATTTTTATCAGATTGACTCTAAATCACTGAACTTAACCCTTAAATGCCGAGTGTTGCTTTTCGGCAACATAGACAATTTAGGCTTTTAAAATACTATTAGAATAATATTAAAGCTATAATGCCTAATGTTACCAATAAAATACATTATGAAAATGTTATTAAATCTATTTCCAACATGTAGATCGCAACACTTGTGATGTTTAAGAATAAAGATAGATTTATTTTTTCAATTGTTGCTACTTGTTAATTTTGTTTTGTTTGCAAGCTTGCGAAATACCCTATTTTGTTCTACAGTGAGCAAGTAAATTTTATTTCTTATCATAGTTTTTAAAATTCTTGTGTGTTTAATATTATAGAATTTTATCAAGGAAAATTATTTTTTAAATTAAAGACCAGTATTGCCGATTAGTAACAAACTGTTTTTTAGCCGTAAGCCACACTTAAAACAAAATATGACTTTTTAAAGTATTTTTCCCATGATTTATTTAAAAAAGTAAAGCCGAAAAACATTTTAAAAAAGAATTTTCAAAAATCAGGCATTTAAGGGTTAAAATTTGCTGTTTGCAGCTAAACGATTCATAATATATATTTTTTAATTATTTGAATTACCTTTTACATTTTCATACATTATATAATTATTAAACCACGGATACCAAGATAATTTCTTTTTCAGTTCCTGTTTGAATATTTTCCCTGCTTTCTTCTTTCTCTGATTTCCTTTTTCCATTTTTTTTATATTACAAAAAAATAAACCAATAATCACATACTCTTCTTATTATATATACAGTGAAACCCCGATCTATCGTTCCCGCATCCATCGTTTTCCCGTATTGATAGTTTTATTTCTATGGTCCCTGCACAAATTATATTTAAATAATGTTAACGAAACCCGCATTCATCGTTGTAAAATTTTTCTCCTCGCCGAAATGAAATTGAAGGTCACGGGGATCCATATGACACACAAACTGGAATTATTTCATTTATCCTAAAATAACTCATTTGAGTTGTTTTAGGTACGAAATACAGAGATTAGCGCTGATATTGTGACAGGTATGTACGTGTAATTAAATGAATGCGGAACAGGTGATCTGTTTGGATGTGTGATGTGTTATTCTATTTGTTTGTGATGTGTTATTCTATTCTGTGTAAAGGGGAAGATGGATGCATCCACTCCGGCCAGCTCCAGCGGCCACATTCTTTCACATTCCTGGCTAATCTGTTGTGTGCAGTGCACGTGTTTAATTTCAAGAGTGTGAGCTTTCGATTTAATGCGTTCTGTGAATTTTAAGAATGGCAAAACAAATACGAACTTTATAAGAAAGATTTCTTATAATAAATAAGGTGGAAAAGGATCATTTTGAGAAAAAAGTTAACATCGCTAAACGTTTAGGTGTATCGCCTTCAACACTGAATTCGATAATTTCGAAAAAGAAAGAAATTAGACAGCAGGCGGATAAGTATAGAACTTCTACAAAAAAGAGATAAACTAACAAAATGTCTACTTACAGTTATTTGGAAAGACTTCTCTTCGCTTAGTGAGAGCAGTCTCGTGCGTCAAATATTCCTGTGGATGGGAATATTGAACGAGAGAAGGCACTTGAAATAACTGCCTCATATGACATGGATACTTTTTCTGCATCAAATGGGTGGATTTCAAGTTTTAAAATTCGTCATGGATTGGTATCAAGGAAATTATGCGGGGAAAGTGCCACAGTAGTAAATACTGATAACACAGAAATGTGGTTCGAAAAACTTCCGAAGTTACTAGAAGGCTATAAGGATTATGACATCTATAATTCAGACGAAAAAGGCCTGTTTTATATATGCTTGCCAGAGAAAATGCTAGCGTTCAAAGGAGAGTCTTGTAATGGGGGTAAACATTCCAAGAAAAATGACTTACAGTGTTACTATGCACAAATAAGGACAGTTCTGACAAACGAGTACCCTTCGTTATTGGTAAATCTGCTAGATCTCGATGCTTCAAGAACGTAAAGAAACTACCAGTAATCTACAATTCGAATGCCAAAGCATGGATGAAAAATGATATTTTTACAAATATTTCTTCATGATTTCGATAGATCAATCATCGCTCAAAAAGAGAAAATCATTCTATTTATTGATAATTGTTCAGCTCATTTACCAGATACGTCGTCTTTGAAAAATATAAAAGTCAGTTTTTTCCCAGCTAATTGTACATCTGTTTCTCTTGATGCCGGGTAATCAACTGTTTTAGGAAATTTTACAGGAGATGGTAAGTGAAAAGATTTTTATGTTTCATGGAACAAGCAAAAGAACCCACTCTTAAAATAGACCTTCTGCATGCTATTCATTTTGCACTTTCAATTGTTTCGTGAAAGTCGGTTTGGTGCGGAAAATTGATAGAGAATGCTCAACAGAAGAGGAAGAAAGTAACGATGATGAGGGCGATAAATGCAGATGAAGAGTGGTTGCTTGTAGCAGAGGATGCATCGGGTATGAAACTTAGCGATTATATTTCCATTGATCAAGATGTTGCGACATATGATATCCTAAGCATAGAAGAAATTTGTGATGATGTAAAAATGAAAACAACTGCGAAGAAGCAGATGATAATGTTCATGCCATTGAAGCTTAGCCTACACCAGTGCCAAGTCTGTCTAATGCAATTATGGCATTTGAAATTGTACGAACTTTTATAGATGCACATGAAATTTTAGAAAATGACCAGAAAAATGTTGCACATCTTGAAAATTTGTTGTTTAATTTAAAAATTAAACGAAAAACCCAATATAGAAATACTGATTTTTTAAAATAAATATCAGTTTTCCACAACTTTGATTTATTTATTTTACAGTTTGGAAAGTAAAAAAATAGTATTTATTAGTATACTATACACATGGCATGTATTAGTAATGCATGAACATAATTTTTTTTTCGTGTTTTCACGTCAACCCGCATTCATCATTTTTACTCACGCACCCCTTGAAAAACGATGGATCGAGGTTCTACTGTATATGATATCTTAATACGAAATATAGCAAAAATTGCAGTTCAGTTTAAAAGATCTTTCATCTGATTATCGATTAAATAATTAAATCTTTTTAATACAAAATTAGTAATTAAAAAAAATTCTTAGGTGTTAAATTTTTCTTAATAAAAAGCATTCAAATAAAAAAATACAAATTGTATAACTTCTCCTACTGAAATAAAATATGTCATTATTGAAATGAATTATCAGCAATAAAATTACAGAAGTCAATTGTTCGGAATGGGAAACGAACTAACGATAATTACATAGAACCACAGTAGAGTCCTGCATCGGGTCGGGTTACCTGCACCCAATCCTACCCGCGGTTCGGGTCGGCGCTACATTTTCTTTCTGCGGGTCGGGTCAAGGCCATCTTGATATAACAGGCCGGAACAGCGTTTTCGCCGCTAGGGGAATGGAGGGAAGGTTGAAATCTAATGCCACCATGCTACTATACAAATCTGCCATGCTACAATATGAAGTTTATATCTAAAATAACATGAATATTTTTTTTTTACTGTCGTTTATTTCATAAATAAAAATAATTTTGTTTCTCAATACTTATTTGTTTTTGTTGTTTTTATCTAATAAAAATACAGAAAAATATAAACTTACTTCCCTTCATCAACATATAGGAAATCAATTTCAGGAATTATTACAGAATAAATAAATGAAAATTTCAAAAGAAAAATATCTAAAATTTACTGTATAATTATTGTAAAGTATACAGCTTCAAAGTTCAAAGATATTAAATATCACTCCTGTCATTTAAAATAATAATAATACCATACAAATATTAAGCTATCTTCATCCTTACTCATTTAAACTAAGCGCAATTAATTTAAAAAACAAATAGAACTCCCTTTTGTAAGTATGTATGGTATATATATATATTTAAATTCACATTATTGATTAAAAACTAACTGAATGAATGAAAAAGGCATTTATTTATTTAATATTTGTATAACAAAACTCAAACAAACACTTAAATCTTTGCTTTTCAATAAATTTGAAATTAAATCTCGTGATAATTATTATACTTTTATTTATTTTTTAATTTACATGTATAATTAATGTCTATTAAATTATATTACAAATAACAGGTTATGGAATTAATCAGTTACATAAAATTAATTTTTGAGATGTTTATTTATTTTTTTCTCAGTTCAGAGAGTACAATTGTGTAAAGAATACAACTACATTTTATCATTATTTGTAAGTTATTATTATAAAACAAAATTTCACAGGAATTCTAAAAAATCATCTAAAAGAATGAAAAGTTATTGGGTATTCTAGATATATTTATTGTATAAAACAGCTGTAACAGAGCGTCTTTAAATCTTCGATTTGGAATAGATTTGGTTTTTATCATTATTAATAATAAAATAAAATTTCACAGGAATTCTAAAGAAGAAAAAATCTAAATGAATGAAAAGGTATTGTGTATTCTAGATATAGTTGTATAAAACAGCTCTAACAAAAAAGTTTGTAAATCTTTGCCTTTCAATTGATGAAGTACAGTATTATTTAATTTAGAGAGAAAAAAAATATAGCGATATATAGAATACAAAATGAAACACTTTTTAATGTCCTTGAACAATATGGAAACATAATTTGCAGAAACAATTTTATAAATAAAGAAAATGTAATTTCAAAATGTGTCCCATACTTCCCCACTAACAGGGAGGTATGGGGCAGCTATAAAACAATGTATGATAAAGCACAAATAGTCTAGTGTTGGCTATATATACAGTCTAACGAAGATTGTAGGTTGATAATGTCTGTGCTAGAATATCAAATTCCAGTACCTTCATCACTGGAAGGAAAATTTAGGATTGTCAGTCAGAGATGACATTAAAAAATCCTCAGTTCAATTTATTTACATTTTGGAGTAAATGAATATATTTGTAATGTTATAATTAATTTACTACCCTATAAAAATATTTGCATATTAGCAATTTACATTCATCTTATTAAAAAGAAGGAATTAGACATGTCCCATTTCTCCCTTTGCTGGCATGTCCCATTCTTCCCTCTACCTTCTTTTATGTTAAAATTCATGTATAAACAAAAATACTGTTTTTAGGCATAGTTTAAAATTATGGACAATGTACACTAAAATGTTTCATAAATAGGGAAACTATATATATACAGAAAGCATAAGAAGTATATGAAGTAAATTTACTTTTGGTTCTTAAAATAATCTTTTTCTTTATGCAATCGCAAGCTTATGCAGATCAGCTACTTTTATCAAGTGAAGATTGGTGTACCATTGCTTCATCTAATGTGTGATTTGTGAAATGCTTAGAATGATACATAAAGAGAAAAAACTGCTGTCCCATTCCTCCCACTGTCCCATTCCACCCCAATCTCCCCTATATAAATTTATTAACATATTTAATGTATAAAATCATATCTTGATTTATTTTTCCACGGTTCAGAGAGTAAATAATTTATATTACGAATACAATAGATTTTTATCATTTTTAATAATAGAACAAAATTTCACATAAATTCTAAAAAGATCACCTAAATGAATGAAAACATATAGTGCATTATAGATATATTTACCGTATAAAACATCCCTAACAGAAACATTTTTAAATCTTTGCATTGCAATAGAGGAAATGCAGTTAATTCCCTTAAAAAAAGAGGGAAAAAAATTATAAATTTACAAATATTTTTAATGTATAAAATTCCTTTTTTCTTGGTTCAGAGAATAAATAATTTATATTACGAATGATGAACATAAATCCTCAAGATGAATAACTGTGCTAAAAATAAACTAATTTCTTCAGTTACATAAACAATATAACTTTAAACTTAGCCATAAATCTCTTGATAGTGCTAATGAATTTAACCTTGAAATTCCTGTAAAGATAATGGCTTGTTAAGTGGTAAATTATACCCATAAACTACAGTGAACTGATTTATTGAAATACAGTATTATTTAATAAATTTACTTACCTTTATCAACGTACAGCAAATCAACTTGTAAACTTCACAATTGACAAATGAAAAATTCGAAATAGAATATTAATATTTTATTGTATATATATTTTTTTTATAGAATTCAGCTAAAATACAGGTTTGACTTCAATATCAAACAATAAGAATCATTTTTCTGAATCATTATAAGGATGTTTAATATAATTTTTTAATTCATTGTTTCCACGTAATTTTATAAACATATTTCTATTGATACGGTTAGTATCAGACATTATGGATAATTACCCTAAAACCAATAATTTGCATTAATAATAGGACTTTATGTGTCATATTTGGAGTAAAATCCCTGGGGATAATTTTCGTCCATTTTTTCTTCAATATTTCATCCTTTGGAAACCGAAATAATGGAATGTATTTTTTACCAGGCCTATTAGATATGCAGTTCGGAATGCAGCAGTATCGGGGCATTTTTTTCAGTATATCCAAGTACGCATCTTCTCTCAATTTAACGAAAGTTTTACACAGGATCTTTTTCCTTTTTAATCTTTTACAGAATTTAAATCACTCGTTTTAAACCACTATGAAAGCAAAGCACGTGTTCACTGCTCACACCATAGCAATACACAGAACAAACAGAAGGGGAATCGGGGCGAGGTTAAGATTTCTCCTTCCTTTAAGAAATCTCCTTCCCTCCTTTGATCACGTGACTCTACATCAGAGCCACCTCTGTCCAAGCCCGGTATAATCTAGAAAGCCCTGGACGGGTTGACTTCCACTTTTTTACTGCGGTCGGGTTGACTTTCATTGTTTCGGCTTCGGGTCGGTTTTGGTTTGTGTTTTGACTCTAGCGGGTCGGGCTCGGGTTGACTCGAATTTCAAAAGAATGTCCAAACTATATTTTCAGGTTAACCCTTAAATGCCGGGTGTTGCTTTTAGGCAACATACCCAACTTAGGCTCTAAAATACTATTAGAATAATATTGAAGCTATAATGCCTAATATTGCCAATAAAATACATTCTGAAAATATTATTAAATCGATTTTCAACATGTAGATGGCAGCACTTGTGCTGTTTAAGACTAAAGATAGATTTATTTTTTCAATTGTTGCTACTTGTTCTTTTTGTTTTGTTTGGAAGCTTGCGAAATACCCTATTTTGTTCTGCAGTGAGCAAGTAAAATTTATTTCTTAATATAGTTCCTAAAATTCTTGTTTGTTTAATATTATAGAATTTTATCAAGGAAAATTATTTTTTCAATTAAAGACCAGTATTGCCGATTAGTAACAAACTGTATTTTAGCCGTAAACCATACTTAAAACAAAATATGTTTTTTTTTTAAGTATTTTTACCATGATTTATTTAAAAAATGAAAGCCGAAAAACATTATTACAATGATTTTTGAAAAGTCTGGCATTTAAGGGTTAAAACTCTATACATAATAAGACCTCCATAATGGCTTTTCTCCTGAAAAGTAGACACCTGTATTTAGCAAACACTTTTTCTATTCCTAAAATTTATTTAATTGATCGCTTACACCTCTGAATAGCAGTCACCTGTCAATCTACACACACATAATGCTTATGTGTGCATAAACTACCATAAATATGATAGTGTTTTTGTGTGTATCAAAAACGAAATGTTGATAATACAGGGTGTCCATAATTAAACAACCATACTTTAAAGTTGTCTATAGACGAAACTATTGGTCAGAAAGTTGTGAAATTTTGCGACGGATATAATGAAGGAATGGGAATTTGTTTGAGCGGAAAAAAAATTAGTTTAGACCTAAATGTTTTTTTTTAGTTACCACCAGAGGGCGTTTTTTTTAAAAAATGAATTACACATTTTTAAAAGTTTTTTCGCTTTCTTTTTCTTAGATTAAATAAGGCAAATATACAGACCGTCCCCTGAAAAACAATAAAGCGCCTTTAAAAATTATTGGTGTTCGAATTGAACGGACCGTACAAACTCTATTAAAAAAAAAAAAAAAAAAATTCTCCTACGACAGCCGCCATTTTTTTCTCAGAGCTGAGGCCTAGTATTCAGTGGATGGTGGCTAAATTGTTAAAAGCTGTGTAATTTATTGAAAACGCCCTCTGATGGCAAAAATTTTAACTAAATTTTTTTTCGCTCAAGCAAATTCCCATTCCTTTATTATATCCGTCACAAGTTTCCACAACTTTCTGACCAATAGTTTCGTACGTAGACAACTTTAAATTAGGGTCGTTTAATTATGGACACCCTGTATATTTCATATTTCGAAAGTAGAAAAAGTGGTTCTTAAAGAAAGAATAATCTATGTTCTCATTTCTTATATACATTTCTATCATGCAGTAAATTGAAAATATACCCATTCATATTGAAATGTGTATTTATTTTCATCTGAAACATAGCTGTGCTTAAACTTTTTGTAAAAATCCCAACAACCGGAATGGCAAAAACCTAAATATGACCCGCCACAATTTTTATAGAGTGAACCCGACCTGTAGAAAAAAAAAATTAGATTCATTTCGAGCCGAAAAAAGAAAATTCGGGACATCCCGAACCGATGTTTGACTCTATTCAACGATCCCGAGTTGACCGCTTTTCAGAGGTTTTACTATGTTTGAATATTAAAGAATATAGATTTGTTTATTCTTCTATGTAAAATATAAAAAAGATATTAGCGATATTAGAGATACAAGTGTAGATTATTTTTCATAATGGCATTAAAACATGATTTACTTTCCTTTTATTGCGGGTTCGGGTCGGGTTGTGGAGTTGAAATGTTGCGAGTTCGGGTCGGGTTGTGAGTTTAAATGTTGCGAGTTCGGGTCGGGTGCGTGTTGAAATACCTCGGGCTCGGTTCGGATTGTGAGTCGAGGAATTTCTTTGTTGTCGGTTTCGAGTCGGGTTGCGGATTGACTTAATTTTCGGGTTGGGTATAACCCGACCCGCCCAGGACTCTAAACCACAGCTTAAAGGAAGCTACTTCAGATGCGAAAATACCAGCTCTCTAATGTTAATCGTATGGGAGAATTTTTTTAAAATATAGTAGAGTTCCGATTATCCGAGTCCTGCTTAACCCAGTTTTCGCTTTAACCGATTTATTTTCTTCTGATGGACTTATGGCTTCTATTATTATGAAACAGCCATTATAAATGAAGTGCTAGGTGAAGATGAATAGACATTCGTAAAAAGTTAGAACTCTGATTTTCTGGTCAGAATGGGAAAAAAAAATGGTCATGATTTTTTTTTTGAAAGAAAAATTATGGCCATTTTTTTTCAACAAACATAAAACTATCAACGGCCTTTTCAAATAAACAATTTCATTACCCCCTTTTCTTAAAAGTAACGGAAATGTACATAAAAAAAATGTTATTAATACCATAAAAATTAAAGAATTAAGTGAAAAATTATATTTCATCTGCTTAGTTTGTGACAATACTAGCCCTTCAATGACAAACTCCCTCCCTATGAGACAGAATCATTCCATTTCTTTGGTAGGTGGGGAAAGGTAGAGCAGTCAATTGAAATGGTGCCTCCATCTATCAATTTCAAATTAAAATACAATAGCGGAAGATATCATTTTAGTTTTGTTTTATTTATTATTTGGTTATTAAATAAAATAAGAAAAAATCATTTTTTTTTTAATTATTGAAATCGGATTTTTAAAATTCAAATCTCGCGAAAAATAAAATTAAGTAAAGTATCTAAAGCAGATTACTAAAATTTTTTCGTATTCGATTTCATAATTCTTTAACTTTAAACTATCTTAATATTGATGAAAAATAAAAGTAAGTAACGTATCTAAAGCCATATTACCGATTTTTTTTTTTTTTTTTTTTTTTTGTATTAGATTTCATAATTCTTTAACTTTAAACTATCTTAAAACTGTGTCATTTGTGCCTCCCCTCTCCCCTCATTATTTTTTGATGTCAATATTTTATTCCTATAATAGTTAGCCAAAATCTGTTCCGAGTCGTCATCAAAATTAGTCGAAGTTGGCCTTGAAATTTGGCCTTTTGGTTATAAAATCATTAGACATAGCGCAGGCTTAATCAAAATATCAAAACGAGGCAAATACGGATCATATCGTTTCCTACTACATTCATTCCCTTCGTACCGCACGCCGCGCTCACTCCCTACATTTCCCCACCTGCTAAAAAATGGAATGATCCTGCCTCATAGGGAGGGAGTTTGTCATTGAAGGGCTAGTTGTGACAATCTGTGTAAATCTGGTTTATCCGAGTTTTTTGCTTATCCGAGGTGAGCTTGGTCCATATTTACTCGGATAAGCGGGTCTCAACTGTATATCGTTTGCCTCTTAATATTTTTAAATGTTTTGATTTTCACTGGATAGCTGAGGTCTATGTCTACATTAACCTTTTTTTTTTTTTTTCGATTTTGTTAACAGTTTTTTTTTAAAATTAGAATACTTTCACTTTCGGATGTGAAAGTATCCTTATATATAAAAAATAAATAAATAAAAACTGCAAACAAAATCGAAAAAAATAAAATAAAAAAATGGTCTTAGTAGAGAATCATACATCAATTAATATCACGCCTTTGGTGTGATTTTTTTGTATATACGTATTGTATTATTGTAATTATATTGATTTTAATTAATTGTGATTTTATTCATTGTCGCGGAATAATATCTTCTTATAGAACATGAATGCATTTTATTTTATTATTATTATTTATTCCTGTCGTCTACATATTGGAAATTGCATCAACTTTGAGTTTTCAAATAGGAACACCCAAATTTGACATTTTACTTGAGTTTATTGATCAAGTGAGCCCGGAAAAATATACAGTTTCGGTATTTTTGTTAATTTCCATGGAGTTAGAAGACGTCAAAGTATGAGGATGTTAATGTTAAATCAACATGACAAGTTTAATTTACATCTCCCCCCAAAATCACCCGATCATTTTTTTGTTGTTGTTGTTTTTAGTTAGTTACATTAAATGGATTCAAACATAATGTAGTTTTTTTTAACTCAAAAATATATTAATAAGTTCACATTAAAAAATGATGAATTATAACCCGAATAAATTTTTACATAAAAAGATGAGCTTCGTTAAAAATATCGGTATGCAAGTTGAGCTCATTCTAATTATTATTTTCGGAAATATAGAAAAATTTTACTTTCTAACGGTCTCTAAAGGTAACAAACAGTGTCCTGTTATCGTTCAAGTACATATAAAATCGTCAAAAGCAATCAGAAAATTAATGGCATTTTTAAAATAATAGTATTTTATATTTGATTTTTCTTTATATATATATATATATATATATATATAAATTTTTTTTGCCAAATCTCTGAAAGTTTTCCCGTGGCAGTTTGATTTAACTTTTCTAAATTTTTCGATAAACTCCTAACACATTTGTTTTTATAACTCTGTGAAGATTTTAATTTCTTTGTTCTATGATCTTATTTGCGCAGAAATTACATTTCTTTAAAATTGTACTGTGTACAGGGCTTAATTTGCGCCGGAGCCCAGCTCCGGTACTTCTCTATTTTTAGCAAATATTTAAATATTGGTCGGAATTCACCGGAGCTCATAAATACAGGGCTCGGGAGCTCAGTGCAATAGAGCTTCCGAAAATTGAAGCCTAAATTACTCATTCTTTTCCTTCCCATCTCCAAGCTTTTGCTTTTTTTTTTTTTTTTTTTTTTTTTTTTTTAACCAAATCACTTATATGTGACGTAATGTATTGCACGCGTAGGAGGTGGAGATAAAACGAACCCAATTTTTATATCAGTTTTTTTGCTTGGACTGACTCAAGCTCAGTCTGTCTTACATTAAAAATTTTATTTATTCATGCATAGAAAAAACAAACATCCTTCAAAATTGCATATTATTCTATTTCAAATAATTTTAATGCTGTTTTGATCAAAATCAAGGGAAAACAGAAATCTTGTTTTTCTATTCTAGTGATACTTGCAAATTTATGTCTGACGTAGATGACGGCGACGTGTTGATACGGCGCCGCTCAATATACTGAAAAATGAAGTTGCTTTCAGTTCGATTTTCTTTTGCGACAGTAGGATAATTTTTAATCGGCTGTTTTTCTTATTATTTTGATATCTAATCTGAAAAGAATATTTTATGTTTTTAGCCAACGAGCATCAGCTTGGGGTTTTTGTATAATATTGCGTACGAGTATAAAAATTACGTTAGTGATTTTTCCATTTAATTTGTATCATGAACGCTGTGCTTTGCCTATTTGCGAAGTCACCTTCATTTGTAAGGAGATACAATTGCAATGGACTGTTATTCTGATAGAAAGCGATCGAGCAGTGTTTCCCCATTTTCTATAAAAGCATGGAATCTTACCGATAATGGTGTCAAATTTTTAATTTAATCTGATTTTCAGGGGCTCATCACAAAAGATTGTTATGCGGAAGGAATCTATTAAAATTTAAGCTTTGCATATTTTATAGGAAATTGATAAATATCGTTCCATTCTTCAGCATATAAATATTAATTTTCTGTAAATTTCATGCATTTTTTCATAAAAATGCCTAGCTGCGAACTACCCCTTTTTTTGTGTTAACACTATTTTCGAATCATATTCCTTACCATATTTAATCGAAGGATTCTGCAATTAATTAACACTAAAATTAGGCAAAGATTACTATTCGAAAGGAGTGATAACTAAAAAGTGGAATAGTTGACAGCTAAGTGTATGCTGATAGATATATTTCAAATTTTTATTTTACTAATGAAAAAAAAATGCTTTCAATTTTGCAAATAATGTACGAATCATAAATATGCAGATTGGAGTGACGGGGAGTGGGAGGAATGCGGCACAGTTGTTAGTACCGGTACCATAGAATATTAGGGCTCGGGTACTTTTTTTGTTAGAAATTAAGCCCTGACTGTGTAACATTATTTTACATAATTCTAAAATAAAAATTACTTACCACCAGAGCTATCCACACTTTCTGCATTATTTCTGTGTCCATCGACATTTTCACAGTTTACAGTTATTAGAAAAACCAGCGTTAACACCAATGTCCCTTTCACAGTTTGTCCCATAGTCCCCATGAAAGTTTCCCGCCCTTTGCGTTTTTTTAAATCACAAATGTTTCACTCAGTAAGATGAACACTGCACAAATCTTAAAAAATCCGACTTGACTAACTGCTGTCACACTAAAAAAGTAATCTGCAAGACTTACCTATTTTATTGGCACATCTCAATTATCATTTTATCTTCTGTTGCCACAGTAACGGCAATCTCCAGACACCCCAAGTATCGTTTTCGAAACGGTGATAAAAGTCAAATAAAGCAATCAAATCTTTATTGTAAGTAATTTTAAATTTTTATATGTACGCAATAAACTAAAAATAAGAATAAGAAATTACCTGCCTTACTTGTAGAATTTATTTATACCAGAGTGATTAAAAATTTTGAATACTTTTTAGCTCACAGGATATCAAAGCCTGAGAGCTAATGTGCTTGCCGGTTCTGTATGTATGTATGTACGTAACGCGATAACTCTTGACAGAAATATCCGATTTGCTTCAAATTTTTCTTCTAGGTTCATTCTGGTAAGGCGCTTCCCTGATTAGTTTTGGAGGTTCATTGGTAAGTATAAAGGGGGAACGGGATGCTAATCCCCCTTTAACTTAGATAAATGGGTTTTTCATGCAGAATTATCAGATTTTCTTCAAATTTGGTATACCGGTTAATTCTGATAAAGCGCTTCCCTGATTAGATTTGAATGTTCATTATTTAAGTCTAAAGGGGGTGAACGGGGGGCTAATACCCCTTCCCTTAATTTAGATAAATGGATTTCTCTATCCGATTTGCTTCAAATTTGGTATACCGGTTTATTCTGATAAGGCTCTTCACTGATTAGATTTAAAAGTTCATTAGTTAAGTATAACGGGGGCTAATACCCCCTTAATTTAGATAAATGGGTTTTGCTATCCGATTCGCTTCAAATTTGGTATACCAGTTTATTTCGATAAGGCGCTTCCCTGATGACATTTGGAGGCTCATTGGTTATGTATAAAAAAAGGAAACGTGGGGGGGGGAGTAATCCCCGCCTTAATTTATTTTTCGAGACGCATTATTCTTTGAAATAAGAGTATAATATACAATTAGTGTGAAAAGCCTGTGAGCTCAATGCCATTAGTTTAACTGGGCACTTTTCTTTTTTTATTAATTTATATATTACATTGAGTCTCAGTACTCCATTCTTAAGAGGTCACATGCGTTTGAAAAACTAAAAAAATTCCATTTTTAACACTTTCCAACTCAGTTGAAAATTTTTTATGAATTCGATTTGTCCATCTGCCGTCTGTCGGTCTGTCTGCGCTGTAACTCGCTTAAATATACTCGGATTGTCTTGCAATTGATATGTGTTATTGATTTTTATTGCTCTCTCAGAAATAATTCTTTGAATTCACGAAATTATTCCTGTCAGCACTGCTACCAGAGTATTTCCATGAATTGAAGAATGTCCGTTTCTTTTTTATCTGTGACAAGAGAGAATATATCCGTCTATTGAAGAAAATTTTGTCTCTTTTTTTTCCGTAGTAGGAGAGAAATTTTCTGTAATTTCAACAAAGGACTTAAAAAAAAAAAAAAAATAACTCTCTTCTTCCTCTGCGGCTGACCTTGGCGTTGAACCTGGCATAGACAGTTTCGAATCCACTATCTGAATCAGTATGCAAACGTTCACTTGCTAGATTTGGAGTTTAACCTTTTATGTACTGAATTATGAATTGGTGAAAATTTTATCTTCTGAAGCATTTTTCGTGAATTGTTTAAACTGCATTAGAAGACTTACATAATAATTTAATAAATTTCTGAAGGATTTAAAAGAATTCGTTACATTTGAATTTATAGGGGTTTTGTGCCGTATTTATAAGCTCACTCAAATCTTTTATCTTAAATATCTTTCTTAGTATTTTGTAGAGTTGGGTTGATTGTTGACGGCCGATTATCTACACGAGGGATATAGGCCCTAGGGGGAGTGCCCTTCGTGGGGGTCTTTCTAAGGGAACCTAACCCGTATTTACGTATGGAAAATCCAAGGCTTCGAAGAAAACCACGAAAACTCCGAAACGGTTAGGCCGACGGGCGCGATTGGGTTCGAACCCAGCACCTCCCGTCTACCAGCTTCGAGAGCAGAACCTCTCAGCCACTGGTGGGGCACAGTATTTTGTAGAATTAGGGAATGTACAAATATAATGTTCTTACAATAGAAATATAGAAATATTTCAGAATTGAAAAATTACTTTCCTCCCAACGCAAAGAAAGCTGAAAAGATACAAAGGCAAAACAAATCATCCTTTAAAATATATTTTTTGTTTTGTGTAATCCACAATACTTTTGGAACAAGGTAAAGTAACGTATCTATAACTTATTTTAAACTGTATTACAACTAATCCATGTATCAAATGAATTATATAACAAGTTATTTTAATGGTACTTATATGTACCGTCAGTAGATAAAGGGTTAAAATTAAGATGGAAGTTTTGTTCAATTGGTGGCTTGGGTAAAGCTTGATAATTTTTTGTTCAGAAAGCTCGCAGATTTAAACTTTATTGCGGGGATATTTCGTCGTTGTGAGATATTGATTGGGGGTTTTACACTTATAGAATAATAAAGGATAAAAATGTAAATTAGATTATTTTTAATATAACATAATTTGATTGTTAGTTGTAAAATATGAATATTATATTTTGAAAAAAATCGAGAAGAGCATTCATCTTACAACGCGGAGTACCAAAGTTCGAATCCCGAGGAAGGCAAGGTGATAGTAAACGAATGCGATAATATGTAATACAGATACTTGTTTCATATAAATGGGCACTAGTATACGTAATTAAAGGATAGATTTAAAAAAAATTGAAACGAGAAAGGATTTTGGAAATTTTCAAACAGAGAAGTGAATAAAATGACAGAACGTTAGAGTTAAAATTATGAAGACTAATTTGAGTCATAAAGAGAATGTTTTTAAAGCTGTCTTGAAATCTACTATTAAAACAAGTAAAAGTTAAATTTAGAAAATCAAAAAAACTTGACTGCGTGAAAAGCGAAATAATTAATTATTTCTCATCAATGTGAAGCTATTTTTTACATTACTTACCTATTACTTGTATTGATGACTTTTAAGTTGTGTTTAATTGTTAGTTCCTATCTATAAACACTGTTTTGATGAGGCCTATAGATGTCTATGAAGGTTAGAGTTGCAGTAAAGCTAGAGATCCTACCTACACAACTTCCAGGTTGTGTAATATTTAAACGGAGCTTCTCACTGTAAAATAGTCAATGAAACATCGTCTACATTTTGAAAGACCTATCCAATGATGTGCCACTCAATAGGGTGCGTAAAATTTTTTTTTCGTCTCTACCACCATTTTGTATTTTACGGCCGCCATTTTGAATTTATAAAAACAAAACCTAGCCTATAACCATCGGACGGTTAAGACGAATCGATAGGAACCTCATTCATTAGAATTCATCCAGCCGTTGGGATGTTTCGAGGGTATAAAGAAATCCACATTCCCAGATACGCGTGAAACACATAACCCTTCTTGGCAGTCGGGTAATAAAACTCTCTACTCTGAAATGTCCTATCTCTACTGAAAACCGACAAGGCGTTTATTTTATTCCTTGTTCTTGTAATTTAGGTTATATTGGTCAAAATAGGAGAGTATTAAAGTTCAGACTAAGCGAGCATCAGAGGTATATATCAAATCAAGGAAATTTCTAATATTTGATTGTCTCTCACTGTTGAACTTCAAGTCACTGTTTCAATTTCTCCATGGTTAGTTATATTTATAGTTTTGGATGTACCTACTCCAATTTGACGATGAAATGACACGATTGCTCAACAACGTCTCAATCAATTCGAATGTAACTTACCAGAAACATAGATTTTTGAAAAACAGAAGTTATAATATTGCTCGATTTTTCAAATTCGATCTGTGGCTTGATTAAATATGGGTCAAATTTCTAATGCAAACATTATGTGCAAGAATCTTCCGTAATCATTGTAGGCACTGTCGCGGTATATATAGGTATCGGTTGACACTTCCACCCTCTCCCGACAATCTCTTAAACGTCTTATGTACCCATCTAATCTGACAATGAAGTTAACATGATATGGGGCATTCTCACAATCTTTTGACAGTTTGGGAAAAAAAAAAATCTGACAAAATTAAACTTGCTAAAATAACATTTTAATCTAATAGACGAATGCCTTAATGATTCAAAATAAAGAAAAAATGGTCAGCAGCGAAACATTTTTTATTTAACTGAGGCTTAAGTTAAACTTGCGAGTTTAATTTTCCTTACCATTTTACCACTATAACTTTTTATTTTCTTCTAAATTTTTTCTTATAATGAATTTGCATAGTACCCACAGGACATTCAAATAATAAATAATGACAATGTAGTAGATTTAATACAGAATCTTTGTATAACATTGTCTTAAAAGGGTGTTAAAGAAGGGACGGTAAGGTAAAAAAGGGGATGGTATTGGAAAAAAGGGACGAAATGGTAAAAAAAGGGATGGCAAGGATGGAACGGTAAGGAAAATTACCACCTATTTTTAGGAAAATCATGTTAAGACTAAGCAATAGCCACAATGTTCATTGATTTTTAGAAACAGTTGTTAACATTGGATTATATTAATTTTTAGGGTTCCGTACTTAAGAAGTAAAAACGGAACCATTATAAGATCACTCCTCACTGTAAAAAAAAATTCCGCAACGTTGCTGGGAAAAAATGGGCAGCTGAGTTGCCCATTATTTCCAAGAAACATTTCTTGAAAATGACTGGAACTTTACTGCATATGTTAAAAACTTTCTACAGAAATGCCAGTAAGTTTCCTGCGAAATACCAGGAATATTTCTGTTGACAGCAAAACATTATTGACATTTCACAGCATGCGGGATCCGCAGACGATTTTTACATTTCCAGTTGACAATTTTCGCTTTATTATCATTATTTGTTAGAATGAAAAAAATATTTTGAAATTGACATCAAAATTATTATTTGTAATTTACACGAAAAAATAATTTTTCAGTTAAAATCCAATAAAGTAAATATATATATGATATATTGTTTCTGAACTTTGCTTAAAATATAAAAATACATAAATGTAAATAATAATTAGAAAAAAAATGTAGACATAAAATATTTTGGATTTTCGTCAGTAATTATGTTAGTTTACAAGTTAGATAAAATACATATCATCATGAAAAAAAAAAAAAAAAACCTAAACGTAATTGTATATTTTTTCCGAAAAAAAAAAATTCAGATTTGCAGCAATTCAAAGTGTCAAATATATATAAATTTAAATCAAATTGTAATAAAGTGTTAAAATATAAAATTAATTAAAAAAGAAAAAAAAGTCAAGAGGTAGCATCGAACTCGGACCGTACGGGTAGCGTGCGAGCCTTCTGCGTCCACACCGGAAAGACACGTTGAGAGCTGCAAACTAATGGGTATTTGAAACGTATGCTAAACCTCGGCATCTAATTTTTGAAAATCTAAGGCCCATTTGAAGAAATCCTTTCACAAGAATAATTAGAGATAAGAACTCTAAAACATACTTTAAATTAATCAAAATCGGTGAGAATCATGTTTGATGGTCCCCTGGTTAATGGAGATCCAAATAATAGGTGTATTTTGTTTTATACGGTCTGCTCGTTAAACATTCCACAGACAAGTACGAGAGATAATCTCTTAGCGATGTCACAGAGGTATTGTATTTTCATCTGAATTGTCTTGGCAATAGAGACGTAAAGGATTATGTCGTCTATTGATTTATTTGCATTCCATATTGATTTTTTTACATTCATTTAAGGAATTCGTTTTCGACACTCGCGCGCGAGCAACGGATTATAGCAAAAAAATAATAAATGGCGGCCGCAGCGTTTTGCTGTTTCCAACTTTTGTTCAGGAACGTTTCAGATAAGAAAACCAGAATTTCACAGGAAAGAGCTAAATTATTCTGAAAACCTGAGAAAAGGCGAAACGTTTCTGGATTTTACATGGAACGTTACCATTTTTTTTACAGTGCTGTGTCTGTCCGTCTGTCTGTCTGTCTGTCACAGCAATTTTAATCGTAAACTATGGAACGTGGAAAGTTCAAATTCGGGGAAGTAATAAAAACCATTGACCCACATATTTTCAGATTAATAAACATTCATAAATATATTTAGTAAAAAAGTAGAGGGGCTAATTATGCTACTTGAAAAAAAAATCTTTTCTTTGTATATCATGTGGGGTATCCTGTGAAAGCTTTTGTAACGCTGAACTCAAAAATACATTCCTTTTAATTTTAGGTATTATATTTTCAAAGATATTGTTGAAAATGGAGCGCAAAAATATGTCCCCACCCCCCCCCCCCATCTAATTCTGAATCTACTGAAACTAAAATTATGAAAAAATTAGAGGTAGTAGACGTTAATATAAACCTTGCCGGAAAATTATAGCGATTACCCTAGGTTACATAGTTTTTGAGTAATTAGCATTTTTCTGTTATACACAAATTTCGATTTACGGGCATTCAGAAAAATTGTTGAGCATCGCTGAATATACCTATCGTTGCAGAAGAATAAAAGCATTGTTGATAATGATTTTCGAAAAAAATCATCGGTAATTAGCTGAGGTATTAACCCTTAAAGGTACGGTCAGTTTGGACATACACAGGGACAGGGCGGCGTACTCTATGCCTATGCCTAGTTAACGACTTTTGATGATATATATGTGTAATGTAATGTCCAGTAACAGCATAAAAGCAATAAACGTCAAATTGTTAAAAACATGCTAATTTAAGGGGTCTCTGGACTCTAAAAAGTGGAAAAAATGAAGAAAAAAAGACCATTTTCAACATTTAATGTCTTAAAATGTATATGATTTTAAAACCCAATTTTAATTGGAATGAAAGATATAAGTATGTTCTTTCGTTTCATGTATTTAAAAAATTGCAAGATACAGAATTAGTATTTATAGGGGGATCGAAAATGTTAGACATTTGTCGAACAAAAAATTGGCATAACAGTTTACGCGCAGGATTAAAAAATAAATATTGCAACTAGAATGAAAATGTTGGTGCTTACTTATACTTCAGATCATAATAATTTCCCTGAACTTAAATAAATTTGTATTTAAAGCATTTTTATATTTTTAATGCAATGCTGCATTTAGCTAGTACAAAATTTTGAAAATTTCAACGGTAAAATCACCTAAAAAATATTTTTTTGAACAATAAAAAGGAAATTTTAGGTTCAGTTTATACAGAATAACATGGAATATATGTTTTGAAAATTTCATGAAAAAATAGTCAGAAGTTTTTGAGGTATCCTGCGCGTTATACCCAAAAACGCCATTTGGAAAATAATGACTTTAAAGTTTCGGAAACGCCGCTTCAGCTATTGAGCGGGTATAATTCTAAAAGCCAAAACTTCTGTTCTAATGGGAATTTCAAGGAAACAATTATATCCAAATATTCAGAAAAGATAAGTGTTTAAGAGCCATTATTTTGAAAATCAGACAAGTGTGATTGTTGTATTTTTTGTTTTGCTTGATTTTTTTTTATGTTGAATTAGATCACATTTAATGAATAATGTGCAATTTGGAAGCCCTGAAAAAATTTTCCCTTCCCTGTAGAAAATGTCAAAGTTCAAGGTTGTGACCGTCATTTTTCATGAAAAGTGAAATGCGAGTATGTTTGCAGTGCTAAAGCTTGAGAAAGCAACGACATCCCAAAATTCTTTTGTAATGAAATATTAGTATAGGACTACCTGCTTAGTAGACTGCATTCGTTTCCATGGGGCATTGTTATTTTACATTGTTATGTTGCCTCAAAATGCAATGAAAATGACGTTTTTGTCCGTTTTCCGCACGTATTTTCTTATTTAAGCAATAGTACCCCCAAACTTTTTCTTATAGAATATCAAAGTGTACTACTAGGACAAGCTAAATAATATAAAACTTTACCGGAATATTGCTGCTGTTAGCAGGAATAGTCTGTTAAATATTCAAAATTTTCAAAATAGGCAGATTTCAATTAGTCTTTTCTCAAAACAGCATCACCGTTCAATAAAACAAAATAAATCACGTAGTATTTGGAAGTATGTACAAACACATGGAAAAGAAAAAAAAGTGGGGTCTCGTCATATTTTTATAAAAAAAAATGTCAAAAGTCACAAAAAAGACTGTCATTTATCATACTTTTTCCCTATCAGAAAACGAAACATCCCGTTTCTCTTTCCGATAGCTATGTTTTTTCCCTATGAGAAAATGAAATATCCCTTTTTCTTTCCCCTTCATTGTTCTAAATGGAAAAAAGGAAAATTTAAACGGTATATTTTGACTGTGAATTTTTGTAAATTTTGTTATTTTTTTAAAAAAAATATGACGAGGCCCCACTTTTTTTTCTTTTCCATGTGTTTGTACATACTTCCAACTACTGCGTGATATATTTTGTTTTATTGAACCGTGATGCTGTTTTGAGAAAAGACTAATTGAAATGATGCCTATTTTGAAATTTTTGAATATTTAACAGCCTATTCCTGCTAACAGCAGCAATATTCCGGTAAAGTTTTATATTATTTAGCTTGTCCTAGAAGTACTCTTTGATATTCTATAAGAAAAAGTTTGAGGTACTATTGTTTAAGTAAGAAAATACGTGCGGAAAACGAACAAAAACGTCATTTTCATTGCATTTGGAGGCAACATAACAATGTAAAATAACAATGCCTCATAGAAACGAATACAGTCTACTAAGCAGGTAGTCTTATACTAATATTTCATCACAAAAGAATTTTGGAATGACGTTGCTTTCCGAAGTTTTAGCACTGCAAACATACTCTCATTTCGCTTTTCATGAAAAATGACGGTCACAACCTTGAACTTTGACATTTTCTACAGGGAAGGGAAATTTTTTTCAGGGCTTCAAAATTGCACATTATTCATTAAATGTGATCTACTTCAACATAAAAAAAAAATCAAGCAAAACAAAAAATACAACAATCACACTTGTCTGATTTTCAAAATAATGGCTCTTAACATCTAAAAAATTAAAAATTTCTTAAATTTTGAAGCTTTAAGAGTCCTGCGACCACTTAATCCTTTCCGGCACGGAGTAATTCTATTTATAAACTTACGAAATAATGAACTGACACCAGAATTTATAAACGAAATTTATTAGAAAAAGCGAACTTGCTTATTTTCACGTACATGATAAAAGGAAAATTTTAATTAAATATTCTTGGTGTCATTTGTCTGTTTTGGAATTAAAATTAGGTGTCCGTTTTTTAAGGGCATCGCCCTCGAAATATTTAATTAGAATGAATCGCATAAATACTGTGAGATTCGCGATAGTTTGCATTGATTGTATCTCTCAATACGCCTCGAGTGACTTTAAAAGTTAATTAAACACCTATCTGGAAAACGCGGCACTGACCAAGGCGGCGTTGCAAGTTTGTGACCTCATTTCGAAGCGCGCTTAGCACAATGCCAAATTTAAACTTTGAACAAAGTTTTGTTTTGGATACACTGTAGAAATAAAGGTTGTTACTACGCTGAATTTAGTTTCATGAAATGCCAAATGAAGTTTAATTATGCACTGCCTTTATTGTCAGTACCGAATTAAGTTCATCATACACAGATTAGGATAATATTAAAAAAAGAGTTATAGGAATAGCTATATTTGATATTTTTCAATATATCTCTTTGAACTTTCATGGTATACCCGATTACACTTTTCTAATATATACAGTTATACCCAACCCTACGTTATATAGTTTTTTAAAAAAGTCTTAGTATTCTTTTAGCAACATTTTTTTTCTTTTTTTTTATAATACAATTACAAATTCATATAGTTATTCTACGGAACCCTCTGTGCGCGAGTAATGCTCGCACTTGACTGTTTATTTATTTATTTTTTATTTACCTCGAAAAGTGCAGGAATAAACCTTGGGGGTGGTGAGACTACCAATAAAGCCACGATGCTTGAAATTGATATTTAAATTCTACAGTAAATTTCCTGTCAAAGAATTTTAGATATTATTTCTCTAGCATACTTCTGCATGAGAAAAAAACTTGAAAAAAATTCTATGGCTGCATTTGAAATGATTTTCTGTATAATTTTAGAAGAGGGATGGTAAGGAAACTAAAACCCAGGGGCAGAGTTAAAAAAATAATAACAAACGTAAAAATGTGTGCAAGTTAATTTTTAGCTACATATTTATATGAAACAATAGTTCCAGTTTCAGAAAAAAATTACATCGAATTATTTTTATTGAAACAATTTTATCCTGACAGCTCCAAACTTAAAAATCAGCATCAGGGACACGGGACGGTAGATGAGTTTTTCTGGTATTTGGACCCCCAACATCGTCCAAAACTTATTTATCTCGTTAATATTGTTATGCAATCATGCAATGGGATGTTCCCCAGTATATGAAATAAAACAAACACAAAAAGTGTATTAAATAAAAAATTATTATTCATGGACATGAAAGTTAAAAGATTGTGAGAATGCCCCATACCTCAGCAATAACTCGTTAGTTGCAATGTAACTTACCACAAGAACAGATATTGGTAAGACAGAGATTGTAACAGTGCCCGATTTTTAAAATCGATCTATGGTCCGAGTAATTAACGGTCAATGTTTTAAGGGGTCTCAGGACTCTTAAAGCTTCAAAATTTTCGAAATTTTAATTTCTTTGTATATTAAATTCCTGTTTTCTCTGAACATCTTGATATAATTGTTTCCTTAAAATTCCTATTAGAACAGAAGTTATGGCTTTTAGAAAGATACCCGCTCAATAGCTTAAGCGGCGTTTCCGAAACTTTGAAGTCATACTTCTCAAAATGACGTTTTTTGGTATAACACGCAGGATAGTTCAAAAACTTCTCAATATTTTTTCAGGAAATTTTCAAAATAGATGCTCTATGTTAATCTGTATAAACTGAACCTAAAATTTCCTTTTTTATTGCTCAAAAAAAAATTTTTTTTTAGGTGTTTATACTGTTGAAATTTTCAAAATTTTGTATTAGCTAAATACAAACTTCGTATTAAAAATATAAAAATGCATTGAATGCAAATTGAATCTGAAGTATAATTGAGCACCAAAATTTTCATTCTAGTTGCAAAATTGATTTTGCAATCCTGCGCGTAATCTATCATACCAATATTCTGCTCGAAAAATGTGTGACTGTTTGAAGCCCTTTAAAAATAATAATTCTGCATCTTGTATTTTTTTTTTTTTTTTTTATAGTATATAAAAAGAAAGAACATACTTCTATCCTTTCATATCTGTAAAAATTGTGTTTTAAATTCATATACATTTTAAGATATTAAATGTTTAAAATACTTTTTTCATTTTTAGCCCCCGGAATGCTATTTCTTTCCCCGAGCTTATTTTGTCTCCAATAAATACTGGTACCTTGTATACGCCAGCCGTAAAACATAAGCCGATGTTTCATTGTGCGATTTAATACTCTACAGCCTTTTTTGAAACTTCTAAGCATCGCACGTTTTCAATGTTTATACCATCGTATTCGGGGAAAAAAGTACTTTTTAATGCTATTTGTTTGAAAACTGCATCTCCATTTGTTTTTGAAATATTAATTTTTTTGTAGTTTTTAGCGACATTTGTTTCATTTTGGCAACTCAAGTACTCCATTTCTGTAGAAATGGATTCTATTAATGGATATAATTCTGTAAAATTGTTGAAAAGTAGCAATTATATTTTTTTGTTGCCATTTTCTCATAAAAATTGAATTTTTTTAAAAATTAAAATACATGCTATTTTGAGAAAAATATAAATGAATGATTTATGATAAAACATGCAGCTATTATAAACTATATTTAATTTTAAGAATCTATATTAATGCAAATGACGTCATTTTACATAAAATAAAATCGCGTGCTTTAAGTCTTAAAATTGAAATATGTTTTGCAGTAGAGTCCCGATTATCCGAGTCCCGCTTAACCGAGTTATTTTCTTCTGGTGGGCTGATGGCTTCTATTATTATGAAACAGTCATTATAAATGAAGCGTTAGATGAAGATGAAAGAGCAGTCGTAAAAGTTAGAACTGTGATTTTCTGGTCAGAATGGAAAAAAAAATGGCCATAGTTAAGAAAAAAAAAATAAATTATGGCCATTTTTTTTTTCATTCTGACTAGAAAATCAGCATTCTAACTTTTTTACGGCTGCTCTTTCATCTTCGCCTAACGCTTCATTTATAATGGCTGTTTCATAGTAATAGAAGCCATCAGTCCACCAGAAGAAAATGAAGTAATGGAAATGCTGGGGGCGACACCAATTCGTTAATGGCACAAGAAATTTATGGAGGCCAGCTCAGTGCTGGATAAAGCAAAAGGTAGGCGAAAAAAAATATAAGAGGAAAATGTCGACGATTATCGCCTTGACATGCTTGGTGCAACCAGTGATGCACATACAGAGGTTTTATTAGCCCCCAGTATGGTATGCTATTTCTTTCTCCCAGCTTATTTTATGTATTCCAAAAAAAAAAAACGTTACCTTACAGAAGTCAGCCGTAAAACAAAGCAGTACGATTAAATACTCTATAGCAATTTTTTAAACTTCTAAGCATCGCGCATTTTCAATTTTTATACCGTTGTATTGGAAAAAAAAAGTTCTTTTAAATGCATTTTGTTTGAAAACTGTATACCCATTTATCTTTGAAATATTAATTTTTTGTAGTTTTTAGCGACATTAGCTTAATATTGGCAACGGAAGTACTCCATTTCTGCAGAAAGTAAAGGAAAAATAGTTCTAAAATAGTAATTGAATATTTTTGTTGCCATTTTCTCATAACAACCGAAAGAAAACGTAATTAAAATACGTGCTACTTTGAAAAAATATAAACGAATGATTTCTGTTAAAACAGGGAGCTATTATAAACTATATTTAATTTTAAGTATCTATATTGTTGCTACCAACAAATGAAGGCCTCTGAATAATTAGATAGTCGGGTTTTTTTTGTCGATTTTCTTGAATGACGGCATCTTTTGGCTGTATTTGTGCATTATTTTGCGATAGTGACGTCCTATGTATGCTTTACTGTATAGATGCTTAAGAGTAGATCGTAAGTGTGGAATTCTTAAGCGGATGCGAATGACGTCATTTTGCATGAAATACAACGTGTGCTTTAGTACTGCAGTAGAGTTCTGCTTAACCGAGTTATTTTCTTCTGATAAAAAAGTTATGGCCATTCCCCCCCCCCCCCATTCTGACCTGAAAATCAGAGTTCTAACTTTTTACGGCTGCTCTTTCATCTTCACCTAACGCTTCATTTATAATGGCTGTTTCATAATAATAGAAGCCACCAGTCCATCAGAAGAAAATGAAGTAATGGAAATGTCGGGGGCGACATTAAATTCTGAAAAAGCAGAATTCCTGTTCTCTAGTTAAAGTTTATTCGTTTGGCCTTCGGAACAATTTTTTTTTAATTTTTGTAAATTTAAAATTGCTAATTATTATTAAAAATGTGACATAACATGCAAATAAGTAAATTTAATTTTTTTTAAATTTTTTACTTATAAAAATAGTATAAAATTAACCGAAAAATTGCTAGTTTCTTAAAACTATTTAACTTTAAAATTATTTAAAATAACTACATTTTATGAATTCAATAATAATCTCAATAATGTTATATAGCAACTAGACTATTTTTATGTCAATAACATAAGTATTTTAAAAGTTATAGGTTTAAAAAGTCAAACAACTCTGAAAATTTCTTGAGAAACGTTAATAATTCTTAACCCTTAAATGTCGGGTGTTGCTTTTCGGAAACATATCCAATTAAAGCTTATAAATACTATTAGAATAATATTGAAGCCATAATGCCTAATGTTGCCAATAAAATAGATTCTGAAAATATTATTAAAACGATTTTCAACATTTAGATGGCAACACTTGTGCTGTTTAAGAATAAAGATAGATTTATTTTTTCAATTGTTGATACATGTTCTTTTTGTTTTGTTTAGAAGCTTGCGAAATACCCTATTTTGTTGTGCAGTGAGGAAGTAAAATTTATTTCTTTTCATAGTTCTTAAAATTCTTGTGTGTTTAATATTATAGAATTTTATAAAGGAAAATTATTTTTTCAAATAAACATCAGTATTGCCGATTAGTAACAAACAGTTTTTTAGCCGTAAACCATACTTAAAACAAAATATGATTTTTTTAAGTATTTTCCCCATGATTTATTTTAAAAAAGAAAGCCGAAAAACATTTTTTTAAATGATTTTTGAAAACTCAGGCATTTAAGGGTTAAATTAAAACTGTGTAACTCATCAACTTTTCAATAAATCAGAATAAGAATAACCTACTTCTTTTGAATATATTTTTTAAATGTAATTTTAAAAATTTGTAGTATTTGAACTAATATTTATTGAATTATGACGATTTTTTAAACAATTCTACGAAAAAAAAAATAATAATAATTTTTGCGGGAAAAAAAATTGAATTTAGGTTTGTTTTTTTTTTAATTTGTAAGAAATATAAATGCTTAAAAAGCTTCATGATCATAAAGTTTACCCCCTTTCTTTTAACGGACTCCAAAAAAAGGAGAAGCTTTTCAATTTCGACGCGTATGTATTATATGTACCGGGCGATTCAAAAGTTCGGTGCGAAAATAAACCGCGATTAAAAAATGTTGACAGTTATTGTGAAATATAATCTCCAAATCAAGGACATTAAATTAATCAAACTCAGTAAATTATTTTTTCATCTGTCAAATGTGATTTATAAAAGCAATTACGAAAAGTGGTTATTATCCGAAACAAAGAAGTGATTAAGTGATTGCGCAATTCTAAATAAACATTCTATTATAAACATTTCATCACGTAATTAAGAAGTTAAAGACTTTCGAACATTAATAAACTTTTAAATTACTATAAGTATAAATATTGATATAAATAATGTAATATTAAGATAAATGGCACTAATTTCCTGTTTTTTCATAATCAATAATGTATATGTTTTTCTACTTTCACTTGTAAACTAGACTCTCCAAAGGAGAGATGTGATTTTTATGCTGAATTTAAATGTTGTTTTCTTTCTTTAAAAGTTCCCAACATATTTAAATTTACAAGTCACAAAATAATTACGCGTGTTTTAAGATGACACCGAATATCGCATCGTTATCAATGGATTAAAACAGACAAACAACGAGAAGCTATAGATGAAATTACCCTTGCCGATGTTGGATTCCAGACCGATTACGGATAAACATAAATACAAGGTAAGCCAATTTTATCTTACCTATGCTTTGCTTTTACAATTGAGAAATAAATAATTAACTTCTGAGGAAAACGAATTTCATGCAGGTATTGTTAGAAAAGTTAAAATACTACTAACAAAAAACATGTATCGATCGAAGCAACACGAGGTTTGCAAATAAATATGCAGCATAGTACGGGATTTTGTATGACACCAACAAAAAATTAGTTAAAAATCTCGACAATAGAGGGCGCTATTGCAGGTAATCCATGGAATAATTCCATATTGCTCACCCGACGTAAGATTTCGATACAAAAACATTAGAAAATACTGTATGTACACTTTTTTGTATCCAAATCTTGCGTTGTGTGAGCAATATGGAATTATTCCATCGAATTATCATTTTGTCGAGATTTTGAACTAATCTTTTTCTTGGTGTCATGCAAAATCCAGTACCATGCTGAATATTTATCTACAAACTGCATGTCGCTCCGACACAAATAAATTTTTTTATTTTTTTCTTATCGCCTTTTACTTTTGCACCGAACTTTTGAAACACCCGGTATATATATATATATATATATATATTCATCGAATACTCTGAAACTACGCGCCCGATGCATGTGATTTTTTGTTATAACCCTTAAATGCTTGATTTTTCAAAAATCCTTGTAATAATGTTTTTCGGCTTTCATTTTTTAAGTAAATCATAGGAAAAATACTTTAAAAAATCATATTTTGTTTTAAGTATGGTTTACGGCTAACAAAAAGCTTGTTACTAATCGGCAATACTGGTCTTTAATTGAAAAAAATAATTTTCCTTGATAAAATTCTATAACATTAAACACAGAAGAATTTTAGGAACTATAGTAAGAAATAAATTTTACTTGCTCACTGCAGAAGAAAATAGGATATTTCGCAAGCTTCCAAACAAAACAAAAAGAAAAAGTAGCAACAATTGAAAAAATAAATCTATCTTTATTCTTAAACAGCACACGTGTTGCCATCTACATGTTAAAAATCGATTTAATAATATTTTCAGAATGTGATTTATTGGCAACATTAAGCATTATTGCTTCGATATTATTCTAATAGTATTTTAGAGCCTAAATTGGGTATGTTGCCGAAAAGCAACACCCGGCATTTAAGGGTTAATTGAAAGAGGATTCTCTCGAATTGATCATATTTAAATTTCATCGAAATTGATTCAGTACTTTTTTAGAAATCCAACAAAAATCAATAAAACCAGTATTTTTCCTCATTCTGTTGCACATTAGCTGGGTGCGAAGTGCCCGTCGCTGAATGCAGCCAATGTACAGTCTTGGGGGAAAAAAAGTAAACACCCCCTAATAACTCTGCAACTAGTTATAATAGAAGAAAGTTAGTGGTACCAAACGATTGGAAATAAAGTCTACTTTTAAATGATGTATAGAAAATTTGCTTAAGGGGCCATCTACAAATCAAATTCAGGCCAAATTTTTTTTTTTTCAATGACAACACACAATTATAACAGTATATTTTAAATCTTGGTTCAAACTATGCCTCGAAACGAAATTTCAAGTCATTTGAGTGATAAGTTTTTCAATTATAAACATTCAAAATTTAGAGCTTCTAATGTTAAGTTACATTTCATATTTTTATTAATATCTCCTGAATTTATAATTGTAATATGATAATTTTTTTTCGGTTATAATACTAAAAAACCCAAACATAAATACATTGAATTTGCAATTTTAGAAATTTTATAATATGAATTAGGAAATTAATGTTAGAAAAAAATATGAATTCCAACCTACAACTTTTTGATAGATTTGTATTCAATATGTCCTGGTTTATGCGAATTCTCAATTTCAAATTCTCCTTTCAAGTAGTTTTCGAATTATGATTAAAAAATGTCAAAATTATGGTTTACCGGGCCTCGTCTATGATGTGCAGAAAGCATAATTTGAAAAAAAATATATATTTTACTCACTTTCTTGAGACATTTGGGCTGGCAATAATCGAAACACATTAAACGAGCGAAATGATCCTATTAGCAAGAAATAATACATTAACAGAAGTACCATAGTCATTCTGTAGTATTTCAACATTATAGAACCCAAGTTCAATTTGGATACAGCCCCTAAAATAAGCTCATTTTAAAATAATTTATTTCTATGAAACTAATTGTACACTGTAAAAAAAATAATGCCAGTTTTCCGGTAGGAATCGGAAAAATAGTTGCCCTTATCGTACCGGAAAAATTTCCAATCGAGCTCGGAATAAAATTCGTAAAATAGGAATAAAATCCGTAAAATACCGTTTTACTGACTATTTCCTTATTTTTACGGATTTTATTCCGAGCTGGGTTGGGATTCCGGTACGATAAGGGCAGCTATTTTTCCGATTCCTACCGGAAAACTGGCAGTATTTTTTTTACGGTGTACGAATTTCATGAATATTTGTTTTTCGGTTAATTGAAGGTTGCAGAATTTATTTATGGTATCAAACTTGGGTATTGCTATTGAAAAAATAAAGCTTGGGTTCGTTTTGATACGTAGATGGCCCCCCCCTAAGCAAATTTAATATACATCATTTAAAATCAGACTTTATTTCCATACGTTTGAAACCAGTAAATTTCTTCTACAATAATTTGTTTTAGAGTTAGTAGGGGGTGTTTACTTTTTTTCCCACGACTGTGCAACAGAACTACGAAAACTCGCTGAAGAATTGTAGTTTTACGATTTAGGGGGCTATATGCTAATACAGGGTGGGCCCAAAGTCTCTGTCGAATTTTTGAACGTAATATAAAATAAAATAAATCAAAGTCTTTTTAAACTTTTGGAAAAATGGTTATTGTTCTCTGTCAGGGTAGGAAATCAAAAACATATCTGAAGTATTTTATTGGTTGAATCCGCATTTTATTCGTTTTCTGATTGGTCTATACAGTAATGTGTATTTTCCCTTTACTTTCAACAGAGATGAATACTTCTGTTGCCACTATGACAAAAAGTAATAAAAACTACAAAAAAAAAATTAACTCGGAAACAAATTGAGGTACAGCTTTTCAAACAAATTGCATTTAAAAGTACTTTTTTTCTCTCTATACGACGGTGTAAAAAGTAATATTGTGGGATTTTTAGAAGTTTAAGAATGAAATTTCATTTAAAATTGGTCGTCAGATTTCTACAATGGAAAAGCCTTTTCCCGAACAGTCAATGAAATGCTTGGATAATACGTAAGTTTCAGGAAATCTGACTAGTCGCAGGCGATTTTTGTCGCTTGCAATTTTTACGTGTAATAACACTATTAATGTTTCATTCATGGGGTACGTAATTTATGATCAACTCCGTGCAATTTTTTATGTCTTAAATTTTAGTCTTTGAAAAAATCATTTTCCAAATAGTCGTTGTAATTTGTTAAATTGCTTTTAGGTAGATTTCTTTACAAAAAAGCTACCTATTGCAGCCATTCGGAGGAAAGCGATTTCAAAAAATTTTGGTATATTTTCATCGATCATGACCCCCAGACCCCGAAACCACCCTCCGTTCAAAATTGATATATATATATATATATATATATCTGACCTATGTCACACTGTAACTCCCGTAATTATGAACAGATTTCGATGTAATTCGGTGTGTACATAGTACATACCAATGTCTCGACCGAGTTCCTTGGCCTGCTTCATCCGCCGTTTTGTTTCAAAATGGCGGCCATTTAAAAATTTTAAAAAAATTTAAAACTTGAAATGTGGTACCAAAAAATTAAAAATGGAAAAATATTTTTTTCTTATGTATTTGACCTTTATACAAAGATTCCGGAGCAATTTTTGTTTCGTCTATATCTTAAAAAATGGCTGAGTTATAGCATTTTGAATTTCTAGCGTGGCTGACATTTTGAAACGTCCTGAATTTTGTCACGCGATAAAAGGCGTATTTATGAACCGATTTGGATGTAATTCGGTGTGTACATAGTACATACCAATCTCTCGACCGAGTTCGTTGGCCAGCTTCATCCGCCATTTTGTTTCAAAATGGCGGCCATTTAAAAATTTTTTAAAAATTTAAAATTTGAAATGTGGTACCAAAAAATTGAAAATGGAAAAATATTTTTTTCTTATGTATTTGACCTTTATACAAAGATTTCGGAGCAGTTTTTGTTTCGTCTATATCTTAAAAAATGGCTGAGTTATAGCATTTTGAATTTCTAACGTGGCTGACATTTTGAAACGTCCTGAATTTTGTCACACGATAAAAGGCGTATTTATGAACCGATTTGGATGTAACTTCGTTTATACATAGTACATACCAATGTCTCGACCGGGTTCGTTGGCCAGCTTCACCCGCCATCTTGTTTAAAAATGGCGGCCATTTAAATTTTTAAGAAAAATTTAAATTTGAAATGTGGTACCAAAAATTGAAAATTGAAAAAATATTTTCTTCTTATGTGTTTGACCTTGATAAAAAGATTCGGGAGCAGTTTTTGTTTCGTCTATATCTTAAGAAATGGCTGAGTTATAGCATTTTGAATTTCTAGCGTGGCTGACATTTTGAAACGTCCTGATTTTTCTCACGTAATAACAGGCGTATTTATGAACCGACTTGGATCTACCTTGGTGTGTACATAGTACATACAAATATCTCGACCGAGTTCGTTGGCCAGCTTCATCCGCCATCTTGTTTCAAAATGGCGGCCATTTAAAAAAATAAAAAAATAAAAAAATTTAAATGAGATACCAAAAAATTGGAAAATGAAAAAGATTTTTTTTGTATGTGTTTGACCTTAATACAAAGATTCCGGAACAGTTTTTCTTTCGTCTATATCTAAAAAAAAATGGCTGAGTAATAGCATTTTGAATTTCTCTTGTGGCTGACATTTTAAAACGACCTGATTTTTGTCAGGCGATAACAGGGGTATTTATGAACCTATTTGGATGTAACTTGGGCTGTACATAGTACATACCAATGTCTCGACCGAGTTCGTTGGCCAGCTTCATTCGCCATCTTGTTTCAAAAGGGTTGCCATTTAAAAAAAATTAAATTTAAAATTCAAAATGAAGTATTAAATAATTGGAAAATGAAAAAGATTTTTTTTATGTGTTTGGCCTTGATACAAAGATTCCGGAGCAGTTTTTGTTTCTGAAAATTTGTTCTTTTGTTGATATCTTAAAAAATGGTTGATTTATAGCACTTTGAATTTCTAGCATGGCTAACATTTTGAAACGATCTTGTATTTGTCACGCGATAACACACGTATTCGCCTATTTCGATGTAAGAAGGCATGTGGATAGTATACATCAACACCTCGACCAAGTTCGCTGGCCAGATTCATCAGCCATCTTGTTTCAAAATGGCGGCCATTAAATTAAAAAATATATATATATTTAAAGTGAGGTGCACAAAAATTAGAAATTGAAAAAGGTTTCTTTCTTAAGTATTTGATCTTGATATAAGGATTCAGGAGCATTTTTTGTTTGTCTTTACCTTAAAAAATGGCTCAGATATAGCAGTTTCAATTTCTATTGTGGGTGACATTTTGAAAAATCTGATTTTTTGCATGCGACAGCACTCCTATATATTAACCGATTCCGATGTGAGTGAGCATGTGCACAGCAATTACTAAGGTCTCGACCAAGTTCACTGCTTAGCCTCATCCACCATGTTGTCTTAAAATGACAGGCACTTTAAGAAATTACCGAATTTGGCAGCCAAATATAAGTTACTTTAAAGAAAAGCAGCTTGGATAAAGCTGACTAATTTCGCGAAATTCTCATTCATTATATTGATAAAAATTAGTATTGAATCTCCTATATTCGGTTTCCACTAAATTGAGCTTCGTGTGTTTGCATGATATAAGTTGGCTTTTTTAAAATAAGGATTATGAAAGCTATCTCTTCCTCCCGGCACTGGCCGGAAGGACTTTTTTTTTTTTTTTTTTTTTTTTTTTTGTCAAAAATTTTATAGTTACTTTAAAACGGAACGTTTCTGAATTGAAATTATAATAGAAATTGACGTTCTAAAGGCATACAGATACCTTAATTGATTCGAAAAAGCTTCAATATGTACTCCCAATATTGTACTACTTTCCATACATGTATATTTTCATTTGCGTTAGTAATAAAAGCTGGAAATTGTAAAGAGGGTTTTTGACCACCCTATACGAGGGTGTATCAATAAGTTTTTGCCCTCACATAGAAATAATTGAGTGAAATTTATGAAATTGCTACATTTTATGAGACCATTTCTATAAAGTCAGTATGCACATTAACACATTTGTGCAAACGGTATTTCAAAGAGAGGTGGGGGGGGGAGGATGTATTCCAGGAGGCGCGATAGTAGTTCTAAAGGGGGGCATTTTTCTAACTTTTACCGACCCCCACATTCGACATATTGTTGGAAAGGCCTGTGACCACTTATTCATGCTATGCACCTCCCGAGCCCATTCCCCCGAATTTACCCTCCGGGGGCACTTTTCTAAATTTCGCGGACATCATTCATGCTCTCCGGGGGGGGGGGGGCAAATTCGAGGGGATGGACTCAGGAGGTGCATAGCATGAATAAGGGGTCACAGACCTTTCAAATATATATCACATGTGGCGGTCGGCAAAAGTTAGAAAAATGCCCCCCCCCCCTTCGGGTCTACTAACGCGCCTCCTGGAATACATCCTCCCCCTCTCTTTGAAATACCGTTTGCAGAAATGTGTTACTGTGCACGGTGACTATATAGAAAAAAAGTAATACAATGTAGCAATTTCATAAATTTTACTCAATTATTTCCATGTGAGGTCAAAAACTTATTGATACACCCTCGTATAATGCATATTTTTTGAATTATTGAATTTTTACATCCTCATTTACTTTTGGAATACCATACATTTTAATAGTTATAAATCTTATTGCTATTACATATCAAATATGTATTTTAGAAATTTATTAAAATCATTAAATCAGTAATACAGTTTGAAAAACATCATTCTTAAACTTCGTATTTAAGGGGACAATTTACCTCAAAATTGATCAAAAAAATCGATTTTTGTTTTTTAATATTAAATGAAAGTCTGATTAATTGTGAATATTTTGACACCTCATTCTTACCCATACGTCAATTATATAGCGAGATATTGTAAATTTTGTTAATACACCCTTAATAATAATAATGAAATTACCTACACAAATTAAAACTTTAAATGAAATTTCCCCATGTTCATATTTTCTCCACTTTCCTGTTTTAAAATACTAAGACTTTTTTTGTATTTGAGGTAGAGTTTTAAACTTTTTTGTACATGCTCTTTATCATATATGTAATAAATCTGCGCATGGAATTAGCCTTCAGGTTTATTTATTCTTATTTTTAAAATAAAAGTACATGAAGATGTGTTAGATTTCATCGTTTTAAACTATTATATATTAGTCAAACATTTATATTAAATGTAACGTTACATGTATCTAAAAATTCATGCGAGGTTTTGTGCAAAATACATTTGAAAATATTTTTAAAAAATGGCAGAAAATTTCAATATTTAAAAAAAAATAGTGGTGATTTAAAAAAAATAATTCAAATTAAAATTTTTTTAAAATTTAATTAAATATGCAGTTATTTTTTTTTTCAAAATGTACTTTTAGTTGAACATTGAAATCCAGTGAGTTCATCATTTGAACCATATGTTTTAAAATAAAAAAAGTGTTGAAAAGGTAAACTGTCCACTTATATTCCATTATATTTGAATGGATTATTTCCAACATTAACGAAAAAAAGTAAATCCAGATAAGTAAGAGCTTTGTCATAATTCGTTACGTTTCGTCAACCTTTTCCGTTAAACTTAGATACGGACAACCTTGTACAAAGAGGCGAACTTTGAAAGTGCAATGCTGAAAGTGAAAATGCAAGTGAAAGCCCAAACTTTATCCATTTCAAAAATTTTATGAAGTAATAAAAATATTATTCTCATCAAAATATAGTTATCTCTTTTGTCTCTTGAAAAAATCCAGGACAATTTTTTTTACATAGATTTAAAACTTATTTTTAACTTAAAAGTTAATTTTAACTAAAATCGTCATTTGTTTGAAATTCAAGGCCTTTTAACAATTAGAAATTCTACTCAGTAAAATACTCGTACAAATCTACACTAATCAAAGACAGTTCTGCTCTGTCTGTGTGTGTGTCTGTCTGTGTGCGATTGCTAGCAAAATCTGCGTCACATAGAGGCTGAAAAGTTTTGTGAGGCTAGCCCAAAGTATCTCCTGATGCAACTGAGACTCAAAATTTTAAAATTCTGATAAATATTAATTACAAATCGTAACGCACTCTCATTAGAAACTCTTTTCGGTCCTTGCGAAAGGGAAAAAATTCTGGCTCACGCACAAAAAGCCTCATTTACGAAAATGAAGATCGAAAAAAAGAAATTTCGAGGTATTTTGTGCTTATTTATTAATTCACATCTTCCAAACCTCTTATTAAAGTTGAAAACGGAAGAAATATTCTAAAATATGGTACTCTTACGTCACAAATGCCGTAATCAATTAAAAATATTGCAGTTATCAAAGAAAATAAGTTAAAACTAGCGTGAATGAATAAGAACAAAAAATCTTCTTAAAACACCATTTTTTTTTAAATGCGCTAGGCCTTTCGAAAAATCTGAGTCTTTCTTCGTCAGGCGCAAAGAGGACGTCCTTCCACTATGAAAGCAGCAGCACGACACGGTGTCGCAGCACGATGTCGTACTGCTGCTTTCATCGTGGAAGGACGTCTTCTTTGTGACTGACGAAGAAAGAATCAGATCTTTCGAAAGTCCTAGCTCATTAAAAAAAAATTGTTGGTGTTTTAAGAAGATTTTTTGTTCTTATTGCAGTTATCCCCTTGAAAAAAAAAAAAAAAAAAAAAAAAAAGGGTAATCTTTTCGAAATTTTTTTTTTCTCTCTTATTGCAACGTTTCTCGGGGCGCAATTTTAGAGCTACCGACAGACCAAACTTATGTTCTTAAAGCTGAAACCTTCTTCTAATCGATGCTGTAATCCGTTTTAGAAAATATGAATTATAAGAATTTCAAATACACCGGTGAACTCAGATCACTTCGCGCCTTACGGAAATTATATTTTTTCTACGCTAAAAGTAACTAAACGTCCGTATTTTAACACAATTTATCATAGAGCATCTCAATATATCAGATTTACATTACCTACAAAAATTTTGCATCGTTCGGACGGGTTGAAATAGTTTTTGCAAAATAAAATGTGTGAAATTTCAACGAATTCAGTAAAAACATGAGTGTTTCGTTCGCTTTGGGAGCGCATAGACTCCAAAAATCAAATTACGCAGAAAATAAAATATCTAATAGCATATATTTTTAATATAATATGTTTCCATTTAAAAATATAAATTTAGATAAAATGGAGTGAAAGATATAAAATCATATAAATTTGAGGTTAATTTAAGGGTCATTCATCACGGGCCTGGGAAACGCCGGGCGGGTCAGCTAGTAAAATAATAACATAAAGTAGAATTCTTTAATTATGGAGTACTTTATCGTTGTTTTCCATTAGACTGGGAGGCGAACAAACCATCACCTCATCGAGTTCACGGCTGAAATTTTAGGATTAGTTAAAACTCGATTAATATTATAAAATGAAAATGATCTGCCAAGTCATATCTTGGTTAAACTTGTAGATCCAATTTTAGTGGTTGATTAGTAGATCCCCATTAAGTTTCCTAAGAAATTCCTGCATTCCTTCCATGCTAATACGTTATCTGATACATGAATTTCATTAGGAAAATCAGAGGGGATCTACCAATCGACTACTAAAATTAGGTGTGCAAGTGGTTTTTACCGAGATAGGACTTGGTCGACCCGCTCCATTTTAATACGCTAATTAAGTTTTAAATAATCTTAAAATTTCGGCCTTGAACTCGAAAAGGTGATGATTTGTGCAACCGCCGCCTGCACTATATGTATGGGAACGGATTTCCGTATTTTATGCGCCCATGAGCCTAATGTAATCTATGACCTGTCAATCTCTATTGTCCGTTCGAAGTCCCTCGAAGTATACATATAGTATTTTAATACAAAAATGCATTATAGTCGAAAAAGTTAAAATTTTTATAGTGCGTGACTTAACCCCTTCGGGACGAGATCCTTTTACGAAATTTTTAATCTTTTGTCACCGTTTTTTAAAAAACAGAAATTTGTGTCTTCTTGAATCGAGAAAATGCGCTGATTAAATACGGCAGATTTTACAGTAAAATTTTACTGGTGATAAAAAAAACAAGGCTTCTGAGCGCTTCTTGCGGCACGTATACGTGTCGCTCGTCCCCAAGGGGTTAAATTCGATGAAAGAAAGAAAACTATGCATCTATACGTTACTAGAATGTAGTGATTGTAACAATGGCTATATAAAAAAAGTCATTTTAACACATAGAATTGTCTCACTCTGCCAAATTCTGATGACACATTTTGATGCCCTAGAAATAGTTTTTTTTTGTGGTGTGGTGGGAGACTTCTCAACGAATACTATATCTAAGCTCTAACCACATAATATTTTACTAACTCATTCGTCTAGTAAAGTTTGCACAAATTGAGCAAGTTCAAAATTTTCTTTTGGTACTTTAATCCAATTTTTAAAACATAACAGCTAAGCTGTATTTCCACTATAGCAAAGCAAAATTTTTCTTCAGTGCCTTTCAGATAAAAGACTCTCAAATTACATGTAAGGCAATTGTGCCTAAATGTACGACATTGTTCTTGTACTTAAAATGTGAACTTAAGAATCGTAATAAATTCTATTTAATGAAACATCTGAACTTCAGAAATGTATCACCTGCATTTAAAACATTTTCTTTAAAAAAATTCCCATTAAAATACACATAATTCATTATCACGCGCCTCAGTCTCTACATGCGGCGAATAATCTCGTAAAAGGATCACGATTTCGTTTTTTAACTTTGAAGATCAAATAACTTTATTGACATCAAGGTGTCGAACGTTTCTTTCATCTACTTGAAGAGGAAGCAGTAACATGTCGGCAAATTTTCAATTTAAATTCTACAGAGTTCTAAATATTCGACGCATTTTAGTGGCTGATTTTTTATTTTCAGTCAATTATTAGTAACCAATTAAATCCGTCAAATGCAGCGAGGCTTTTATGAGATTTACCGAGGTGTATTATGCGATATTTACATATACTGCATTAAAATGAATTAATAAATTAAGAATTTCCACACGATCATGCGCTACTGTTTTCTTTGCCTGGATATTAATACGAATTTCAAATGATAAAAACAAAAAAATACATGTCTTTAAAACTTTTAACCTAAAATATGACCATAATAATAGCGATATCTATTTAGTCAAATAATAAAGACACATATCGATCACATATCGCTCACCCCTAAGAAAAGTGATGCATTTCGTAAAAATCCTTTTGCGTTTTGTTCCACTAAACGATAAGTCATAGCTGCGTCTTGCTACAGCAAAACTTCCATGTGTAGTTATCCGTAAAAATATTTTATTACGCTGTATGTCCATTCGTGACAACAGGAGGAGGGTCGAATTGTGTGGGGAGGTACAATTACTCAACCCTCCGAACTTCATATTCGTCTTCATTCTTAAGCGTTTTACGCTTTTATGCACTTTTTTACTACTGTATGCAGAGCTAAGTGTTATAATTTCATATTACAGAAAAACAAGCGAATCATGACTGTCCTGTGAAATTTACTTTTGTCGAGATATGTCACTTTCCTTGCGGGTGAGCGATATTATTCAATACTCTTATGCAATTGAAATTCTGAAAATTCTTGTGTAGATTGAAAATATTTAAATTTGAAATAGATTTTTAAAAATATGTCAGTTTTTCCTTCATTTTGCTGTTCCAGAATCATCTTTCGATACCAAAGCCATTCAGCGCAATAAAACAAGTTGAAATTGCTCGTCAAACGTGCCAAATGAGGTGCGTTCGTACTAACTCTAGTTTTATAAATATTTTTTGTACCGCGTATTGTACTGGAAGTATATTTTAGTGCACTTCATAAGTGCATATCCATTTCATGCTGTTAAAAGGGCTGTAACATCATTAAAATGCACTTGCAATATTTTTTCCCATTGGCCGTCATGTAATGGAAAACTTTTGACTCTCCCTGTCATTAAACTATACATCCGGTTTTCATAAAATTTGAAATGACTCGATAAAATTTTGCAACAATTATATATTTAAAATTTCAGACCATTCGAAAGGCTGTAACATCATTAAAATGCACTTGCAATATTTTTTTCCCATTGGCCATCATGTAAAGGAAAACTTTTGACTCTCCCTGTCATTAAACTATACATCCGATTTTCATAAAATTTGAAATGACTCGATAAAATTTTGCAACAATTATATATTTAAAATTTCAGACCATTCGGAAGGCTGTAACATCATTAAAATGCACTTGCAATATTTTTTTCCCATTGGCCATCATGTAAAGGAAAACTTTTGACTCTCCCTGTCATTAAACTATACATCCGATTTTCATAAAATTTGAAATGACTCGATAAAATTTTGCAACAATTATATATTTAAAATTTCAGACCATTCGGAAGGCTGTAACATCATTAAAATGCACTTGCAATATTTTTTCCCATTGGCCGTCATGTAATGGAAAACTTTTGACTCTCGCTGTCATTAAACTATACATCCGATTTTCATAAAATTTGAAATGACTCGATAAAATTTTGCAACAATTATATATTTAAAATTTCAGACCATTCGGAAGGCTGTAACATCATTAAAATGCACTTGCAATATTTTTTTTCCCATTGGCCATCATGTAATGGAAAACTTTTGACTCTCTTTGTCATTAAACTATACATCCGATTTTCATAAAATTTGAAATGACTCGATAAAATTTTGCAACACTTATATATTTAAAATTTCAGACAATTCGGAAGGCTGTAACATCATTAAAATGCACTTGCAATATTTTTTTCCCATTGGCCATCATGTAATGGAAAACTTTTGACTCTCCCTGTCATTAAACTATACATCCGATTTTCATAAAATTTGAAATGACTCGATAGAATTTTGCAACAATTATATATTTAAAATTTCAGACCATTCGGAAGGCTGTAACATCATTAAAATGCCCTTGCAATATTTTTTTCCCATTGGCCATCATGTAATGGGAAACTTTTGACTCTCCCTGTCATTAAACTATACATCCGATTTTCATAAAATTTGAAATGACTCGATAAAATTTTGCAACAATTATATATTTAAAATTTCAGACCATTCGGAAGGCTGTAACATCATTAAAATGCCCTTGCAATATTTTTTTCCCATTGGCCATCATGTAATGGAAAACTTTTGACTCTCCCTGTCATTAAACTATACATCCGATTTTCATAAAATTTGAAATGACTCGATAAAATTTTGCAACAATTATATATTTAAAATTTCAGACCATTGGGAAGGCTGTAACATCATTAAAATACCCTTGCAATATTTTTTTCCCATTGGCCATCATGTAATGGAAAATTTTGACTCTCCCTGTCATTAAACTATACATCCGATTTTCATAAAATTTGAAATGACTCGATAAAATTTTGCAACAATTATATATTTAAAATTTCAGACCATTTGGAAGGCTGTAACATCATTAAAATGCCCTTGCAATATTTTTTTCCCATTGGCCATCATGTAATGGAAAAGTTTTGACTCTCCCTTTCATTAAACTATACATCCAATTTTCATAAAATTTGAAATGACTCGATAAAATTTTGCAACAATTATATATTTAAAATTTCAGGCCATTCGGTTGGGTAGTTTTTGCTCTGTTATATGCGGACAGACAGACGGACTGAACGACGACTGTAGGTGCTATGTATCTATATAATTACGAACGCACCTAAAAATTAGAAACCAAAAAAGATGAATAAAGTGAATTAAGTACTTATAGACAAGACAAACCCATTAATTTCTCGACTCCTGAGAGTTTAGGTATTAGCAATGATTTGTGCATTGACATGTTTCCTGCCCATAAATCGATTTTTACCAATAATTTTTATATTAATGAATCAACTAATAATGGTAATTTTCCTATTAAAAAGACATTTTTGTTCTAATTTGGTCATTAACAATAATTTAATAATGATGTCTAATGAGGAATTAACAGCTAATGCTGAATGTTCTGCCAGAATGAGTTTTTAAATTCACTCTCAGAAATACTTTTTTCAGTTCACGAAAATTTCCTGGCAGCAGTGCTGCCAAAGTTCTTCCGTTAATTGGCGAATATTCGTTTTTTTTCCACACAGGTTGTTACAGGAGGTATAATATCCATTAAGGGGTCATCCATGTATGATGTCACTCTTTTTTTCCATATTTTTGACCCCCTCCCCCCCCCTTTGTCACAAAGTGTCACACTTCACCATACCCCCCCCCCCCCCCCCCTCTTGTCACATGTCACGCTATATTACATAAACATGTACTTGCAGTTCAAAATCAAAGTACTATGTTATAGATCATATTTCAAATTTTTTATGAAACTTTTAACTATATGTTTTAACGACATTTGTGAGCATAATAATAAAAATGATTCGTGCACTTATTTTGTATGAAATAAGATTAAGATTTACAACAAAAAACATAATTAATATACAATAGTAATAAAATATTAATATGAAAGAACAATTAAAAACAGTAGTATTTTGGAATTTGAAATGGAATTTAATATATTTGGCTTTAAATGTTATCATTACTGTGTGAACACAAAATACTTTAATTTCAAAATAACTTTAAAATTTAATTTGCTGATTTTTAATGCTTTTATTTTAACCAAAATGTGTGATATCACACTTCTTATTACCCCCTCCCACCCCTTTATCACAAACTGTCCCAATTTATGAACCCCCCTCCCACCTCCAAGCGTGACATCATTTATGGATGGCCCCTAACTGAAGAAAGTTCGGAAAAAATAAAAGTTGCTGACCTGGGGTTCGAACCAGCCGTCTTAGCGTTACGAGAAAAGCAAGCTGAATACTGGGCTACAGTTGTACAGTATCCAAACATTTTGAAGTAAATATGTTTGCTTCAGACGAGTGTGGCTATATCAATTTCTTTAAAAAGCTTTTAATTTTGAATTTAATTTCGAGTAGATTTCGTCTTTAATGATATTGTGGATGAGGCTTTTATACTTTAGTATTAATATAGCATAAAAATATGAATTATAAATATTTTTAAGTAGATTGCTAGATGTAAAATATGAATATAATACTATTTTTCTTCGATTTTTTTTCTTTGAGTAATATCCATTATTTTCCATTTAATATTTTAATTAAAATATCTTTTAAATGTGTTCATTTAAAAAATATTTTAAATGCGAATATTTATTTATAAATAACTTTATAAATTCAACTTTATTCAACTTTATTGTACTTATTCAACTTCAAAAAATAAATTGTGAGTACTTTTAAATGAATGAGAAAAGTAATCGTTATTTATTTTAAAATTCAAAACTTTTTTCTCGTTTTCAATTTAATTAAAAATCTTAATTTATAAAATTTTTGGTTTTTCCTTTTTAAAATGAATTTGGATTTAATATTAATAGAATCAATAGGTATGCGTGCTAAGAATGAACGGATTTCTTCCTCTGTTTCAGACTCTCGGGTAGAATTCACAAAGGGGAAGGGAACAAACAAGGATAAAACATGTTTTCTAGGTGTACGGAAATTATTTGTTAAAAAATGTGGAATAACTTAGTGTATATTGACGAGTATTTTTGACAGTGTTGTGACGTTGACAGAACCACCAAATCGTGATACATATTCTCCAACATTGAGGGATTTGATTGCCCAAACAAATTTAACATCGGACAGAAATATAAGCGATGAAGATTTCGCAAAGGCTAAATAAATACAAAAAAAAAAAAAAAAAAAAAAAAAAATGCACAAACAGCTCAGATTCTAGTAGTCAGAAAATGTCTGGCGTGCAAATAGAATAACACTCACAAATATATTAGTAGGAGAGCTGTTGAACATTTTTGAGTAGGTGTTTGAGGCACCCTGAAAATTTGTGCAACACTTCTTTTGTAATGCCTGAATACAAAATCGAATGTCTGGCTGAAAGATCGTGGCCCAAAAACTGTGCCAGACACGTGTCAAGTGCCAAATGGCACTTGACACATGTCTGGCACAGTTTTTGTGCCGACTAAAGTGTCTGTCATTTTCAAAATATTTTTTTCTAAGCATAAATATTATTCTGCCCCAATCTCAGTGTGCCTCAAATACCTTTTTGGGGTAGTCAAAAAATGGCACTTGACACGTGTCTGGCACAGTTTTTGGGCCGACTAAAGTGTCTGTCGTTTTCAAAATATTTTTTTCTAAGTATAAATATTATTCTGTCTCAATCTCAGCGTGTCTCAAATACCTTTTTTTGGGGTAGTCAAAAAATGGCACTTGACACGTGTCTGGCACAGTTTTTGGGCCACGATCCTTCAGCCAGACATTCGATTTTGTATTCAACCATTACAAAAGAAGTGTTGCACAAATTTTCAGGGTGCCTCAAATACCTTCCCTAAAATGTTTAACAGCTCTTGGACTATATTTTCTTAATGCCTTTGAAAGTTGTTTGTTAAAAAACAGTGCAACAAATCAAAATCCAGCCGAAAGGCGAAAATCATTAACGCTCGTATTCACCAACTACTTCGACCCCGAGCTATACCGAAAACATAGGTTGAACGCTTAAACGGTATGCACCTTTAATCCTGATTGGACGTCTCCTTGATTATGTCCAATCAAATGTTATCGTGAATTTCAATTGAGCGTTCGACCGAGGTTTTCTAGGTTGAAGTAGATGGTGAATACGAGCATAAGATTAACATTTACAGAATGTTTAACGAATGAAGTACATATCGCTCACCCGCGAGAAAAGTGACACCTCTCGCAAAAATTTATTTTGCGTTTTATTCCACTAATTGGCCTGTGATAGGTGTGTCTTGCTACACAAGTAGATTCGTAAGTGCAGTTATACGGAAAATCCATTACGCTATATGTGCATTTGCGACCACAGAAGAGGGGGGGATTGTTTGAGGAGGTAAAATTAGCCAACCCTCCAAACCCCATCCCACGCCTTCATTCTTAAGGGGTCTCAGGACTCTTAAAATTGGAAAAAATGAAAAAAAAGGACCATTTTCAACATTTAATATCTTAAAAAGTATTTGATATTAAGACGCAATTTTAAATGGGAATGAAAGATACAAGTATGTTCTTTCATTTCAAATATTTGGAAAATTGCAAGATGCAGAATTAGCATTTACAGGGGACTTCAAACTGTCAGACATTTGACGAGCAGAAAATCGGCATAACTGCTTATGCGCACGATTGCAGAAACATTTTGCAGCTAGAATGAAAATTTTGGTGCCTACTTATAACCCAGATTATAATAATTACACTGAACCTAAATAAATTTGTATTTAAAGCATTTTTATATTTTTAATACAAAGTTGCATTTAGCTAATGCAAAATTTAGAAAATTTCAACAATATAAACCTCTAAATTTTTTTTTCTTTTTACAATAAAAAGGAAATTTTAGGTTCAGTTTATACAGACTGACATGAAACATGTATTTTGAAAATTTCATGAAAAAATATTCAGAAGTTTTTGAGATATCGTGCGCGTTATGCCCAAAAACGTCATTTGGAGAAAAATGAATTCAAAGTTTTGGAAACACCGCTTCAGCTATTGAGCGAGTATAATTCTAAATGCCATAACTCCTGTTCTAATGGGAATTTCAAGATAATAATTATATCAAAATGTTCAGAAAACATAGAAATTTAACACATAAAAAAATGAAAATTTCGAAAATTTTAGAGCCTTAAGAGTCCTGAGACCCCTTAAGGGTTTTATGCTTTTGTGCACGTTTTCATTCCTGCATGCAGAGCTAAGTGCTGCAATTTCAACTTATAGTAAAATTACACAAATTTTCTTTTTCCTCTCTGAAACTTAGTTTAGTCGAGATGTGTTACTTTTCTTGCGGGTGAGCGATATGAAACTTGTTGGATGTGCCAATCCCAAAACTTCCTTCTATCTCATACATTTTAATATTTCTAAAAGTAGTGAAAATGCATTATTCAATGCGCTACATAAATGCTCATCAATTTCATCATGTTTGAGATTGTCTAACATGATTGAAATGAACTTGAAACGATTTTCACCATAGACCGCAATGTAATGGAAAACTTTTGACAGTCCCTGTAAATGAACTAAAATTTCTACGCGCTTCATTTTCAATAACGGTTATGCTATTGAAAACGTGAACAACACAGAACAAAATCAGGGCAATCCTAATATATTTACGAGAGTTAGAACTCGGACAGACGGACAGACAAACCGGAATCATAGACATTTTTCAACTATGTTGGAAAGTGTTAAAAAGTAGTTACAAATGTTTTCAATATTATTAGTTCAATATTATATCAAATTTGATTTTCATCTTAAGTTTCTGTTTCAGTCAATTAATCAGAGTAAAAACGAGTTAGTCTCGATCATGACATTTTTTAAAATCAATAGTTAACCGTTATTCTGTTATACATCAGCTGTTTGCGAATAGACGAGTTAGAAGGATGTGAAGTTCCCATAGCAGAACGATGCACCGATGTAGAATAGAGCTACGAAAAATCGAGAAAATTATAAAAGAATCTCTATTACAGCCCCCCTACCCCTCCCGGGGCGGAATGTTTCCAAATTCAGGGAAAACCTGCTTGCCATGGCCAAAAACATGCACAAAAAATTGGTTCAATTCTATGCGCAACTTCATACACTTTTCAATGGTAGAATAATGAAAATGGTACAAAAATAACTATTACAGCGCCCACTTCCAGAAGAATTTTTCCAAATTCAGGGAGGACCTGTTTACCATAACCAAAACACACACAAAAAGTTTGGTTCAGTTCTATGTTTAACTTCATACACTTTTCGATGGTTCAATGGCCAGATACGGACGGACAGTCCGACATTTTGCATGAACATGTTTGTTTTTGGGGATCTGTGACGCCTAAAACATGTAAATCCGTAGAAAACCGGAAGTAGAAAAAAATTTCGATTACAATACTTTCTTCTATTGAAGATAGAAGAAAGTAAAAATAAAAGAGGATAGTAAAATATCAAAAACAGACAAAAATTGGGAAGTAGAACAATTAAAGCTTAAAAAAGCAAAAATAGTTTTACAAAAAAAAAAAAAAAAAAAAAAAAAAAAAGTCAGTCTCTAAAAAAATTCTGTAAATAAAGACATAGCAGAAACAGAAGATATGAAGAAGCCTAAATCTTAAAATTATATAGATTCATAACTTCCAGAAACAAAAAAGAAAATTTTTCATGGAATATTAAAAGGAAAAATGAGTTTAAAGGCAAACTGAAAAGCAAAATATTTGCTTGAAATGTATAATAATAAACATTGCTTTGATAAAATTTATTTATATTGGTCATCTATTAGTTATTTCTTGTTTTTCACATGGTCAAAGTTAAAAAGTTTTGAATGAATGTTGAAGTTATTTACTTACAATATATTCAATATTATGAATATAAAAATTCTTTTTCAATACATAACTTATTATTAAGTTATTAGTTTAGTTAGTAGTTCAATAATAAGTTTTTCAACTTTCAATTTTATGTTTTTCAACACTTTATTAAGTATTTTAAAAATTGATAGCAATCAAATAATTTAAGATGAACTGATATGCATAAAATACACTGTCACATTTAGGGACTTCAGGTGTCTCATTTAGGTTTTAACTACTCTAATTGTAACAGAAAGGATCGAAATATACACAGTGACAATAATGTATTGCGTTTAAATTAAAACGAGTGATTCAATTTCTACAAAACAAGATAGAAGTTAGAAACAAGTTAGAAATTATTGAATATTAAAGATGTGAATTATCACTTTGCTAACTAAACGTAAACCAACAGAGTGAAAAATGTCCAAGCCGGGAATCGAACCCGGGCCCCTGGAATAGCGCTCCAGTGGCCTACCAATTCTATTCAATAATTTCAAGCGTAATTTCACTGCTGAAAAGTAGTTGAAAAACTAATTAAAATTGTATATTCACCGATGCTGGGTTCATTTGCGTCTCATGTTACGCCTCAAGATTGTGTGCTCATGAAGACTTTTCCATCTAATAGCTGCGGTAGCAGACTTACCAACTTATTTGAGTGAGAGATGCCAAGCTGGGCATCGTCCTTGTGGCTTAGTGGTAGAGCACTGGAGCGCTAATCTAGAGGCCCGAGTTCGATTCCCGGCTTGAACATTTTTCACTTTGTTGGTTTACGCTTAGTTAGCAAAGTGATAATTCACGTCTTTAATATTCAATAATTTTAAGCATAATTTCACTGCTGAAAAGTAGTTGAAAAATTAATTAAAATGGTTCTTGATATTGTCAATATTATTACTGAAAATTTGAATAAGGTAAGGATGGGGGATAGCTATTAATTTTATATTGAATGTCTGAAAAACCTGTTTTAAATTTTCATACATAACAGGGACATAATGCAAACTTCTGTAGTTGATATGCAAACTGTTAACAAAACGCTGATATGAAGGAGGGGGGGGGGGGGGGGGTCAATTACACTGCCGAATAATTTTGTCAATGTGCGAACCCTTAAATCCATGATCTAAGACAACTTTTTAAACAAAACAAATTTCCCCGTTAAGATATCTGAACATTTTCTATAAGTACAGTCGTGGAAAAAAAAAGTAAACACCCCCTACTAACTCCTCAACAAATTATCGTAGAAAAAATTTACTGGTACCGAACGATTGGAAATAAAGTCTACTTTTAAATGATGTATATAAAATTTTCTTAGGGGCTATATACATATTAAAATGAACCATAACTTTGTTTTTTCAATTGCACAATTCTGACAGCATAAATGAGCTCTACACCCTTCAATTAGCCTAAAAACAAATTTTTATGCAATTCGTGCCATAAGTTTCCGAGAAATTAATTATTTTAAAACGAGCTTATTTTAAGGGCTGTATCCAAATTGAAGTTCCGTACTCGATTGTTAACCAAGAGAGCCGCCTTCTTGATCAAGGCACCTTAAGCGTTACTCAATGAGTCAATGAAGCCTGTTAGATTACCTGACAGCAGAATAAATTTCGAAATATCTACTCACTTCTATCATAGACGGCCCCTTAAACCATCATTTTGCCGTTTTTAAAGCATAATTTGAAAATTACTTGGAAGAAAAATGTGAAATTTTGGATTTACATAAAGCAGGACTTAATAAATCTAAATCCATCAAAAAATTTGTAGGTTGCAATACATAATTTTTTCGAATATTAATTTCATAATTCATAATTCATATAATAAAATTATGAAAATTGCAAATCCAGCGTATTTATGTTTGGGTATATTAGTATTATTGCTGCAAAAAAAAAAAAAAAAAAAAAAAAAAAAAAATAGCACATTAGGAGCATAATTTCAGGAGATATAAATAAAAATATGAAAATGTAATTTAACATTAGAAGCACTCAATTTTGAATGTTTATAATTCAAATGAGTTCAAATTTGGTGTCTAATCATAGTTTGAACCAAAAATTTGAAATATCTTGTTAAAATTGGGTATTCGCACTGGAAAAAATGAAGTTTGGATTCGTTTTAATATGTAGATGACCCCTAAGGAAATTTTATATACCTCATTTAAAAGTAGACTTTTTTTACAGTCGTTCGGTACCAGTCACTTTTGTCTACGATAATTTGTTGAGGAGTTAGTAGGGGGTGTTTACTTTTTTTTCCACGACTGTACGTGTAATAAATGGCTGAAATGCAGCAATTCTATTTTTGATAGGCACGTCTGCACAAAAAGGTATGAGCGTAGTCTCTTTTAAAGGTTTTCTGTATACAGAGAATTTAAAAGAGGTACTGCTACGGTAGTGCTTTTTTTACTGTTGTGGTTTGCTCCATTAGGTAACCATAAGAACTTGGTGACGTTTGTGTACTTTCCGTTCAAGCATTCTTCTGTGCTCTTACAAGGAAGGTCTCCATACGGGCATACTCAGAAAAATCAGAAAAAATTACAGAATGTTCTTCTCATATGGATATATATGTTTATAAAAAATTTTTTGGCGGAACCCCGATACAGTGTTCGTAAAAAAATAACGAAATTTTCGTTTATTTGGCGATTTATCACCGGTTGGCGATGAAAAAAAAATACGCTTTTATGTAGGAAATAACTTTTTATGTTGAATTTGTTTAGATAAGTTTAATTTAAATAACTTTAGTTTTGTCATTTTTAATTTGTTTTAACTATAGTTTTGTCATTTTTAGTTTGTTTTAAATATAGTTTGTCATATATATTTATATGTATTTATAATAAAATTTAAGTATCATATTTTACGATTTAAAACAAAATTTAAATTCATTTAAATTATTTCAAGCTCAAAAATAAGGCAGATAGAACACTGTCGATTCGATTTTGTTGCTATGGAAACGACTTCGTCTTCGATGTGGAAATGTATTATGGCAATCAAATGTCAGCTGACTATAACTTAAAATAGATATTTGCAACTTGCAAAGCATAGAAAATATTTTTACAGTGATAAAATTAAATAACTACAGCAGCCAGCAACATATATATGTAATATAAAAAATATATAATAACCTCTTTCACTGATTAAGTGTAAATTCATTAAAAACCGTGCATTCTAAAAAACAATAAACAATTTTCAGATGCATTAAAAGCGTTTGCTTTTGGCGAGGAAAAATCCTGCTCGCCAAATCGCTTGTCACTTTCGTATTTTCGCGCCAAATATTCGAAAGTATTTTATTATTTTACAGACTTTCTACTGAAATTCCGCCGTTAAATTTGACTGATCCCTTACTACATACATGAGTAGTTTCACTAGCATTTTTTTCAACATATTCTGAGTATGCAAAGTATGGAGACATTCCTTGTTAGACGTTTATGTCCATTTTGAACTTTTGGACTTGTGTAACATCATTTTATCCTGATGATGATCTCAGAATCCATTCGAAACGTAGATTTTTAATGTATCTGTGAAATAACTGTTTTGTTGTATGTACCATTTAGCATGTTGTATTTGATTTTAATGAAATTTTCTTTAAGTAAACTTATTAAGTCATTCAAAGTGAAATTTAATATAGAATTTTTGCTGTTCTTGCAACTAGTCGCGACTTGTCGTGATCACTTTGAATATGAAGTTTTTCTTATGAAAGCAAAAAGTTTTAATTCCTGGCAGTAATTCTTGTGACATTGTTTATCTGATCTAAATTGAATTGAAAAAAAAAAAAAAGAGCAAAACGATGTTTCTTCTAAAATAATTGCACTGAGATCAAACTCTATGCTTACAGTTCCAAAACTAAGTAAATCTGCATTAAAAACGAGTATTTAATATGTTTTCAAATAAATAAACTTACTAAGTCATTAAAAGTGAAATTTTATATGGGATTTTTTTGTTGTCCTGTAGTAACCTGTGGTGACTACTGTGAATATGAAGTTTTTGTTATGAAAGCAAAAAGTTTTAATTCTAGACAGTAATTCTACTGATATCGTTTACCTGGTCTAAATTGATTTGATAAAAAGAGTAATAGAATAATTTTTTTTTTTTAATGAAATATCTCATAACATTTCAGCTTTGCAATCATTATACCAATTGTGTTTAAACCATTCTGTGAATAATTGATATTGTTTTAAGGAAAATATCGCTATTGACTAATGAAATTTTTCCGATAGAAAAAATTAGTTATTAATTAATCTATATAAATAAAAATGTAAATGTTCGTTTGTTCAAAATCGCTAATCTCCGAAAGTTCTTCACCGATTGTTTTGAAATTCACGGGTTGGGCTGCATTCAAATACGGAAGTGTTGTTACATACTTATTATGAACCTCGCTCCCCCCCCCCCCCCCACCAGTGGGCACTTATTGAAAATGTGCTATGGTTAGAAGTTTAAAAAATTGCAGTAAAGGCTTATTTTAATAATCTGCTGCTGAACACATCAAAATGATGTCAGCATTAAGGACAAACACGTTTGTTCTTTATAATACAGTTATATATAGATTTATCTATATATACATATGTAATGCATATGCAATTTTTTGTGATAAAATACAAAATATTAGTATTCGGATAAAGTAAAGTTATGTAAAGTAAAGTAAACATACGGTTTTATTCTCTTTCAAAGCATGAACATTACTGTATTTAAAAAAATTTATTTCATCTGCTTTAACTATTCAGCTCAGATCTTCGTTCCATTAATCTATCTATCTATATTATAAAGGACAAACATATCTGTGCGTAACGCATACGTCATTTAGCGAATGGCAACACTTTGAAATTTGAAATAAAATTTTGGTTTTGCAATTCTCTCTACTGCAAATTTTTAAACTTCTAAACATCGCACATTTTAAATTTTTACACCGTCGTATAAGGAAAAAAATGCTCTTTTAAATGCACTTTGTTTGAAAGCTGTATCTCAATTTATTTTTGAGATATTAATTTTTTTTGTAGTTTTTAATACCATTTTTCTTATCGTGGCAACGAAAGTACCTCATTTCTATTGATAGTCATTGAAAGTAAACGGAAAATAGTCAAAAATAGGAGATACTGTATTTTTTCTTTGCCATTTTCTCATAAAATCTGAAAAAAAAGTTTAAATTAAAATGTGGGATATGTCGAGAATATTGTCTGTTATTCCTCGATAATGATGTCATAAGTTTGAGACTGGATTGTAAAAGTGGATTGCTTTAGCGGAGGAAAATGACTTCATTTTATAAAAAAAGCGTGCGTGTATTTTAATTCTTAAACCTGAATTATGTTTTGTAGAAGTGCGTCATTTTCACTGTGCAGCTACTTTGAAATTCTTCACAGGTGAAATTGCTTCACTTTTAAAAATAATGTAATCGAAATTACACACTGATAAAACGCAATGTTTTACTAAAATTTAGAGTGTCTTTATAAAAGAGAGGTGACATGCAAATAATAGCGATTTATATTACAGAAATTGATGACTCTCGCCTGGATGGATTTGCTTCGACGAGTTAGAAAAGCAAACAAATAATTCGTGGTTTAAAATAATATCGTGTTCCTGAAGTTTATTGTTGAAAATTCTCTAGAATAATTAATTTCAATGCTACTCTTTAGGGCTATAATTTTATCAAAAAAACATAATTTGCTTAATTTCATTTTTCCCAATTTTATATAATCTATATATTTAAAACATAAGTGCGTTTTTTAGTCATCCGCCCTGATATTTCTGCTGAACCAATTTTACTAATATATTTTTTTAAACTGAAAGCTCTTCCTTTGCAGATGTGACCGCACTATCTGTTTTTTTTTTATATATCCGCACTTTTATATTTTAATTTTAAAAGCATTTTATGAAATTTCTTCAAAATGATGAAAATTAGATAGCTTTCATTATTGCAGACAAGAGAGAAATAATGAGGTATTTTTAACTTTATTCATGCTATTTTCTGATAAAAATTCAAAATTGTTGATAAAAATTGTTGTATAGGGTTTGGTGGCGCAAATCCCATTAGGAGCAGAATATTATAGTAGGGGGCATATAACGGAAAATGACATACTGCTTTTGAAAACACGCATTTTTCCACATAAATTTTCTATATTGTTTTTCTTTCTGCATGCGTACTGATACTAAGTTTCAGACACTAGGCGAAATGCTTATTTAAAGGAATATGAAGTCGTATTTAAAAGAAAACGATCACTTTCTTAGATAAAACTAAACATTTTAACACAAATGCGTCTAAAAACATAAATTATGGAAATTTTTACTCTCCGGAATTGAGATTAGAATCTCAAGTAAAGAGTGCGTCTGTTCACATAAAAGATGTTGCTGACAATCGTGACTTCAAGTTTTGAGTTAAAATAATTTTTAAATGATCAAACAAAATACAAAAAAAAAAAAAAAATGATGAATATGGATATGAGAATTGCGTATGCAAATCTTGAGAAGGTGAAAATTGCTGTTTTCATTCCGGAAATCCAAGCATAAGAGCCTCAATTGATAACCACATCCAAATAACTGATCTTTATTACATTTTACTGATTATGTGTCTATATTATAAAATACAAACGTATCTGTGCGTAACGTTGAAGTCATTTTGCGAATGGCAACACTTTACAATCAAATTTCGGTCTTGAAATTTTCGCTACTGCAATTTTTTAATCTTCTGACCATCGTACATTTTCAATTTTCGTCGCACAGGGAAAAAAAAAATTACTTTCAAATGCAATTTGTTTAAAAACTACATTCATTGACTGATGTATTATATTTTCTAAAATAATTTTTAAGCATGATTTGTTCTAAGTTTATCTTATCACGTGCCGGTTTCAATACATAATAATAATAAACATTTTGCACATAAAGCAACAAACATTTTTCAGCATTTGTTTCTGACTATTTTTGCATAACGAAATTAATACTTCCTCTATAAACAAAAATAAAAGAATAATATTAAAAAAACCACCAATCTAACATATTTGTGAAAGACAAATTAAAGAAATTAATACTTCTTTTATAAACAAATAAAAGAATAATATTGAAAAAATACACACAAATATAACATATTTGTAATCGTAAAATTTAAATTTTTAGATCATCAAATAGGATTTTTTTTTCAAATGGAATTTGTTTGCTAAGTTCATCTCAGTTTACTGATTGTCTATGGTTTTAAAAATAATTTTAAAGCATGGAATATTTTTTAATTTATCTATATTGCGTGGAGCTCGATTACGAAAGATTAATCCGATTACCCTTAAAAGAAAATAAAGAGTTCATAATTTTCTCACGGCTAATATCCATTAAAAAAATTCCCTATGAATGAATAAATAAAATAATATAAATAAAACACAAATTTACCAGACATGTATAAGCTCTGAAATTACCAGAATATAAAAGGATGCCATAAGTAGCAAAATCTTGGCAAGTAACTCTTAGCATGCGGCTAATAAGAAAATATCGCTTTTGATAAACTTCATAAATTTATTTGATTGTATAATTCGTATTTTCCATATGAAAAATGTTTTTTTAAATGTAAGTGGGCATTCTAAAAAAATTATTGCATATACAAAAAATATTAGTTTTCAATTAAAAAAATGTTTTCGCCTGTATTCTTTAACCCGGGAAGCCCGGGTACGATCCCCTAGTATAAATAAAAATGTAAATGTTCGTTTGTTCAAAATCGCTAATCTCCGAAAGTTCTTCACCGATTGCTTTGAAATTCACGGGTTGAGTTGCATTCGAATACGGAAGTGTTGTTAAATACTTACTATAAACCTCGCTCCCCCACTCCCCATTTGCCACCACCCCCACTAGGAGGCGCTTTTTAAATTTTTTCCAAAACCCATTATGTGATATGTCATTAGAAAGACCTTGGACAATTGTTTCATGTTATGCACCTCGCAGTTCGCTCCCCTCACTTTCCCCACGTGGAGACACATTTCTATATAAATAAAATTATAAATGTTCGTTTGTATAAAATCTTAAACCTCCGAAAGTTCTTCACCGATTGCTTTGAAATTCACGGATTGTGTTGCATTCAAATACACGCGTGTTTTTATGTACTTATCACGAACCTCGCTCCTCCCTCCTCCAATTTCCTCGCCACCACCAGGGTGCAATTTTAAACTTTTTCGGACACACGTCATGTGACATATCACTTTGACTACTCTTTCATATTATGTACCTACCATCCCCCTCATCCCACTTTCCCCCCTCGGGGGCGCATTTCTATATGAAAAAAAATGTAAACGTTCGTTTGTACGAAATATTAAACCTCCGGAAGATCTTCACCGATTTCTTTGAAATTCACTGATTGCATTGCATGTGAATGCGAACGTGCTTTTATATTACTATTATGAACCTCGCACCCCCCTCCTCCAACTTCATCCCCCGGGCACTTTTTTAATATTTTTCGACACCCATTGTGTGGTATATCATTAGAAAGACCTTTGACCACTCTTTCATATTATGCATCTCCCCTCACTATGCCCTCCTGAGGGATACATTACTGAAATATTTCGCCAGTATTTTTTATGATATTTGGTTTTTCTTTGTCTTTTTAGTTCGTGTTTTTTTTTCTTTTCAGCTCACAGGCTATTAAAGCCTGAGAGCTAATGTACCCGCAGGTTCTTTATGTACGTATGTATGTAACGCGATAAATCTTGATAGAAATATCCGATTTGCTTCCAATTTTGTAAATAGTTTCCATCTGATAAGGCGACTCCCTGATTAGTTTTGGGAGTTCATTGGTTAAGTATAAAAGGAGAACCGGGAGCTAATCCTCCCTTAATTTAGATAAATGGGTTTTTCATGCAGAATTTTTCGATTTGCTTCAAATTTTGTAAATACATTCATTCTGATAAGGCACTTCCCTGATTAGTTTTGGGGAAAAGGGGCAACGGGGGGCTAATCTCCCCTTAATTTAGATAAATGGGCTTTTTATGCAGAATTATCTGATCTGCTTCAAATTTTGTAAATAGGTTCATTATGATAAAGTGCGTGCTTCCCTGATTAGTGTTGGTGTTTTATTGTTTGTGCACAGGGGAACGGGGAGCTAATTCCCACCCTTAATTTAGATAACTTGTTTTTTCATGCAGAATTATTCGATTTGCTTCAAATTTTGTGAATAGGTTCTATCTGATAAGGCGCTTTCCTGATTTGTTTTGGGGATTCATTGATTTAGGGTATTAAGTGTAAAGGGTACCCATTAAGTATAAAGGGGCGAACGGGTTCTAATCAACCCTTAATTTAGATAAATTAATTTAAAAATTTAATTTCATGCAGAATTATCCGATTTGCTTCAAATTTGGTATACCAGTTTATTCTGATAAGGCGTTTCTCTGATTAGATTTGGCGGTTCATTGGTTAAATATAAAGGGGGGAAACGGGGGTAATCCCTTTTAATTTATTTTTCAATGGGCATTATTCTTTGAAATAAGAGTATAATGTACAATTAGTGTGAATAGCCTGTGAGCTCAATGCCATAAGTTTAACTCGGCACATATATTTTTAATTCACTCGATATGCCAGGGATGCCACCGCACGTGCTGAAATTGACAATCGCCCTGCCAATTTAATGTTGCGAAATATTCACAAGCCAAATCTTTGCAACGGCACGCGGCTTGCAGTAAAAAAATAATGAGCAACTTCGTAGAAGCAACAATCTTGACAGGCCCTTTCAAAGGTGAAGATGTCCTAATTCCTCGCATTCCTTTGATTCCAATGGATGCGGAATTTCAATTTAAGAGATTGCAATGATTTATTCGATTGGCGTTTGCAATCTCCATCAACAAAGCTTAGGGCCAAGCTTTAAAACTCTGCGGTTTAGATCTAGACATGAATTGCTTCTCACATGGGCAATTATATTATGTTTCGTGTTCTAGAATCGGCAAATCAGACAATCTCTATATATGCACAGACAATGTAAACAACAAAAAATATTGTATACCCACAAGTATTGTGAAATTAAACATATTAGAAACGTGCATTTTCTCTTTTCTTTCTTTTCCATTTAGCTTGACTGAGCCACAGCAACGCGTGGCCGGGTACAGCCAGTCAATAAATAAATTAGTGGTATATTGTTTAGAATTTTGATAAAATGTATCTTTGCAAACTATTTTGAATCACGAAAACTAACAATACCGTCTCCCCTATTTCCTTAAATTCCAACAAAGTCTTTTTGACCGGATATCTCGCTTTGTCAAAAACTGTAAAGTTGGTAACCTTATAATACAAGCAATATATGTTATTTATAAATATGTGGGAAATAAAGAATAAACATTTTTTAGAGGCGTTTCTTTATTTTTGAAACAGGGGAATACCCATCTTTTTCTTTAATGCGATTGTAAATGTAAAATCGCTAAACGTCCTCTAAAAAAAACTTATCCATTGAAATCTTGCATTTGAATTGAAAGGCGAAGTTTCGTTTCGGTGATAACGACGCATATGTCGCCTTCAGTACTGATAAAATATGCATTTTTTGAAGTCTTATCTTTTGAACTAGGAGCATATTTCGATGAAGATTTCTTGGAAAATATGCAAGTGTTTTCATAAACAAAAATCGAACAATCTTTAAAAAGATAAAAGTAACTTTATAGAATAAAAAACAATTAACAATATATGGTTGAAAATTTATTATGTGATATTACTTAATGCAGTGTTTTTCTTCACTAATGTAATCCTCATCGATAAGAAATGAATTGATATCAAGATTTCTTGAGTGCTTGAACTATTTTCGTGAAGTGGTTAGGGGGAGGGACAAAGGAAAGAAATTGTTACCTTTAGTATCGCATGTTAACGAAATATCATTGATACTAGTAGAGCAATCTTTACTGGTATAATATTTACAAAAAGTATTACGTAATTTTAGGGCCCGACTGAAGATTTGGTTTCCTTTTCGCTTGCGAAGGGTTTCGGCAAACATACTGTTTCGAGAAAAAAAAGAATTTCCGATGCATACCGAAACTGTAATCAGATCTCTTTAATACTAATTTTTTATAAAAGTAAAAATAATATTTTATGAAGTTCTCTATATTAATGAAAAATTGAAAACTGCAATGGTTTAAAAACTAATACAGTTCTTGATTGTACGTGTCCTCTTTATGATATGTTTACATTCTGTTTCGGTGGAAAAAAACAGCGAAATTTTCGATGTGGGCCGAAACTGTAATCAGATCGGTTTAATATTGATTTTTATAAAAGTAAAAATATTTTATGGGTTCTCTATATTAATGAGAATTTTAAAATTGTAGTGATTTAAAAACTAATACAGCTCTCGATCGTTAGCGTCCTCTTTGTCATATGATCCTTTTTCAATGTCTCTCCATGAAGAATGGGAATATACAGCTTTAAATTTCTGGGATAAGATTTAACCAGAGTTATCTCTCGACGTTATGTGTATAAAAGTTTGGACACCTGGTAGAATTTACATAGTTTTTTTTTTTTTTTTCACATTGAAATAAAGGCTTATCTTTTCAGGACTCCAAACCAAAGAAAAATCGCAGAAAGGAAATTTTTTATGATGGTTCTTGTACATATTTAAAATTTTCATACAAATACTCTTTGAAACTACTAAGACTCTGATATAATGCTAAATGAAATCAAGGACTTTAATGAAGTTAAAATGTAGTTGTATGATCACTGCTTAAAAAAAAGGCGGACTATTGAGAGTTCTTTTCTAAACGTTTAAGTGGCTTACTCTTATGTAAGTAAAAGAAATAACGTTTCTTCAAAATTAAGTACATAATGTAATCTAATATCGCCATTTTTAAAGAAATGAAAAAATAAAATAGCTAAATTATATTCTTTTCAAGATATTAATATAGTCTTAACACTAAAAAGATGCATTATGCATAATTTTATATGTTAAAAACTTCCTTTCTACCTTTTATGTAAGCCATATATTGAGTCACCCGAAAAGTTCTGCGGTTTTTTACGATCAATTTCAATAAAGAAGTACAAAAACACACGAAAAGCTTATCGAATCACATGAGCGTCATTTTGTTCTACGACTTTTTGACTTTCTGGAAGCTTGAAAACTCCCTTTTTGAAAAAGTCCTTAGATTTATTTGTAAAGAAATGTTCAAGGTGATGTTTGACAGACTCAAAAGAAATGAACTCCTGGTCGTTCAGAGAATTTTGAAGTGAACTGAAAAGGTAAAAATCTCAGAGGGCCAGGTTTGGTGAATATGGTGGGTGACACAAAACATTTCAGCCATACTCAATAAAGCGTCGTCTGACATTCATCGCAATGTGGGGCTTAGCAGTGTCATGTTGAAACACAACAGCTCGGCGATTGGTCAGTTCTGGTCACTTTTCTTCGATTTTTGCTTTCAGAACTGCCATTTAGGCATATTATTTTCCCGAATTTTTTGTCAGATTTGGTGGCAATAAATTCATAATAAATAACTCCTTTTTAGTTCCACCATACACAGAGCATTAATTTTTTGGGATGCTGCCCACCTCTTGATATTACTTGGGAAGGTTGATTTGTCTTACTCGATGGTTTTTTCCTTCTAACATTATTGTATAATATCCATTTCTCATCTTCAATAATGAGCCTTTTTAAAAAGGAGCTTCTTCATTTCGTTTAAGCAAAGAATCACACGTCGAACCTCCAGCAAGCATATTCTGCCGTGTTAAAGTATGGGGTACCCACACGTCATAGCGGCTTATATAATCAATCTTCTATAAATGATCGTTCACTATGCTTTTTGGAATATTCAATCTGTGTGATAGCTCCTGAACTGTGTGACGTTGATTTTCAGCGATAGCTTCTTTTAAGAAGTCCTCCTTTATAGATGATGGTTATCCAGAACTAACGTCATTTTCTACCTTCGAACTGTGTCATCTGAAACAAAACTTTGCCCATATACAGCACAGTCTGGCTAGAATTTTTCACTTTTTGGAAATAAAAGGGCATAATATGACACAAATGAACTTTTTGCTTCGAAAATTATGCGACAGTACAAGCCAGAATTATGCAGCGCAAGCATATAAGATTGAATGTACATCTTTTTGTCATTCAAGGTTACACCTTATCAGTTGTAGCAAAATTAGACGAAACCAAGTTTTTCATTGAAAACTCACAGAACTTTCTGGATGACCCAATATTTAAATTAAAATAAGAGACAAGAATCTCCCTTTTATGTGTTGCTCTTAGTTATGTGCTGGATTTATTTTAAATATAAATAAATTATAAAATAATAATAATATAAAATATAATTAAACATAATTAATTTATAAATAATAATAATGTAAAATATAACTGAACATAATTAAGTAAAGCTCTTCAATTGTACATAAGGCAGATTATGTGAGAAGTAGCTGTATTAAAATTAGTAGAAGCATCGGTAACATATTAAATATTTTCATAATTTATTATGTAAAAATATTGAATGTTATATCTATACACCTTTAAATTTCTACTGATGTAACAATGTGAAATGAAAATAGCTATACTTTTTTCAGATTTGAAAATGAATGTGCTTTTGCTATCTTAAAGTACCACATAAATTTAATAAAATTGTAGTAAATTTGATAAATTTTGTCAGGGTCGGATAAAACCATTTAAAGATTTCCTAGGCAATCCAAATATCGGGGACTCTTTTCCCATCCCTGACTTTCAAAGCCATAAGATATATAAATATATATAAAAAAAATCTTTATCATATAAAATTTTATAAATTTATTGAACGTTATGGAGAGTGTTCGTAAATATGATATTTTCGAAAGTATGAAAAAAAGTCCTTCCGGCCAGTGCCGGGAGGAAGAGGTAGCTTTCATATTCCTTATTTTCAAAAAGCCAACTTATATTATTCAAACGCACGAAGCTCAATTTAGTGGAAACCGAATATAGGAGATTCAATACTAATTTTTATCAATACTAAATCATTATGAATGAGAATTTCGTGAAAGTAGTCAGCTTTATCAAAGCTGCTTTTATTTAAAGTAACTTATATTTGGCTGCCAAATTCGACGATTTCTTAAAGTGCCTGCCATTTTAAGACAACATGGTGGATGAGGCTAACCAGTGAACTTGGTCGAGACAGTAATTGCTGTGCACATGCTCACTCACATCGGAATCGATTGATATATACGAGTGCTTTCCAGGCAAAAAATCAGATTTTTCAAAATGTCAACCACATTAGATATTGAAATTGCTATATCTAAACCATTTTTTAAGATAAAGACAAACAAAAAATGCTCCTGAATCCTTATATCAAGGTCAAATACTTAAGAAAGAAACATTTTTCAATTTCTAATTTTTTTGCACCTCACTTTAAATATAATTTTTTTTTAATTTAATGGCCGCCATTTTGAAACAAGATGGCTGATGAAGCTGGCCAGCGAACTTGGTCGAGATATTGATGTATACTATCCACATGCCTTCTTACATCGAAATAGGCGAATACGTGTGTTATTGCGTGACAAATACAAGATCGTTTCAAAATGTTAACCATGCTAGAAATTCAAAGTGCTATAATTCAACCATTTTTTAAGGTATAAACAAAAGAACAAATTTTCCGAAACAAAAACTGCTCCGGAATCTTTGTATCAAGGCCAAACACATAAAAAAAATCTTTTTCATTTTCCAATTTTTTAATACCTCATTTTAAATTTTAAATTTAATTTTTTTAATGGCAACCCTTTTGAAACAAGATGGCGAATGAAGCTGGCCAACGAACTCAGTGGAGACATTGGTATGTACTATGTACAGACCAAGTTATATCCAAATCGGTTCATAAATACGCCTGATATCGCGTGACAAAAATCAGATCGTTTCAAAATGTCAGCCATGCTAGAAATTCAAAGTGCTATAACTCAGCCATTTTTTAAGATATAGACGAAACAAAAACTGCACCGGAATCTTTGTATTAAGGTCAAACACATACAAAAAAAATCTTTTTCATTTTCCAATTTTTTGGTATCGCATTTTAAATTAAAAATTTTTTTTAATTCTTTTAATGGCCGCCATTTTGAAACAAGATGGCGGATGAGCTGGACAACGAACTCGGTCGAGATATTTGTATGTACTATGCTCACACCAAGGTACATCCAAATCGGTTCATAGATACGCCCGTTATGACGTGACAAAAATCAGGACGTTTCAAAATGTCAGCCACGCTAGAAATTCAAAATGCTATAACTCAGCCATTTTTTAAGATATAGACGAAACAAAAACTGCTCCCGAATCTTTTTATCAAGGTCAAACACATAAGAAAAAATATTTTTTCTATTTTCAATTTTTTGGTACCACATTTCAAATTTAAATTTTTCTTAAAAATTTAAATGGCCGCCATTTTTAAACAAAATAGCGGATGAAGCTGGCCAACGAACTCGGTCGAGGCATTGGTATGTACTATGTACACACCAAATTACATCCAAATCGGTTCATAAATATGAGAGTTACAGTGTGACAAAGGTCAGATATATATATATATATATATATATATATATATATATATGTCAATTTTGAACGGAGGGGGGTTTCGGGGTCTGGGGGTCATGATCGATGAAAATATATCAAAATTTTTTTAAATCGCTTTCGTCCGAACGGCTGCAATAGAATATAGCTTTCATTACAAAAAGCTACCTAATATCCGACATTTGGATATAGTATATCCGAACTTTTTGATATATATATCTAATGTTTTAAAAATATCCAATTTACTGATCATTACAAGTATTTTCAGACTTAATATGAATGAGAAACTAAAACATATTGTACTTAATAGGAAAACTTAATAAAATATATACCAATGGATTATAAAGTTAAATTATACAGTAATCGAAATATTTCTTTTCTTTTTTTTTATTCTTTTTCCTTTACCTAACAAGATTGAAGATCAACTACTGAAAACAGATAGGGCAATTCCATCGTAACTGACGTAACATTTGATCATCGAATTTTGTTTTCAAAACTGTGTAGAAAATTTACTAATAAAGCTAAAACAAATTTTTACTATTTAAAATGTTTCTTACTAAGGACATAATATCCAAATACCTGCAGATTATTTCAATCTCTCTTTTAGTCCCAAAAATTACAATTCAAAATTCTGCAATTCAAAATTCTGAATATAAAAATATCATGTTTTCCAATCATACCCTTAAGTTAAACATAGTAAAAATTTTATCTCCCCCCCCCCCCCCAAAAAAAAAAAAAAAAAAAAAAAAAAATTCTGTGGTATTGCCCGATAAAATTTGTTTTTTACACTCACAAAAACGAACTGTAGGACTTAGTAACAATGATCAAGAATCAAGAAAGTTTTATGTTTCATACAACAAAATTTTAACTACAAAATAATTTTTTATATAATGAAAAATTTGAGTATAAATGTAAGCTTGCCTGCTTTTTCAATCACTAACTTATCGTGCAGAACAAAACCAAATTCAGAAAAGATTCTTTCTAAGAAGCTGCAAATAAATTATTATCGAAGTCAGACAGTTTATCTTTGAATAGCTGTTCTAAATAGTGTTTGTTCCGAGGTCCACTGTCACAAAGAGAGGGACACGGCTTTTTAAATCGAGACATAGAAATACAGTAAATCATATGAAAAAGGAACCTTCTTATAAAGGAATTATGTATTAAACGTCGCAAATTCCTGTTCCCTACGGAAGAAATACCAAACCCTTACCCCTTCTGAGAGAGAAACGTTTCTAAAACAGAATAATTCTTCGGTCACTTGAAATTACGTGTTAGTAGGTTTTACTATACTAAATAAAAAATAATAATTAATATTATATAGTAGAATCTATGAAAGCATTATAGTTAAACCCGAAACAAATTTCGTTATGTAGAGGTTCTTGATTGTACAGTTATAGTTGTGTGACATCCCTCAAGAGACTGTGAAATTTGTACGTTTAAGACAGCATTCCGTTATAAACAAGCTCCATTTTCACAGGTTTTATTAAACAAAGTATAATGAAACATAAAATATAGGATAGATAGAGACTAAAAAACTATTCCGTATTAGACAGGATTCTTTCTTAGCAAGTATATTTGTACAATATTACTTTCGACGGAATCATAGGCAAATTCCGTTTTTTACTTTTTAAGTTTCACTTGATTAAGACTAACGAATAGAAATTTAAAAGAATTTGTGTAACCTGAAAAATCAGGAGTTTCGGCGTCCGGGCATTGGAACTCCTGAAAATCGGAACACCTTGTAATACTAGTTCTAAGTAAATATTGTCCCACATAATCATTAGTTCTAAATTTAAAAATTTAACTTCAAATGTAAAGCTTGGATCTTTTATTTTTTGCTGAAAAAGTTAGTGACAGAGCAAAAATTCTTCATCTACAGGGTATTTTAGCAGAGAGGTTACAAAGTTGCAGGAGAGATAGAGTACACCTAGACGATGGGAAATCACATAGCGATGCATGGTCAGAAACACTTTCCTTGTGCGGTAGTGACAACACAAGAAAGGAAGGACACGAAGGGGGTGAGAAAACATGTTTATTATTAGTCATCAAAGATGGTGTTCGAAATTACGACCTCATGGAAGATCTAATGTTCTCGAAAATACCGGACGTGTCCCGGACTTCCTCAACAGTTGACACGATGCGAGCAACAAGTTCCTCAGCCTTTTTAAGCATTACCCCGGCATTTTTGCAGTATTGAGAATAATAAACATGATGTTTTCTAACCCCGTTCTTGTCCTTCCTTTCTTGTGTTTTATGTCATCACTACCGTGCCAGGAAAAATTTTTGGACCATGCATTGCTATTCCATCGCATTCCATGCATTTCCCATCGCCTAGGTGTATACCATCTCTCCCGAAACTTTGTAACCGCTGTGATGAAACCCCCTTATAGAATAACACAGTCAATAGCAGTTGAAAAATTCATTCACGCTTGTTTTAACTGAAAATATCAAAAATTCCATACAGAATGCTATTTTGAATGTAAATTTCAAATATATGTATAACGCATTCTTTTCTAAAATTTGAGACATTCAACTTGGCCTATTGGCTCCTGTTTGACCCCCTTCAATTTTGATATAATCACTACAAGACATATATATGAGTCTGAAATAAATATCTGCAAGCTGTCAGACTCAGACGTTACAGTTGGGCCACCAGGAGTGCTTTTCTTAAGTTCCCTATTTCATTTTCGCAGGACAACGATTAAATCACAAAGATTGTCATTTTACCGCTCATGATACAAGTAACCTTAATTATTGAAATTATGTGATCTTATACAGCTTTTTGTGCTGAAAATAATATTTGCAGCACTAAAGGGGTTTTTGTGTGTAGAAGGCCGAACAAAGGCTGTATTTTAGCAAAATATTTCTAGAATAGGGATAAAGATTTTAGCTCCGAGTTTTTTGCATCTTATTTGCTATCATTTGAAGAATATTTCAAAAATTTTTTATACAAAATTGATGATGTGGATCGAATTGTGTGGGTGGATGATTTAGCTTGCACGCCGTACATTTAGCCTTGATCGGACAGATCGTCAAATTCATTTGCAAGCAATTTTCGTTAAAGATTATAAAAGTAGATAATATTTTCTGAAACTTCAAACATTTTTAGGTCAAAAAGTTAAAAATCAACTAAATGGCAAGCATTTGAAAAAGGCGCCATTAATGTACATGGCGGATTTTTACGTGACGGTGAGCCTCGATCCCGCAAACCTTCTGGTTACGAGGTCGATGTTCTGCTAACTGGACCACCGCTGCCCGATCTACAAGGTCTGCGTGCACAGGTTTTCAAACTAATGGGCGTTTTTAGTGGTTGTTTAAGTTGCCGCTGATTGGTTGGGTCTTAAGATTTCAAACGCCTGAAACGCGAACGCCTAGGATGATAACGTCATAATATAAATGGATCTTTCGGACGGTGGTAGGATGTCTGAACGAAATCGAGTATACAGGGTGGTTCAAAAGGTCACGTCCAAACATCATGTGGTGGTGTGTCAGGTTACGAGGAGCAAGAATTGTATAGGAACTGGTGGTCGGAAACGCGATCGTGAGGGTGCAATTGCATAGTGACCGTGACGCAAAAGAAGGTAACGAACGGAGTAAATAGATCTTTATTTTACAGAAAACATTGTCGAAGTACAAAGTATAAATGAAAAATGTTACAACTCATAACAAGGGCTCAAAATGTGTCCCATTACCCTTTGATGCATACTTCACATCGGCGCCGCATAGAATTGCGAACGCGTTTCAATCGGTCCTGTACTGTGGCCACCGCAATTCCCGGAGATAAATACCCTGAATTTCTACTTCTGGGATATCTTAAGTCTCTGGTGTACGAGACACCTGTTCCATCGTCCATGGGCCTCGTATCACAGATCACAGAAGCGGCGGCACATGTCCGGAGACTCCTGTTCAATTGGAACGTGTTCGCGATTTCATGCGGCGTCGATGTGCATCATGGCTAATGGGGCACATTTTGAGCACTTTTTATGAGTTGTAACATTTTTCATTTGTATTTGGTACTTCGATTAAAGTTTTTCTAAAGTAAAGGTATTTTTTCATTGTTTGTTATCTTTTCTTTGTGTCATGATCACTATGCAATTGCACCGTCACAATCGCGTTTCTGACCCCCACATTTCCTATGTAATCCTTGCTTGTCATTACCTGACACACCCACACGTGCTGTTTGGACATGACTTTTTGAACCAACCTGTATATTTCGATTTCAAATAATCGAGAAGGAATCGTTTCTGCGGAATTATTTCATTTTCTAAGTAATCACATATGAGTGCTTGCTGTATATAGTTTTTTCCTAAATCATAGTTAGTGTCCTTTCGATAAACTATAATAACAAAATATATGTATTTGTATCCATTCTTCGGCCGCCGAGACACAGATTTTTGATGCGTTTTTGATAGTTGTATTTAGCTTATTTAGTAGTTTTAAAAACGCGTCTTATCTAAATTTCTTTCACCCTTGCAATAGCATAAATTCTGACATACGCTGACTCCGCATTTGAGCTGTGTAATAAGGAACTAAAATTCCATTTTTATGTAAATAACACAAATTATATCTTCAATGCCAACAATCATTTACATTTTACTTTGAAACAAAAGGAAGGATATTGAAGTTATTAGTTTCGTTTGCTATTGTCTCTCAAATAGATAAAGCTTTGGAGTCAAAGAAAACACGAAAAAATTCAAATATGTTTTAGATAAGCTATATATCTCAACATTATCTCCAAACACACAAAAGTGGAGAGGTTCCGCTTACTTTTTGACAGATAATGTATCTGAAAAAATATGACGCCTTGCTGATTGGCACCTGTTATATGCGTGCGCCATATCTTGAATTACTGACATATTGTTTTGTCTTACTTTAAACTTTGCCAATAAAGACCCTACACTTATTAATGCTTTCAACACAGTTGAAAAGTGTTTATGAATTCGGTTTGTATGTCCGTCTGTCTGTCCAAGCTCACTTGCGTAAATATACTTGGATTTTCATGCAATTGGTATATATGTTAATGATATTTACCATGGCATGTTCGGTATTGAATAGGCAGTGTGTAGTATTAACAATTCATTTACAGGGGCATTCAAAAGAATTCGTTACATTATGGTCAATGGGGGAAAATCGTTTGCAGTTTATTTTAATGACATTACCTTATTTCAAATGAATTGAAATTAATAAAAATTGCTGAAATTCACTACAAGAGGATTACTATAGAATAGGACACTCATAGCAATTATTGTTCATTTACAGGGACATACATAAGAAATCGGTTACAGTACTGTCTTTGAGCAAAAATTGCTAGAAGTGTGTTTTCCATTTCGGTATGCGTTTTTAAATGTAACTAATGTTTTGCATGTTACTCATTGCGTATAAATTCTATTCATCGTATACAGAGCTGCTCAAAAGAATTCACGTACCACTTTCTTTATTAGCAAAAATGGCTGAAGGGAAATTTTGAGCTGTGGTATGTATTTCCGAACTGAACTAAATTTTTGCATGCATTTAGTTTGCAGATACAAATCTATATATCCTATACAGGACTGCTCAAAGAGTTCGGATAATTTTCCGACTGCAGATGGGAATTTCTGAAATTGGGTTTTCAGATGTGTTATGCTTTTCCAAATGGTTCTGTTAAACATATTCAGGGGTCTGTCCAGGCTTTTCTCGCAGGGTCCTGTTTTTGTGAAATTGTGAAGTTTCTTATTTTTGTGAAAATTCTAGTCATAATTTTGTGAATTTTAAATTATCGATGCTTTCATGTCCTATCCTCCATGTATAAAAAGCTAAGTAATATGCTCTTTGGTGAGTTCAACTGCTTACTTACAGGCCAGATTTTATTTTTAAATGACTAAATTTGTGAAAAGTTCAATTTGAAAGTGAAAAAATTCTGTGAAAGGTCTATTTAAGAGACAAATAATTTTGTGAAGGGTCCTGTTTGGGGATAAATAATTTTGTGAAGGGTCCTGTTTTAAGATAAATTATTTTGTGAAGGGTCCTTTAAAGGACCTAAAATTTTCCTAAACATATCCCTGATATTTCAACCTATTAAACGCTGACGTTTTGTTATATTATTCTGTATGTGTTGGAAAGTGCTTCATAATATGTGCTTGGTGCATGATTTTTTCATTCTTATTTTGCATAGGCATTAGTTCCATTTAAAGCTATTTTTAAATGATTCATTTTTTACTCAGCGGCAAGAGGTGCGTAGAGCAAGATTGAGTAATGTGTGTTCCATAAAATTGTATTTTTAAAGATTTTATATTTTTAACATTTTTCCAACATAATTAAAAAGTTAATAACACATACTGGACAACTGCACCATAAAATATAATAAATAAAGACACAATATTGCTTAATCGTACACAAAACACGAAATTTAATATGCTAAAAGTTAACTTCTACGTTTCGAGCTGTTTCTACAGCCGTCTTCAGGAAAATATGATGGTATAAAGGCTCAAAGTTGAGAGACGAAAGCTTCCTGTGCAAGAGATAATTAGACAAAACTTGACCAATGATTTGAATACAAAAATGTAGTGTTGCCATCTAGTGAAAATAAATATTTATTAATGAACTAAGATCAAATGAATCAAAAGGTCGATTTAAGAAACCACAAGTGCCGCCATCTACACATGAGGGACAAAACCACGTTCAACTGAGTTTTCATTTAAGGGTGCTGATCACTTACAATCCCGTTTTCCGTTCTCCATGTAAACCTATGGGAATATTTTTTCTCACTTTTCTAAGGATATCTCATGAAAAAATTAAGATTTTCGAATTTTGTTTTCTGTATGCAATTCTTAAAACTTGTCACTTTTCATCCTAGTTTTCATTTTATATTAAAAATAATTTTAAATATTTGATTTTACGTGAAATACTCGGAGCATGACCAAAATAATTTCTACCTCTCATTAAATTGTAAATTATGGCAGTTCTATTAGGTCGTTTGGAAATAAAAAAAAACACGAAAAAATGTACAGTTTCCAATTTATCCATTGATATAAAAATATTTCATTTCAATTAATTAGGGAGGGAGCTATAATTAAAACAAAACGCATATATTTCTATTCTGATGATTTCAGTGTCTTCCCCCTCGATATAATCCATCACTCCATGGGGAGCGACACCCCGTTGCGTTTGCTCGGACTCCGGAGTAATAAAAGTTGGGTCGGGGGAATAGTTAGAGGGGATAGAAATAGCTGAGAGAAGTTTTCAAAGTCAATTTAGCCACGTTTAGGTTTTGCTTCCCTCAGAAAATTTTGAAGGGACTCGAAATTGAGAAAACATGACTCGAAACTGAGAAAACAGGAGGCCCCAAATGTTATATTAAATTAATTCCATTCAAAAATTGTATATATATATGTGTTTGTGTGTGTGTGTGTGTATTTATAAGGGTTTCATGAAAATGTCTTTCATAACACATTAATTTTTCATGTACATAATACACCAGTAGTTTAAACCACATGATCACAATTCTTCAGTTTGTCCATTATTTTAGATGTATGTTTATTTTACATATTGAATTTGACTTGTATGCACAGCATAAAATATTAGTAACTTAAACTACTGCTAAAATTGAAAGAAGTATTTCGACAAAAGTAGCGTTCCGATGGATGCGGCGTTTACAACGGGTGCGGCGATTACGATATTTTTAAGCTTATTCAGGCCAATTTGAGGAGTGCGGCGTTTACGACGGGTGCGGCGTTTCTTCCATAAAATACGGTATTTCAAACTCAGTGTGCAAGAAGAAAAGGAAAGGAAGGGTAGGGAGGTAATGGGAGAGTAGAAAAATAAATAAATAAATAAATAAAATTGAGGAGTGAAGAGTTTTAAGAGTGTTTTTGCCTGAATTAAATTTCAACTTTTTATATTACGTGCATAAAAATGTATATGTAATATACAGGGCTGTACAAAAGAATTCAAGTACGTTTCTGCCTATTTGTAGTGAATTTTTAACTGTGTTATGCGTTTTCTTATTATACTAAATTTTAGCAGACTATGTAGAATATGTACAAATGATTCTCTAATTTTACTCTCAAAGGGGTTATTGCAGGGAACTATAATTTTTGCTTCAGCAAAGTTAATATGGAAGACTTCATTAGCTAAGTAGAACCTAGAAAGAGCTGTATTCTGTTTACGATGTTTAATGTCTCTGCGATGCTCCGTAATCCTTAGTGATAAATTACGTTTTTCATGCCAATGCAGACTTTTTCAACATCATTAGATAAAATGAGAGGGATTTCATATATACCAGATTTTTGAATCATTGGGGTCCTATGGATCTTATCACTGACGATATCATTGAGATAAGGACGTGAAATAACGAGCAACTTTATATTATATACTAATAATTTTAAATGAATTTAATCATCTACTAATTAATTTAATCAACTATCAACATATTTTTTAGGGGGGGGGATATATTAAATGAAGTATTTATCCACTCATTATTTTATTCAATTTCATATGAGTATGACTACATCGTAATAATATCTATTTTAAACAATCAACTTCTATTACTTTTGTTTAGAGGGATTAGGAAATGAAGTTATTTAAATTATTGTTATCTATATTACATATTTTTTAAAGTTTAATTAACAAATAATGAATTTAATTAATTTATGTATAATTATCATTTTAGTATATTTATCTACTCATTATTTTAATCCATTTCATATAAGTTTAATTATCCACACACTATTTATTTTAAACAATTTCATAAGAAAAAAGATATATTATGAACTTGCGTTTCATTTTCCATGCGTTGCCATTCACAAGTTTGAAAAATAACTATCATGATGAAATATTCATGCTAGCATTAATCATGTTTTTCGGTTTAATCATCAATTTGAAAAATTTATTTGATACCGATTTATAACCGTTGATTGATAACGTGTATATAAATAATTGTTGAGGCTTATGAAAAGTGTTTAAATTTTACATGTAAAAAAAAATTAAAGTTATTTAGAAAATAAATATTTGAAAACTTTAAGCAAGGATGCATGGAAATTACCTTGTGGTACATTGTATTTTGTGTGTTAATAATATTCTATTCTTAAAACACTATATATTGGGTTTCAAACTAAGGTTATAACATGTTAAAAGTGAAAAAAGCATGCATTTACAGGCATATAATTTTTTTTTCATAAACTGATCCACATGTTTCGTACGCACAATAAGCGACTTTATCAAGATCGATATTGATAAAAAAAAATTATGTCCGCAAAAAAATTAAAATGAACGTGATAAAACAAAAATCATCCCGTGCTTAAAAGTACACTATATGGCAATTACTCACAGGACAATTTTCATTTTAAACATTTTGTCAAATATTTAAAAATATACTTGTAGGATTCTTCTGGAACTTCAGGATTATAAAAAATATGTTTGATCTCATATTTATCAACGTCGCACAGTAAGACGTTTTGATGATCTAGGTCAGGGTTGGCGAACTTTTTTACAGCAGCGTGCCAATTTTTTTCCAAAAATATTTTATATGACCTTGACGTGCCAACAAATTTAGTGGATTAAAAAATCGCGAATAAAAATCCCTTATTAACATTTTTTAAAAATGAGTAACGTACAGGTGAGGTATTACACTATAAAAATCATAAAAAGTATTAAATTTTAGAATTTATTTTAAAAATATGTATGTGATTAATTGCGTTGTTGCATCTTGGAAGAAAATAATTAATATCAAGTTCATACTCGATTAGTTTCAACAGAATACAAACTGAGCTGAGTTTATCTGACAGCTGCTTTTCATTTGATTTTTTGTATTATTCATTTTAGAAAATAATGACCTTGCGGTTATAGATGGATGGAAAAATTATTAAAAGAGCAAACGTCAGTTTCTTTAAATAGCTCTGAAATTAATTCTGAAGTTGCCATAATTTTATCAGTAGTACTTTTCCTAATGTGGTAATTTACAGTATTTTCAAAAGCCGCAATTAAAATTCTTCAGGAATTTAGACAAAATCAGATCATCTAATTTTTTTTTTTTTTTTTTTTGTGCAATATTACTGGATATTGATTTAGAGCCACAAGTAACAACGCGCCAAAATTATTCTTTCGCGTGCCACTTTTGGCACGCGTGCCATAGGTTCGCCGTCCCTGATCTAGGTGGACAAAATCCATTTTTCCGATTATCTCGGAATTTGACAAAATCGCGTGTACTGGTAGCTAAATGTCTGTATTTCCGAGATCCGTACTAGTTTTGGCGTAAAAAGTCAGAGTTGTCGATTAATTGTGACCGTAAATTAGCCATTTGCGCAATTGGTTTGAGGGACTTTCAAAAGTTGCACCAGCTTCCTCTAAGTTTGAAAGCACGTCGTGACTATTCTGTTTTATTTGAAGGCACGAGTTTTCTGATCTAATGTCACAGCTTTGTCAAGGTCAAATTTAACTCATTTTTGTTTGAAAATAAGCGATATTAAACACTCTTTACAGCTTTTTTCAAAGGCTGAAATTCCTGATGATCCTTGATGTTGCTTACAAATTTGATCTTGACTTTTAACAAATTATTCAGCATTATTCAGCAATAAGCATTTTTTTAAAATCAAAGTGCCATTCCTAAAGTATTGAAAAATTAAACAAACTCTTGCAGATAGCTGCAGATCAGTAAGTTTTTATTAATAAACAAATATCATATTAACTTCCAGTGCATGTATGTATGTTTAGTTCAAATCTTGCCAGTCAAATTTAAATCATTTTGAATTATCTTAATGAGCCGAAGCAATGAATACATGTGCAATTTGAATGACAATACAATATTGTTATGATTTAAAGAGCGTAGAAGTTTGTTTAGGATACTGTTTCTACAGGGATTCACAAAAATTTAGATTAAAACTTTTAAGTTAATTTTAAACCAATTTCAGTAATCTGATAGAGCTGAAACTTTGCTCAGGATATGTAGTTCTGATGACAATGCAATATTATTATAATTTATGGAACGTAGCAGTTACGCTTTTTTTTTTTACAGGGCCACATAAAAGATTAGTTCAAATCTTGCAAGACAATTTTAAACCACTTTTAGTTATCTAATTGAGCAAAAACTTTGCCTACATGTGTTTTTTGACAATTATATTAATTTATAATTTGACGAGCGTATAAATGATGCATTTTTTACAGGGCCACACAAAAGATCGCTGCTTTAAAGTAGAAATTTTAACAAAAATTTCAAATTAAGTAAATTTCAACTAATTATTTAATAAAATCAACAAAATTACTATAGGTTATTGAGATACACAATAGCATTTTTTAAATTTAAAACAGAGTGCGTAGCAGTTATATTTCTTTTTCAGGGACATATAAAAAATTCGGATACATTACCGTCTATATGTAGAAATTTTATTTCAAATTGAATAAAATGTATATAGGTTATTTATTCACACAACAGCATTTTTTCAACCAAAACTAATTTAGGTAGCATTTATATTTTTCACAGGGTAACACAAAGCATTAAAGTTTTTTTTAAATATGATTTTATTTAAAAAAAATTATTTTTCAGGATGACTACACAAATTTCTAGAGCAAATCTGAGTAGCCAAAAATAAAATAAGAAATCAATGTTGACTTACACGTGTGAATTAAACTGTTTTTTACTTAATAGTAAAATAAGTACGGTTAACGCATTCTTTGTAATTCATTATATTTTTATTTTGAAGCATTATTGTTAAATAAACCAATTATTTCTCACTATTTGAGCTATTTTATTAGGGATACATTCGAAAAATCAGAAAAAACTAATTACACTTCAACGGGATAATTTTGTCAACCTAGATCGTCAAAACGTCTCACTGTGCGTCGATTTGATAAGGGGGATAATTAGGGGGATAACACAAAGTCAAGGATAAATAAGAATATTTGGGATCACTCTGTATAAAATGCGCGAAATGATCTACCGTTACAGCATACAAATATGTAGATATTGTACAATATGTGTAATCATTTCTGTAAGAATAGCAATTATATTCATGAAAATGTGATTAAAAAAATAATAATAATAATTCTTCAATATATCATGCAGGGTTTTCAACCACATTTAACGCCAGTTTCAGAGTATTTGGCAAAATGTAGTGGAGACAATGTAGTGCAATGGGAATGTAAACATATTAAACATTTGATAAAATATGAAGAGTTGTATGAAATATTTTTTATCTACACATGCGCGAACGATATCGAAGGGTTTTTTTTTTTTTTTTTAAAGATTTAATAGTCAACTATAAGGAGCAACTCATATAAAAAACCCAGTCAAATATCGTGAAAATTCAGAAAGATATCGTTGATAGAGAGAGCTGAGAGCTGATTTTTAATTGTTCCTTAAAAGCAGCTGAATGATAAGGGATTTTCCATAAATTGTCATTTTTAATTTTTACTTATTTTTGTTTCTTCATTTTTTTATCGATATTATTTAGTTCTTTTTGGAAAACCACCAGAACGAGCCTACTCCAGATAAAAAAGAAAAAAAAAGAAGAAGTACCAAAATTGAAGCATTTGTTCCAATCCACCCTTTGGAATTCATTAAATACTAACTCCTTTACTGAAAATCAGTTAATTAAAAATGACAATTTGTGCTAAATCCCTTATCATGCAGCTGCTTTTAGAGAGCAACTAAAACTTAGCTCACTTTATCGCCGATATCTTTCTGGATTTTCGCGATACTTGACTGGGTTTTTTATATGAGTTGCTCCATAGAGTTGACTATTTAATCAGGAAAAAAGAAATCTTTGTTACCGTTCGTGCATGCGCAGATAAAAAAATATTTAATACAACTGCTCCTATTTCATGATATGTTTTATATAGGGTAACTCCTGGAGAGTCGCCGCATACGGGATCGATGCCGCACCCCCTGTATTTCTTGTAATTATCGATAGATGGTCGTCAAACGCACAGTATAGGTGCGCAATGAGATTATTTTAACCAGTGTATAGCATGAATTCCATTTCGATGTTTACTTGTTTACTTGTAGAAGTACAATCCTTAATTTGATGTAATTGCATGATTTCACTGACCAAACTTTTAATTACGTTATGTTTAAACACTTTTCATACACTAATTACTAAATGCATGCATGATTTCGAAGTCAAAACTAAGTGAAGCGTTTGTATAGAGTACTTTGTGTATAATTACGCCATTTCCCTTAGCGATGGCAGGTAACTGTGATGGCCAACGTCTGCACCATGCAAAATGGGATACATGCCGCACTGCTATTCCGGTATACATGCCGCAGTTTCTTTTGTACGTTATGGTTAAATGTTATTAACTTTTCCTTTTCTTTTTGCACAGACTAACCATGTTAGACATGTTATCAAGTTTACTAAAACCAAAGAAAAAAAGGGGGAAAATAAAAAGTAAGAATGGCAAGAAAGATGCAAGTCAAGGTGATAATAATGAAAAATTCGATTACTCGTAACGCAGACGTTCTTTTCAAACTACTCCAAAAGAGAAGAAGTGTAATTGGCTTCGTTGCATCATGTGTTTAAATATAGTTACATACAGACTGTACTTTTTCGACACTTTTTCTGTAGATTGAAGTCGATCTCTTAAACCATTCGGGACCATAGGTGCATATAAGCACCTTCATAAAGAGCTTACAAAATTTGTTTCTGGCACCAGTAAAAAAGAAAAGTAATATTTGCTTTGTTTAATTAGAACATTTTCATGATTACTTAAGTAAAGGTAACTTCTTTTAAAAAAGTAGTACCAACGATTAAAATTTGTGTAAAAGTCACCGGTCCCAAAAGGGTTACCAAATAAATTATGTAAACACAATTTCACTTTTTTCTTTTCCCTTTCTAATACATTGATGTTACGTTGTTGCTGAAATAACAATTAAAATTGAATGTAAAAAAAATAAGTCGATAATTTTAATATTGAAATTAGGCAACAATTATTAATTTAAAGAATCTACTAATGCGTTTCATTGTACTCATTTAGTTTCATTTTGTTATTACATCCATAATTACAGTCCAGATATGAATATATTTTTATTTATAACTTCATTCTGCTCTTATTACAAGCGCGGCATAACTCTCAGCCTTAATGTACGGGTGGCGGGCCGCAGTGTAATGTTTTAGAAAAAAAATTCTTAAAAAATATTAATAATTTGTTTTGAATTTTTTTGTTGCAGTACACGCGTTGTATATTTAACATTAAATAGCACAGCATGATTTTTTTTATTTTATGTCCACCATGGAACTTTATACACCGATTCAAAAAAATGTGCGGCGTAAATCCCGGAGTTACCCTATTTATATTCGATTTTCACTTATTGTTTCTACTACAGTTTCCCAAATTTTCTGAAACTGACGTTAAATTCGGTTGAAAATCCTGCATGATATAAGCAAAAAAACATGCAATAATTTTTCGAACTTAAAAAAAACCTCTATACCTCCATGAACATAAGTGCAATTCCTATACAAATAAATACACATATTGTGCAATATCCACATATTTGTATGATGTAACGATAGATCATTTCGTGCATTTTATTTTACAGTGTGATCCTAAATACTATTATTTTTTTTAATTTTTTACTTTCTTCTATCTTTACAAGAAGAAAGTATTGGATTCATGAAAATTTTCGACTTTCGGTTTTTGACGTATTTACACGTTTTAGGGGTCAGAGATTCCAAAAAACATGTTTTTACAAAATGTCTGTCTGTGACTCTGTGAGTCTGTCTGTCTGTCTGTGTGTATGTGACACAAATTTTGTGGGCGCTCTATCTCAAGAACTAATGCACGGAATTTAATAAAAAATTATATTAAGTTAGTCCCTAATACAAATTGATGCTGATTAGTTTTTGGTGTAAATCGCTCAACAGGTGGCGCTGCTATGCTGCATTTCCCGCGATTTCTGCACTAGCTCTATATCAAGAACTAATGCACGGATTTTCATCAAACTTCAGATTTAGTTAATCCTTGATATGAATTGGTGCTGGTAACGTTTTGGTGCAAATCGCCCAACAGATGGCGCTGCTATGCTGCATTTTGCAGCATTTACACGATTTTCGTAATAGCTCTATCTCAAGAAGTAATGCACGGATTTTCATCAAACTTCAGATTCTGTTAGTGCTTGACATGAGTTGACGTTTTGCACCTTGTGGTGTAAATCGCTCAACAGGTGGCGCTGCTATGCTGCATTTTTTGTGATTTCCGCGATAGCTCTATCTCAAGAACTTATGCTCGGGTTTTCAACAAACTTCAGATTCACCTATACCTGGATATGAATTAGTGCTGTTTATGTTTTGCTGTAAATCGCTCAACAGGTGGCGCTGCTATGCAGCGTTTTTCTCGACTTCCATAATAGCTCAATGTCCAGAACTAATGCACGGATTTTCATCAAATTTCAGATTCAGTTAGTTCTTGACATGAATTGATGTTTTGTACCTTTTGGTGTAAATCGCTCAACAGGTGGCGCTGCTGTGCTGCATTTTTGTTATTTCCACAGTAGCTTTAGCTCCAGAACTAATACACGGATTTTCATCCAACTTCAGATTCCGGTATACGAATTAGTACTGTTTGTGTTTTGGCGATTCCGGTTCACGATTCCGGTATAGGAATTAGTACTGTTTGTGTTTTGGTGCAAATCGCTCAACAGATGGCACTGCTATGCTACATTTTTCAAAATTTCTCCTACAGCTCTATTTCAATAACTAATGCACGTTTTTCATCAAATTTCAAATTCAGGTATACTTTTATATGAATAAATTTATGTAATTTATTTTACTATTTAAATGATTTAATTGACGTGATTTATATAGAAGAAAGTTTTGTGATGGCCACAACATACTAGTTTTTTGTTGGCCTCCTAATTGCCCTTCTGATCAAAACGCTATTGGTAAATATGAAGTCAAACATATTCTGCATAATCCTGAAGTTCCAGGAAAATCCAACAAGTACAGTAGCCTTCCTCTTAACCGGCTTCCTCTTAACCGGAACTCCGCTTTAACCGGACGATTTTTTTCTCAACATTAGTCAAAATTCAGAAAGGAAAATTCCGTTTCTCTTTATGGTTAACTCAAATTTACATAATGTAGAATAATTTAAACTTCTTATAAAGGTACGTGGCAAGATTTTCAACAATTTCATTTGTATTAAATGTCGTTCATTATTTGTTATTAGTAATAATTTTTATTTCAATTCAGTTAACCCTTTAGCGGGCAGTTTCCACAAAAAGGGCACCTGATTTTAATTCCAAAGCTGACAAACGGCACCAAGAATATTTAATTAAATTTTTCCTTTTATAAAGTACTGGAAAATAAGCAGGTTTTTATTTTCTAATAAATTCGTTTGTAAATCCTGGTGTCAGTCCATTATTTCATCATTTTACAAACAGACTTACTCCGTGCCGGAAAGGGTGTATTACGACTAGAATGCATTTCACAAAATATAGTAAATATGTACTTTTTTAAACTTATACACAAATTAAAAAAATTAAATGCATCCGACGCATTTAATTAATTAAGCAGTTACTTATTTAATTTTTTTTTACTTCTCCGCTTTAACCGTTTTTTCGCTTAACCGGTTAGCCCTCGGTCACATTTAGGCCGGTTAAGAGGGGGGCTATTGTATATTTTTAAATATTCGACAAAATATCTAAAATTGAAAGGGTCCGGTGATTAATGGCAATAATGTGTATAATGAAAGTAGGTCCTCTGATAAAAATGGTCATTTGTGGGCGTGAATTATTTTATTCTATTGTTTTTCATTTTGTAAAACATCTCTTTCGAAGCAATGAGGCTGAATCATTGCATCTAATCTCGCTGCGCAAAAAGATTTCTCTTCATTCTCGGATAATGGATGGGAAATAAAATGCGATGGATAAACTATTTTTAAAATCAATCTTTAAAGGATCTTTGTCATGTAGATCAGTTTATTGAACAGTATTTATAGGCCTTGAAATGTACTTTTTCACTTTTAGCATGTTATAACTTTAGTTTAATGATAATAAATTATTTTCTTACGTATTTTATATCGGGTTTAACTTTCCAAGACTTTTCCAATGCTTGTCGTTAATAGTAATATGATATAGCAGTAACAGCAGTATCTCCAAATACTGATGACCTAAAATTTCGAAATGATCTAAAAATATGTTTAAATTTAGTTCTCTGAGGGTAAAAGTAGACGGCGGCCATAATTGAATTGACGGTACTCAGCCACTAGAGGGATATGTACCAATGTACCAATGCAGTTGTTCTTGAGTCCCTACAGAAGTTGTCTTGCTTCTGTTTATCTCAATCGGATTCTGAAAGGTCGAATTTGACAGAGTGCTTCGATGTTAAGCAGTAATGAATTCCTTACGAATTCTAGAGCATTGAGATGGTAGAAGTAGCCAGGGATCGTGGGGAAAGATGGAAAAAGGCCCCAGAGCCATACATTTTTTTTAAAAAAACTAGGGGGCTCGGCCCCCTACGAGCTACGCTCGCCAACCCCCGTCCAAACACCGCAGACTCTAAATGCACGCTAATTTGATCGGCTTTAAAAAGATTTCGAAAGATTGAATTATAATTTAAAAAACAGTGGCGATCTCCCTATAAACGAATTTCTATTCATTTCTCTTTGATTGGGGAATTTTAACGCCAAATCCGCTGCGGTACTGCTTGATTATCCTGTCGACCAATTTCGCCAAATTATATAAATCGCCAAACCACTCGCCAAATTATCCAAATTGATATAATTTTTAATTTAAATAACGAAAGAACAAATAAATTCGTACAACATTAATAAAAACACAAATAAAACGTCGAAATAAAAATAACTTGATGACGTGTACATGTGTAACAACATTATCAAAATAAGCTAATATAAAAGGATTAAGTAAAGAGAGTCTTTGTCTCCTGGTATTTTTTAACAAAACGAAAAGAAAGTTCTTTTAAATGAGACATTTTAAATTAATTCTCAAAATATCAAATAAATGTCTAGCGCAATTTCTAAATTTAAACTTTTTTGCAATATTATTTTGTGTTCATTTTATGTAATAACTATAATGTGACGTAAATATGACGTAATTTCTCCTAAGACTTCTAACGCATGTTAATGAATTTATTATTTTACAATATCTTTTCTCTTTTAAAATTCACGTGTATACTTTTTATGACGTAATTTTTAATAAGTCCCTGCTTTTTATACGTAATTATTTAATTCTAATTTGAAAGTTTTTTTCCTGTTTATAATAGTCACGTGTAAATAAATTTTTAATTTGAAGCAAACATTATTGCTTGTGCTTTTTATACAGTTGGCAACAGTTTAAATTAGTACAATTTTCTGAAATCTGTAAAAAATATCTCTAGAAATGCTGAAAATTTGAATTTAAAATAGAAATAAAACCTGAAAAAATGAGTCAAAATAAAAAAAATTAATGCAATCTGCACTCCGGCAAATTCTAACGCATAAAGTGATCTAAAAAGGATTACACTGCCATGTATAGTTTTTGCTGCTATAAAACTTTTTTAGTGGAACGATTTTGTCCAACTTTAGCATTTAATAACTCTTAAAATAATTCTTCGATTTGAAAACTGTCTGCATCAGCGTGTTTATCAAACATTTCTATATAAAACCACCGATTTTCATATTTTTGTATGCATTATTTTTGTTAATATTAACGAAGAAAGGCCTAAGGTCACAAAAAAAATCAAAACCGGCGGCGGCGGCGGCGGCGGTGACAGCGGTAGTTACTTTTTTTTAGAATAGAGAGATATAAATTAGTTATACCAAAATAAAAAGGATAGGAATCGAAAAAGTTAATAAAATAGAAGTTGGCACAAAAATAACGAATTTTGAAAAGAAAACGGCAAGGATTTGACGGCTAACTTCGTCAGCCAATGAGGAAGCGAAGTGCATCGAATCAAAACTGCCAAAAAAGATCAATAAAGAAAAAGAATAGTGACACCAGAGAACTGGATGTCTGAGAAAACTGTAAGTACGCTCCGCCAATCAGCAAGTTCTGTGCATTACTACGTCAGAAACAGGTGACGAGCGGGTCGGAATGGGACAAATACTCCGGATTTGACGGCAAACTTCAGCAGCCAATTAGGAAGCGAGTTGCAACGAATCAAAGTCCTTCGTTCAAAAACGAGGAAAGGTGGGCATTCTGCTCCTCATCGGAGCAGGAGCGATGAAAACAAGATAAATTAAGTTAATTTGGATAGAAAGTGGATGAATATCGGTGCCAAATGCTTAGGCAGGAACGATGTCTAGGAAAAAATTGAAAAATAAGAGAATAGAGTTTAAAAATAAAGGGAAAAAATTAGAAACATGGTGCGAATTTAGAAAAACCGCAACGATGCGTTTAAGGTGGTTCTTGCCTCCTTCTTTTGGAAGGTGGGGCAAAACCATCATCTCGACTAAGGATGACAAGCGGTCTTTTTTGAGGGATATGTGGGCTCTGTAATAGAAAAGAGAGAAAAAAATGCAGTCTCAATATTGAAATAAAATCACCTTTTATTTAACACATTTAATTGTTCTATTCAAGCTGATTGGTTTTAAAAAAAGCTGAAAATTTACATAAACGCCGATAAAGTCCCTCTATCTGAATTTTCACCCACTGACTCCGAAAGAAAGAAGAAGACTCTCTATTCAAACTTCACGTTGTATCCTCTGCACAAACATACAGAACTGATAGGGGTGAAGAGAGCTTTGGTAACCCGAAAGTGAAACCAATATAATGGGCCATATTCTCCCTTTTGGTTCGAGGCTACAAAAATTCGCCTGCTTGGGAATAACATTCATAACCGCGCCATTGAAAAGCATTGTGGTTAGAAAATTTATGCTTATATTTTATTTTCATTCGAAGTTTTAGACTTTTTCAGGGACAAGTATGAATTATACATGAATTCTTTTCTCGATTTTAAAGCAATTGCATGCACATTTTTCATTTTATTTATAAAATAAAAATTTTTAATTTTAATTAATAAGTATATATGGATTTTAATTAGTATGTATATAAGTATTGATCGAAAATAATTCGTACAGAATAAATATGCAGTGTTTTACACATGCATTTATCTGTATTTATGCTGCATCAAATGACGCAATAACGAAACAAACGCGCTAGCCGCTATTTTTACACCACGTGACTCCCAGTGTGACGTCACGAGAATACTGTCCATAGTCACGTGAGTACAACAGGTACATGATTTTTATCTCCAAGGACTAGCATATGTTTGCGAAAGGAAAATAAATAAATTACAGTATGGTTAAATTAAAGTGAGAAGCTTCTTTTACTAATTTAAAACATATTTTAAATTGTTTTGTTTTACTTCGTTTATATTTTTGAACTAGTTCACATTCGTAATGTAGATATTGAGTATATATATATATATATATATATATATATATATATATATTATACGACCGGCAACAATTTTGAAATTACCAAGCAAGCGATAATGCGTCATATCTGGAAACCTTTACATGAGCAGAACCGGTCATGTTGGTGCCACATTTCCGAGGGAGGCATAATGGGAAAGCGCTCTCCACCCCTATCTCTTCTCTATGGTCACGGCGACAGTTTGTTTGGCTATAAAATACAATGTGGGACTTTTAAAAACAATTTTATTGAAAGTTATGTGCAATATGTCTCTTCTTTAACCGAGCGTGCGTTACTTGTCATATTCTTTTACGTCAACCAGTGCAGGGGCTAGCCACTCTTCGTGCTTTTCGAACGCTAAAAAATGCCTAAAGTTAACGGCCCTTCCTCAGTTAATGGATTAAAAGTAATGGTTGAGAATACAGGTTCTCTGAAAGCTAAAAAGGCTGATGACGTAAACTTTTACTACTGGATACAATTGAAGAAGTTGCAACAGAGATTGTCGACAGAGCACAGGACAATATTTCTGGCACTTCCAGTTTTGCAGGTGTTGTATTGCAGAGAAGGATCTGTTGCTGATTGATTTGTGTATGCTTTTTATCTTAAATAAAATTTAAGCGCTAAAACTTTTTACACTAGCTTAATCCGATGAAAGGCACCGGTATATTATATATACCACTTAATTTTAATTCACAATTGCCACATTGACACCAGAATTTAGGAATTTTTCTTTATGAAAATTTTCTTTGCATAATGTACGCAAAGAAAAGCCTTCTTTTACTTATTTTCATGTAAATTTGTTCATAAATCCAGGTGTCAAGCAATCATTTTAGCTATAGAAATACTTTGCCCCTGAAGGGGTTAATTAAGATTGTGAAAAATTTCCCATTAGTCTATATTACTTTCATTTATTGAAAAAAAAAAGTTATATCTATTGCATTCATTGGAAGTTATTGTATCTAAAAATGTGTGTATGCTATACGATGGTTGTATGTGCACAGTGCACATGTATGTACTTGTAGATATGTAAGTAAGGGAAGAATTTATGTATGTATGAAGTATTTTAACGTGAAGATAATTAATAAATTAAAAAGCATTTCGCAATCTTAACTACTTGCGTGCAAGTAAAATTTGCAAATATGGTAGTCAGTACATTTCTTTATTTAACTCAATTTTGTTTCAGCATATACAAATATTGATTTTTCAACTTCTTTTTGATCTGCTAGTATTCTAAAAGTTATATTCACAGGTGTGTTTCCAATGACAATACAAACACTTAACTTACTTAAGGTGCTTTAAAACACTTCTTGGGGAGCAGGCCGAACTTCTCTTCTTAAAATATATTGAGCTGTGATTCGTACTAAAATTGACTATGCCTGCAAGGTCTATGGTTTAGCACGTTCAGCTGTTCTTAAAAGACTTTACACTGTGCACCATAGTGCACTCCGAGTTTGCACTTGTGCATTTCGTACACCTCCAGTTTTAAGTCTATATGTTGACTGTAATGAACCGGTATTACAACCATAACCTTGAAAAACTCCCATTTTACTTGTATTACTGTATCTTTTCGCATCATGGCCATCCACTCCATAACTACATTTTAAATACAGACACCCTTTATGAGCATCGACCATCTTGCATTCCATCTTTTGGAGTCAGAATGAGAAACATTATTGACAACAGCTCTTTGAGTAACATCGAGATGAGCCTTTGTTCATTGCATGTGCTGCCTCCTTGGAAACTTCCTAATATTACCTCGCCCCATCCTTTTAAAGAATATGATAAAAATAACTTGGCTCCTACTGTTTTTCAACAATTATTTTCTGCACATCGTATTAATTTTAATAACTATACTGATATCTAGATTGATGGTTCAAAGAATGGGGATATTGTTAATTGTGAGGGTTTTGTGTGAAAACACTTGTTTGAGTTACCGGCTTCATTCTTCTATTTCTAGCCCATGTCCATTGCATGTGCTGCCTCCTTGGAAACTTCCTAATATTACCTCGCTCCATCCTTTTAAAGAATATGATAAAAAGAACTTGGCTCCTACTGTTTTCAACAAGTATTTGCTGCACATCGTATTAATTTTAATAACTATACTGATAACTGTACAGATGGTTCAAAGAATGGGGATATTGTTGGTTGTGGGGGTTTTGTGTGAAAACACTTGTTTGAGTTATCGGCTTCATTCTTCTATTTCTAGCCCATGTACATTGCATGTGCTGCCTCCTTGGAAACTTCCTAATATTACCTCGCTCTATCCTTTTAAAGAACATGATAAAAAAGACCTTGGCTCCTACTGTTTTTCAACAATTATTTGCTGCACATCGTATTAATTTTAATAACTATACTGATATCTATACAGATGGTTTAAAGAATGGGGATATTGTTGGTTGTGGGGGTTTTGTGTGAAAACACTTGTTTGAGTTATCGGCTTCATTCTTCTATTTCTAGCCCATGTCCATTGCATGTGCTGCCTCCTTGGAAACTTCCTAATATTACCTCGCTCCATCTTTTTAAAGGATATGATAAAAAGAACTTGGCTCCCACTGTTTTTCAACAATTATTTGCTGCACACCGTATTAATTTTAATATCTATACTGATATCTATACAGATGGTTCAAAGAAAGGGGATATTGTTGGTTGTGGGGGTTTTGTGTGAAAACATTTGTTTGAGTTATCGGCTTCATTCTGCTATTTCTAGCCCATGTTCATTGCATGTGCTGCCTCCTTGGAAACTTTCTAATATTACCTCGCTCCACCCTTTTAAAGAATATGATAAAAAGAACTTGGCTCCTACTGTTTTTCAACAATTATTTACTGCACATCGTATTAATTTTAATAACTATACTGATATCTATACATATGGTTCAAAGAATGGGGATATTGTTGGTTGTGGGGGTTTTGTGTGAAAACACTTGTTTGAGTTATCGGCTTCATTCTTCTATTTCTGTCTTTACGGCTGAATTGATTGCGATAGAGAGAACCATGTTGCTCACATCGCATCATCGTAACACATCTTTCATCATTTATACAGACTCAAATAGTTCTACTGATGCAATAAAAGTATGTAAAAAAGCAGCCTTATGTTTCAGCCATCCTGAATTTTTATACTGAACTGACAAGACGTGGTTATAACATTTTATTTTGCTGAGTACCTGGGCACATGGGTATTCCTGGTAATGCGAAAGTAGATGAGACGGCAAAACGTACTCTTGATCCATTACATCATACAATTCCATTCTCAGACGTTAAAATACTTATAAAACATTTTATTTAATATAAGTGGGAATAAAGTTGGGATTTAAAATAAAGTAATAAATTCCATCATGTCAAATGGACTCTCATGACCTGGCCTCCGAGTTATCTAAGGAAAACTGGTGTTCTTCTGACTCATTCTGAGAAATGGGCATTCTCGAATCACTCATAAACATATTTTACTTCGGCAGAATGCACCAATGTGTCCTCACTATCACTTTGGTATAGAACGTATTTTAATTCATCATCACCTACATTGTCGAACCTCATTAGGGAAACTCCTCATGAGGAACTCTTCACTTTTTTACATCATATAGGCTTTTATTATGAAATATAATTTTTTCTACATTCTTTACTGTTTTAACAATTGATATACACAATTCTTTACATTTGTTTTGACTACTTCTGAATGGGATCCCCCAACCAGATAGCATTTCTCATTGAAATATAGTTACCTATTAGCTTTATTTTTTAACAATGACAAGATTCGTTCTCTGCATTTGTATGACTACACCTGGATAGGGTACCCCATCCAGAGCTTTGTGAAAGCATTGCCTTTTATAAATATTTCTTTCATGTTTTTGACAATATAACATTTTTAGAACTTAATTAAAATTAATAAATTAATTTTAAAGAATTTTTACGTTAGCTCGCCAAAGGTTATAAATCGCCAATTATTCTTTATGGTTAGATTGAATCAACAGCAACTGACGTAATTATGCGCCAAACCCCGCTCTCTATAAATAAAAAATAAAGAGTGTAGTCTATATTTATAAAATTACGCTTTTATGAATTAATAGTTTTATATAAATTAAATTATAATTGTACGTTGAGAAATCAATTTAGAAACCCTAAAAAGATAATTTAAATAAGGTTTCATTTTTCTCCTGTTACGAAATCTTAAAAAATAAACAGACCAAAAAATATAATATTTAAAAAAAAAAATTCACTAACTTGCGCTTAAGCGTAAAATTAGCGATGAATTTTCTATAATCGACTCGGGTCCCACGCCAAATTAATGTTATACAACGGAAAGTTTTAGAAAAAAGCGTGAATTTGCGTCATGAAATGAAGCAAGATGTTCAAGATAAGCATTGAATGCTTATAAAACAATGTTTTAAATAAAAGCTATTTTTTACTTTTATGCTTATTTTATGCTTACTTTTTTCCCCTTTGTACATCCGTCCTTTTTTCCCCTCCGAGTAATGTAATTTCTTATGAGAATGTATATTAATACGCTTATATTAGTACGCTATTAACATATTAGTTCGCTTGCATATTTTTCGCAGTTACTGATTTTAATAAGCAAAAAATGCCAAAAAAATAATAATAACAAGATGGAAGCAGGAATTTTATAGTGTCGCTCCCAATGAGAAAAAAAAAATTATTATTACGAGATGGAACACGCCGAATTTCGACGAAAGAAAATGTTTAAGAAGGAACTGTTTCATTAATTTATATTAAACCTACAAAATTAGTTACAACAAGAAATGCATCTTATATTTGTTAGTCTAACACTCAAAGAAATATTATTTTAACCGAAAGGCCACTGCTCTTCTATAAAGACGCTCTAAATTTTTGTAAAGCTTCGCGTTTTGTCAGTGTGTGATTTCAATTGCGTTATTTTCAAAAGTAAAGCATTTCCACCTGTGAAGAATTTCAAAGCCGCTGGAATGAAAATGATGCATTTTTACAAAACTTATTTTGGTTTTAAGACTTAAAATACACGCTTTTATTTTATATAAAATGATGTCATTTCCATCCTCTGAAGAATTCAACATTTACGATCCAGTCTTAAACAACATGGATAGAAAAGTATGCATATGATATCACTATCGCGGAATAATACACAAACCCAGCAAAAAGCGATGTCGTAAACTCGACAAAAAAAATCGGCTATCTAATGATTCATATGCCTTCAATTTTTTTTGTAACATTAATATGCATATTTAAAATTAAATATAGTTTATGATTACTTCATGTTTTATCAGAAACCATTCATTTATATATTTTCAAAATAGAACGTATTTTAAATATAAAGTTTTTTTTAGAAATTATGAGAAAATAAGTAAAAAAAGATATAGTAACCTACTATTTCCCAATTATTTTCCCTTTACTTTCTGCAAAAATGGAATACTTCAGTTGCCACCATTGGAGAAATGGCATTAAAACTACAAAAAAGTAATATCTAAAAAATAAATTGAGATGCATTTTACAAACAAATTGCAGTTAAAAGTACCCTTTTTCCGCATATGAAGATATAAAAATTGAAAATGTGCGATGCTTAGAAGTTAAAAAAATTGTAGTAGAGGTTATCAGCATTTAACGCACAATGATACATCTGCTTTGTTTTACGGCTGGGTTATGCAACGTAACGTTATTTTTTAGGGGCGACACTTTAATTGCTGCCTGAAAGCGGCCTAAAAAAGAAAATGGAAAAAAAGAAACAAAAGAAAAAAAATTGCACCAATAGATAAATAAATCAGGATGCTGAAATCGAAACCGTTTCTTCCATAAAACCTGCAATCTTTCTCCTAACAATAAGATTGACATTTGCAAAGAAAGGAATTACTAGAATAAACAATGGGCTTCTGATATTCTCCAAGTTTAGCCTACTTCTTTTAACAAAACATGGAAACTGATAAAGTAGCCACTCTGAAATCTGCAAATTCCTTGAAGATAGCTTTGATTAAACAATAACGGCAAGATTGAAAGTTTTTTTAATCACAAAAATGAAATACCTAGCTTCGATTAGCTAATTCTAAAAGAGGTATAATTTTTTTTTTAAAATTGAGTGGCATTAAATTGTGATAAAACGAAGATGTTTATTTATGAAACCGTAAATTTATTCTAAGTGAGTCGCAGTGGCGTTTGATGTAAAAAACAATACATGAGCTATAAACTAAATTATATATTTTTAAGTAATATGTAATACATCTGATCACGAAAGACGATAAGTCAGTACAAAAGAGCATTAATGACATTGTAATATTGTAACTGTTTATCCAACTACAGAGTAAATCAAGTAAAAACGGAATCTGTCTATTACGGTATCTTGACTTAAATGAAAATGGTGCCGGATATTTGCATAGCATGCATAGCATAGCATATCAATAGCATGCAATTATACCTGATAAAAGAAAAACTGTCTGAATCAGAATAGGAATTTTTTCCCAGTCTATAAAAGAGTCTGTTTAAAAGATTTTACTGTGTTATTGTAAATTTCCCAGTTAAATTTTCTTTTCTGCGACTTTTACAAAAATACATAGTATACATTCTGTCTAACCTTGTTGTGATTACATGTAGGATTTGATCTTATGGCATACGATACAGTAAAACACCGATTACCATCTGAACAACGAAGTTAAGAAACATCGAGTATGGTCATCGAGCGGTCAGTACTTTATTGGGATAACCCATGAAAAAGTTGTGTTGATGTTGGCACCACATCATTGCCACACACCAGCACGAAAAATCAGTGGTATGGACAATTTTCTCTTTAGTAGTTTGTTAGGCGAGAGAGAGGTACCGATGAGATTACCCGGCAAGGATCAGAAGTACAGTGAAATCTTGAAGCCAAAGCCAGATTACAGTCCCTGTTATGCTTCGACAAATGGAAGTTGCTCCTGCGTCTGCGGCATCTGTCCTCCCGTTTTGGATCCCCTCAAGGGGGCGGGCATTAGTGACAACCGGAACAACACTACATATAGGTTTTACCAGATAAAAGTTAGCCGTTAAATTATCTATCTTAATACCAGTCACTTATTTGAAACATTTTTACAATTTTAAGATATTGTTAATAAAAAAAAAAAATGTCAGGAGTATTGCTATGTTATTTTATATTTTCTAGAAGACATAATATGTTCGAAAAAAATTGAAATTCTTACTTGCTTTTTATTTTACCTTTAAATCCAGTAAACATGTTGTTTCATCAAAGATTTGTTATTTATAAAATAACTAAATTCTTACTTCAAATGAAAATCAAATTTCGAAGTAATTGCTTAAAAGGCGCAAAGGCCAACATAGTAAAAAAGATTCCAATCCGGGACTCGAACCCGGGCCATCAGTATAGCGCACTGACATTCTACCGACTAAACCACTTGGAACGATACACAGCTCGGAAAATTTCTCACTATTATATGTTGGCAAGGCTACAAACGCAGCACAAGATGGAATATTAATCGTGAGCCACCGACCTGGGGCTAACACGAAACATAATTAAATCCAGCATCGATAGAAACTATATTAATACATGGAAATTATTCCAGAGAGAAACATTCGCCTTGGATACAATATTTCAAATGAAAATCAAATTTCGAAGTAATTGCTTAAAAGGCGCAAAGGCCAACATAGTGAAAAGGTCGGTGGCTCACGATTAATATTCCATCTTGTGCTGCGTTTGTAGCCTTGCCAACATATAATAGTGAGAAATTTTCCGAGCTGTGTATCGTTCCAAGTGGTTTAGTCGGTAGAATGTCAGTGCGCTATACTGATGGCCCGGGTTCGAGTCCCGGCTTGGAATCTTTTTCACTATGTTGACCTTTGTGCCTTTTAAGCAATTATTTCGAAATTTGATTTTCATTTTAAATATTGGATCCAAGGCGAATGTTTCTCTCTGGAATAATTTCCATGTATTAATATAAATTCTTACTATTCGATAAAAAAAAACTCAGAGCTATGAATTTTAAAAAGATAAAATTATAAAATAAAAATTAAAGAATAAAAATTTTAAAGAATATAAAATAATCTAATAGAAGAAAGAAACTGATTAACTTAGCTGTAATTTTAACCACAAATAAATAAAGAAATATATAATTTTTTTTAAATTGCTTTCTTTTCTTCCTTTCATCTTTTCTTCTCTTTCTTTTTTTTTCTATCACTACGAGTAACTGGGAAAGGAACCTTGTTCATTAAAATTTGAGCACTGTAAATTGGAAGCAGTCGATTTGTTTTGCGTTAAATGTCTTAACGTTAAATGTTTTTTATATCTCAAAGTGAAACTGATATGTAAAGTATAACATACAAAAGGAATTTATTTCAAACAATGCACAATTCCATTTATATAAAACGACACATACTGATTTATGCGTATAAAAAATTTTAAAATCATTGCTATTATATCAGTTAATAAAAACGATATTTTCTTAAGTAATAATGCTTTATTATCGAACCATAAAAAACAAGCTATGCAATCAAATTCGTACATCTTTCTTTTTTTATGATAGTTATTCGATTTATCAGAATTCAAAATGAAGTAAGAGAAAAATACTTTAGAATAATGCAAAACATAGAAGGATGTTTAATCAGATTAGAGATTTTCAGAAGTTTTTTATCATATTATATATATCAATTAAACAATTACAAAGATATTAATTTATCAGAATAGTTGTTTTATATAAATCAGTCTTATCGATAAGTCATATGCGTAATTGTCTTCCTAATCTTCATCTGTGTAAATATGCCAGAATAATTGTACAAAGATTATCTGAAATTCGGAAACTATTTTCATTTGCAAACCTCTTAGAGTTTGCAAATAAAATCTTCTAATAACATTAAAATACACTTTTATCGAATGTAAAAATTATACCTTGAAGATAATATAAATTATATCACTTTGTCTGAAACGAAGAAGGCAATAAGTAGAGGAAAGAGAGATAGTAAGAGACAAACGGGATAATAATAAAAAGAATATTTTATTGTAATGAAATTTTTTATTGTAATGAAAAAAATGTTTGCAAAAAATATGATATATTCCATGACTATGATGATACTTTGACATTTGTTTAAATTTTCAAGTCCAATTTTGCTGTTTATTTATTTATGTATTTTTTCAATTTAACCGAAATCTTCTGCTTCTTATGCTGTGTGGAGTAATAAAACACATTTGCTTACATTAAAACGGAACATTATCTAAATAAACTACATTTTAAGTAAAAACATGTCCTCGAGTAATGCTATCGTCATATTGACAGTGGAAATAATTTTCGCTTTTAAACAATTTTTTTAAACTTTTAAACATCGAAAAATTTATTTTTTACACCGTCCATTAAAAAAAAAAAAAAAAAAAAAAAAAAAAAAAAGCAATTTAACAAATTACAACGACCATTTGGAAAATGATTCTTTCGAAGACTAAAATTTAAAACATAAAAAATCGCACGGAGTTGATCATACATTACGTACGCCATGAATTAAACATTAATAGTGTTATGACACGTAAAAATTGCAATCGTCAAAAATCGCCAGCGACCTGTCAGATTTCTTAAAACTTATGTATTATCCACCTGAAACTTACGTATTATCCAAGCATTTCATTGGCTGTTCGGGAAAAGGCTTTTCCATCATCAGATTTCTTGGAAATCTGTCGACCAGTTTTAAATGAAATTCCATTCTTAAACTTCTAAACATCCCACAATATTACTTTTTATATCGTCGTATAGAGAAAAAAAATGTACTTTGAAATGCAATTTGTTTGAAAGCTATATCTCAATTTGTTTCTGGGTTATTAATTTTTTTGTTGTAGTTTTTATTACTTTTTTGTCATAGTGGCAACATAAGTATCCATCTCTGTTGAAGGTAAATGGAAATACAGATTACTGTATAGACCAATCAGAAAACGAATAAAATGCGGATTAAACCAATAAAAAACTTCAGATATGCTTTTGATTTCCTACCCTGACGAGGACAATAGCCATTTTTCCAAATAGTTAAAAAAAACTTTTAATCGCAATTTGTTCGAAAACTGTATCTCAATTTATTGATTTTTTGATTGTTTAAGTAAGTTTTCTATATGAACATTTTTTTATTTGAGTAGAACCCATTTCCGAAGGATTAAGACATTTCCACTGAAGGGGTCAGGTCCCTTTGAAATTGACAAATTACATGTAAACATGACTCTAATATGGATTGCAATAACCACACACGAGATTAACTTTTGAATATGACATTTTAAACGCACATTAAAAGAGATATATGATGAAAATTATTGTTGTTCTAAAAAAAAAAAGTTTCTGACAGCCTATAGATTTTTTTAATTTAATTTGAAATGTAATGCTTTTTTACTGTCCTCTATCTTTACAAGAAGAAAGTATTGGATTGGTGAAAAATTTCGACTTCCGGTTTCCTATGGATTTATACGTTTTAGAAGGTCCTAAACACGATTTGACGTTTAAAAAAAATGTCTGTCTGTCTGTCACTCCGTCTGTTACTCAGTGAGTCTGTATGTGACAAAAATTTTGTGGGCGCTCTATCTCAAGAACTAATGCACGGAATTTCACAAAATTTTAGATTCAGTTAAACCTTGATATAAACTGGGGCTGATTACATTTTGGTATAAATCGCACAACAGGTGGTGCTGCAATGCTGCATTTTTCACGATTTCAGCAACAGGTATATCTCAAGAACTATCGCACGGATTTTCATAAAACGTCAGATTCAGTTGGTCCTTGATATAATTTGGTGCTGATTACTTTTTGGTGAAAATCGACCAACAGGTGGCTCTGCTATGATGCATTATTCACGATTATCGCAGTAGCTCTATTTCAAGAAGTAATGCAGGGATTTTCATCAAACTTCAGATTCAGTTAGTCCCTGATGTAAATTAGTGCTGTTTAGTTTTTGGCGTAAATCGCTCTACAGGTGGCGCTGCTATGCTGCATTTTTCACGATTTCCACAATAGCTGTATCTCAAGAACTAATGCATGAATTTTCATTAAGCTCCAGATACAATTAGAACCTGTTATAAATTGGTCCTAAATAGTTTTTGTGTAAATCGCCCAAAAGGTTGCGCTGCTACACAGACTTTTTTACGATTTCCACAATAGCCCTATCTCAAAAATTAATGTACGGATTTTCATTAAACTTCAGATTCAATTAGAAGTTGAGTTAAGTTGTTGATTAGATTTTTGTGTAAATCACATAACCGGTGGCGCTGATATGCTGCATTTTTCAGTAAGAATTAACATGTAGGAGATTGAAGAAAGTTTTGGGATTGCCTCATCCGACTAGTTAATAAATGTATTGACTTTATATATATTTCACGCAGGATTTCTTATATTTGAACTGTCACAGTGCGCCATTTTTTTTAAATTATTTATTTATTTTAGTAGAGATATAATATGTAATTAAAATAATAATACTTTGTAAAAAATCACCATAAAATAAAAACAAAACATAGGACGCGTTTCGAGCTAAAAATATAACAGCTCGTCATCAGCTATAGTAAACACGTGTACGTAAACGGACAAGGTCAAATTTTTTTTTTTTACCTTGTCCGCTTACGGACACGTGTTTACTATAGCTGATGACGAGCTGTTATATATATATATATATATATATATATATATATATTACCTTGTTCGCTTACGGAAACGTGTTTACTATAGCTGATGACGAGCTGTTATATTTTTAGCTCGAAACGCGTCCTATGTTTTGTTTTTATTTTATGGTGATTTTTTACAAAGTTTTATTATAATTTAATTGCTTCATATCACCAGTTTTCGGTGCTTTTTCGCCAGATATAATATATGTTTAAAATGACATGCACTAAAAGAAATATAATGATCAATCCTTAAGGCTGCTAGTTACTCAGCTTCAGAATTCCCCTAGCTAATGTTAAGTCTATCGGCGTCTGATGCATACGTATATTTAAAATATCTCCTCGGGAAATGAATATTTTTAACTTCTGTGTACTCTTCTTATGTCTTTTTTTTTTCTTAGTTCTCAAAATATTTCTAAAATATATACTTAATTTTATGTGAAGTGTTAAAATCTTACTCAGCGTTCTACACCTTTTAACACATAAAATATTAAACTGAGCCTAGATTTTAGAAATATTCCGAGAACTAAGAAAAAAATAAACATCTTTTAAGAAGAGTACAAATAAAAAAGCAATAACTTTAATTTTCTGAGGAGATATTTTAAATATACGAATGCATTTTACATTATAGACTGAGGACTAGTGAGGGGAATTCAGAAGCTGAGTGACTAGCAGCTTTAGGGGAAAAAGTTTTAAATAAATCTCAAAATTCTGAATTTTTTTTTAACAAAAATAATCATAATTTCTAAATTTCTTTCCTGTTGAGCGTAATAGTAAATCATTTTGTGCATCTATAATGTTTATACTTTCTGTCAAAATTTCATGAAATTCTATCGAGCTTCATATTCTTAGAAATCATTCGCGCAGTGACCAAAATCACCGTTTTGAGAAAATTGTCTTTAAAGATCAAATTACCCCATGATCATATAAAGACAGCTCAAACGTTTCCGGAAATAACTTCCCTTCTAAAATGAAATTTTGTATAGAGTTTCTTTTAAAATATTCCTAAAGAATCACAAATTAATATAAGATATTAAACATAAATTCGTTTTCTTGACACTTTCAAAGGTACCCGACCGATTAAAACAATACAAATAATTCGGCATTTGTTTGTTTCCTTGTAATATTCAATTACTAAATTGCCAAACGGAAATAAAACTTCACAATTTAATGAATGAATAAATAAATAAATAAATGAAACAGGAATTTCACTGATATGCAATCGACCTACGCGTTTAAACACTGAAATAATCAGAACAGCAAAGGTTGATATAAATAATGAATTGTTTGTAGATTGACCTTTGGCATGCGGCTAATATCAAAGAACCAAAAATGATTTTTGGTATAGTTGGGCTAGGCAGTAGAAGGAAATATACTAAAAGTAAAAAAATCTTTTAGTGTTTTAATTTAAAACTCTTTTATCACTTTATGTTCAGTACACTGGATAGTATATTGAGCCTCTTTAACCCTGGTTCGATTGCCTGTTATATTTAAAACAAAATATCATAACCTAGTTATCTAGGCTACGTAAACAAAATAGCCTAGTTTAGCTTATAAGCAGTATGTCTAATCATATTAAGTATATATATTTTTAATTTTCTATGCACAGAGAGTATTCTGAATAGCTATATCTACACTATCAGAAATACTTTTTTTAATTCACGAGAATTTTACTGGCAGCAGTGCTACCATGATTTTCCCGTTAATAGACGAATATCCGCTTCTTTTTTTCTCCGTTAGAGGAGGTAAAATATGCGTCAATTGAAGGAAATGGGGATAAAATAAAAGTTGCTGACCTTGGAGTCGAACAAGCTTACCTTAGTGTTATGAGACCAGTACTCTAAACACTCGGCTACAGCTATACAATAGTGAAACAGTTTGAAGTAAATATGTTTGCGTCAGATGGATATGGCTTGATTAATTTTTTTAAAAAGCTTTGAATTTTGAAGATAATTTCACGATAATTTCATCTTTCACGAGATTGAATACTTTTGTATTAAAATAGTATAAAAATATGAATTATACATATTCTTATGTAGGTTGCTAGGTGTAAAATATGAATATTATATTTTTGTGCTAGATATTTTTTTGAGTAAAATCGATTTTTTTTCCATTTGATATTTTAATTAAAATATGTATTTTAAATTGGTTCAATTAAAAAATATTTTTAATGCGATTTTTTTGTAACGTTAAAAAAATAAAATGTGAATACTTTTAAATGAATGTCAAAATCAATTGTTATTTATTTTTAAATTCGAAAACGTTTCTTTTCTTTTTTGTTGGTTTAATTAATTAATTAATTTTTTAAATTAAATTAGAAATCTTAATTTATAGAATTTTTGGTTTTTTTTTTCTTATTTAAAAGGAATTCGGATTCTAGTATTAATAGAGCCAATAACCATGCGCGCTAGAAATGAACTATTAGCACGGAACTATAGTAAGGTTTTCTATTAGTACGGAAATTATTTGTTAAAAAATGAGGAATAATTTAGTGTATACAGACGAGTTTTCCTGACACGAAAGAATCACTTTTTCACTTTTAACAGTTTTGAGTTATGAGAACTGCTTAAAATTGATATTGTTCAGCACCCTAAACTACATAACAGTAAAAATGAACAAAATTTTAACAACCTCATAAAAAGGTACTCTTGTTTTCAACTGTTCCAGCAATATTGAAAAAAAAATCCATCAGAATAAGTGACATTGCATGAATTACAGAAAAAACTTTTAATAATTTACAAAGTAGAATATGGGATTGCATCTTGTTCATCAAATACTGACATATTAATTATGTCTGAAATTTTAACTCATTTTGAATTAAAATGTTTTGAATAATTCTGAGAAGTTCAAGCGAAAGGTATTTTTCAACAAAAACAGAAAAAATCATTATAACTTTTTATTGAAGATCTAATGAAAAGCTAAAGGTAATTGATTGGTTGGTTGATTTTTGACGGCCGATTATCTACTCTAGGGATATTGGTCCGAGGGGGGGGGGTGCCCTTCGTGGGGGTCTTTCTAAGAAAACCTAACCCGTATTTACGCATGGAAATCCATGGCTCGAAGAAAACCACTAAAACTCCGAACGATTAGGCCGACGGGCGCGATTGGGTTCGAACCCAGCACCTCCCGTCTACCAGCTTCGAGAGCAGAACCTCTCAGCCACTGGTGGGGCCTAAAGGTAATTGATATGTTTTAAAATACTTTTATATCTTTAAATATACAAGGAAAATAAACCCGACCTTCTCGAGTTACAGAATTTAGGTAAAAACCACTTTTTGAAATTGAAAACTTTAAAAGATTTTCTTAAATTTAAGGCTGCTAGTCATTTAGTTTCCGAATCCCCCTCGGTAATTATAGGTCTATGGACGTTTGATGCATTCTTATAATAAAAATATCTCCTCAGGAAATTAATATTTTTAACTTCTTTTTTTTTCTGTGTACTCTTCTTAAAGGATCTCTCTTTTTTTTCCCCTAGTTCTCAAAATATTTCTAAAATCTGTGCTTGATTTTATAAAAAGTGCAAAAATTTTACTCCCAGTTCGTCAGCTTTTGACACATAAAATTTAAAATTAAGCGTAGATTTTAGAAGTATTTTGAGAACTAAAGAAAAAAAAGAGGCATCCTTTTAGAAGTGTACACAGAAAAAAAGAAGTCAAAAATATTAATTTCCCGTGGAGATATCTACCCTATATATATAAAATCCTAATGAAACGAATTTATGAAACGAATATATGAAACGCCTGCAATGTATCGATTCTTTGAATCGACTGATTAAACAACTGATTTAGTTTCACGGCGATTTCTCCTAAAATATGGAATACTTTGCGATGAAATTAACACCAAAAATCCGTGTTGATCCACAGATCTCAAAACTGGTATTAGAATTTTTAAATTCGAATTAGTTTTCGAAATATTATTTTTTTTCTAATTTTAAATACATTTTTTCTAATGATGGTAACTCAAATTTTAATCATAACAGAAATTTTTTTTTCATAATTCAGAAAAGGTTACTATTTTAAATTAATTTGGCGACAGTTGGGCCTCCTTTAAATCTATGCTAAGAACAATGCTTTTTTTGTATTTCGTTATCATTTTATTAAATACAAAACTTTCATTTAAAAATGAAACATTTAAATTGATGGCTACAGATGTGATATACGCACCGGGGTACCTAATTGGCGCACAAATGGCATTATTTTGATAGACGTGCTAACCCGGCTATTGAAGTTTATTTAATAATAAATGTATATTTACTTTTATTTCTTTTTTAAATTTATATAAATTATTTTGTTCTATAGTAATTAATTATTTTTTTGCTATTTCCTTTTGAAAATAATGGAAAATAATTAAAAAATACGGTACAATGTAGTAGTTATTCCGTCACCCAATTTCGCAAATTATATAAATCGCCAAACCACTCGCCAAATTGTACAGATTGACAAAATTTTTATTTTAAATAACGAAAGAACAAATAAATTTGTATAACATTAATAAATATAAAAATAAAACGTCGAAATAAAAATCACTTGATGACGTAAACACGTGTAACTTGCTAAAAGTCAAGAGAATGTGACATTTACGACAAGCATTATTGACATTTAATCTTATAGTTCGCGATAGATTTTTTGTCGACGGGATAACTAAGTAGTACCAAAAATACATATGTAGCTGGTATTCGAAAACGAGGCTTTCGCCAAATTTTCGTAAAAAAAAAAAAAAAAAAAAAAAAAAAAAATCATGCCAAACATGCAAAATCCCTTATCATTCAGCTGCTTTTAGAGAACAACTAAAAATTTGCTCACTTTAACGCCGATATCTTTCTGAATTGTTACGATATTTGACTAGATTTTTTTAATAAGTTGCTCCATAGAGTTGACTATTAAATTATGTAAAATGATCCTTGTTATCATTCGCTCATGCGCAGATAAAAATTATTTCATACAACTTCTTATATTTCCTAAAATATTTAATATATTTATATTCCAGATAAACTATATTGTTTTTACTATATTTTGTCAATTTTTCTGAGATCAGCGTTAAATTTGATTGAAAACCCTGCATGTTATAAGCAAAAAACATGCAAAATTGTTTTAATTTTTTGAAATAAATCGCTATATTTCTATTAATATACGTGCTATTCTTACACAAAAGAATACACATATTGCACAATGTCTGTTTATTTATATTCGGTAGCGGTAGATCATTTCGTTGATTTTATTTTACAGGGTGATCCCAAGTATTATTTTTTTCTTTGATTTTTTGTTGGCCCCCTAATTGCCCTCCTTTTCAAATCGACATTGCTAAATATGAGGTCATACCTGCTCTTTTCAATCATGAAATTCCAGAAGAAGCTGTCAAGTTTATTTCTAAATATTCGAAAAAATGTCTAAAATTGAAAGTTGCCGGTCATTAATGGCAATATAGTGTATTGTTCAAATTTTCAATCATTAATAAAATACTTATTATTCATCTTATCAAGCTGAAATAAATTTTTCTTTAACTTGTACTGGATGACAATTGTTGTTAATACAGATTTATCAAATATTAATTCATTAATTAAATTTTAATTAATTAGTTTTAGTTTCATATGGGAGACAAAATGGCGGCCATTGGTTATTGAACACCATTATGCATCTTCATATCTATAAAGGGGGTTTCCATAGGGGGAGACCCTGTTCTGTCGCCAAATACCGCCGAGTTTGTCGCCAACTTGGCGATATCTCTAATATTTTGCCAAATTCCCACAAATTGAGATATTTTAATGCAACAAAAAATAATATTAGCTTAAGGGATTATATTAAATTTTTCTTTGATGACCTAAGTAGGAATTGACTTAAATTTTTTTTTTTTTTTATATTACTTGTTTTTATTTTGTATTTTATTCATTTATTGGTGAAGTTTTAATTTCGTTATAGAATATAAGTCGGAAACAAATGCTGAACTATTCATGTTAGTTTAAGTGAAAGTGGATTTATCATTTGCAATCGTCTGCACGCAATAGCGATCGATTAAAAAAATGCATGCTCGACAATTATGGTTTAAAAAATAAAGCCATAAAAAGTGAGTAAACTGCGATAGAGTTTTCAAACAAATTGCCATATAGTTTTCAAACAAATTGCATTTAAAAGTAGATTTTTTCCCCTGTTCGACGGTGCAGAAATTGAAAATGTGCGTTGTTTAGAAGTTTAAAAAATTGCAGTAAAAGCTAAATTTAATCGTTTGCTATCCTTCAAAATGACGTCAGCGTAGTGCCAGACATGTTTGCTTTTTATAATATAAATATTAAGTATCTTTTTTGGTCCTTTTCTTATCACAACTTTTTTCAATAATACAGAATATTTTCAATAAAATTTGTAAATGTATAAACAATTAATATCCACAAGAAATCCACATTTTTTATTAAGTATTTATGTTACAGTGAGAAAACAGTCTTGTTTTATAAAGTATGCAGAATATATAACTTTTGTGAAAGATTGATGTCGAATTTACGGAAGTTTACATTTTATGTTGATGGACTTAATTGTGGGAATTTGTGATAGGTTGATTCGTAGATTTCATCAGATGTAACTGTAGATGAGATGTAAAGGAACTGATTGTTTTAAATCTTGGTTATTGTAGATGATTCCAAATTCAAAAGTACTTCGTCATTCCAATTTTAGAACGATCTTACGCCACCTATCACAAAATAAAATAAAATGTACAATTAATATAGAAATAGAAATTAATAGCAGATAATTTGCTTTTTTCAAGCATTTAATCTTTTCTTTTTGAAACTCTGAAATAACATGCAATTTTAATTAAAGTATAAAATTCTTGATATAATGAAATATAGCTCAAATAACATTTGTTAAGAATATGACCAAACCTCAAATATTAAAAAAAAAAGTAATCTAATCTTTATATTAAGATAAATGACCAAAGTACTTAAGCTTAAACTATTACGCTACTTAAACTTTTTTTTTTTTTTACAAGAAGAAAGTATTGGATTCAAGAAAATGTTCGACTTCCGGTTTTCGACGGATTTACACGTTTTAGGGGTCGGAGATTCTGAAAAACATGTTTTTACAAAATGTCTGTCTGTGAGTCTGTGGTTCTATCTGTCTGTCTGTATGTGACACAAATTTTGTGGGCGCTCTATCTCAAGAACTAATGCACGGAATTTAATAAAAATTTATATTCTAGTAGTCCCTAATATAAATTAGTGCTGATTAGTTTTTGGTGTAAATTGCCTAACAGGTGGCACTGCTATGCTGCATTTTTCGCGATTTCTGCAATAGCTCTGTTTCAAGAGCTAATGCACAGATTTTCATCAAACTTCAGATTCAGTTATTCCTTGATATGATTTGGTGCTGGTAACATTTTAGTGTAAATCTTCCAACAGATGGCGCTGCCATGCTGCATTTTGCAGGATTTACACGATTTTCGCAATAGCTCTATCTCAAGAAATGATGCACGGATTTTCATTAAACTTCAGATTCAATTAGTCCTAGACATGAACTGACGATTTTTACATTTTGGTGTAAATCGCTCAACAGGTGGCTTTGCTATGCTGCATTTTTTGCGATTTCCGCAATCTATCTCAAGATCTATCTCAAAAACAGAATGCTTAGGTTTTCAACAAACTTCAGATTCAGATATACCTAGATATGAATTAGTGCTGTTTATGTTCTGGAGTAAATAGCTCAACAGGTGGCGCTGCTATGTAGCATTATTCACGATTTCCACAACAGCTCAATTTCCAGAACTAGTGCACGGATTTTAATCAAACTTCAGATTAGGTTTTCCTTGGCATGAATTGACGTTTTATACATTTTGGTGTAAAGCGCTCAACAGATGGCGCTGCTATGCTACATTTTTCAGAATTTCCGCAATAGCTCTATCTCAAGAACATCAAACATCAAATTAAAATATACTTTGATATGTAATTTCTTGTACTATTTAAATGATTTAATTGATGTGATTTTTATAGAAGAAAGTTTTGTGATGGCCACAACATACTATTTTCAATAGCAATAACCAAAGTTTGACACCATAAATAAATGCCACACCTTTCAATTAGCCTAAATACAGATTTTCATCAAATGCGTATGATTAGTTTCAGAGCAATTATGTTAAAATGAGCCTATTTTAAGGGCTGTATCCAAATTGAAGTTCGGTACTCGTTTGTTGAAATACTACAGAATGATTAAATGTATTATTTCTTTCCAATATGACCATTGCACTCGCTTAATATGTTTCGACTATTGCCAACCCATTCGCATAAAGCAGGACATAATAGGTATAAATCTATCAAAAAAAATTGTCTGGTGCAATTCATATTTATTTGGAACAATAATTTAATAATTCATAATTCATATTATAAGAAATTTTAAATTACAGATTCAATGTATTTACATTTGGGTTTTTTAGTATTATAACCACACAAAAAATTATCACATTATGATAATAATTTCAGGAGATATTAATAAAAATATGGAAATGTAATTTAACATTAGAAGCTCTGAATTTTGAATGTTTATAATTCCAAAACTTATCATCCAAATTAGTTGAAATTTCGTATCTAGGCATAGTTTAAAACGAAGATTTAAAATATATTGTCAAAATTGGGTGTTGTCGTTGAAAAAAATTATGTTTGGTCTGTTTGTGATTTGTAGATGGCCTCCTAAGCAAATTTTATATTCTTCATTTAATAGTAGACTTTATTTCCAATCATTTTTTACCAGTAACTTTCTTCTATTATAATTTGTGGCACAGTTAGTAGGGGGTGTTTACTTTTTTTCCACGACTGTACCAAATTTCACATTAGATATAGATGTATATAGCTACAGTAAATAGAGTAAGTGCACCAGTAATTCACCATTGTATGGAATTTTCTTCAAGTTTAAATTTTATTCTAATGGAATTATTTACATATTTTTCTGCAGACTTCTGTAAATACTAATTAAGGTATAAGGATTCATAATCCGGAAATACTTTTCCAATTATATTTCTAAAATTTAAATTATTCACAGTAATGAAAATGAAATTGGATCAGAAATTAATCACTTCTTTTCTGTTTAAAAATCAAAATATGAACGTTCGTATTAAAGCTGCTGCTAAAAGACATTTTTACCGGGTGATAAAAAAAAAACAGGAAGCATTCAAAAACTCAATAATTCACAATCTTATAAAAATAGAAAAGGGAACATATTTCTAATTTTTCTACGGTAATCTTCAAGCACATCTGCATTTGGAATTATAATTTATAAAAAGGCTTTTCTATGGATGTTAGATATATTTTCTAGCAACCAAAGTTAGAATATATATTCACCAAATCTTGTTTCCCGCAGTTTTTATATTTCACTGGACAAATAATGTCCAACCAATTATTGATTCACTCACCCTAGCAAATTTAGTATATACTATCAAAACCAGCCGGCTTCACTCGTGTTAACAATGGGGCGTTTCTTGAAAATTAAATAAAAATGCAATAATACAGCGATCACAATAACGGGTCTCTAAGCATTACTGCCCATAAATCTTTCAAAAGACAATCAGAGAAAAATGGCGTTATTTTGATTCAATCACAGTAAAATCTCTGTATTATAGAAAGGTGAATGCAGGTTATACTTGGGGCGTGAAACAGAAAAATGTACAATTTCACTGACAAAAGGAGATAAAAATGTAAGAAAATCAACCAAATGCACTATTGAGTGAAATTCAATGTTTGTATGGAATTATTTTTAAATGGATACTTATATTTTCATTCATAAAAACTAAATTTATAATGACTTTCTTTTCAAGACGCTTTTACTCGTGACATCAATCATGAAATTTTGTTTGAGAAGAGAAAGAATCGACTCTAAAAAAACGGTTGCTGTGTTTCATTTTCTATTTAATATAAATCTTAGAAAATGTTAACGCTGGATCTAAATATTAAAACACTTAGCTTTAAGATATAGCTGTAGTACACAAACGATATAGGAAATAAATCATAGTAACCATTTCTTTGGAGCCAGTTTGTCGTCACACTGAATGACGATCTCTATATTTGAGAGATGCTCAATTTCTTGCCACAAATAATATTTAAAAAAAAAATCTCGACTAAATGCGTGGAATAAGTTTAAACAATCTGAAAGTTCGATTTTGACATAAAAGAAAAAAAAGTCGAGATATAAAATTTTTTAAGCAGAATTTTATTTGTTGAAACAGATTTTTGAAATGCATATTGTTATAATACATTTTTAAATTTATAATTTGAGCATGTCATCCGGTGGAGTGTTCAGTAAGTGGAGGCTGCTGCCACCCTGAGGGTCCGGGCTCGAATCCCAGGATAAGGCATGGATGTGATTGTGTATTCAAAGGTATATATGTAGGAAATATTAATCGTTACTTTCACAGTATTCATTTATTTCTGTCTTGTATCACTCGTCTATGACTGTAACCGCATACTTATTGTTTCATTTTCATTCTTACTTTATATTCTTTGGCAACGATCAAAGAAAGAAAACGTCATGTGACGTAACAGTTGTGTAGTGGTAGTGGAGTTAGTTCTAGGCAGCGAGAAGCTGCGAGTGTTATAATGAGATCTTGGTTGTATTTTAATTGTGTTTTATGTGTAATTAAATGTTGTGTTCGTCATTTAAAATGACTGAGAATTTATTCAACCCCTAGACATCCCGACCCACAGAAAATTGGGGACTCGGCGCGGAATTAATAATGAAACGTGTGCCAACGGAATAATTTTCCCGCCCAACTTTTATTGTGAACCATCCGAGTTCTGAAGAATTTTGGAGTCACCCTGACTCTGTCAAAGGAAAAAGTAAAAACCTTCTGGTTATGTGCCGAGAAATAATCATCCTGATTCTGCATTTCGGATCATCCACTATCTGTTTGTGATATTATAAGAAAAGCCATCTGGTTTTCTCTGCAAGTCTCACTGTGAAAGAATCGGTGAATAGAGAAAAAAAAAAAAGAAATTCAGCCTAGTTTCTTTTATGAGCTAAATAGTGTGAAAGTGAATCAACATCCTTATTTCAGTTAAAAATTTAGTGAAGCAACCAGCCCGGTATGTATAAGTTTGTGAAATATTTAGTGGGATCGTTGAATTTGTGAAATATTTAGCGCGGCAACAAGCCGTGTGTTTTTCGTTTCATTTAAAAGCTTTGTGAGTCAATTCCATCAGTGCGACACAAGAAAGCAAGTGTTTTTCATCAGAAAAAAAAAAAGAGACCAAGTGATATTTTTTTTGTTGGTCTCAGATTCTACTTTTTAATAGATAACAGATAAGCAATGTGGATCCCTTTTTTTTTTTTTAATTTGTGTAAGTGATTTATTTACTGTGGTTAAAAGGAAAAGACTTTGTTTATGAAATATATTTTATTTGATTGAGTTTTTAAAATACAAGTACATTTTTATTTATTTATGCTTTCTTATACAAATATGTGATATTTAAGAGATAAATGTTCATTGGTTTCATTTTTGCTAATGTATTTATGTTTCAGCAACGATTTAAGTTTGGTAAGTTCTGTTCTTTTTCGCTGATTTAAGAACTAAAATGCATGCAGTGTAAGTTTATGGTTTTTATGATTTCTTTTTCTCATTTAACTGTTTGAATAAGGGTTGAGTGCACTCAAAAAGAGTTATTTTAATTCTGATTTTTATTATGGTATTTGATTATTTGTGATTTTATTTTGATTATGCAATTTAACTTTTATTTTGATTATGTTTATATGATATAGCCTGCTCATTTTGATTTATTTACCTAATTTAATCTCAGAATTTATGTTTTATTTCGCTTCTGGTATTTAACTGACGATACTTATATTTTTTGTAAATTTGAAGTAAGATTTAAGATCTGATCGTTCACGTATATATTTTAAATCACGAATTCTGTTTCTCAGTTATAATTTTATAAGAACTAAATTTTTTAGTGGTGATTTTATAAGAATTAAATTTTGTTAGTGATAATTTTATAAGAACTAAATTTTGGTTTCTTATAAAGCAAATTTTAATTTTCGGGGCCTGAAGGATAGTTACATAAAACTGTGTTTGAGAAAATGGCCTTCCTCAGCAAAGGTATTAAACAAGATTTGCAGCACGTCGCGATGGAATTGGGAGTTCCAGACGTAGAAAATTTAAAGGTTCCTGAATTAAAAGATGCTATTATAGCAGCTGCTAAGTATGAGGAGGAATTTGTAAAGGGCTATTTAGATACTGTTATCGAGGAAAGGAAAAGGAATAAAGAAGAGGAATTGCGAAAACAACAAATGGAGTTTGAATTAGAAAAAATACGCCTCGAAAAGGAATGAATCGTCGGAACCAGTAACCAAAACGGGAGTCAACCCGAAAGTAATGGTAAACCGCGTATTAAACTGAATAATATTATTCAAAAGTTCGATCCCCAAACATGCGATATAAGTCTTTATTTAATTCTTTTTGAACGCCAGGCGAAAAGGGCGGAAATTAAAAAGGAATTTTGGGTTACACACCTCATTGGACTTTTGCCCCAAGAAATTACGGAGATAATCGCTAGGGCGAGCGAAGAAGTAACCGATGATTACGAAAAGGTTAAAGAAGTACTGCTAAAGAGATATAAATTTACACCTGAAAAATTTCGACAATTGTTTGTCAAGCATGTTAAGAGAGCTGACACAACGTGGCGAGATTTCGCGTACGAATTGAAGAACTATTTTAGCGAATGGATTCGAGGTTTAGAAGTGACAACCTTTGATGAGTTGTGCGATTTAATGATTACCGACCAGATAAAACGGAAAATGTCTCCTGAGGTAAAAGAACACTTTTTCGACGAATGGTCGACGTTTAAATCGTCAGAAGTTATTTCAGAAAAGTTAGATGATTATGAAAATTTTAAAATGGCGTTTAGTAGAAAACCAAAAGAATCTCAGTACAAAGAAAGCAGAAATATTCCTTTTGGGAGGCCACATTTTGGCAATAACGGCAAAGAAGATAGGACGTTTGCGAGATCTTACCCAGAGCAGAAGGATTTTGGCCGGGGAATGGCTAAAGATCGACAAACGGAAAGGTTCGAAAGAAAAAAAGCATTCATATGCTATGAATGTGGGGAAAGCGGCCATGTCAGATCGTGTTGTCCCGAACTCTTAAGAAGAAACGGAAGTAAAATCAATGAAGAGAAGGTTTCTGATGCACATGTAGCAAGAAACTGTAACGTCATCGCATTTAAAAAAGTTAAAACAAAAGAAGTTACCATTAACAATCAAACTATTCCTGTACTCATCGACACAGGCTGTTCAGTGTGCCTTCTACGCGAAGACTTATACCGACAAATTTCTGATCGTCCAAAGCTGTCCAACAACTCTTTAGTATTATCGGGAATAGGGTCATCTAAAGTTTATACAAAGGGATCGATTGAGCAAGAAATAGAATTAGATGGAAGTAAATACTCCCTAACATGGCATATAGTGCCAATATCACAGATGGATTACCAAGCAGTTATTGGTATGGACATTTTAGATCAAGCAAGATTAAATTTTGACAAAAATGGCGTCGAATTTTGTAAGTACGAGACGACAAATGCATTATTCATGCAGGCATCCCAGTTAAGCAATAAAGATGAAGTTGAGCTGAACCACGTTCATGATACGCAAATAAGGGCAGAGGTAAAGGAAGTTACTTCTGCATGTAAATCGGAGAAGAACAAATCGGTTGATGTCCCTATGAAAGTCGTGTTGACAGACGACACTCCAATAGAATCTGAAAAATCTTATTTAAGCTGATATTTACGAAACAGAAAGCTAGATGTAAAGGATGAAAAATCAGCTACAAAGCAAAATGTTTTGCGAAAGTTAACATTTAGAAGAAATAGAAATGCTCTAGATATACCGGATTTAAAGTCTAATGTGTTTTGGTGGAGCGGTGTTGGAAAGGAGCAAGGTTGTAAACTTGGAGACATACCAGAAATAAGAGAACGAATTCAAAAAGCAAAAAATATCCGGCCTTTGTATAGAGTTCTATTTTTCCAATGGCCCACTAATAGTCGAGATATAGTTGGAGACATTCTTAAGTTTAATGGTTTCCAATTTGATAAATTTTCTTATCAATATAGTAAACGTCAGAGCTTTATGAAAATCATGCTTGATAAAACCATATACCACATATGTGAACTCCTGGATATTAGAAAGGGCGATAAACTGTCATGTATCAAGAATATTCTTGACTTTTTGTTGAACCCATCTGCAAAAATTGACCCATCTACAGATCCTAGGTGGCAGTCAGCTGTTCCTCTGGAGAGAATAAAAATTGATGATGCATCTTTTCGTCAGTCATCAAGTAATGTTCAACTAAGAAAAGGTAAATGTTTTAGTATTTCCAAAAATCCAAAGGAGAAGGATGTTAAAAGCAATTTGGTTACCCCTACAAGATCAACACTGAGTTCTGGTTCTGTCAACCATTATATTTTTAATGCAGCTTCACACTATGACAGAAATGATCATGTAATCCGTTTGAATAACCATGAAATAAATTTAAGAAACAAAGATTGCGATGCATTTAGGTCACATTCTTTCGGTCAAATTCAAGCTGAAAATAAAAGGACTTATGGCAGAAAAAGAAAAAGAGCGTCTAAATACAAAATTGGTGATCTGGTGGCCATTCAACGAACTCAGTTTAGCACACGGTTAAAATTAAGATTTAAATATTTTGGCCCATATAAAATAACTAAAATAAATCCCAGAGATAGTTATGTAGTGGAAAAAGTTGGTGACCATACAGGCCCCAATAAAACTACTACATCCGCTGATATGATGATGTATTTTTCAAATATGTAATAAACTCGTATAGTATTATTGTAATTTCATGTTTAAATTTTTTGTTGATGCATCAACTATACATTATTATTATTTTTAGAAATTTGTATTGAAGTATTTAATAATTTTATTCATATTTAGTAGTATTTGCATTTTGTGCAGTATGTCTTTTATATATTGTAAAGTTTTGTATTGTAAAACGTCCCTGAGGCCAGTGACTCGCAGGATGGCCGATCTCTGTAGGAAATATTAATCGTTACTTTCACAGTATTAATTTATTTCTGTCTTGTATTACTCGTCTATGACTGTAACCGCATACTTATTGTTTCATTTTCATTCTTACTTTATATTCTTTGGCAACGATCAAAAAAAAGAAAACGTCATGTGACGTAACAGTTGTGTAGTGGTAGTGGAGTTTGTTCTAGGCAGCGAGAAGCTGCGAGTGTTATAATGAGATCTTGGTTGTATTTTAATTGTGTTTTATGTGTAATTAAATGTTGTGTTCGTCATTTAAAATGACTGAGAATTTATTCAACCCCTAGACATCCCGACCCACATATATATATATATATACACACACACACACACAGACATATATATATATATATATATATATGTAAGGAAAAGAAATAAAATTTTTATGTCTGGTTTGTGTCATCTGATTCTGTATGTAAATTAAGGATCATTCTAGGCTACTGCCATAGATGCCATATGCAATCAAATCCATTACTGTGGGCTTCAAACATTGGAATTTGAGTGTGATGTAGAGGCTGTGTTGTTCAAGTGATCCAATAAATAAGAAGGTTAAAAAACTGTGCTGTGTAACAACATGTTGCCAGGTTCTGAAAATAAGCGTTATTATTGATTCAAAAATTAAAAACCCTCAATGGTTTTAATTCTAATTGAAAGAAAAATGAAACAGCGAAATGGGTTGTACATACATTTCCTAATATCTTAATAGTTGAGTCTTTTATTTCAAAAGTAAATCCAAAATTCGAAAGAGCTACTGCCTTATCTTTAACTGTATCTGCATAAAATATAAATAGAATAATTATTAAAAATTAGATTTTTTAACACTAAATGTACATTCCATCGCCTTTTATTAAAAGAAAGACTAAATGTAGATTGCTGCATGAAAATAATTTAATTAGAGAAAGACTGAAATATACTCTCGCATGATCAAACTTGAATAAATATCAAATATTGCAACAAGGGAGAGCTTTTTATTTTTGAAACACAAGAAAGTAATAAATATTTTGTTTTAAAAGTACGCTGAATACTTCAGTAAAGGTTTTATAATAGTAACTGACATATCCTTCAATGAAAATTTAACTTAGAACAGCTGAAAAATCTGAAAAACAACTCTACATACTAGTAGAAAATGCATACGAGGGTGTATCAATAAGTGTTTGCCCTCACATAGAAATAATTGAGTGAAATTTATGAAATTGATATATTTTATTAGTCCTTTTCTATAATAATCACAGTGCACAATAACACATTTCTGTAAACGGTATTTCAAAGAGAGGGGGAGGGGTGTATTCCAGGAGGCGCGATAGTAGACCAAAAAGGGGGAACTGTGGGGAACTTTACTAACTTTTGCTGACCCCCTCATGTGACATATTGTTGGAAAGGCATGTGACCACTTATTCATGTTATGCACTTCCCGAGCCAAGCCCTCAATTTCCCCCACGGGGGTCATGACTAAGAGTCTACAAAATTTAGAAAGTGCCCCCATGCGGGAGGCAAATTGGGGAGAGGGGCTCGGTAGGTGCATAACATAAATAAATGGTCACATGTCTTTCCAACAATATGTCGCATGAGGGGGCCAGCAAAAGTTAGAAAAGTGTCCCCCCTTTGGGTCTAATATCCCGCTTCCTGGAATACTTCTTCCCATTTCTCGTTGAAATATTGTTTGCAGAAATGTGTTACTATGCACGGTGACTATATAGAAGAGGACTAATAAAATATAGCAATTTCATAAATTTCACTCAATTATTTCTATGTGAGGACAAAACTTATTGATACCCCCTGGTATATACGAGGACGTGAGTTTCAAAACTCGCCTTATCCTAAATTTTAAAAATCGTTCTTTCTCTATCAAGCTGTTCTCTTGGTAACGTTGTACCGAAAAAATAAATCAACTAGTTTTATCGTGTATTTCTGCCAGAAAATCTTGGTTTGCAATGAAAACCAATGAACGCAGTTAGAAGTTCTTCTCAAATTCTCAGAATTTGATTTTCTGGATAAAGAGAGTTTTGAAGCTCACGCCCTCATTTGAAGATTATAACTAATATATAAAACATTTTCTAACTGATCTTCAACTTCATCAAGCCAAAATAATCCGCCATATATCCAAATCTTCCTTCAACTTCATGGCAATATATGCCATTGGATTTTGAAAAAAATTCTTTCGCAAAACGGAGATCTTGGATTAACTAGTACAAATTATGCTGGGGAGAGGGAAAAAACCTTCCACTGGTAGTTTTAGAAAAAATATGTATTACCTCAAAAATCAACATATAATATAATAGGGCAAAGAAAAGAATAGTAGGCTGAACATGTAAAACATATTTTTTTTTCATTTTATGTATACATATATTGTCATAAAAATCATTCTCAAAAGAATAGGGGCAAAATAAAAATAATAATATATATGAGGACGTGGGTTACAAAACTCGCCTTACCCAGAAAATCAAATTTTGGGAAATCGTGAAAAACCTCTAAATGCGTTCATTGGTTTACATTGCAAACCAAGATTTTACAATGCCTGATAAAACTAGTTTTTTTATTATTTTTTTTTTCAGATTGTCGTGTTTTTTTTTTTTTTTTCGGTGCAGGTTTACCAATAGAATAGATTGATAGAGAAAACACGATTTTTTAAATTTTGGATAATTGAAACTCATGTCCTCATATATAAATATATCAATGTACAGAAAAATACATTGCTTTTTTGATAAAATCCCTAGCTGCTGGAAATTTTCTTGAATCTAACATTTTATTTTATTGGATCAAGAATATCTTGCATTTTGATTTGTAGACACAACACAAATTTTTTTGATACAACAACATTTTCAATTTAAGTTTGTTCTTATCGGAATTTCGTTTGGACAACAATATTTTTTTTTTTTAGAGGGACACTAAATATCTGATAAATAGGAGTTTCTGTTATATTTTAGAAAATATAATGATTAAAAATATATATTACTTCTGACGCAGACATCGTTAACGATGATATGTCCTTCCGGGCACTGGCATTCCTCCTTTCCATTTCTAATAACGCATTTTCCACCAAAGCAGTTTTTCGTCTCACAAAGTACCACTAAGATAGAAACATATTTATACAGGATTTAAAAAAGTGCTGTAAACAACAAAGTTTTTTATAGTAGCAAATAAAAATATATTTTTGGATTTGTCATTTTTCCTAAATTATTCTTTATTCGTTACTACTTGATTATACCGTCGACCAAAAAACTATCGCTAAACTATAAGATTAAATGCCAATAATGGTTGATCGTAAATGTCATAATCTCTTGACACGATACACGTGTTCGTTACTTCATCAAGTGATTTTTAAGTCGACTTTTTATTTATATTTTTGTTAATGCTTTACTAATTTATTTCTTCTTTAGTTAATTAAAATAAACATTATGTCAATTTGTATAATTTAGCGAATAGTTTGGCGATTTGTACAATTTGGTCGACGGCATAACCAAGTAGTACCATAAATTCTTTTACTAAAATAAATTCTTAGGTCTTTCTAACCACCCCGCGAAAGCCCCACCAGTGTGAAGTCGTACCGGCCAAATTTCAAATGTCGGCGTCTTTTGAAAACATGCTTTCATTAATTTACATTTTTCACTAACAAAATAAAGTTTTTGGATAAAAATAAAAATTATTTAATTCCTCATTAAATTTAGTATAGGAAATCATATGCTATATTTCATTATCACTATATTATCACCAACAAAATTACACGCAGTTGAAATTAGGCAGTCCCAGATCTAACTAGTGTGGAATGCGGGGTTGCTGAACCGAAGAATGGAGTCCACAGGTTAATATTCTACAGCAGAGGTTCCCAAGCTGTAGGTCGCGATCCACCATGAATGGTGTTATGGATTGCGGAATGATCAATGAAGTTTTCAAAAATATATTATCAGTTTCATCTGCTGAAAAAAAATGTAAACAAATGCAATATGTTACATCTTTAAAGAAAAATATCGTGAAATAAAAGTAAATAGCTACGCAAAATAGCAAAGTTTGCTTAAGCTTTATGTTGAAAGTGATATGAGGGTAGAATTAACAAGTTTCAACGGTGATAGACAAACACGTTAGTACTCACTTGTAATATTGATTCCGTGTTATAATTTGCCGTAAAATAATTTAAATAATATCCAGGCTCTGCAAAATAAAGTTCTTTCTTAAAGCTTGGAAATCAGTTTTAAAGAAAACATTATAACCTTTTGAAATATCATCTTTAATTGAGGCAGTTCACTTGAAGATTAATGTAGGAGTGTGGTCGGTGCCTTAATCCTCGTATAAAGACAAAAAGGCCAACATCTTTGCAGGCAGACGGTCAGAGAAGGAATGATACAAAACTCGAAGGTGCGAATTCTTCTTTAAGTTTTTTGGCATACTAAATTTTGGCGAAAGAGCATGAATCATCAGATAACCGTTAAAAAGCATATGAATACTTTTGAACGTAATGAAAACCTTCATAATTTAGAATGGTTAAACCGCAGCCAAATAATCCGTTGCTCAAAAATTTCAATAACGCATAGGAAGGAAAAACTAGACAAAATACAAAGAAACTGACGCTTCGTTCGTTTTGGATCCCAGAGAAATTATTACATAAAGAAATATATAATGAACGTTAAAGGAGCAAAGTTACCTCGGCAGCTGGGATATATATTTTTTTAATCTGATTTCACGGATTGAATTCATGGGTGACTAAAGATGAGACTTTGTGTGGAAGCATTTAACAGCAGAAATGATTAGTTATATCTGTTATTTCTTTATAAGAAGGAAAATAGGGTTTAAATAAAAGTTGATATAATTTTGATCAATGACTGATAGAAAAATATATTTAACCCTTAAATGCCTGATTTTTCAAAAAACATTGTAATAATGTTTTTCGGCTTTCATTTTTTAAATATATCACGGGAAAAATACTTTAAAAAAATCAAATTTTGTTTTAAGTATGGTTTACGGATAAAAAACAGTTTGTTACTAATCGGAAATACTGGTCTTTAATTGAAAAAATAATTTTCCTTTATAAAGTTCTATAATATTAAACGCAAGAATTTTAGGAACTATAATAAGAAATAAATTTTACTTGCTCACTGCAGAATAAAGTAGGGTATTTAGCAACATTCCAAACAAAACAAAAAGAACAACTAGCAACAATTGAAAAAAATAAATCTTCTTTATTCTTAAACAGCACAAGTGTTGCCATCTACATGTTGAAAATCGATTTAATAATATTTTCAGAATGTATTTTATTGGCAGCATTAAGCATTATAGCTTCAATATTATTTTAATAGTATTTTAGAGCCTAAATTGGGTATGTTGCCGAAAAGCAACACCCGGCATTTAAGGGTTAAAAAACTAAAACAGCTAATTAAAAATTATATGTGATTTCTACATCACATCATTACTCGTAGGTATTCATTGGTATTTTTGTTTGGACATTGCGAATCTCTTTCTAGAATCAATTTCTATGAGAAAGTCCATTAGGACTATCCTGCTCTATGTCTCAGAAGTTAATGGTGATTAGAAATTTTTGGTCTAGAAACCATGTGGAAAGTAAAGTAATGGGATGGCTAAAAATTGAGCAATGCGGATAAGCAGATACTGATAATTTATAATTTTGAATTAATAAGGAACATTAAGATTACTTTAAATGTCGAAAGAAATTTTGACTTCGAGCATTTAAAAAACTCGACTTTTTATACATGCACTGCGTCCATAAAAATTTGATGCCCTTTAAGCTCTATGCCTGAAACGACCTTAAATATTTTCCCTGATTGCATCTAAAAATTCGATTTCTAGTCGATAGAAAATGCTGCTGTTGGTACCAAACAATTTTAGTTTCAACGTATTACTGACAACAATGCGCGCGGGTTTCATTTTAAACTTTTAACGTTAAACCTATAGAAATTATAATCTATAACTATTCTTCAACAATAGTCCGAAGACCGATTTGAGAGGGGTGGTGTCATAATGAAATCATTGTAGTGGACGCATAAGAACTTCGCTCGATCAGCCCACTAATCTATTTAGTCTCAAGTACCACCAATACATATAACGAGTAAGCGAGAAGTGTGCATCTGAAATAGTCGCCAATTCTAAAAAAATACGCACAGCAGGCAAAACCGAAATTTCTGAAAATTAGGCATTTATGTTACTGAAAATGTTACTTTATTGTAACAAACGTTTATTTTTACCGACTTCGAAAAAAGGAGGAGGTTATCAATTCGACGCGTATGTATGTTTTTTTTTTTTTATGTATGTTCACCGATTGCTCCGGAACTTTTTGTCCGATTTATGTGATTTTGGTTTTAATTGAAAGAGGATACTCTCGAATTGGTACCACTTCCGTTTCATCGAAATTGGTTGAGTAGTTTTTTAGTAATTCAACAAAAACCAATAAAATAAAGGATTTTTCGCAAATTATCTTTCATTGTTGTAACCGGTTTTTCATTCATAAGCATAAAGCTATGTATTCATATGAGTTATCGCCAAGTTGTCGCCAGACTTGGCGCCATTTGGTGAAATATCGCCAAATTTGGCGACCAAAATAAGTTGTCATAAATGAAGCCAACTTGGCTGTAACTGACTAATTTGGCGATATTCCCATTCAAATTCACTAATGGATCTTCTCCAATATGTTTCTTCACAATTTCTAATCGGCAGTCATATTTACAATTCTCAATTGCCAACCATTATTTAAAATGCTAAATAATACAGAAGCAAACTAAATTAATACATGAAAACATCTGAATTGTATCAAGAAATGAGAACATGTAAATTTTAATCAGATTGCACGATAAAAGCAAAAAGTGCGCTTTTTACTTTGCAGTAGTTTTTGAAGTCGGTTTTATTTTTGGTAAAAAAGTTTATATATTATTACGTCCTGCGCTGGCGGATTAAAAAATAATTCATGCATGAAAATTATTTTTAAAAAATTATAAAATCAGTAAATTAAGTTAAATTTTTTCAGACGGACTTTATTTGAAAGTACATTTTTTATGAAGTAAAGATTGTAGTTATGCGATATTTAGAAATTAAAATATATGCATTAAAAGCTATTGAGTAAGTTGCGATATTATTTAGTGTTAGTTTTGAGCTTAGCGATAATAACGGATATGTTTGTACTTTATAATAAACTTTTAAAATGCTCTTCGATGCTTAAAAACATGCTTTTAAGAAGTGTTGCATAATTTTTGGACAAAGCAGTTCGTTCGCAAAGTTTGTTGAGAATATGGTGCTAATATTTTATTATTATCCTTTTTGAAATATACACATTATGTGCAATATTCAAATTTGAAGAACATACTCTCTAAAAATAAGGTAAATGTTTCTTAACTTATGGAAAATAAACGAATGAAAATAAACAATAACATGAATTCAATTAGGTGAATGTTTCTTAATCTAGGAAAATAAAAAACAAATGAAAATAAATAATAACTCGAATTCAATTAGGTATATGTTTCTTAATCTAGAAAAATAAAAAACAAATGAAAATAAATAATAACTCGAATTCAATTAGGTATATGTTTCTTAATCTAGGAAAATAAAAAACAAATGAAAATAAATAATAACTCGAATTCAATTAGGTATATGTTTCTTAATCTAAGAAAGTAAAAAAAGAATGAAAATTAATAATAACTCGAATTCAATTAGGTATATGTTTCTTAATCTAAGAAAATAAACAATAATACGAATTCAATTAGGTAAATGTTTCTTAATCTAGGAAAATAAAAAATGAATGAAAATAAAAAATAACACGAATTCATTTTTTCCAACTGAGCAAAATAATGCCAAACCGGAACTTGAACCCAGAAAAAAAAAAAAAAATCAAGTCAAAAGTTCTGGGTTCGAGATCGGTTTGGGCATTATTTCGCTCAGTAGGAAAAAATTAATTCGTATGACTACTTTACCAGTCAGTATGATTGTATTAAAAATAATAGTATAAACTATAACCTTTTCCAAGTTCCCATGATTCCGAAAATCGATATGTTTGTGTTGTACGATATGCCAGTTAGAAATATCATAAACCAATGTAATTTCGAAATTTAAATTAGCCTTTATAAAAAAAAAGTTTCTTTTGCAGTCACCCATTTTCGGAAACGTTTCCGAGTAGGTTTTATAGCGCGGTAATCAGTTTTCTCAATCCGGAATATAAGTTTCTGGGATACTATCAGTTTTCTTAACAAATGTGTTTTATAGACAAAAGTGATAAATTATGTCATTAATATTAACATTAAAATCAATATTATTTTGTTACTCTTGCATGCAGAAATTGAATTACGCAGCAAACATACTCACTTGAGAATTGTTAAGATCTTAAAAACAAATATTACGGTTTAAGAAAATTAATTAGCGCAGCATAAAAACTACCCATAAACGTTTCCGAAAGTCAGGAACAGCAAAATAAAAATTTCTTTTTAATTTTTAGGGTTTCGTTCTTCTGACGAAACTCTATTCGTCTCACTACTCTGTCGGTCAAGTCACAGAGTTTGTTCCCAGAAACTGTATAAGTTAGAGATTTGAAATTTTGCATACTTTTAGCTGAATACCTCCAATCACAAGACATAATCAAAAATCGTAAAATTTTCAAAATGTCTGTAATTATTTTAATTAAAAAAATTAATATAATGACATCCAACAATTTTTGTAATTTAGATTTTCAACCAGAACCTTGATTTCAGTCTGTTTCGCACAGGCTAGATAACTCCGTGGTAGCTCATTTGCCTGTTACTCAAAAGGTTTCGGGTTTGAAGCTCGGCGTCGGAATTTGAAATTTTTCTTCTGGAAGAGATTTCATTTTCTAATAGAATCAATTTTGCAGAATTCATGCAATTTCGTCCATTTTAAGACACTTTTTGCCCATTTTAAAGCGAAACGTTGTTGTAAAATATTTTATCGATTATTTTTTAATTAAATTTTTTTTTGTTGAGAAATTGCGAAATTTTAATTTGTCTACAATACATTGTCCGAAGGATTTAATTAAAAGAACTTTTGTATTTTTCTTTGCCATTTTAAAGGTTTCTTTTTTTTTTTTTAAGCAAAAATTAAATAATGTAATTATTAAATACGTTTTTCAGATGTACAAACATATGTTGTTGCAATTGTCTGAAAAGCTGTTTCTTAATTTTTTTCTAATTTGATTAAAAAATATCTCCCAATTGTAATGATTTTAAAATTAAATTTAATGGTGCTGCCATCTATATTCTTATTGAAAAGGGTTTAGGACTTAATAATTATAAATCAATGATTTGGATTTATTGATTAAAGGATGAAGTGTTTTGAAAGGAATATTAAACGAAACCCTCTCTGCGATCTACGATCACACTTGCCCAGTTGTTTAAATATGTTCTATAAATCTATTGGTTTTTCTGAGATTTTTATAACTCTTTTCGGAACCAAGGGTAACTCGAAAGAGGTTATTGTATATTTTCGCTTGCTTGGTTTTATTATATTTCCTTAGATTAAGAAACATTTTTCTTTTTGACAATGTACGCAAATAGAACAATCTGTATTAATTGCGCGAAACTTAATTCAGCATCATTACTTTGTTCAGCCTAATATTTAGTGTGCTACAAATAAATTATGAGAAACATGCCAGGTCTGTGAATAACACAGTTATGGACATCGCAGCTAAGTAATGTAATAATGCAATTTTAATAAGATCTCTTTGTTTTTAATATCTAGGAAAAAATCTAGCATGATGTTAAATAAGCTCAAAGGAATGTAAAATTAAAAATATATATCTACTTTTAATTTGCAACTTTTTTTTGTTAAAAAATTTAAAACTGGAAATGTACGTTTACAGAATAACCACCCATTATTATTTTTGACTATAATTTCTGCAGATGACATAACAATAATTAAAATCTAAAAATCTCTACTGCGATATCAATGTTTGAGAAGTATTTTCATTCGATGGCCTATAGGGCCACTTTTATTATAAAGGTTAACCCGTATAGTCGAGTGAAACTAAATATCTCAGTTTTGACACAAATTAACAAGCAATCTATTGGGTGTTCGTTGAAATACTTAACTCTAGGTAGAAATAAGATGCGTCTGTTATGGTATTTCCATACTGGCATTTGTATAATTTTCTCTGTTGAAAAGTCAATTTTAACTACTTTTGCTAGTTTTCAAATCTTTTAGATAATAATATATTTGTAACAACTGAATCTTTATACATTATTATTCTTTTCTACAATGAAACTGTTGTTATCATTTATAGGGTTTTTTTACGAATATTTTCCGATCCTCACTTTTTTGTTGTACGAACCTTTTATAATACGTGTGTCATAGACTGACTTTCGAAAACAATGCTTCCAGAGCCCGTAATTAATGTTTGAAGAAAAGGCATCCAAATCTACATGGGCGAGAGTTATGATTTTTATAAAGCTGATAAAGAGCTAAACTTTGTTTCTGCAATTTCTCAAATTATAAAAAAAGACAATTACACTTTAGTTTTTAAATTTTAAATCATTAATCTTATAATTGGAACGTTATTAGGTATGTTTCTTAGTTAAAAATGTGAAAGAAAATAGTTCGTTCCTTTTCAAAAGAAAGTCTAAACTTTTTCGTTTCCGTAAAGATTAATATTCTCGACTGCTGGGTATACATGTGTGATTTCAATTTTCTAAAAAAAGTACTTATAAAAATATGATAAACATATCATATGTATAAAATGATATTATTGTACACGGATAAGTGTAGAGTAATTACGCAAAGGTAAATTAAATTATGTCGAAAATTCTGACTTGAATAGGCAACTAATAATAACGTATTCAGCTTTACCCTACTTTTTCCTGTTTTGAAAAACCTGAAATAATGAAGTGCAGTTTGTAAAATTGAAAATGGGCAAACTTACATTTGCAGACGTCGTTTACGAGTTTGTAACCTTCATGGCATTTGCATATTTCTTCGTCTGGTTGACCTTTCGTCTTTTTGACATCACATTTTCCACCAAAGCATCTTTTTATTTTGCATACCGTTTCTGAAAGTGGAATTAAAGTAAAATTAGTATTAAAAACGCTACAATGATGATGACCAGAGCTTGCGTATTAATAATATTTCAATGCCTCTTATAAAAGCTGTGTAAAATTCGACTTCATTTTTTAAATAAAAACCCCAAGATGAATAACTAAAAAAAGGTAAAAAATAGCTAAATAATAATAAAGTAGCGATAAAATTTGAAATCTACTAAACGTATCAGTAAATATAGCCATTGTGATTGTGCCGTAAGGCGCAAACAGTTTTTCTGATTTTTTTTTTTTTTTTTTTTTTTTTTTTTTTTTTTTTTTTTTTTTTACAAAGTTTCTGGTTTTAATTGATTAAAATATAATACGAAGGTTAGTAGTTATGCTTTTCGCAAGACTGTATGATTCATTCTAATATCAAAATAACTCATTATGCCACATACTGTATTTAAATAGAGATAGTTACCATTATACTACTGAAGGGATTTTTTAATATGTTCCATAGTTTCGGTGTAACTGTGATTTTAGAACGTTCACTCTAAAAAAATTATGTAACGTTACTCCATAAAATTGGTGGCAGCCTTGCTGACTCCATTTAATGGAGTACTTTAACCGATGTAACCGGTGTTACGCTATACTAATGTGTACTATTACGCCAATTATGTCAGTTTAAATTACATCATGATATAAGTGAAAAAAATTACTCCATAAAATTGGAGGCAGCATTTTATCAACGTATATTTTAACGTATTATTTATATTTTTTTTTCAACGTATAATTTTTTACAGACCGCTGGAGTCACGTGATGTTTGATTGCACGAATGGAGATATGCGAAAAGAGCATTACGTCACTGTAAAGGGTCTGTAAAAAAGACACATGGGATGTACCGCGGAAGCCTGTCTTCGTTAGCCTCGGTTAGCCTTCGTTAGCCTTCGTTAGACCTTACAAACACACACACACACACACACACAAAAAAAAAGTTTATTCTTTTATGATATTAGTAAAGATTCAAAAGAAATGCCACATCCAGATCATACTAAGTTTTTGTTTAAAAGCTAAAATCACAATTTATTTTGATTAAAATTTCCTACTTTGAACTGAAAATTATTTTGTACCTGTATTATGAAATTTTGCGCTGAATCGAATTAACCCTTTGCATCCCAAAATATGAGTTCATGAAAATTTCATCCTCTAAAGTATTTTTCGTGAATTTTTGAAACTATTGGGTTGATCGGAAAGTCATGTCGTATTTTGCTAACAGTTGTCGTTAATCCGTTTTTTGGAGTAGAAGCGCCATGCAGACGCACGTCACTAAAATACTAGATAAAGTTACACTTCTAACCCATTCAATGCACAGGAAATTGTTCGATTCGAATGAGTTGGATATATTTTATACGGATTTGAAAATGGAGGAAAAACTGTTGGTTTCGTTATATTTTGCTTTTTTGTTTCCGCAAATCAAGAATGCGAAGCAAGCTTCTGAAAAGTTGCTTAAAGTTTATAGGGACGATGCTCTAACGACACGTCAGTGCCAGCGGTGGTTTGCAAAATTCCGATCTCGCGATTTTGATGTGAATGATGCAACTCGGTCAGGAAGGACATTGAAGGCTGACGATGACGAAATAAAGACAATGGTTGAGTCTAACATGCGGTACACGACACGAGAGATTGCAGAGGCACTACACATTGCTCAATCAACCATTGTTGACTATTTAAAGAAGCTTGGGTTCGTAAGCAAGCTTGAAGTTTGGATTCCTCATGAGCTGAAGGAAGCATTTGGAACTGGCGACGAGAAATGGATTGTTTACAATAACGTCGTAAGCATGCGGTCTCGGAGAAAGCGCGATGAACCACCTCAGTCAACGTCCAAAGCGAACATTCAGCAGAACAAGGTCATGCTGTGAGTGTGGTGGGATTTCAAAGGTGTTGTGCATTTCGAGTTCTTACCACAGAAACAAACGATTAATTCAGCTGTGTACTGTCAGCAATTGGACAAATTGAACCATGCAATCGATCAAAAGCGGCCAGAACTCGTGAATCGTAAAGTCGTTGTGTTCCACCACGACAACGCCAGACCTACACACGAGTTTGGTCACCCGCCAAAAGCTGTTGGAGCTCGGTTGGGATGTGTTGCCCCATCCACGGTACTCACCTGACCTTACACCTTCATATTACCATTTGTTTCGCTCTTTGCAAAATTCCTTGAATCGTAAAACATTCGATTCCGATGAGGCTATAAATCGGCACCTGGTACAGTTTTTAGCTTCTAAAGACGGGTCATTCTACAAGCGTGGAATTGTGAACCTTGTTGAGCGAAAGGCCATCGAACAAAATAGTCAATACATTATTGATTGAATTCTTATTTTTATAGGAATAAATCACCTTTGAAAAACATAGTAAAAATACGTCATGACTTTCCGATCAATCCAATACATTAGAAGATTTACCCAAATATTTGATAAATTTTGGAAGGATTTTACCAAATAAAATTAAGTAAATTTTAATTTATAGGGATTTTGTGCAATATTTAACTCCACTCAAATCTTTTATTTAAAATATTTTTTTACTCTTTTATAGAATTAGGAAATTTACATATATAATGCTCTTACAATAGAAATATAAAAGTATTTCCTAACTTAAACTTTTCCAACACAATCTTTCAGCGCGAAGAAAGCTGAAAAGATGCAAAGGAAAAAGAAATCATCCTCAAAATACTCAATAATTGCTATAAGTGATAAAGATAAATTTTAAAATGACAAAATACTTTTATTTATTTACATTTCGACATGTTTCATGGCTTCAGACGGCGACATTCTCAAGAAAATAAAATGATAAAAATATTTTCGCAAAAATTCAAATTGAAAAGCTAGTAAACAAAAACAAAAATCACGGGAACACAAAGATAATGAAATTAACTGCAATATTAAAAGTGGAAATTTCTGTGAACGTGAATTATTTTACATTATTGTTTCATGATTCTGTTTTTTTGTGAATTATTTTACATTATTGTTTCATGATTCTGTCTAGCATTTCTTTCCAAATTTGCCAAAAAAAAAAAAAAAAAAAAACAGAATCATGAAACAATGATGTAAAATAATTCACGTTCACAAAAATTTCCGTTTTTAACACTTTCCAACAAAGTTGAAAAGTGTTTATGCATTCGGTTTGTCTGTCCGTCTGTCTGTCTGTACGCGCTCTAACTCCCGTAAATATACTCGAATCGTTCTGAAATTTTCCGATCTTAGTGACCTCTACCATAGCACGAACCCTATTGCAAACGAAGTTTGTAGCATGTTTAGTTCATTTACAGGGACAGTCAAAAGTTTTCCATTACATTACGGCCTATGGGAAAAAATCGTTTAAAATGATTTTTAATGATGTTACATGCTTTCAAACAGAATAAAATTGATATGCATTTATCAAGTGCACTAAAATATGCATTCTGTAGAACATGCGGTGCAAAGAATAATTATTATTCATTTACAGGGCCACACAATGGAATTCCGTTACATAATGATACACGGGTGGAGGGAATTTTTTCCGGCGTATTTTAATTATGTTAAATTATTTCATTTATAATGAAATTAATATCCGATAATGTATAATACGAAGTGCATAGCATTTACAGGGACACACAAAAGATTTCAGATACTATATTGTATCCGAAGTACTGTACGGTAGCGATGATTGCTGGAAATGCATTTTTAATTATGTTATGTGCTTTTATGTTTCACTATCTTTATGCATTGTATATGGTGTCTATAAATGCTGTAATTCATATACAGGGCTACACAAAAGAAATCATAATGATTACTGGGTATGATTGTAAATTGCTTAAAGGTGGTTTTTAAATGAGTTATGTATTTTTACGCTGAACTAGAATTAGTTTAATACGAAATGTTTGTAGAACATAGATAAAATTATATACAGGGTCACGTAAAGAATTGGATACATGGCCGTCTATAAATGATAATTTCTGAAAATGTGATTCCAATAGTTTTAAGAGTGTTTTACTTTGAATTAAACTTTAGCTAAATAGTGGCGTGTAATAAAGGTACTAGGTTAACTACAAGGTTGTACAAAAGTATACAAGTATGTTTACGTCTGTTAGTATAAATTGCTGAAAGAGAAATTTCAACCTGTTATTCTTGTTCTTGCTAAACTAAATTTCCCCATTATATAGTATATGCATAAACCTACAGATCAAATATCAAAGCTGTTCAAAAGAATTGGAATACATATTTGCTATGGATGGTAACTGCTGAAATCAGTTTATCAAATGTTTTATGCGTTTTCTAAAATGTTTACTTAGTTCCCTTATGTACCTTATTTCCCTAAATAACGGAGTTTTGTTAAAGCTGTCAGGAAGTGTTGGAAAGTGTTTCATAATCTCTGCTTAACGCATGATTTTTCTTACTTGTTAATATTGCAGTTAATTTCATTATCCTTGTCTTCGCGTGATTTTTATTTTTATTTACCAGTTTTTCAATTCGAATTTTTGCGAAAATATTTTTATCATTTTATTTTCTTGAGAATGTTGCCGTCTGGCGCAATGAAACTTGTCGAAATGTAAATAAATAAAGGTATTCTACCTTTTTAAAATTTATGTTTATCACTTACAGCAATAATTGAGTATTTTGATAGTTTAAAGTTATTTTTATATATAGTTTAAAGAAATCATCCTTTTAAATTTTGGAACAAGATTATAACTCATTCTAAACTTACTACTAATCGATGCATTAAATGAATTTTATAACAAGTTATTTTATTGGTACTTTAAAGTACCGTAGGGGCATAAAGGGTTAAGAGCTGCAAATTTGAAAATTGTAAGAAATTATGCAGAGAGTGGTAAAAAGTCTATTAATACATAAAAGTTCAATAATTTGAAAAGTATTGTCATAGTCCAAGAGCCGACAGCACAAAAACCTATGTTATCAAACACAAGAAAAAAAACCTTTATTTTATGGAAGATTATAAGTAGGGGAATCTAATGATCCATGTGAGCCGGAAGTGAAGTGGTGCATAGGCCAAAAATGAATACCACTAGTAGTTGACTCGTAGGTTTATCATTGTGTTTGTCCTACAAACAAAGATATGTAAACATGGAGGACTGGGAGCAGGAAAGCACAATGATAAACCTACGAGTCAACCACTGGTGGTATTAATTTTTGGCTTATGCACCACTTCACTTCCGGCAGATATGGATCATTAGATTCCCCTACTTATAATCTTCCATAAAATAAAGGTTTTTTTCTTGTGCTTGATAACATAAGTTTTAGTGCTGCCGGCTCTTGGACTATCAGCAGCACAATGTGGTATTTACACAAATAAATAGTAAGCCATGGCGTTGTTTTATATAAAAAAAAAAATTGACAGAATAGCTGCACGTTTCACCAATAGTTAGTGCTGTGGCAGTCCCAAAGCTTCGGTTTGTCGCTATTTAAGGGGTTCGGGATACAATTTAAAATAATTTTTATTTATTGAGTTAAAATTTTGAATTTTTTTGTTATGGTTAACCATGTTATTTGTAAACAAAATCACATGATAAAACTTCTCATATATATTTTAAAAAATTTAAAAATTTTAAATTCATTAAAAAAGTGGCGTCATATAAAACCGTTATAACTCGAAATATTATTTGTAGAATTTCAATTTTTTTTTCATTTAAATAAACAGAAATATATAAGTTTTAATTTAGATTCAGCATTTTAAAAAATATTAATTAAAAAAAATTAAAAATATTTAAAGTAATAATTTAAAAAAAAGGTGCAACTTTAAAAAAAAAAAATCATATTTTCAAAGCTAAATATTTTTTTCTAATTTGCTGAATCAAAATAAAAGTAAAATAATTGAAAAAAAAACATGTTTGAACCATTTATCTTTAACGGTTCTTGACTTATAACGATTTAAATACGAGAAATGGTGAAAAAAGCCATCATGAAGAAAAACGAATTTTCACAAGAAATCGTTTACAGGATAACCATTTGCTTGAAAGCTAGATTTTGAAAACAAACCAAAACAAAAAAATAATAATATTTCCTGTTCTAATTAAGATAGAAACATGATGTAAACGTCATTTTAAGCAGAGAAACACAGAGAAATTTTTAATGCAATAAAAGCTCATTAGAAAATTTGGAGATTTTTGTGTCCTGGTCCCCCTTAAGCCAAACTGTGACAGGATTACAATTACTTTTTTTAAAAGCAGCGACTACAAACTACTTTTCAAAACTAGTCACTAATTCGCTTAAATTTTAGATTTTGAAAGAGATTTCATTCTGCACACAAAATTGAGGACAAAGATTAAATAATACAGTCGCCACTCGATATATCTGAACAAGCAATATTACAAGGGACTACTATTATACATACTATAATACAGTTGCGCTCAAAAGTATTTTGACAAAGATAATAATTCACTTAATTGAAAAGAATAATAAAATACAAAAATCAATCATTTATTTTATTTAACCATCAATGTTTTAGAGAATTTTAATAAATTAACAATAAATATTAATAAAGTTATATATATATATATATATATATACTATATATATATAATGTTTTCATCTTGTTGATTATGTACCATTATTGTTATCTCATTCACTTGAAATCCAAATGTATATACGTTAGCATTAATCATTCAGTTAACTATATATAAATGTTCGTTTGTTGTCCCTGCGAATGTCTTTTTGATTAACTGCAGATTATTTCTTCGATGTCTGAGAGCTGTTCCTCTGGCAGCCTATTTGTCGTCCGACATCTGTTCACCTGGCAGTCTATTTGATGTCTGACAGCTGTTCACATTTAATGATATCTGTCAAATGTAACAGCTTTAATTGTAGTTGTATTGCAAAATGTGTTGAACTACAACACAAATGCCATGTTGGTGGCAAATGTAATTGTTATGGCACTAAAATTTCCGTTATTGAAATAAAATCTAATGTCTTTCATCAAATAAATAAACAGAATGCTAAATTCATCTTTAAAACAATAAATATAAAATTACAACATGTGCAAAATACTTAAAAGATCACAAAATATTTAAAAATATGTTAAATTACTTTAATTCTTCTTAATACTTTCAGCTATAAGCACAGCCTTCGTAAGAGTTTAGAAAAACACTGTTATTAACGTCTTATGTTTCAAATTTCACGCAGTTGTGTATTAACGATGACGATGGTATGGTTCGTCAACCTAAAGATCATATTAAAGAAAATAAGAGAGATTTGAAGTACAACCGAACAACAACAGCCTTGTCAAGACTTAACCAGAAGTTGAATATACAAGTTAATTTTGAAGATGCAAAAATTATATGCCCCTTAAAGAATGATCATGAATTAATTCTCCGTGAATCTACTAAAGTAAATACTGTTTGTAATGATGTTTTATCCTACAACATACCCAGAATTTGATCCAGTTTGCTTAAAGAATCATAAAACAAGTAATATTCCACTTCCCTTTTTATCCATGTTTTATTTTCCCAATGTTGATCTAAAAAGTGAGTTTCACTTTCACTCCTTTAGACACCAACTACGTGAAAATTGAAAAATAAGACATTAATAACCGTGTTTTTGTATTTCTCCGACGAAGGCTATGTCTATAGCAAAAAGTACTAAAAAGAATTAAAGTAATTTAACATCGTTTTAAATATTTTGTCATCTTTTAAATATTTTGCACATAATGTAATTTTATGTTTCTAATGTCTTTCTCTACATTTCTGGAAAAGTTGTATTTTGCTACTGACTATATACTTTTTAAATTATTATATTTTTATTTTTTTTACGACTTTCGGAGCACCCGGTATATTTACCTTCATGAAAAAGTTAACCCTTCCTATTTAGCCCCTTTCATTTATTTTCTTTCTGTCATTCTTTGTGTGTATATGTGTGTTGTTTAATACAATTTTTGATATTTGTAATATTTTGAACCTGACCGAACTTGACAGAAAAAAACTAGTATATTGTGGCCATCACAAAAATTACTTCTATATAAATCACGTCAATTAAATCATTTAAATAATACAAGAAATTACATCAATTTAGCACCAATTCATATCAAAGTATATCTGAATCTGAAGTTTGATGAAAATTCGTGCATTAGTTCTTGAGATAGAACTATAGCGGAAATTCTGAAAAATGCAGCATACCAACGCCACCTGTTGAGAGATTTGCACCAAAACGTAAACAGCAGTAATTCATATCAAGGTATACATGAATCTGAAGTTTGTGAAAAATCCAAGCATTAGTTCTTGAGATAGAGCTGTTGCGGAAATCACAAAAACTGCACCATAGCAGCGCCGCCTGTTGAGCAAATCAGATCAAAATGTATAAAACATCAATTCCTGTCCAGGACTAACTGAATCTGAAGTTTGATGAAAATCCGTGCATTAGTTCCGGAGATTGAGCTATTGTGGAAATCGTGAAAAATTCTGCATAGAAGCACCATCTGTCGAGCGATTTACGCCAAAAACTAATCAGCCCAAATTTATACAGGGGACTAACTAAATATAAACTTTTATGAAACTCCGTGCATTAGTTATTGAGATAGAGCGCCCACAAAATTTGTGTCATACACAGACAGACTCACAGACTTACAGACAAACATTTTGTAAAAACATGTTTTTCGGGTTCTCTGACCCCTAAAACATGTAAACCCGTCAAAAACCAGAATTCGAAAATTTTCATGAATCCAATACTTTCTTCTTCTAAAGATAGAAGAAAGTAAAAAATGTAAAAGTTAATTTTGAATTGTTTTTGTGCATTTGCTGAATATTCATATACTATTCGTATAATGGCTTCGATTCTTTTAAATGAAGTCTTACTTTACTATTGCTTTCTTAATTTTCATGCGACTAACCATAAAAAAATACTGTGTTATTAAATTAGGCGAATTGTCAAAGAAAGGCTAACATTTACTTTCATCTAATTCATTTAGTTATGTGAATTAACATATTGTAATTTGATTTTTTTTCTTATCAAGTTTAAACATTAACTGTTTTTTTTTCTCCTTGTAAGTAAAAATAAGTTGTATGTTACAGAAATTCTGATGATATACAAGTATCGTAAACAAAGATGTAATAAGTGTAAATCAACATACAATTAATTTAATGCCTAATTTTTTAAGTTAATGCAGAATGTGTAAATTAATGTGTGATTGTAGATTGTACATTTTATAAAATCTAAACATAAGAGCCAACACAAGTCACGCGAAGAAAGTCTAACGTTAACGTAAAACATATGGCAGAAATCTTTACAGATTTTTCGCTTATATTTTAATATTTTTAAAAGACGTTTTTGCATAGGATACCTGAGGTCAATATCCAATGTTGTACGTTTGTACTTTTCCAATTTTGGTTATAGTTTTGTTATATGAACATAATTTCATTTTCAGAACCGGTTTCAACCGGTTCCAAAAGTGAAAGTGTCTGCATATAAAAAGTTTGGAGCCAAATGGAGGAAAAAGTACAAAAGCACAACATTAGATATCGATCTCAGATATTCTACGCAAAATTATTCGAATAGATCAATTTATTTTCATATTTTGTGTGGTCTGAGTAATTAGTACTTTTGTATTGACAATATTATCATTAATTAGCAGTTCTACCAAAATACTAAATTAAAAAGCTAAAACTAAATTTAAAAATTCTAATTTCTTTCAAAAACTAAATCCAGTTAATTCAAAGCATTGGATTATTTTTGTATACATTAAAATCTTTACATCGTTTATTACGAACTTCGGTTACTGCGGACAAAAAAGGGCCTCTGTTGAAAGTCCTCACTAACAGGAGTTCAATGTAGTTCACAATACATGCCTCTGTTGAAAGTCCTCACTAACAAGAGGTCAATGTAGTTTACAATACATGCACTATCACTTACTATGTTCTTCCACCATTTTTCACACAAAGCCAGGCAAGTGTCTTACTAAATTTTGTTAAATTACCTTCATTATCGTTAACCCATACTATCCAAAGCCAGGATTCTTGCCAATAGTACATGTAAAATAGACCAAAATTTGAGAAAAATGCAATAACTGATGGCCATTCACAAAAACTTGTGAAAATTTCGTTTTTGCACTACAAATGAAGATCTGATTACCCCCCCCCCCCACAAAGAAAAAAAAGTTAATTTACCCTGTTTTTTGGGGGGGTGGGGTGGTTGAGGTGTGCAAAAGGGGAGAATTTTACTGACAGCTATTTAATGACAGATAAAATAAGGCGATTATTATTATTAAAAAAAAAGTGGTAGCAATAAAGCGATTTGAAAAAAAAAACGAACAAGAAACAGTCTTCCGAACAGGTGAGTATAATATTTGCTTTATTTAATGTCGTATTTAATGACAGATAAAATACGGCGAATATTATTATTTAAAAAAATGGTATCAATAAAGTGATTTGAACAAAAACAACAAAAATGGGAATAGTTATCCGAACAAATGAGTTTGAAATTCGCCTTATTTAATGACAGATAGATTAAGGTGAATAATATCATTTAAAAAAAGTGGTAGTAATGAAGCGATTTGGGAAAAAAAACAAAAAAAAAACAAGCAAACAAACAAACATAAAAAACTTAAAAAAACAAGAAATAGTTCTCCGAACAAATGGATTTAAGTAATGATCAAAATTCAGGATTTAGTTCGAACACAGACACATGTATTTATCAGTGAATAAATGGATCGCGACTCTAATTTCCTATCCATATTTTATATGATATAATGCGCTCTTAAACTAAGAAAGTTATTCAACAGTTATTCTGAACCACACTGTATAGATTTTATCCTAATTGGATTTTTTTTTCATGCGGAATCTATATTTATCCTTGAAAAACTGCGATAAAAGAATCTAGCTTCAGTAATAAGATTAATGCTCTTTTGGAGGTCTTTGATAAAATTTTATCAGGTGAAGTTATCGTCTACTTCGCTATAAGAAAAGAATTTGGAAAAACTCATTGTAATTTTACGGCATTATCAGCTTCATATAAGTTTCTATTATTCATTTCATATCTAAAGCAATCTAAATATATGTTTATTAATAAGTGAATTATCATAAAGGTCACGAAAAGGTGAAATAGTGTATCTTTCACGATATTTTTTTTAAATGTAAATACGCGTAATTCCTTTTGCTGATATATAGGGTAAAGTTCCGAACTTGAGCCAAGGAAATTTGTTATCACAGAAAAAAATGATTAAATAAACGTGCAAATAACTTTTTAAAATATGCTTTTATAATCTATCAATGTTTATCTAAAAATGTACGCCTCATTTTATGACTGGACTTCATGCTGTTCCAGAACATATCTACTACAATATATGAATTTAGGTAGGCGTCGAGCATGGAAACTGGGCTGCATTCAATCATTCTTGGTAGAAAGCGCAAACTTATGAATTAAAAAATAATAATAATTTTTGTTCAGTTCGATTTAAGATATGGCACACAAGAAATCAAAAGCATTTTCATATTACTACAAATGTTACATTGCTGAAGCAAGCAAATATTTGTGATTGTGTCATGTGATAATAGATTTAATTTTTAAAAACCTTTGCTCAGTTTATTTTTGAACTATGACAACAGAAAAGAAAAGAAGCATTGTTTAAACTATCTATTCAGGTTTTCTAAAATATATTCTTAAGTTCTGAAAATATAAAAATATTGTATTGCCACCAGGAACACGCAACTGTACAAAATTTCCAGAACTCTAGTGCAACAGGAAGTGGGTGAAAATTGAATAGTAAAATTACATCCTAACATACATGAAGCAAGCTAAGTTAAATAAAAGCGTGTAATGAAACAATTTACAAATGTTAACCATATAAATGTTACTGTTAATTCTGAAATGTGTAATAATGCAATTATTAACCGCTTCCCTTATTATCCCGAGTTATTTCGGGTTCGTATATATGACAATTAATTGCTAACCCAAGAAAACTCCGGCGTGGCATAATTTGTCACTACGATTTGTTTTATCACGTTTTTACTCGACCTGAAGCTTAAAAAGAAAGAAAATATTCTCATACTATGTAATAAATTATATATAATTAAATTATATATAATATTTGATTGGCAGTTTTCCAAGTTTTGTGATATGAAATGCAATGATGTGATTGCAAAAAATGGGATGATTTTTTGCAGTTTTTTTTTTTTCAAAAAAAAAAAAAAAATAGTAAGGGAAGTGGTTAACGAGATTGCAGGCGGCGGCTACACAAACCATCACCTCATCGAGTTCACGTCTGAAATTCTAGGATTAGATAAAAATCGATTAGTATATTAAAATGAAAGTGGTCTGCCAAGTCATATCTTGGCGGAAACCATCTGCAGATCCAGCATATTAGAATAGAAAAGGATAAAAGATAGGAGGAATTTTATTAGAAAACTCAATTGAAATCTACCTTTCAACCACTAAAATTGGATCTGCAGGTGGTTTCCATCAAGATATGAGTTTTCAGAACAGTTCCATTTTTAATAGGCTGAGCAAATTCTATCTAATCCTGGATTTTATCCATGAACTTGATAACGTGATGATTTGTGTAGTCGCTACCCAGCCTATAAGAATTGTAAGGAAAATGTGTAACAATGCATTTTATTTAAGACTATTGACTATAAATTTCATGTTGTAACTCATTCTAGGATGTTGAAAATTTTAATTCATTTTTTAAAACTTCTTCCGGAAGCTCCGAACGGGTTAGTGTTTGAGGCACATGAACTTCAGTGCTGATGTTTCTTGTCACATGACAATTCACAGTGACTGAAAGATACTTAACCAATGTTATACGATAGATGAAATAAGGCAACTATAATCAAGAGGTAAGCACGATTTCCACTGGAAATCTGGATCACATAATTGTTGCCAGGTGTTCCGCGTAAATCGGGGTTCCAAATGCTCTGGACACCAGTATTTTAAAGTAATTTTCTTCGCCTTATTCAATAGTAGAATTATCTGCGATTAAAGATGGCCAAATAAACTTTAAGAAATTAATGGTGTCCGGAGCATTTATGGATCCCTGACTTACGCGAAACCTGGCAACACTAATCACATGTAACTTTGAATAAGTAACACAAAGTCAGGATTAATCGTAACCGGCCCATTCTATAGAAAATGTTATTTTTACGGCATATGGTAGTTAATGGTAGTTATTTATTTATTTTTTTTTTTCTTTTAGAGATTTTACATAATAGAACACATTAAAAATATACATTTGATAGTAATTGTGGATTTTTTTTTATATACTTTTCTATAATAGAAGAAAGTATTGTAATCGAATTTTTTTTCTATTTCCAGTTTTCGACGGATTTGCATGGTTTTACGACGTTTATAGGGCCCAGAGATTCCAAAAACATGTTTTTTTTTTTTAAATATCTGTCTGTCCGTGTGTTTCCTCTTGTATCATCGAAAAGTGTATGAAGTTGTGCATATAATTGAACCAAATTTCATGTACGTAATTTTGACAATTGCCAGCAGGTCTCAGTGTAATTTAGGAATAGTCTGCCTGATGGGGGCGCTGTAATGGTGATTTTTTGCCATTTTCTTTATTGAGTTATTGTAAAGTGTACGAAGTTATGCATAGAATTGAACTAAACTTCATATATATGTTTTTGACTATGGACGTCAGGTCCCAGTTGAAAATGAGATAGTGATTTTGGGGCGATTTTCTCGATTCTTTGCTGTTTAAGTGAAGAATTTATTAAAATTGTCCGACAAAATTTTACATTTAGATGTAATAGGCCGAATTTAGTATAAAATTTTGTAGAAAATCGGGACTGCGATAGCGATTTTTGTTAAAATTTCGGGGCAAGATAGCGGTAGACCAAGCTGTCCTGGTGTATACTAGTTCCTGAGAACGCGAAGGCCTCGCTGAGCGGGATGCCGGGAAGTCGTAAGGCGATGATATAAGATTAGACTAATCCAGGCCAGATGTGGGAAAAATCATACTGAATCACCCATTGTCCAATTTAGGTTTAATTTTCGACTTCGACTAGGTTTAATTTCGAGTATTTACATGTATGAGATAGAAGAAAGTTTCGATTGCCACATCCGACTATTTTATTTTGGTAATGAACGAGAATAAATTTTTATACTCCGTTACATGTTACAACTACTTATCTGTATTTGCTTATTATAGGTGGAATGTCGATATAAAGAAAATGACCTGGCATAAAAAAGAAAACTTTCATATGTATTTTCCGGCAACCTATTCACTGTTTCATATACTCACTTGTTTTATCAGTTTTAAGGTCTCACCTGTTTAAGATTTTAAAGTGAAATATCTACTTATCTTGTCTGCCCGCAGCATGTCAACCTTTGGACTTTCTGCTGATAAAAAAAACAACCAATCAACATCGATAACTCCAAAATATTCTTATCTTTTCCGTATTCAGAAGTCGCAAGCCCTTCAGTTTAATGATTTGAGTTCGTTTTGTCATTAAAAAAAAATCCATTTTAATATTTTTTTTATTTCTTATATAGATATTTTTTTAATTAACGAAAATATATCGTCAGTAATATAAAATTTTTCAATTTTTTAAATCATTAAAATAAAATGCCATTTTAAAAAGTACAGTGACGTTTATTTTCGCACTAAGAATAGTAGTTAATTAACACCCCCAAACGCCTTTATATACACTGATACACAGAAAAGATTGCATATTTTAATAAATAATTTTTTCTCGAAAAGTTTTGTTGGAAAACGTCGAAAGCTCATATGCACAATAAAAAAAACAGTATGCAAATTAGGGTTAATTATGATTTTTTAAAACCAATCAAATCAGCCGTTTCAGCGGATGGGGCGACAAAAGCATGAATTGCAAAGTAGTTGGTTTTTGAGAATGGATTACTCTTTTAATTTGTTGTTGCTTCTAGTGGTGACTTTGATTTTCTTGTTGATGATAGGTTAATTACGTATCAAATGGATGAATTTACGCGTAGTTGTGTTATCAGTATGATGGAGTCGGGTCGATGTTGCCAAACTTGTTGGTATCGACAGTCTACGGCTTAATTACTTTGGCAACGCTACATTTCAACGGAAATGCAAGTAGGAGTCCTGTAGAAGGTCATTCACTTACATCAATACCATCAAATGACTGATTTGAGGCATTAACTGCCTGGCGGCACCGTACCGTACAATGCTAGCAAGAACGATAACATCAGAGTTAAATGCTGCTGGTCGGCAGCTAGTTTCACGACATACTTTATACAGGCGACTTAGTTAACATGGTTTTTATGCCAGACGCTGACAATATGTGTCCCACTTACCTTTCGTCACTGGGCGTTAACTTCCTGGAGCAACCAAACAATGCTAGCAAGAACGATGACATCAGAGTTAAGTGCTACTGGTGGGCAGCTAGTTTCGAGACATATTGTATACAGGTGACTTAGTCAACATGGTTTTTATGCCAGACGTACAACAATATGTGTCCCATTTACCTCTTGTCACTGGTGTGATCGGTATAAGTGGTACAGGTAGTACGCAATGTGGGTCGCAAACCAATGGAGCAATCTGATATTCTCTGACAAATCCACGTTTAGTTTACAGAGTGACAGTAGGCATGTTGTCATATTCAGAGACACTGGCTTGCGATATAACCCATAATTCATACGTAAATTGCAATAACATAGGGGGGATGGTATACACGATGGGGCGGCGGCATTATGATCAACGGACATACGCCGCTCACTATTGATATCGATCAGGCCTATGATGAGAAGTGAATGAAACACATATTGTCCGACATCTGGAATAAAAACAATTTTGATTAAGTCGCCTATATACAGTTTGTATTCGCGAAACTAGCGGCATTTTACTCTGTTGCTATTGCTCTTGCTTGCATTGTTCGGTTGCGACGGGCCGTTAATGCCACAAATCGGTCATCTTATGGTATTTTGATATGCAAACTACCTATTAAGGCACTTTTTCAAGAATTTCCTTTTGAAATGTAGCGTTGCTAGTGTCTCAAAACCGTAGATTGGTCAATACCAATAGCTTTGGCAACAACGGCCTGACACTATCATGGCTTCATCATACTGAGAACACGACCACGCGTAAATTCATCCATTGGGTACGTAATTAACTTATCATAAAAAAAGATCAAAATTACCATTAGCAATAACAACAAAGTAAAAGGGTCATCCATTCTTACAACCCAACTACTGTGCAATTTGCGCTTTTCTGGTCTTATTCCCTGAAACGGCTCATTTGATTAATTGCAAAAATCATAATTACTCTTAATTTGTATACCGTTTTCTTATCATGTGTATGAATCATCGTTTTCCAACAAAAACGCTTTGAGAAAACAATGATTTATTGAAATATCCAATTCTATTGGACATCAGTGTTGTATATTCAATTTTTCCATGGCAAAATAAAATTGCATCTGTGGTTACAAATGTCGAATATTTTCTATATTTTACTGAAAATATCGTAAGCCGTGATTAAATCATTAACGTTGGTTTATTTTTTTCGTAGTGAATTCTCAGATACAATATGAACTGCAGCTTTTCTTAGGCACATCCTAAAATTTTATAAGCGTTTCAACTTATTAAATAAGTTGTTCTTGCGCATTTATAGCCCAAAATGAAAGTTAGACATTTGTCTATTTCCTTTCAGACATATTTTCGTGCACAGTCAATCTATCTGGTTGTCGATTTCTTTAGACATTTAAAATCTTATGTATACGTACGAGAAAATGGGTTCTGCCAGAGAATGATATAAAAATAAACACAAACTTTACATAAGTAGATTACATAGTTAAGAATTTTTATCAGTTCGGTTGTTTCAAAGATAGTAAAATTTCTTTTTACTTTCTTCTATCTTTACAAAAAGAAAGTATTGGATAAGTGAAAATTTTTGACTTCCGATTTTTGGCGGATTTACACGTTTTAAAGGACAGAAATCCGGAAAAAAAGTGTTTTTAAAAAATGTCTGTCTATGAGTCTGTGACTCTGTCTGTATGTGATACAAATTTTGTAGGCGCTCTATCTCAAGAACTAATGCACGGAATCAATTAAAATTTATATTCAATTAGTCCTTGATATAAATTGATGCTGATTAGTTTTTCATGTAAATCGGTCAACATGTGGCGTTACTATGCTGCATTTTTCATGATTTCCACAATAGCTCTATCTCAAGAACTAATGCAAGAATTTTCATTAAACTTAAGATTCAGGTATACTTTGATAAATATTGGTGCTGATTATATTTTAGTATAAATAGCCCAACTAGTGACATTGTTATGCAGCATTTTGCGGGAATAAAACTATTTTAGCTATAGTCATATCTCAAGAACTAATGGACAGAATTTCATATCTTTAGAATCCTCGTGATGGGCATAGGTTGTCATTCAATTTTGGCATCGTAATAGCGAATTTTGGAGTATTAACATGTATGAGATTGAAGAAAGTTTTGGAATTGCCACATCCGATTAGTTTATTCTTTTTGTTTTCATAATAAAATCATTTTGTAACATTTAAATCATTCATTATTTAAGTATATGATATTCGCTGTATTGAAAATTTAATAAAAGCATAAATTATTTTTATTTCATTTGTTTCATTAACTGAGCATTTGGTGAAATCTGCCCAGAGTCAGTACGCAAGAATCGGATTGCGGAATTCACTTCAGGATTCTTGCGGTATTGCGTTATCCTACTTATTTTGCAGTTTCCAATTCCTAATGGGGAACTAATAATAGTTATGCTAAAATGAAAAATATAATTTTCATTTTGTTGTATTTTCGAAAAAGAAAAAAATTGCAAGTCTCTTACCAAAACACCCAATTCCCTCCAGGCCATATCTTTCTGGACATTCACAAGTGAGTTCACCATCAATAATCTTGCACTGACCTCCGAAACATGTGTGCATGCTGCAAGTACCCCCTGAAATGAAAGTGACAGTTAAACGATTATTTTTTACCTGGATAGCTTATTTCATTAAGTCAGGCATGCCAGTATATATGCAAACATAACTGAGCTTTTAGGTAGCTTCCATTACAAAAAGCAAAAAGCTACATATTGCAGCCGTTTGGAAGAAAGAAATTACGGAAAATTTCGGTATATTTTCCTCGAGACCTCAAAATCACCCTCCACTCAAATGTTGATATATATACATATATATGAGCTTTGTCATACGATAGCACTCGTATTTATAAACCGATATGAATGTAACTAAGTTGCTCTCAGCTCACTCATATTATGCTCAGTGAGATCTCGACCGAGTTCGTTAGTCAGCTTGGTCCGCCATCTTGTTTTAAAATACCGGACACTTAAAGATATGAAGCTAAAAAAATATAACAAAAAAGAATAGGAATTCAAATTTATTTTTGGTTTCATATTTTGATCTTGATACAAAGGTTCTGGAACATTTTTTTGTTTTGCCTCAATTATATAAAAAAAACAAAAAAAACAACAACAACAAAAAAAAAAACACTGAGATATAGCAGTTTGAAAATCTACGGTGGCTGACAGTTTAAAACAAAGCAACAGATTAAAAAAAATCAGGGATTAATTTGTGAGTTTTTGTGGATGTAGTTTCTTGACAATCGTCTTTCATTGTTGTAACCATTTTTCTACTCATACGCATAAACTAAATGTTCATAACTGCTAGCCTCTAATTCTCGCTAAGCTTAGCGACATTTAGCGAAATATGGCCAAAATTGGATACCAAAAATAAATCGCCATAAATAAAGCCAATTCGGCTACGGATGATTAATTTGGCAAAATTCTCATTCAAATTCCGTATCGGCGAAAACTGAGAATGAATCTTCTCTAATCGGGTTCTTAACATTTTAACTACGTGTTTTCGAATAAAATTCACTGAAATATTAAAGCCAAGAAATAGATAAGGCACCCTTTCCTCCAGTATAGTCTTGAAGGACTTGTATGAATGAAAAAGTCAAAAACATGTCCTGAAAAATACTTCCGCCCCGTCATTTATAAATAAATTTCCGTAAATAAATAAATAGAAATGCTTAATTCATCTTTAAAAGTTAAAGTTAAACTTACACTAAGTGCAAAATTACGTAAAAGATGACACAGTATTTAAAATGTTAAATTATTTTAATACCTTAGTATACTTTCAACTATAAAACATAGTCTTCTTCGGAGGAATATAAGAAATACAACAGTTATTGATTGAACGCCTATTTTTTTTTTTTAAATTAGGCGTTTAATCAATAACTGTTGTATTTCTTATATTCCTCCGAAGAAGACTATGTTTTATAGTTGAAAGTATACTAAGGTATTAAAATAATTTAACATTTTAAATACTGTGTCATCTTTTAAGTAATTTTGCACTTAGTGTAAGTTTAACTTTAAATTTCCGTCTTAAAATAACTCTGAGGAGAGTCATTCCATGTCAATTCAACCAGACCTTGTAACCCGACCCCCAGAGATTTGGATGAAACTCGGTGTATATACTAATTCTATCATAATATGAATACATCAGAAATTTTTCCTTCCTAGACGTTATAGTTTGTGAGATATGGGGGGTCCAATTTTTGGATTTTTATCAAATCGCACATTTCTGAGTCTGCATTTTTAGACTGCAGTTCCATCTTCAAAAAATTGTTTCTTTGGATCTAAAATGCGAATCATCTTAAAAATATCACCGTAAGTACATCAAAAGACGCAGATTTTAATAAAAAATATTTAAAAAATTAATTTTAAATATTTAGGGCCAAAAAATTAAACCAAAGTTGAAAGTTGTGGTTATTTTTCCAAATTTTTGCGACTTTACGAAGAAGGCTCTACACAAAAAGGCAAATGAAATTTCCAATTTTTTTTTTTTTTTTGTTTTAAATAAAAGTTTACACTTTGGGCTTTCTATTTATGAAATAAAAATGATGTCTTTCTCATGGCTTATGCAAAATTTTTAACTTATTTTGGGATGCCGTACCTGTCAAGAGATAAATATCTTTAACTTTGCTTATGGTACCTAAATAATTGCTGTATTAACATTTTAAATATAAATTTATTAATCATTTTGATTTATTTCCTAAAATGAACCCTTAAAATCAGACTGATTTATTTATTTTCATAACAGTAGAAAATTTGTATGTTATTGGCACATATCACACATTATCTGAAATTGCATTGTTCTCAATCGTATCGCATATGTTTGTCACATAAATGTACATCTATCATTGGATTCAGTGGTACAACATTTCTATAAATACTTTCACAAAGGTAGTATGTAATGAATATGTACAATATTTAATGGAGGGGGGTGTAGATATTGAAATCATAGATTTTTTTTTCTCATTTTACTCAGAAAAAACAAAGCAAAACTTTACTTTGTAAATAAAAAAAGAAGCACTTATATTAAATAAATTCAACAAGTCATAGGAACTACAGTAATTAATTATTTAGGTACCACAGTTTAAATTAGACATATTAGAGAATTTTTTTTTCCTTGAATGGTGCAATTTCCCAAAACAGGGCAAAATTTTTACATAAGCTAGGAGAAAAACTTCATTTTTATTAAAATTGAAATAATCATTAATTAAATCTAATACATTAAATAAAATTGCTTATAAATAATTTAAAGACTTAGATTGTTGTATTTTTTTATGTAACAAATAAAGAATTTGATAAATTATGTGCAAATTTTTAAAGTTAAAAAATCAGAATAAACATTATATTTAAAAGATTGAAATTCAAAAATATAACTGAGCTAAATATAAATATAGAAATAAATGACGTACTTTTGCAGTATCACTTAGACTTATTTTGCAACATTCTTTTTTTGTGCAATTTAAAATTTATATTTATTATGAATAAGCAACATTGAGAACCAACATTGAGAAAATGGAACTGCAGTCTAAAAATACAGACTCAGAAATGTGCGATTTGAGAAAAATCCAAAAATTGGACCCCCCCCCCCCATATCTCACAAACTATGAGGTCTAGGAAGGAAATTTTTCTGATGTATTCATATCATGATAGAATTAGTATATACACACAGTTTCATCCAAATCCCTGGGGGTCGGGTTACAAACCATAAAAAATTTGGTGGAATTGACATGGAATGACCCAGGAATTAAGCCACAATTTGGAAAATATTGCGAATTCATGTTTTTGGCACGTATTTTTATTATAAACTTTTATATGAGTCGCTGTTATAACAATCCACTTTTACAGATTCTTCCTGAAAAATCAATGTTTCACAAGAAATGCAAATAAATAGAGATACATAGAGTCACATTCGAATTTGATATATCGACCACAAGGTGCAGTTCGTTGCTAGTTATGCGACGATATTCCCAGGCTAATAATGTGAAACCAATGGCAGCGTTCTTTACAAATTGATTTCAATATATTTAAACGTGTTTTACATAAAATATCTGAGGTCGATGTCAAATCGACTATCTTTGTTATTTTTCGATTTTGCTTGAAGTTTTTTCATGAGGATACTTTCAGTTTAAAAAAAGGTACGAAATTACAACGTTAGACATTGATCTCACATATCCTATAAAAAATAATTAAAAGTATTGAAATGCAAACGAGAAATTTGAAAAGAACTCTGACATTGTTTTAATATTAGCTTGAGAGTGCCTTATGTAGACTAGTGTAGACATTGAGCTTAAAATACACAGCTTTTATTCTTCCAACATATCACAAAAGATATTTCAAAATTGCACAAACATATTCATTAAACAATTTTTTTAATCAATAGTTTATAAAAATAGAGCAATATGAAATTTTATTTAAGCATACCGACAATGTTATTTGTAAAGGTACAGTGGGCCCTCAATCGAAAAAACATTTTAAAACATCCAGTTTTTATTTTTTGTATAAAAAATATATCCATGGCCACAGCTTTCGAATGCAAAATAAATATTTTTATGATAATTTTTAAGCAAATTATGTGCATTTTTGTGCTGTCACAGGCAATAATTGGTTTAGCCACATCCTATAAAAACGCTCTTTACTCAGTTGGCAACATTTATGAACAAATATGCTATTAAATTAAGCAAACATTTCTATTATATTTTAGTACTTACATAAAAGCGTAAACAGTTGGCCGTTGTACCTTTGATAAGACTGTACAGATTTATTCCCCATGCAAAAGGTTGTTTTTGCCGACTTGACGACTTTTTTTTACCAAAAGAAAAATATGTCACGGAGTATATTATTATTAAAAAATATATAAAATGCTCATTAAAATTTCATTTTACTAATGCAACTAGATACTACACACATAAAGGAGTTCATTTTCTTTACGTTACTATACCGACAAAACATGTATGTAGATAATATTCTTTAATATTTGCGCATTCTACCTCTAGAAAAATTTCAAGTATTGTGAAAAGTTCATTCATTATAGATAACTTTAGATATAGAATAATGACAGAAAATAAGGTTATCTAAGTTTAAATTTTCATAATTTCTTCTTTCTAATACATCTTTTCTAATTTCAGGTTATTTCTCTAAATTCTAGTTTACTATACTTTATAATATACAAAACAATCAAAATGCATTAAAGTTCTTTAAAATCATTTTCAAGGACTTTGTATTTTAAATGTTTTGTATATTGCGGTGTATGCACCTTTAATTAATAATGATACTTGTTTTTTTTCTGTAAATTTTAATGCAATGAACTTTGGTATAGTACTATTTTAGAATTCCTTTGTAAAGAATAATTACCAAAAAATCTTCTTGTATTAAAAAGTATACTTTTTCGTGGATTTTTTATGAGTTTTTTCTGTCGAAATATACACATTTTAAAAATACTATCTTCATTCAATTTTCAATAATTTTGTAGATCTAAAATTTCTTAAGTAGTGCTATAGTATATGTAAAAGTCCTAGAGAGAGATATTTTTAATTTTCTTTTTTAATTGTGTCGGAAAAAAAATAAATTTGATCGGAAAAATATCAATTATGCATTCAATGAATACATTTTTTAAGTTTACTAAAAGCGATAGTATTTTCCTGTAAGCCACATAACAGAGGTTATTAGTAAAAAATTTCGCTATCTATAGCAATTTTTTTGTTTAGCCTATTTTAGTGTTTAAGCAAGTAGTTCGATTACACATCAGTTAAACTTATGTTTTATTTATTTTTTTATTAGCTAAGCTTTAATGTTTTTATGGAATATTGGTTGGAAATAAATGATGAACTATTTACATCATTTCAAGTACAAACGGTTTATCTTCTTCAATCTGGCAAATTTCATCGGGTGGATTAAAAAAAAAAATGCTCGAAAGTTATTTTAAAATCCTAAAAACTCAGTAAATTGAGGTAAAGTTTTCCAATAAATTGTATCTGAAAGTACATTTCATAAAGTACATTTTTATCTATTCGATGGCGTAAAAACTGAAAATTTGCGGTAAATGAACAAAATAGATTGCTCGTGTTGTGGTCACCGTCGATATGACGTCAGTGTTACTCATTGTCATATTTTTTCCTGTGTAACGTAGATACATAAATATATAAGCTATTTTTTCTATTTCTAAAGAAATGAACCTAAAATATTACTCTATATCCTCTTAAATGATAGAATACTTACTTATACATACACCGGCTCTCAAAGTATATCCAGACGGACAGACGCATGTTTCAAATCCTCCATTTCGTACCACACATGTTCCGTTCAAGCAAGGTGTTTTCGTACATTGCTCTAAAAATCAATAAAACCATGATAAAATATTTATTTGAAAAAAATCACAAAGCTATATTATGTAACATGAATTCATTTTGTTTTAATTAAACAATTTAATATGAAATGTTTCAGCCCGGGAAGGGTTTTGGTTACTTATTTGATATAAGCTGATTTTCAAGCAACGTAGTTTATCTTTCTTAATAAATCATGAAAGCAACCATCAGCCGTAGGTGCATGTGGTTTCCGATGCCACAACATTGACCAGGTAATGCGAAATGAACTGAAGCTCGATTACGGATCAATGACGCGTAATCGAGCTTTCGTTAATTTTTCTCCTAACGACAGTTGATGGCTCTCATTGGGGTTGAATAAATAAGTCCAATTGCATATTTGTATATCAATTTGTATAAACTGGTCAACCAAAAGTGTCGCCACGAATTAGTAGACACTGAATTATTGAATTACTTCTTTTGTTTAATTAATCCTGAAATGCTGTGTGTTGCTTTTCGACAACATACCCAATTTAGGCTTCTAAAATACTATTAGAATAATATTGAAGCTATAATGCCTAATGTTGCCAACAAAATACATTCTGAAAAATATTATTAAATCGATTTTCAATATGTAGATGGCAACACTTGTGCTGTTTAAGAATAAAGATAGATTTCTTTTTTCAGTTGTTGCTACTTGTTCTTTTTGTTTTGTTTGGAAGCATGCGAAATACCCTATTTTGTTCTGCAGTGAGCAAGTAAAATTTATTTTTTATTATAGTTCCTAAAATTCTTGTGTGTATAATATTATAGAATTTTATCAAGGAAAATTATTTTTCAATTCAATTTTATTGCCGATTAGTTACAAACTGTTTTTTAGCCGTAAACCTTAAAACAAAATTTGATTTTTGTAAGTATTTTCCCCCATGATTTATTTAAAAAATGAAAGCCGAAAAACATCAATACAATGATTTTTGAAAAATCAGCATTTAAGGGTTAAATGTGGGTTCATAATAATACTGAAACGGTTTTTTTTTTTTTTTTTAAGAATCATTTTTATAAAACATCTCGAATGATAAAAGAAAACCAGATATTGTCTTGTAGCAAAGCGATATTGGGCCAGTTAGGTTATATTAGTTATATAATTGCTAATATTAACAATACTGACAAGAAATACTCTTTCAAAATTGGGATGGTTGCATTTTTTCCAATATTGGTGTAATATTAACAAAACAAATTTCACAATCATATTTCTAATATCATTAATGTCACAATATTTCTGAGACTGCCATTTTTTTGCAAATATTTCCAATTTAAAGTCTATAGTTCTGTAGTGTCATTTCATTGCATATACATACCGTATAAATTCAATATTTAACCAATGTTGGAATTTATTTCCAATAAATGTCGTAATGGCCTTCCCTATACTTAATTAGTATAGGGGAGATTCATTTGCTATTAGTGTGTTCATATAGATAAATATGTAAATATTTTAAAAAAACTAAACCGCTTTGTTAATTTAGACATTTGTCTGCTATGTGAAAAACTCTTTAGGTACCTTCTATTATAACGCTAACAATTTTAACAGTCCGAAAGTAAACAATCCGTAAAATTTCGATACTTTTTTACTGATCATAACCATCAGATCCAAAACCACTCATCGTTCAAATGTTAATATAAATAAATATATATCCGATTTTTCTCATGCGATATCACTCGTATTTATAAACCGATTTGGATGTGACTATGCCAAGTTTTTCCAAGAACTCGATAGAGTTGATGACTCTGGACTATGGCATTCGTAAGTCCAGGAAGTACAAATATAACGACGAGTCGTATCGCACCGTTTTCCAATCAATAACACTCAGTAGGATAGAGTATACGCACGGTCTTATGGAAACGTACAACATAAGCTTAAATTATGAACTTGGGTTGTTTTCAGGAAAAGTGTGTATACTAGGGATGCACAACCTGTGGCCCGCGGCCAAAAGTGGCCCGCGATGGGTTGACGTGTGGCCCGCGAATTCGTCAATGTATAGCTGTAAAAAATTGCAATTATTATCCATTGGTCGCAGGAAAAAAATCGTGAATTTCCCCCGATTTGCCGTGGGAAAATTAAAAATTTTGTCAGTCCGTTAAGAATCGCGAATTTCGTAGATCGGACTCGGAAAAAATGCTATTTCGTTGATCGAGCTCGGAAAAATGCGAATTTCGTGATCGGGTGCTGAAAAATAAGGAATTTTGTCGATGAGGCTCGGAAAAATTGCAAATTTCGTTGATCGGACGCGGAAAAAAATGTGAATTTTGTCAATCAGGCGCGGGAAAATAACAAATTTCGTTATCGGGCACGGAAAAATCGCGAATTTTGTCGATGAGCGCGGAAAAAATCACAAATTTCGCCGATCGGTCACGGAAAAATAGGAAATTTTTGTCGATCGGACTGTAAAAAATCATGAATTTCGTTGCTCGGACACGGAAAAATAGCGAATTTTGTTGATGAGACGCAGAAAAATCGCAAATTTCGTTGATCGGGCACGGAAAAATCGTCTGTTTTGTTGATAATGTGCGGAAAAATTAGGAATTTTTTTGATCGGCTACGGAAAAATCATCTACTTCGCTTATTTCTCGCGAGAGAAAAATCGCGAATTTCGTTCATTCACTGTAAAAAAAAAAAAAAAAAAAAAAAAAAAAAGGACTTAAAAACGGAGATTCTACTTGCAAGCTAGACGCCTGTACTATTTCTGTTTTTTACGGAAATTTTTTCTCATAAATTGCAGAAAAAATTCCGTTTTTAATCAGAAAAACGGAAATTTTTCTGTAATTTATGGGGAAAATTTTCCGTAAGAATTTTCCGTCCGTTTTTTTACAGTGTTGGACGAGGAAAAATCACAAGTTCCGTCGATCAGGCGCAGAAAAATAGCAAATTTCGATATCGGTTGATATTCGAACAAATTTCGTTATCGGTCACGGAAAAACCGCGAATTTTGTCGATGAGACGCGGAAAAAATGACAAATTTCGCCGATCGGGCACGGATACATTGCGAATTTTATCGATCGGACTCGGAAAAATCCCGAATTTCGTTGGTCGGATAGAGAAAAATCGCAAATTTGGTCGATCAAGCGCAGAAAAATTGCAAATTTCGTTAATCGGGCACGGAGAAATCGCCAATTTTGTTGATAATGTGCGTAAAAATTACAAATTTTGTTGATCGGCAACGGAAAAATCATCTACATCGTGTGTTTCTCACGAGAAAAAAATCGCGAATTTCGTTGATTGGGCGCGGTAAAATCACAAGTTTCATCGATAAGGCGCAGTAAAATAGCAAATTTCGTCCATCGGTCACGGAAATATCGCGAGTTTTGCAAGCGAAAGCTGGGTTCCCGGGGCGGTCATCCCCATCCCTGATTAGGGTCCGACAAATCGCGAGTTTTGTTCGTCGAAAACGAAAATATCGCGAATTTTGTCGATGATGCGCGAAAAAATTGGAAATTTCGTTGATCGGCTGCGGAATAACGTGAGTTTCATTAATTTATCGTTGGAAAAAACGCGAATTTCGTCAATTTGCCGCGGGAAAAAATTGCAAATTTCGTCAGAGTCAGTTAAGAAGCGCGCAGTGCGTTGATCGGGCTCTGAAAAATCGTGAATTTCGTTGGTAGGCCACGAAAATATCGCAAATTTTGCCGATCTCGTGCGGGAAAATCGCAAATTTCGTTCATCGGACAGAGATAAATAGCAAATTTCGTCCATCGGACTGGGATAAATAGCAAATTTTGTCGATCCGGCGCGAAAAAATAGTGAACGTTGTTGATCACGCACGGATAAATAGCGAATTTCGTCGATCAGGCGCGCATAAATCGCGAATTTCGTCGATCAGCGCGGAAAATCGCGAATTTTGTCGATCACGCTCGGGAAAATCACAAATTTCGTCGATCGGCTTCTGAAAAATCGCGAATTTTCTTGAGAGGTTTCGGAAAAATCGCAAATTTTGTCGATCGGCTTCGGGAAAATCTCGAATTTTGTCCATTGGCTTCGTAAAAGTTGCGAATTTTGTAGATCAGGCGCAGAAAAATCGCAAATTTCGTTGATCTGGCTCGAAAAAATTCCGCATTTCATTGATCAGGAGCAGTAAAATCTCAAATTTCGTTGATCGGCTCCTCCTCTCCCCTTCGTTCATAAAGTTCACATTTTTTTTCGTTACTAGCCACTTCCATGCGTATATTTGCTTTTTAGCACTTTTAATAAAACAAAATTTACTCTCCCGAATAAAGTCAAGCAATATTATCATTTCTTGATTATACTCCTTGCTATATCTGTTATAGTATGTACAAACGTAAACACTCACTGTTGATATATCCTTACCAACTGAATTGGATACATTGACTGGTTAGGAGAACCTAGATGGGTACCCCCCCCCCCCATCTGAAATCATATTTTTTGTCTGATTATAGGCCACAGATCACTTCTTCGAAAAAGAATTCTCTTCGCGTTCCTCATGTGGCCCTCGACAATCCAGACATTTTTGTAAGTGGCCCTTCTCTTAAAAAGGTTGTGCACCCCTAGTGTATACGGACTACACGACGGGGTTGGCAACACCTTTTACCCTTTTTGCCTTCATTTGATTCTAAAGCAAAGAGTGACGCGAAAACAACTGCTACGCGTGCAATCAGCACCAAATATAGAGAAGGAATTTCATCACATTATCTTCTCAGACAAATCTCAGATGTGAGTACAGCATTGTGATGATAGTATCTTCTCGAGAAACATCGTGGGAAAGGAACGATTCCAGCTTGCAGTGTCATCGTCACGTAGGTCCAGAACTCAGAGATTGGGTATGAAATGCATTGGGCACTTCACTGGGGTCGCCCTTTGTTCACATTGTCATTAGTTTGAACAGCCACTTGTACATTTGTTATGTTTTAAGACCCACGGATGTTTGGAATATTCGAGACTTTCATCATGCTACCTTTCAACAAGGCAATACATGATCAAATGTTACTTATGCTGCCCTGGGCGTCCTGGATACAAGGAGCGTTCGAGTATTGCCCTGTATAACACACTGTACAGATATGTCACCAATTCAGAACTTTTGGTCGATTGTTGGCCATAAATTGGCAGATCACCACTAGCTAAGCATTCAAAGAAATTAACCGTGGCATAGGGTCGAAAACACACGGACATTTACACCCATAATTGTCACCTAAACTCCGTTCAATTTGATTTACAGCAGGATTAGACATGATATTGCTTCCAAAAGTGGTTGCTCTGGGTGCTGATTTCTGGATATTTTGTAACTCAAAATTCTCTGCCAATCTAATCGTATGTTCTTCTCATTACACTGCATGAGGACAAAAAATACGAATATATTATTTGATTTCGATCTTTGTGCAGCCTTTTCAATACCCAACAATGGCATATTTTGTAAAAAAAAAATACCCTGAATTGTTTTAATCGATTCGACCCATTTCTATAATTCATTTCATTCGATTCGAACTCGAACCAGAAATTTTTTCGTAAAGTAAAATAAATAAAAGGCACCGAAAACTAATATAAATAAATATATTAAATAATTTTTTAAAGAAAATTCTGGTGTGAAGTATTTTTATTAAGGTTGAGTAAACTTTCAATAGGGTAGGAAGGTTAAAAGGATATGTTCCATGCCTAGAAAATTGTCGTCACAACTCAAATAATAGCATTTATAAGAAAAATACGCAAAATAAAACTCTAGGTTTCGTAGAATACGTAAATAGATGCGTGTTTGAATGTACCGAAGTTTAAGATGTTACGGAAAATGGTTTTGGCAATATTTCTTCCAGTGATGCGATACGTGAGATAGAGAAATTCATTTCTTTAATTTATTAAAATTGAAAATTAAAATCTCATTTGATCTGCGTAATATTCTCATTATCATGTCTATCATCCTACTTTTCCCAGCAAGAAAAATGTAACACTTACTTCTTTTGCATTCATCGCCCTCTAAATAGAAGCCTTCATAACAGGAACATACTTCTTGTTCGTTTACAACATCACATTTTCCATTCAAACATTTCCTGTCAGTACAAAATTTTTCTGGAAATAAAATTAGGATTACAAAAACAAACATTAAATCTCACTCTACAAATTTAATTTAAAAATTAACTTTATCAGACGTATTAGAGCATTAATTCATTAAAAGGCAGAGTTTGTGTAATTAAACATAAAAAAATTATTTACTGGAACTTATCAGAAATATTACATAATAATTTACATTAAAAGACTGGTGCACGAAAAGTCATGTATGGAGGCATATCAGAGATATTAGATTATCAATTACCTTAAAAGACGAATTTTTTTTAAATTTAATGTACTAAATGTCATTCACTTAAACACAACTTCAGCAATGCTTTTGAGAATGACTGTAGAGTTTCTGAAAACTGCGTAAGAACATTTTCCAATCTTGCATGGAGAGATCTTGTCCCACGTCTTTAAATATTTGGATCCGAAAAACGCTCTCTTTTTAAAGCTTGTTTCTGGTGCAGGAACGGAAGGAGATCTGCTACATGCAGTGTTGGCGATTACCTTAAAAGACGAATTTTTTTTTTAATTTAATGTACTAAATGTCATTCACTTAAACACAACTTCAGCAATGCTTTTGAGAATGACTGTAGAGTTTCTGAAAACTGCGTAAGAACATTTTCCAATCTTGCATGGAGAGATCTTGTCCCACGTCTTTAAATATTTGGATCCGAAAAACGCTCTCTTTTTAAAGCTTGTTTCTGGTGCAGGAACGGAAGGAGATCTGCTACATGCAGTGTTGGCGATTACCTTAAAAGACGAATTTTTTTTTTTTAATTTAATGTACTAAATGTCATTCACTTAAACACAACTTCAGCAATGCTTTTGAGAATGACTGTAGAGTTTCTGAAAACTGCGTAAGAACATTTTCCAATCTTGCATGGAGAGATCTTGTCCCACGTCTTTAAATATTTGGATCCGAAAAACGCTCTCTTTTTAAAGCTTGTTTCTGGTGCAGGAACGGAAGGAGATCTGCTACATGCAGTGTTGGCGATTACCTTAAAAGACGAATTTTTTTTTTTATTTAATGTACTAAATGTCATTCACTTAAACACAACTTCAGCAATGCTTTTGAGAATGACTGTAGAGTTTCTGAAAACTGCGTAAGAACATTTTCCAATCTTGCATGGAGAGATCTTGTCCCACGTCTTTAAATATTTGGATCCGAAAAACGCTCTCTTTTTAAAGCTTGTTTCTGGTGCAGGAACGGAAGGAGATCTGCTACATGCAGTGTTGGCGATTACCTTAAAAGACGAATTTTTTTTTTAATTTAATGTACTAAATGTCATTCACTTAAACACAACTTCAGCAATGCTTTTGAGAATGACTGTAGAGTTTCTGAAAACTGCGTAAGAACATTTTCCAATCTTGCATGGAGAGATCTTGTCCCACGTCTTTAAATATTTGGATCCGAAAAACGCTCTCTTTTTAAAGCTTGTTTCTGGTGCAGGAACGGAAGGAGATCTGCTACATGCAGTGTTGGCGAACCTATGGCATGCATGCCAGAGTTGGCAATTAAGATAATTTTTCTGGCACGCGAAAAATTTTAATTTGGTAATCGTTATACAGATAAAATCATTTTTTCATTTCTGTTATAAACAATAAAATGTTATTCCATACAGCACAAATAATGCTAGTAGTTGTTGCAACAATTAACACATCAGAATAATTTTCTTCTCCTGTCATGGTATGAAGAGTTTTCGACAGGTATTTTTACTTTCTATATGAATTTAAAAAGCTGTAATTTTCAAATGAATTTCGTTTGGCAGTCACTGCAATAAAATGGCAAATAGATCGTATTTAGTTATGTATATTTGTAAAAATAATAAAATATGAACCAGATATAAAGCATTTTTAATCGAACGTACGTGTACAAGAGCAAAAGTCTCATATATTATAATTACATTGTTTGATGCAACTAGGAAAATTATAACCGAGATGTGGCATTAATTATAAGTTAAAAAATTAATGGAATAAAAACTCGTATTTTTTTCCATTATTACAGTACATAACGCATAAATGAATCCTATTTACGACTTAAAAATTCATTCATTTAGTAGCTGATTCCAGTGTACAGAAAAATCGTATTTTGATTTTTAATATTTTTTAATTATTAATGCATGAAAGCAACTGATTTTATAACCAGTGTTTCATATAAACATCGTACTCTTCAAAATTATTTTTGTATAAGTTTGGCACATTACATTGTTGATGGATATTGTTTGTGAGTTTTCGGCACGCGCACAAGAAAAAGTTCCTGTGCTAAAGGTTCCTGATCCTGTGCTAGAGCAGCATTTGTGCGTTACAACACCTCTATATGCCATAAGCATTTTTATGACGGCAGCCGAATTTTTACTGGGTGTACTCAAAATCTTCTGACGAGCGATTGTCTGCGACATCGAAATAAAACTTTTCGCTATTTTTTTATTAATTGTGCAGTCATTGTCAAAAATACATTATAAATAACTAGTTGCGTAGCAACCCGTTGTGTTGCTTTTTAATTGCATGAGACAATCGATATTTTTGCGAAAAATGAAATCTTAACTTTATTGTAAATTTAGAAAGCCATTACAATATTAATTTTATTAAACACAATATTTCAAATAATAAGTTGTATTTACAATTTAAGTCAAAAGCTTTCCCAATAAAAATGCACATATATTATAACGTTATTTGCCTAGAGCTTTTCGCTCTTCCAAGATTTTGTTTCGAATTTAGGAGTTGGTAGAAATGATGTCATTTGGGTCATCTTATACAAAAATGAATTTGTTTGGACGAATTTATTCAGAAGCATTTTATTTTAGAGAATTATTTGTTTTTTCTCTCTAAAATATTTCATTTTTAATGTCCGCTTCTGAAATGTTTTATTAGCCATCTTAAGGGAATAGTTGAAAATCTACTTTTCGGCTTTAAATTAAATGAAAATAACGTACGATGTTTTTTTTTCTTTTGACGTCAACAGAATTTATCTCAATATTCCAGTCGAGAGTCGAATTTGTGTTTCTAAAATAAACGGATTCCCGAAGCTTGAATATGTGTCAGTTTGTATTTCGTGAAATTTTCTTGAAAACTACAATAATGTTTTCACTATTCAGTCAAATAAACGTTAATTTCAATTTAAAAATGATTTCAAACAATGATACCTAATAATCCTTGTCATTTTCCCTCTTCTTTCTTTTATCCACAAAAATAGAGCAATTTTATTTTCCATCATTACAGAAATGTCATTAAAAATAACGTAAAAATTTTTATCTCGAAAACTAATCAAATTTTAAAAACCTGGCCTTAATTTGATCACCCAACATTCCATATTCTAGTAGGAACAGCTGTGAAATACAAACGGATAGTCACTTTTTAATATAATAGATTGGTGAAGTTTTAATTTCGCTATAAAAATTAGTCAGGGACAAATGCTCAATTATTTATATTATTTTAACTGCAAATGGCTTATTTCGTAATGGAGCCTGTACGCAATGGATATAGATTAAAACGCATTATACTTGAAAATTATTTAAAAAGACATAATAAATAAATAAATTAAGATAAACTTTTCAAACAAATTGCATTTGAAAGTAGATTTTTTCCCCTATATAACGGGTGTAGAAATTGAAGATGCACGATGTTTATAAATTAAAAAAATTGCAGTAGTAAAGATTGCAAAACCGACATTTAATGGTCAAGCGTTGCCTTTCTCAAAATGACGTCAGCCTTACGCACAGACATATTTTTCCTTTATAATATAGATAGATTTTCAAACGTGAAGTATTCCGTTTGTCAGCTAAAACTTTGCATGTGAAAATGTATTCCTTTTGCTTGAGGTTCTAATTTCGGTACCGCGAAGTACAAATTCCAGAAACTGATGTCTTTTAGATGTATTCGTGTAAAATATACAGTTTTATCAAAGAAAAGGATTGTTTCTTTTAAATATGGCACTTACTGAAACATTACGCCAAGTGTCTCAAATTCGGTATCAGCCGAATGAAAATATATTGTGACATTAGCTTTATGAGCGAAAATGTTTTTTAAATAGTGACGTCATTTTCTGTTCAGACTTAAAATAAAGTTATTTTTAATTGTAATGAGTAAATGATATCATTAAGGATAAATAAACCCCAATATTTCTTTTTTTTCTGCAACAGTGGAAATAATACGATTGCTACCATTTTGATGAAATTAAAAAAAAAACTTTTCAAATTAAATTAAAAATATAAAAGTGGAAACATTTAGAAAAATAGCTAATGCGAGGACATCTACAAATGAACAACTTTCATTTTAAAAAAAAGAATTATCAGCAAAATTGGTACAGTAGAAAGTTCAGAGAAGATGTCTAAAAAAGCTATCTTGTGTTTTCAAATTTCAATGTATAGATTATCTTTTCTCTTATGCTTTAACAGTTGCCTAGCAACTCTATTTCATACAAATTATATTTAAAAGCACATATTTTTTCCAATTCAGCTCTAAAAATTTAAATTGTTCGATTACATATACAGCACCGTGCGAAAGGGGGGCGAAGGGGGCGGTCGCCCCGGGCGCGGCAGTTTAGGGGGCGCCAAATTTGTACTACTAATTTTCGTTTTTTTTTTTTTTTTTTTTTTTTTTTTCGTCGATCATTTTTATTGGAAATTTTTTTTCACTCTTCGATATTCTATTTTTTTTTTTTTTTTTTTTTTTAACAAAATGTATATATTTACATGTCGGGAATTTTTTTTTTCCAATGAAAGTATGTACATTTTTCATTTTAAAGTTATTGCATTCGTTAACATTTACTTTTCATTGAGCTCTTTAGATTTGATGATTTTATAGTACGCTTTTATGATATCTTATTGCAATGTTTCTTTAACTTATGCATGCTGCGGCCTATTTTCCATCGTATACGAAAGTTTCTGCCACCTCCCACACTTAGTGGATATGAACTGCGAACCTATTCTGATTCCACTATGGGATCATTCTTATAGTCATTCGGTCATTACTTTGCTATTAAAAAAAGGTCCAGCACAGGATGAACATGCTGATTACATGAAATCTGCGGTTGTAGAAGGACGACAATTTTCCAAACTAACGTTCAAGAAAATTATACCTAGTGGAGAAATTATTAACCATGATGCGGCTTATTGGATAACTTAATTAAGGGAATCACTATATTTTGTTTTCTCTGTTTATTATTGGCCAATTATCATGATCGCCCTCCAAAGTTAGCCAATCCAGATTGTGGGTTTTTCAAGTGGAAGAAATTAAATCCTAAAATTCCTGAGCATAAAAATGCTCTCGAACACAAGAACTGCAGGTATTCGCTAAAAGAATCTTGAGAGACGTTTAAAATTAAATCATGTAATCGACAGCAAATTTGAAAAGAGCAAAAGTGAAAATTATTGAAAGTGAAAAGGATAAATGGCGAAATATATTCAGGATGAAATTATGAACCTTCTTGCCAATGAAGTAAGAAAAACGATTGTAGAAGAAATTCATAGAGCAAGGTATTTTTCAATTTCCTTCGATCGCACTCCATATACCAAGTGTCCTAGAATGGACTGACTTTTTTAAAAATTCAATAACCTGTAAATGATGACAGCTATTTAAAAAATTGCGGGAAGGTAATGTAAAATGTCATCAGTCTTTTTTTTTACCTCGATTCCCGGCTTTAGTTTCAAATAGTAACAACAGATGGCGCTGCAAGCAGGGATGACTACCTGGGGAAGTCAGCTTACGCTGTAGAGTGATAATGCAATTCCGAGGGGCAGAACAAATCCACTAGCTGCTCGCGTTACAAATGACTTTTTCAATTCTTATACTGTAGTTTTACAATTTCACATTACAACATAAATATAAATGATTTCTTGAAGAATTAAACAGGTTTATAGTCAACCTCCTTCCTTCATATGATGCTAGGGGATTTCAGTTTAGACCTCCATTGAGCGTTTATTGTTTTCTACCTATCGCTGCTATTTGGAACTAAAACCGAGAACCGCAGTAAAAATATTTATGATATCTTACATAACTCTCCTGCAAGAATTTCTTTTAATAATTGCCACCATTTGCAAGTTATTGAATTTTAAACACAGCCCAGTTTAGGAATCCAGTACACCTCACAAAGAACAAATGATGCAAATTATACGATACCGAAAATAGAAACTTTTCAATCGTGGAAAGATTTCTTGAACTTTATCCTTTTGAAAAATCTGTTAGTTCCACATTTCGCAACCAGGGGCGCACTCTATTCTAAACAAACCTCTATCCGAACGAAACTCCGTTTTACATACTATCCGTATATATATATTAGTCGAAGAGATTGGGCCCATAGTACCCGAGATACGTAGGCGCCCCTGGCGGTAAAAAGTGGAACTAAAATATGTAAGGCTATGGTGCATAATATGAAGGAATGGTCAAAGGGGTGTCGGTAAAAGTTGGAAAAGTGCTCCCAGGGTGAAAAGGGCGGAGGTTAGAAAAATTGCTTAAATATACAAGTTAGAGCCTGGAGGAGTAAATAATATAAGACTTTTTGAAAATTTTATGATTTGTCGTGTGGTCTGAGGTATTGAGCTATACGTATGCAAAAATTCATGTCTCTAACTTAATTAGGGGATCTCTTAGAAAGACTTGTGTAAAATACATATGTGGTAGCTCAAAGGGTTAAACGTAATATTTTTTCAGGATTTTATGATTTGTCGCCTGGCCTCAGGTGTTCTGCTATAAGTATGCAAAATTTTAAATCTCCAATTTAATAAGGGGCTCAGTTAGAAAGAATTGCTTAAAAGGCGCATGTGGGAGCCCAAAGGGTTAAATGTACGACTTTTTCAAATTTTTATGATTTGTCGCATGATGGTGTTCAGCTATAAGTATGCAAAATTTCACTCCTCCAACCTAAATAAGGTGTCACTAAGAAAGAATTGTTTAAAAAACACATGTAGGAGCCCAAAAGGTTAAATGTACGACTTTTTCAAAATTTTATGATTTGCCGTTTGATGTGAGGTGCTCAGCTATAAGTATGCAAAATTTCACGCCTCCAACCTAATTAGTGGCTCACTTAGAAAGAATTGTTTAAAATACACATGTGGGAGCCCAAAGGGTTAAATGTACGACTTTTTCAAAATTTTATGATTTGTCGTATGATGTGTGGTGTTCAGCTATAAGTATGCAAAATTTCAAGTCTCCAACACGTATAGATTCTGAGAACGGGCTCTGTGACCGACAGACAGACAGACAGACAGAGGAGCGAGACGAATAGGGTTTCGTCAGATGAACGAAACCCTAAAAAGGAAAAAAAAAATTAGCACAAGAAATTTAAGATAAGCTAATGTGCGATAATCTCGACATTCACAGCTGCACGAGAGGTTCTGTTCTCAAAGATAGTAGACGGGAGGTGCTGAGTTCGACCCAATCGTGCACGCCAGCCTAATCGTTCGAAATTGTCCGTAGTTTTCATCGAGCCTTGCGTAAATACGGGTTAGGTTCCCTTAGAAAGACCTTACAGAGGACACCCCCATCCCACTCCGGCCTACTATATCCAACTTGTAGACCAATAATACCAATATCAACCCTTCAGAGCTCAATGTTGTGATATGGTGCAAATATGGCTTCCCAATATAATGTTGTGTAAGCTCAAATCGTCGAAGTTAATAAATTCGCCTATTTTTTACCATCTTCAGCACATTCTCTAAACTCTGAGTTCTTGCTGCTGGTGTATGTCCAAAACTGTCCGGAACTGCATATGTGTTTGTTTTTTCTTCTCTTCTACTGAAAGATGGAATATACTTCTCTCCCACTTATAGAGGTCTGCACGGGCCGGAATTTCCAGGCCCGGGTCCGGCCCAGCCCGAAGGAAAGCTATTTTGGCCTGGCCCGGTGTAAAAATTGAAAGTTCGGCCCGAGCCCGGCCCGTTTACATTTTTACCGTTCTCGGCCCGGCCCGTACAAAAATCAGTGAAAACAGGCCCGGCCCGACTCAATTTCTACAAAAAATTCCGTTTTTTCTCGACATACAATTAAAATTCTTTTAATGAATACTAGATGCATATTTATGGGGACATTTTGCAGTATATTTTAAATTACTATGTGTTCGCAAAATAAAAAGCACACAATAGTAAATATTAATGATTACTTACAGTGTTTTAGTCAACGTCTCTACAGACGTTTCAAAATTTAAATAAGGGTTCATTAAAAGATTAATGTAGTTTAGAATAAAGGGTTAAAAAACATGATAATTTTTGAAGCTTATAATAAAAAGCAGATTTGTGAAAATATTTCTGTCATTTTTCAGGCTTTTCTCAAATCCGAAGGAGCTACATTTTGACACATTTATGAATTCATTTCTTTTCGGAAACGCATGAGATTAGCACGTATTATTATTCAGAAACCATGTAAATGCCATTTTTCTCTTAGATAAAAGTAATATATCTTTAAGAAAATACTGCCAAAGTTAGCGTTTTGAATCGAATTTCCGGAAGCGATAGCACAGGAAAGGAGAATAACGTACAGTCACGTGACAAGAGTCTCTGTTATCTCTGTACGTAATTTATCAAAAATGGAAACGCTATTCTATTCCAAATGCCTTCCATACTCAGGCCTGTCAATTTTATGCCTTTATAGTTAAAAATGAGTCAGAAAATGTGTCTGAAAGTTTCGCATTGTTGAGCAGTAAATATGAGAACCACCTTAAGGTACATTTCCAAAGACACTGTTAACAGAAGTTCATTATCGCTATTAATACTTTTACAAAACATAATGCCTGTCCTACATATCCTGAGAACGATTAAGACCAGTTCCGTCCCGGCACAAGTCTGCCGAAAAAATTAAACCCGGGATCAGATATCATGTAATTGTACGATGCCGATCTCTACGATGGACATGTTACATTTCTGTATTGATGTTGTTAAACTCGCATCGGCTTGTAACGCACATTTATACTTCTCGAAAAAGTCATATTAATTTAAAATGGCCTCGTATTTTATCTGCTTCTCTCAAATTCTTATATCGGGCCGATAGGCCCGATTAATATTTTTCATCGGCCCGGCCCGTTTGAAAATTCTCCTCCATTCCGCCGGCCCGGCCTGCGGGCCGGGCTGGGTACGAGCCTAGGGCCAAACCCGGGCCCGTGCAGACATCTACCCACTTATCAGTTTATTTAAAGAAACATTGCGATACTCTATGATCATGAAAAAAATAAAGCTATCTATCTATCTATATTATAAAGGACAAACATATCTGTGCGTAACGCATACGTCATTCTGCGAATGGCAACACTTTGAAATTTGAAATAAAAATTTGGTTTTGCAATTTTCGCTACTGCAAAATTTTAAACTTCTAAACATACCACGTTTTAAATGTTTACACCGTAGTATGCAGAAAAAATGCACATTTAAATGCAATTCGTTTGAAAGCTGTACCTCAATTTTTTTTTTTGAGATATTAATTTTTTTATAGTTTTTAATACCAATTTTCTAATCGTGGCAACTGAAGTATTTCATTTCTATTAAAAGTGGTTTAGTTATCTTTATTGATTATATTCTTACTGATGCCATTTTCTCATTACAATTAAAAGTATATTTTTTAAAAATTTGAACAGAAAATGACGTTACGCTTTAAAAAAGACACAATTTCCCTGATGATGCTGTTATATTTCACTATTTTTTCATTTCGCTGACTTTGAGTTTGAGACATTAGGCAAAATATTTCAGCGACTGAAAATGACGTCATATTTAAAAGAAACCGATAATTTTATTTGATAAAACGAGATATTTCCCCATGAATACGTCTAAAAGTTATAAATTTCTGCAATTTTTACGCGCATTGTACAGAGATTGTTATAAGACCTCAAATCACGAGTGGGAATTTTAACATGGTAAGTTGTAATAGTTGACAAACGTGACTTAAAGCTTGAAAATATATTTATCAATAACCTATTGCGCGTTAAAATGTTTTTAAATGGTTAATATTGATGTGAAACGTTGAAAATGACTTGATTTGTTTAGATTTAAAGGTGGGGGGGGGGGGGATTCTATGATTATGTCAAGGTGAAATCCTTTTTGCTGATTTTTTCATTCCGTAATACCAAGCATCAATCGAAATCAAAATTACTTACCTTGATTATATGTTACTGATTACGTATATGAATAAAGTTTAATTTTCCAATAATTTTAACAGTTGAAGTTTATGAAAAAAGTATTTTGTTAATCTTAGGTTAAAATATGTCTTTGGAGAGTTAAATTAACAAGCGTAAGATGGATTTTTTATTGTAATTATTGTTGTCGATGTATTATAAATTTGATGCAACAGTTCCTTAGTAAACATTTTCTTTCGTCGAAATTCGACGGGTTCCACCTCGTATCTGTAGTTTACAAACAATTGCCACATATTTTAAAAGCCCTGGAAGACCTTATAGAAATGAAGTAAAATGAGTAAACTTACTCAGGAGCAAAAAACGTAATAAAGCAAATAAAGAAATTCCCCTTTATTTACGGCCTAGTAGTTTGACACAGCATTTTAAATGAAACAGAAAAAGTTAATATTATTCTCACGAAAAAAAAGAAGAAAACACTGTCAATGTTTTGATCGCCGGTAAACTGATTGAAACACTAAAAAACACATTTCAAGCAATAAGAGAAGAAATTTTTGAACAAGAAAGCGAAGGTTTGGAGAGTCCTTATTTGAGCAAAACAGAAAACGTAAAATTCGCAGAACAATTTGACTACGAAGCTCCTGATGAAAGTGGAAATTTATATGGAAGTGAAGGATTTCGTGTTACGTAAGACGTAAGAGACACTATAACCGTGCAACTGAACTGGAGGTTTAAGAAACTGAGAAATGCATAACAAGAATTTGAGTTTCTGGCTGGTGCTAATCTAAAATCAGTTACTGAAAATTTGTTAATATTGCCTGGACCTTGCCCTTTATTGCTGACTTGAATTGTTAAGCGAGGTTTTGAATGCGAAAACATTATTTCTACCATTAGATAAGAACTTTTATAAAATGGATCATTTAGAAATCCTCTAGTTGCTCCATAATTTTATCTTAGGGAAAACAAGGAATTACAAAAAACATGGAGACAGCGCACATAATTTATAAGTATTCCAGTAACAATAAAATAGTAAAAAGCTACTTAAGATCTACTGAGTCGAGAGATTAAGCAAACTGAATTTATCTTCTATAAAATCAGTATGTCACAATCTTTACACATAAAATAATAAACGATTTTGCTACCCTAAACGCAAGAAAAATAAAGTGGAAGCAAATGTATTTGCCTGATATTATATTTTATTTTATGTTAATTAAACATTGTTTCAGGTATCTTCCTTAATTAATGTACTGAAATCATAATTTATTTTTTTTCTTTTACATTATGTTCTGCAGGTTTTTTGTTTGTTTTGCTTTTTTAGTACTTATCGGTTGAAAGGACCACTTGTTTCCAACCTGGTTGTTAGCGATTTTTACCCATTTTCTGCAGCTTAAAGACTAACAACAACTAAAAATAGCTAGAAAAATATATGAGAAAGGTTAAGAAAAATCTGTCGCAAAGCATCATGATCTCATTAACATATAAGCGAAATTTTCTTTTCTGTTATTTAGTTGTTTAGAATTTCTGAATTAAAATTAAATCTTTTAAAATTCTAAAATAAACGCAAAATATTTATTCAATATAATTTATTTCTGTTTCTGCCCTTTATCAATTTTGAAGGAGGGGGGGGGGGGGCGCCAAATAGATACGCTGCCCCGGGCGCAGTTTTCTCTTTGCACGGCCCTGTACATATATGTTAAATACGTGCTTTTTTATACATTATTCTTTTATTTATTGATTGATTAAGTTTTAATTTCATTGTAGAAAATTAGCGCGAGAGAAATTCTGAACTTTTTTTATGTACAAATTGTTTATTAATATTTCGCAATGGAGCTGGCAAGGCAAAATCATTTAATTGATAAATAAACGCAAAATAAAGCCAAAAAAATCCCTGCCGGCCCGGCCAACAGGCGGAGGTAGATTTCGAAGTTAAGTATACTAATTTCACAAACAAAAACCAAATCATGATTAGAGATAAACCCACTTTAACAATTTTATCTGGCCGCTTTTGACGCGTTTTTATTTCATTTTTATATAATAACTGGTTTTATCAGAAACATGTTAGGGCGGTATTAAAAAATATACTTTTCCATGCTCAACAACTTGAAATTTTCTAGCATAACTCCAGATTCATTTTTAATAGGAAAAACATGAAACTTGTTGACGTGATTTTTGATTTATAAGCGACCTGTATTTTTAATTTTCGTTCAATTAATTAAAACTTGACATATAAACAATTATTTTCTCAGTAAGACAATATTTTTCGTTTCTAACACAATACCTTCGGGAAATTCCGTTCAACATGCCCACTTTGACATCATTTTTTGAAATATATTCTGCCTCTGTCAAAAAATCGATCATTACGGTACATTATATAGTTTCTGAATAAGCGAATCTACCAATTGGATGCGTCTGAGAGCAAAAATTAATTTAAAAATGAGTCAGAAAATAAGCAGTTTGGATTTGAATACTCCCTTAGCCCCTTCGCGACGGGAGCCTTTTACGAAATGTTTATTACTTTGCTACCTGTTTTAAAAAACAGAAGTTTGTGCCTATTCAAATCGGGAAAATGCTCGGATTGAACAAGGCAAATTTTACAGTAAAATTTTACTAATGAGGATAAACGAGGATTCTTAGGCCTATTTCCGACACGTATACGTGTCGCTCGTCCCCAAGGAGTTAATACGATGATTTGTCCAACACAATCCGCTTCGGGAAATTCGGTTCAAAAGGCCCACTTTGCCAGCATGTTTTAAAATATATTCTGCCTCTATCAAAAATTTGACCATTACGGTACATTATATAGTTTCTGAGTAAGAAAATGTACCAATTGGAAGCTTTTGAGAGTAAAAATGAATTGTAAAATGAGTCAGAAAATAAGCAGTTTGGATTTGAATACACCCTTACTAAGATGATTTTTTTCTTCAACTGCTATGTATTTTTAATTTGTTTTTGCTGTAAGAATTGGTCCTATCCAAAACTTGTCTATATAGATGTTGTAGACAATATTAAAAAGATATATGATAAATTCATGGGGATTTTATATCTTTTGAATTGACGAAGTTATGGATTTTTTTCTTCTTCAAACGCCCTTTTTGTTTTCGTTTTTAATTTTTTTTTTTTTTTTTTTTTTTTTTTTTTTTTGCGGTACGAATTGGTCCTATTAAAAACTTGAGAATATATAAGTTCTAGATAATGTTAAAGAGATTCATGATAAAATTAATTGGATTTGATATCTTAAGAATTGACGAAGTTATGAATTTTTTTCCCCCCAAAACCCCATTTTTTGCGACCCTTGAGCCCAATTTTAACTTTATGAAAAATCTGTGATACATAAATTTTTGGCCCTATTTTTAGAAGTAATAAAAACTTTAAACTGATTCGATATGTACAAAAATTAAGAAGTTATGGGGGGTTTTAGGTATTCACAAAACCCCTCCCTATTTCCATCCCCTTGGTCCGATTTTGCCCATTAACGAACTTGACCGAGATTTTATTCCCCTTGATTTTATGTATCAGTTTGGAAGAGATTGTTGCAGAATTGTGGAAGTTATCGTGTCCAAAAGAAAGTGATATATATAGATAGATAGATACATACATATATATATATATATATATATATATATATATATAAAGTTTTTTACTGAGGGTGGTTTTGGGCTCTAGGGGTCATTATCGGTGTAGATCTGCAAAAATGTTTCAGAAATTCCAACATAGGAACGACGCCAATAGGTAGTATTTCATACAAAATCTACCTAACTCACTGGGTTTTATAACAGACGATATTCTTGACATAGCACGTATTTTAATTTCAATTTTTTCGGTTTTTATGAGAAAATGGCAACAAAAATATACAGCAATCTACTATTTTCATTCCCCCCCCCCCTCCTTTAGTCTCAACATGACTTTCAACAGAAATTGAGTACTTCAGCTGCCACAATTACAAAAAAAGTAATTAAAACTACAAAAACATTAATATCTTAAAATTAAATTGAGATACAGATTTCAAACAAATTGCATTTAAAAGAGCATTTTTTCCTTATACGGCGGTGTAAAAATTTAAAATGTGCGATGTTTAGATGTATAAAAATTTGCAGTAGAGAAAATTACAAAACCAAAATTTTATTTCAAATTTCATATTGTTGCCATTCGCAAAATGACGTATGCGTTACGCACAGATATGTTTGTCATTTATAATATAGATAGACAATATTTTGATGGACTATAAAGAATCTTTTCAGATTTAGACAGGAATCTTTCGTTTCTGAAAACATTCACTGAATATAATTGTCATACTTTAAAGTTCAATAATTTTATGTAGATTTGAAATGCAGTTAATGATGTCTGTAGGCGTTTTTATCCAATAGTTAACAGAAGACAGATCATCATTCTAATCATTTATTAACTAAAACTTTTTAACGTTACGTAAATGATTTATCTCATAGTGAAGCACATTCAGTAAAAGTTTGCATGTTATCAACCTACATCTTTAGTGCCTATTCTGGTTCGTTTCCTAATAAAACATTTTTGACACACACACAAACATACATATATATATATATATGTGTGTGTGTATGTGTGTGTATATACAGGGTGTCCCAAAACATTGATTTAGGCTTTTATTTCTTCAGTATTGATTATATACATTATATATTGCAAAGTTCCGTAAAGAAAGGTACAGAATTTTATGAAATCGATTAAAATTTTTAAGGGATTAAATTGGAGGAAATACTAGATTTAATTTTTATACGGCCCCATTCAAAAAAAATCCTAATGAGTACACTAATAAGGTCATGTACAAATTTTCAGCATTTTATCAAAAAAGTCGCAGAGATGTGTTTAAACGAAGTTGGTGATGTGTTAAGCATAAATTTGCACTCAAGAAAACAATTATTGCATTGTTTTCTTTTGTAATTTGTGTTCGACCCTTGAAACGTGATCACTCGACATGATTTTTCCCCTTTGCGAACTCATATTGGGGCATCGAAAAGTAGTTTAAGTCAGCGTTAATGTATTTTCATATCGCTGCAACTTTTTATTACAAAATGCTGAAATTTTGTACATGAGCTTTTGTACATTAATTTTGTACGTGCAGTTTTGCTCAGTTGGAAATTTTTTGACGGTGGACGTATGAAAACTTGTGTTTTGTATTTCTTCTAATTTAATCCCCTGAAAAATTTAATCGATTTCACAAAATTCTTTACCTTTTTTCACGTAACTTTGTAATTTATAACATACTAGCAAACATCACCCTCTACGCTGGTCGGTTACTCCAAAGGAATCTTGAACCAAACGAAATATATCTATATATATCTAGCAAAGATGAAATTAAAACAAACTTTTTCTTATTATCTATTTTCAAAATATCTAATCAAAAATCAGTAATAATTTTATTATTCATATAATCTTATATTAACCAGTTCAAAGCCGATGTTGACAACAAAATAGCTAAAATAGCTCTAAAATTGCTGAAGTATCGGTATTTAACTGTTTTTAAGAGGTTTGTTATCTCGAATTTTACGCTCCTACTTAAAACTGCTGCTGAGATATGTGGAAATGACCTAAAATTTCCGACTATCCCTTTAACCCCCTAAGAGGAGAATTTCTAAAATCGCTGAAATACATATTTAACTATTTTTTTAGTAGATTCGTTATCCTGATTGTCACGCTACTACATATAACTGTTGCTGAGATATGGCGAAGAGACCTAAAACTTTTGACCACCCCCATTTAAGCCCCTAAAGGGGAGATTTCTAAAATTGAAAAAATAAATGTTTAAGTATATTTTAATAGATTAGTTATTCTGAATTTCACGTTTCTATCTAAAATTTCCGCTGAGACATGGCGAAATGACCTAAAAGTTCCGATCCTGCCTTTAATATCCTCAGGGGGGGGGGGATTTCTAAAATTGCTGAAATACATATTTAATTGTTCTTTTAATAGATTAGTTACCCTAAATTTCTGGTTCCCACGTAAAACTGCTGTTGAGACATGGCGAAATGACCTAAAACTTCCAACCACCCCATTTAACCCCCTCAGGAGGAATTTCTAAAATCGACTAAATAAATGTCTAAGTATAATTTAGTTTTTAGTAGATTAGTTATCCTGAATTTCACGCCTCTATCTAAAACTGCTACTGAGGCATGGCGAAATGATCTAAAAGTCCCTTTAATACCCTCAGGGAGGATATCTAAAATCTCTGAAATGCATATTTAATTGTTCTTTTACTATATTAATTACCCTGAATTTCTCGTTCCCACCTAAAACTTCTGCCGAGATATGTGGAAATGATCTAAAACTTCCGCCCACTCCTTTAACCTCTTACGTGGAGGGGGGGGATTTCTAGAATCGCTGAAATACATGTTTAACAATTTTTTTTGGTAGACTTGTTATCCTGAATTTCACCCTACTGCATAAAACTTTGCTAAGATATGGCGAAATGAACTAAAACTTTCAACCACCCCATTTAACCCCCTTAGGAGGGATTTCTAAAATCGACTAAATAAATGTTTAAGTATATTTTAGTAGATTAGTATCCTGAATTCCATGCCTCTATCTAAAACTGCTGTTGAGACATGGCGAAATGATCTAAAACTCCCTTTAATACTCTGAGGGGTGAGTATCTAAAATCGCTGAAATACATCTTTATTTACTCTTTTAATAGATTTATTATCCTGAATTTCATGCTCCTACAAGAAATTGCTATTGAGATATAGCGAAATGCCCTAAAATATTCGACTTCTAATTATTTTTTAATAAATTTGTTATCATGAATTTCTCGTTCCACCTAAAACTGCTACTGAGATATTTGAAATGAACTAAGATGTTCGCTCGCAGACTTTGCTTAGGAGGGAATTTCTAAAATCATTGAAATACATGTTTAAGTATTTTTTTAGTAGATTTGTTATCCTGAATTTTTCGTTCCTACCTAAAACTGTTGCTCAAATATGGCGAAACGTCCTCAAATTTCCGCACCCCTCCCTTTAATAACATTGGGGGAGAATTTCTAAAATCGATGAAATACGTGTTTAATTATTTTTTAGTAGATTTGTTTTCTGGAATTTCACGCTTTTACTTAAAACTGCTGCTGAGTTATGGAGAAATGTCCGAAATTTTCCGGACATTTCCACTTTAACCCCCTTTAATCCACTTTAACCCCCTTAAGGGGAAAATTTTCAAAGATCCTTTCTTAGTCGGTGTCTGCATAATGTAAGAAACATGTCTTCCAAATTTTATTGTTCTAGGTACAATGGTCGAGGCTCGGCGTTGATTATGAGTCAGTCAGGAAAAACATTTATATGCTATGTTCTCATAGATGCATATCATCAATATTTAAGGTATAAAAGTCGAGGTTAATGTTTTTGGGACATCCTGTATATATTATATATATATATGTGTGTGTGTGTGTATGTCTGTAATAATAAGACTTTTTCGCCATTTTGCCTTAGTTAATTTATTCCAAATTCTTATAATATCAACCTTTTTTACCTGTCTTTTAATAATATCTTAAATATCAATTATATTTGGATCCCATGCCTTTAATTCAGCGCATCATTTTATTCTGATTCTAAAAACCTTAATCGATTAAAAGCAACACTTCGTAAAAACCCATAATCTACTTATTCCTTCATATTTTGAGAAATTAAATTCTTATTTATTTCGAATGTTCATTAATACCATTTTTATCTTTTATTAAATTTATTATTCGATATCCCATGACTCCTTGCAAGATTGCCGCGTCTTCCTTTTCCCCTTTTAAATTTTCCGCTATAAGTAAATAGTCCTGTCACCACTTCAAGTCTTCAACGCCCTACGCATTCTTTTCAACCAATCGCTAAGAGCGCTTTCTTCTCCTTTCCCCCCTAACTCAAGTTTCGTTGTCTCTGGTGTAAAATACGTCAGTGTACCTTTCGGCTTTTTTGCTGATATTTATACAGCTTGCACAGGCTTGAAATAGAAGATTTGTAGGTTTTTTCGTTTGCTAAAAATCACCTGTCACTTGTCGGAGTTGGTTTTTAAATTGTGTAGTTTGTAATACAATTAACATCTAAGATATGAAGTGGTATAACTCAGATACGATAGCCAATTGGATTAATAGTGGAATCGTGTTGAGATGCGAATTACAATAAATTCAGTTAATGATTATGCCGCCTCCTTTTTATGATTGAATGGAAAATTCTTCTTAATGTTTTTTAAGTCCTGCCTTCCACTGTCGCCACTTACACTGTAAAAAAAATTCTGTAAAGTTACTGAAGTTTTTCTAGGAAACTGGGATTCCTATAACTTTTTATGTAACGCTAACAACAAAAATTCCCGTAACAGAATCTGTTACAGGAATTTTCCTTGTTGCCATTACATAAAAAGTTCTAGGAATCCCAGTTTCCTAGAAAAACTTTAGGAACTTTGCAGATTTTTTTTTACAGTGTACGACTGCAATATGGATATTCTACAGAATAATTGATGTTTGGCAAAGATTCGGCGTGTGTTCGTGATACTAGTATGCGTTGATATCGAGAATTATATCACATATGTCGAACAAAATTGCGCTAAAGACTATTTTTACTATCTAGTTAAATGTATTTATCGATATATACATGACTTCGATATCCATAAATGCATAAACAGAAAAAAATGAGTGATACTGATAACAATACGAATAGTTTCTGACCTCTCTTTCTGCAATCTCGGTAATAAAACAGGAAGGTGTTTTTCGTCATTTATTTGTCAGTAAGTGGCTATTTTGCAAACGCAAACACATTTTTCTCCTTATTATTTCTAGTTGATTTTTAAAAATGACATTTGTACATTCATGTAAGAATGAAGACAAAACTTTATCACAAAGTAATTCATTTTTATTAACAGCAGCTTGCAAGCAGCTAAAATGACATCAATTATGCACTAACAAAAATTTATTCTTTCATTTTAACCAGCTAGATTGAAAATTTTATGATTCCATATGTAGATATCTAGATCATTGCTATATCTTTCCTGTGAACTACGCTACGGCTTAGATATATGGAATTTCCGCAAAGAGACTTTTTAACCAAATTTGATCGTCAAGATGTTGGCCTGGTTTATTGACACATTCTTAGCATTTATGATTAAGGCTGCTAGTCGCTTAGTTTCCGAATTTCCTTGATAAAGTTAAATCTATGGGCGTAAAGATCCGAGATTTCATATATTTAAATTCATATATTCATATAATTCATATATTTAAAATAGCTCCTCAAGGAAATTAATATTTTAAACTCCTTTTTTATTTGTACTTTTTTTGAAGAATGTCTCATTTTTTCTTCGCTCTTAAAATATTTCTAAAATCTAGGCTTAATTTAATATTTTATGTGTTAAAAGCTGGCGAATTGTGAGAAAGATTTTAACACTTCATATAAAACAACACATATATGTTAGAAATATTTTGAGAACTAAGAAAAAAAAAAAGGAGACATTTTTTAACACCTTCGCGACCAGAGCCATTTGAATATTTTTTTGTCTTTTACCACCGGTTTTTCAAAACAAAAAATTTTCTGTAATTGAAGTGCAAAAATGCTCTGATTAAATGCGGTAAACTTTACAATAAAAAATAACTGGTGGGAATAACGAAGGGTTCTGATCACCTTCAGAGGAACATACACCGGTCGCTCGTCCCTAAAGGGGTTAGGAAGAGTACACAGAAAAAAAGGGTTTAAAATAGTAATTTCCCGAGGAGATTTTTTAAATGTACGAATGCATTAAATACCCATAGACTTAACATTATTGTAACATTAGTGAGAGGAATTTGGAAGGTGAGTGACTAGCAAGCAGCCTTAAGCAGCGCTTTGGCAAAAATATGATACCTAAGAAACTTCTTTTTGAGTAACTAGGGGGCTCGGCCCCCTACGAGCTACGCTCGCCAACCCCCGTCCAGACACCGCAGACTCTAAATGCACGCTAATTTGATCGGCTTTAAAAAGATTTCGAAAGATTGAATTATAATTTAAAAAACAGGGGCGATCTCCCTATAAACGAATTTCTATTCATTTCTCTTTGATCGGGGAATTTTAACGACAAATCCGCTGCGGTACTACTTGATTATCCTGCCGACCCATTTCGCCAAATTATATAAATCGCCAAACCACTCGCCAAATTATACAAATTGATATAATTTTTATTTTAAATAACGAAAGAACAAATAAAATCGTACAACATTAATAAAAACACAAATAAAACGTCGAAATAAAAATAACTTGATGACGTATACACGTGTAACAACATTTCAAAATAAGCTAATATAAAAGGAATTAAGTAAAGAGAGTCTTTGTCTCCCGGTATTTTTTAACAAAGCGAAAAGAAAGTTCTTTCAAATGAGACATTTTAAATTAATTCTCAAAATATCAAATAAATGTCTAGCGCAATTTCTAAATTTAAACTTTTTTGCAATATTATTTTGTGTTCATTTTATGTAATAACTATAATGTGACGTAAATATGAGGTAATTTCTTCTAAGACTTCTAACGCATGTTAATGAATTTATTATTTTACAATATCCTTTCTATTTTAAAATTCACGTGTATACTTTTATGACGTAATTTTTAATAAGTTCCTGCTTTTTATACGTAATTATTTAATTCTAATTTGAAAGTTTTTTTCCTGTTTATAATAGTCACGTGTAAATAAATTTTTAATTTGAAGCAAACATTATTGCTTGCGCTTTTTATACAGTTGGCAACACTTTAAATTAGTACAATTTTCTGAAATCCGTAAAAAATATCTCTAGAAATGCTGAAAATTTGAATTTAAAATAGAAATAAAACCTGAAAAAATGAGTCAAAATAACAAAATTAATGCAATCTGCACTCCGGCAAATTCTAACGCATAAAATGATCTAAAAATGATTAAATTCCTATGAACAGTTTTTGCTGCTATAAAACTTTTTTAGTGGAACGATTTTGTCCAGTTTTAGCATTGAATAACTCTTAAAATAATTCTTCGATTTGAAAACTGCCTGCATCAGCGTGTTTATCAAACATTTCTGTATAAAACCACCGATTTTCATATTTTTGTATGCATTATTTTTGTTAATATTAACGAAGAAAGGCCTCCGGTCACAAAAAAATCAAAACCGGCGGCGGCGGCGGCGGCGGTGACAGCGGTAGTTACTTTTTTTTAGAATTTGAGTAATAATGTAATAACTGTGCCGATGCTTGGAAATGGTTTTTTATGTTTCACAAATTGTTTTAAAAATAAACTGCAATAGCTGAGGATCATTGTTTTTAATGGTTTTACCTTATTATGGATTTTAGAGCAATGACAGAAGTCAGGAAAGTGAAAAATATTTTGAAAAAAGCGTCAACTTACTCTTGCATTGTCCATTTTCATCAACATAACCATTGGGACAGATACATGTTTTCTTTCCATTACGTACATTACATGAAATTTCTTTTCCACCACAATCACATCCTGAAAATCAAAATACGCAAAATATAATTAAAATTAAAATAATTATAAAAAAAGATTGGAACGACACTCTATTAGGGAAGAGTTCCATATCCTGTTCTGGTTGGTGCGATTGGCGAAGGAATTCAAAATGACGCTAAGACGCCATTTTAGCATTTTACCAAACTTTTCAAGATTGCAGAAAAACATGGTTTTTAAATATTTATAATTTTTATATTATAAACGTTATATATGTATTATTTTTATATATATTATATATGTAATTATATATTTAGGTATACATACATAAATACATATTATATATACATATAAAGAAATAGTTTAAACTGATATATATATATATATATATATATATATATATATATATATATATATATATATTCATAATTTTATATATTTCACATATTTGTTCTATCTATAAATTAAAAAGTAACATTATATTATAAACTTAATGTTATATAGACCTTAAAACATATAAAATGCACAAAAAATATATTTAGATAATATTACATCTACATACTACAGAAAATATCTTTAAAAAATACGGAACATTTTAAATTAAGAAAAAAAATAATTACAAAACAATATGTATTCAAAATTATTGCTTATCTTTAAAAGATATAAAATGCACAAAAAATATATTTAGATAATATTACATCCACATACTACAGAAAATATCTTTAAAAAATACGGAAAATTTTAAATTAAGAAAAAAAAATAATTACAAAACAATATGTATTCAAAATTATTGCTTATCTTCCAGTAGCCTTCAAATAATAGAAGAAAAAAAACCCAAAGTGCTGAAGATCGCAGTGACCACATTGAAACAGTTATCGCCAAAACAAGCTCGCCAAAAAAAATTAGAACATAGAACATAGGCCCGGAATTTCCAGGCCCGGGCCCGGCCCGGCCCGAACGAAAGCTATCTTGGCCCGGCCCGACCCTGCCCGGTGTAAAAATTGGAAGTTCGGCCCGAGCCCGGCCCGGCCCGGCCCGCTTGCATTTTTACAGTTCTCGGCCCGGCCAGGCCCGACACAATTTCTACAAAAAAAAAAAAAAAAAAAAAATCCGTTTTTTCTCAACATACAATTAAAATTCTTTTAATGAATACTACATACATATTTATGGGAACATTTTACAGTATATTTTACATTACTATGATGTTCGCAAAACAGAAAACACACAATAGTAAACATTAACGATTACTTACAATGTTTTAGTCATCGTGTCTACAGACATTTCAAAATGGAAATAAGGATTCATTAAAAGATTAATGTAGTTCAGAATAAAGGATTAAAAGCACGATAACTTTTGAAGCTGTATAATAAAAAGTATATTTGTGAAAATATTTCTCTCATTGTTAAGGCTTTTCTCAAATCCAAAGGAGCTACATTTCGACACATTTATGAATTCTTTTCTTTTCGGAAACGCGTAAGATTGGCAGGTATTCTTATTCAGAAGCTATGTAAATGTCGTTTTTTCCATAGATAAAAGCAGTATATCTTTCTGAAAATACTGTCAAAGTTAGCGTTTTGAATCGAATTTCCGGAAGCGATAGCACAGGAAAGGAAAAAACGTACAATCACGTGACAGGAATCTCTGTTATATCTGTAAGTAATTTATCAAATATGGAAAAAGCTATTCGTTTCCAAATGCCTTCAATAGGCAGGCCTGTCAATTTTATGCCTTTATAGTTAAACATTTTGTCAGAAAATGTGTCTGAAAGCTTCGAATTGTTGAGGAGTGAATATGAGAACCACCTTAAGGTATATTTCCAAAGATACTGTTAAGAGAAGTTCATTATCACTATTAATACTACAAAACACAATGACTGTTCTACACATCCTGAGATCGATTAAGACCAGTTCCGTCCCGTCACGAGTCTGCTGAAAAAAAATTAAACTCTTAATCCGACATCTTGTAACTGTACGATGCCGATCTCTACGATGGGCATGTTACATTTCTGTATTGATGTTGTTAAACTCGCATCGGCTCGTGACGCACATTTATACTTCTCGAGAAAATCATATTCATTGAAAATGGCCCGTATTTTATCTGCTTCGCTTAAATTCTTATATCGGGCCGACAGGCCCGATTAATTTTTTTGCCGGCCCGGCCCGTTGAAAGAATTGTCCTAATTCTGCCGGCCCGGCCCGTTTGGAAATTATCCTTCATTCCGCCGGGCCGGGTCCGTGCAGACCTTTAACTCTTCCCCTCTATTATTTAACTTAACAAGATTTTTGTACGTAAAGATAGAAGTTTGTAACCGTCTTTTCACTCACTTCCTGATATGTTGGAATTGTAAAAATTACGCAGACAGATAATTCAGAAGAAAACAAAACGTTTTAATAGTCTTTAGATCTTAACATTGAATTAATAATTTAATTTTAAGGCATTTTTCCTTTAGCCAGACGCAGGTGATAAATTTTCAAAATTTCTTTATTGTTAACGACTGCATATGAGTAACAATAATAATAGAGTTAATTTTGCGCCAAACCAGGCTTGTCAAAATAGGCCAACAGGCTGTGAAACTGCAGAAGCGAAATATATTAAACGCTGAAGTAAAATAAATATAAAAATAAAGAATGTAATAATATTTTTCGAAAGTACGCTTTAATCATCAATGAATAGTTTAGTATTAATTAGAATCGTGTTATACGTCGAGAAAATAATTTAGAAATTCTCAATAGATAATTTAAATAATGTTTTTCTTGTTGTCGTATCTTATAAAAGAAAAAGAGTAAATATTAATCTTTTTGAAAGAAATTCACTAGTTCGCGCATAATCAAAGTGGTATTTTTCCATGTTCGGGCTTCACGCAAAATCAATGTATTAAGACGAAATTTTCTTTGGAACTACATGAATTACTGTCAGGAAATTCGGTGGGATTTTTAAGGTAAACATTGATTGCTTATAAAAAAGAGCCTTTTGAAAAAACTTAAGTATGCAATATATGTATTACCTATAACACAAAATTTTGCTAACGTATATTTTTCAGGAACATAGGTACTATACAATATACCTGTTGGCAGAGAAGTCTCGTCAGAAATGTCAACTTTATAATGTCAGCTTTACAATGACATCAAGGGACGGCATAAATTTCTGCTAGTATTTGTAACTGATATGTCAACACACTATAAATTTTCATATTTAATTAAATTGTGATTCATGTTATATATAAAGTTATTTAAATTGTATTTATCGTAATATATATGTATATGCAGTGGCGCAGCCAGAAATCCGCTCTAAAGGAGGGGGGGGGGGGGTTGAGATGTTGATAATGGTGATCGCCGGTTACTTGAATCAGTCTAGTTAATGATTGAAATCATGATGCTCTTTTTTTTCGGTTAGTAGAATCACTTGTTACGTTGGTTGTGATTCATTTCAACAGCGTTTACAATATTACAGTTTCAAAACGTAAAATACACCAATGAAATAACTATACTACTACTATGTTAAATTTATATAAAGTGTTTAAAAAAGGACGAGGAGTACTTTAAGAAATGGAAGAGCAAACAATTTTTGTACGGAAAATCAGGAACCCATTGTTCAGTCAAAAATACACACGGGATCTCACTCCAAGACAATCCCGAATTCTTGTTCTTAACTTAAAAATTAACTAAACAATTTTAGCAAAATTTTCAATAGACATACCTTGAATTGTGTCAGATGTAACAATATCACGAGAACTGGTGAAGTTTAACATCATCCGTGTCCAAACAGTGCTGAATTTTAGAATATAGTTGGCATTATTATATACGCGTGCAAAAATTAGTAAAATTTCGCCCGGCCCAACAACTTTTTCAAAACTTGCATATATTTTACTTACCCGTGATACGTAGTATAGGGTAAGTCTTGTAATTGTTTTTTAAATTTCCATTGTTCTACAGTTAAAATTTTCAATTTATTATTTTTAAAGAATTGTCATTTTCTAGGCAATAAATGTCATAGAGGAAAACAATTTCTAGGAAATAAAAATAAATATAACTTTTGAAAAAGAACCAGCATGTGACGAAATCCTGTCTTAAACGGAAAAATGTGTTGATCCATACAAAATGAGTATAATTGCCGAAACGTCAGTGAAGGCTTACTGTGGAGACACGAAATGTTTTTTGCCGAAACGTCAGTGAAGGCTTACTGTGGAGACACGAAATGTTTTGGTTTCTGTTAGTCTGTCTGTTAGTCTGCCTGTCTGTTCCGCGATAACTGTCGCAAAAAACATCCGATGAGCTTGAAATTAAATAAGCATGTTGGTGAAGTGCCCGGAATTAGCTCTATTGTTTTTTGGTTACATTTGTCCCATCTATTCGGAAAATATGGAACATTTTATTTTGTATAACAATGCTGTTCTATGGCATTTCAGACGATTTTCAAATTTTCATTTCTCGAAAGAAAATGGCTCAATTGATTAAATGATTTAAATGGCAAATTACAGATGCGGAAATTTCCCAATAATGTTCTTTAATTATTCCTATTATTTCGAAATTTTGTCAAGACATTGGTAAGATTTTTTAAAAATTAGGTGTATATCTTTTGGTAAAAGTTTATACATGTGTTTCAATAATATAAACCATCTTGTTTAAATTTACTTATTTGAAATAAACGTATTTATATATTTTCCTTATCTTTGATTAGTTACCAAGAAACTGTATATTTAAAGATTTATCGTCTGCGTACGGCTAACGTAAATATTTGATTTTAATTAGACCAATGTCACAATACTATAGCATTGTGACTATAGCATTTAGTGTTACTATAGCATTTAGACACAATGCTATAGCATTGTGAATGGATAATACTTAAGCAAAAAAGACGCCCGTCTGACATTGATCTTAATTTAAAATTTATTATTTTTTAAAAAACTAGGGGGCTCGGCCCCCTACGAGCTACGCTCGCCAACCCCCGTCCAGACACCGCAGGCTCTAAATGCACGCTAATTTGATCGGCTTTAAAAAGATTTCGAAAGATTGAATTATAATTTAAAAAACAGTGGCGATCTCCCTATAAACGAATTTCTATTCATTTCTCTTTGATTGGGGAATTTAAACGCCAAATCCGCTGCGGTACTACTTGATTATCCCGCCGACCAATTTCGCCAAATTATACAAATTGACATAATTTTTATTTTAAATAACGAAAGAACAAATAAATTCGTACAACATTAATAAAAATACAAATAAAACGTCGAAATAAAAATAACTTGATGACGTAGACACGTGTAACAACATTTCAAAATAAGCTAATATAAAAGGAATTAAGTAAACAGAGTCTTTGTCTCCTGGTATTTTTTAACAAAGTGAAAAGAAAGTTCTTTTAAATGAGACATTTTAAATTAATCGTTTTTAATCTGACGTCATTTTTACCAAGCTATTCTTTCTCTTTTAAATAATCGCGTGAAAGTACTTTTGTTAGCAATGAAATATTATTTGCGCTTTCCTAACAAAAATAGTTGAAAATATCCTCTCAAAATATTAAATAAATGTCTAGCGCTATTTCTAAATTTAAACTTTTTTGCAATATTATTTTGTGTTCATTTTATGTAATAACTATAATGTGACGTAAATATGACGTAATTTCTCCTAAGACTTCTAACGCATGTTAATGAATTTATTATTTTACAATATCCTTTCTCTTTTAAAATTCACGTGTATACTTTTTATGACGTAATTTTTAATAAGTTCCTGCTTTTTATACATAATTATTTAATTCTAATTTGAAAGTTTTTTTTCCTGTTTATAATAGTCACGTGTAAATAATTTTTTAATTTGAAGCAAACATTATTGCTTGCGCTTTTTATACAGTTGGCAACAGTTTAAATTAGTACAATTTTCTGAAATCTGTAAAAAATATCTCTAGAAATGCTGAAAATTTGAATTTAAAATAGAAATAAAACCTGAAAAAATGAGTCAAAATAAAAAAATTAATGCAATCTGCACTCCGGCAAATTCTAACGCATAAAATGATCTAAAAATGATTACACTGCCATGTATAGTTTTTGCTGCTATAAAACATTTTTAGTGGAACGATTTTGTCCAACTTTAGCATTAAATATCTCTTAAAATAATTCTTCGATTTGAAAACTGTCTGCATCAGCGTGTTTATCAAACATGTCTGTATAAAACCACTGATTTTCATATTTTTGTATGCATTATTTTTCTCAATATTAACGAAGAAAGACCTCCGGTCACAAAAAATTCAAAACCGGCGGCGGCGGCGGCGGTGACAGCGGTAGTTACTTTTTTTTAGAATAGAGAGACTTTTGAAAAGCAAATACATAGCAAATGTCATTATAATTAGCGAAAAATAATTAGTTCCATTCTTAAAAACTAAAAGAAATAGCTAGACCGCACGAATAAGAGCGTTTTTGACAAGTGTTAATTCTTAAAGCCACTACACTTCAGAAAATATTAATGAAAATTACTTTCTTTTTAAACAGAAAATTGCACTTTAGTTCATAAAACCTAAATGTTTAAAATGATAGCATTAAAGTAAAATCATATTCTCCTGTCAGTATCAAAATGAAAATTAGGTAACTCGAAGTATATTGAATATACGTTTGTAAATCGTAGTTTGGCAACAGGATTTTAATTCCACATTTCTTTTAGCTTTAAAGTTGTAAAATTATTTTATCATTTTTAAGAAAACCTTCTTAAAATAGTTTTTTTTACAACGTATTCTTGTAAAGTCTGGGAAGAGATACATATCCTATTCTGTTTTTTGGCGGTAAATATTTCAATCTGGTTGTTGCGATCTTCAGCATTTGGGGTTGCTTTTTTTATTACTTGAATGCTACTGGTGGAGAAGTAATAATTTTAGATACATATTTTTTTATAATTCATTTTTTTAATTTATAATTTTCTGAGGTGTTTTTAAAGTATATTTTTTTGTCGATGGAAGTTTGCGTAAATATATTTTTTATGCATTTTTAGATATTTATATATAAAATTATTAAAATATATATAGGTATAAAGAACTTACATATAATATGTATTTATATATGTTCATCTACATAAATAATTACATACATAATATATATATAAATAATACATATGGAATGTATGTAATACAAAAATAGATGTTTACAAAAATTTAAAAACAATTTTTTTCTGCCATCTTGAAAAATATAATAAGATGCTAAAACGAACTTTTGGCGCCATTTCAGATTCCTTCGCCAACCGTGCTGACCAGAACAGGAGGCCTACCACGAACAGATCGAATTCTCCCCTTTCTCGTAAAATCTTCTGTATTTCCCGATGTGACGTTGCATTCCGATGACCCTGAAATAAATGCTACCACGACACAATCGAGAACGTCTTCCATCGGATTACTGTCATCGAGATCTCCACGAAAACTTCCGACCCCATTGAAGGGAGTGAGAAAAGCATATATTGTCGGAAGTGCGTCTTTGGGGAGAGATTTTAAAGCGGTTGATATTGTTTTCTCTGTTTAGTAAAAATACCATCCACACACGCCTAATTAAGATATTTTCATAATCGTTTTTTTTAAACGAGAGTGAAATGTTCAGATTTTCAGTTGTCAAACTCTCAAAGTGATATGACGGATAGTTATTTATAAAATGGAAAATAAAAATGAAATTTGTTTTTTTAACCAAGCAAAGGTTTTTCTTTGAAAATTAATAAAAAATTAACATGTTAACCTACAAATATTTAATTAGTATCATAAGAAAGATCTTATTCTAGATTTTTAAATGGTATAAAAAGAAAAGTTTTATAAGTTCTTCTTAAGCAAATATGGGTATAAATACGCCAAAATTTCAAGAAATTCTACTTAAATATAAAATAACTGGGAAAATATTATAAGTTTTGAAACTAATTTTTAGCACTAATAATAAGCGTTTTTTTTTTTTTTTTTTTTTTTTTTTTTTTGGCAAATATTGCAAACAATTTTTTGTAGATTTAGATTGATTTTTCTTTGTGATACGCTATCTTTTTAAAATGAAATGTTAACTTAAAATAACAAAAACTAATACTAATTTGAAAAAAAAGTAATTGAAATGCTTATTAAAACATAGTTTAACAAATCATCACGCACAATCTTATTAATCTGCTTTAAATAAACAACGCGCAATACCCAGAAAGCTAATTATATCATAGTTCTTGCACAAATAATTAGCAGTGTGACCAAGCGCTGCATATGCCCCAAAAATAATTGACCATATACTTTTACTAAAACTTCTGTATACTAAATATAACATTTATGCTAATATTTAAGCCCACGTGCGCTCTATCGTTGTTTACTCAAACAAAATAATTATCCAAAATTTCCAAAAGATTTCTTTTCTTTTTTTAAAATTATTATTAAATGCTTGCTGTATTAATTTTAATGACTTGTTGTATAATATATATATCTATATATAAATATATAAAATCTTTTAATAACATCCAATGAGAATTTCCGATTAGTACAAAATCAAAATATTTAATCAAAAAGTTTTCAAAATTTCAGTTTCAAAATTTCAAAATTTTCAGTAATCAAAAAGAAAAAATCTTAGGAAAGTTTTGTATGTTTTTGAACGGCATATTTTATTATGGAATTTAATTAAATTGTAGCGTTTCTAAGGTCATCAAAAAACAACGTATTTCCTCGTAACTTTTTTACAATAAATTTCGAAAACTTTCAAACAAAATAAAATATATATATACATATTGTTTGAAGATGATGTGAATCAGTCTTCTTCACTTTTCATTTTTTTTTCTGCCTTTGATTATAAAACTATTTTTTCGGAATATAAAATAATTATTGCTCAAATTAACAAAAAAAGGAAGTTTCGATATTAAATAAAGCTTAATATTAGGATCGCCAGAGAGTCCTCTTCTTTTTTTTGTGTGTGTGTGTAGATTGAGTAATATTTAACTTATATTTTGAAAGATTAGTTTTATATAGAAATTAAAGACGGAGACAAAAATATAAAAATCTAAGAAGACTGATTCACATCATCTTCAAATAATATATTTTTTATCTTTTCTAAATTTACTGTAAAGTTACTATGAAATAAGTTGCTTTTTTATGTTATTAGAAACTTTACAATTTATTTTATATACAATGAAATATGAAGTATAAAAAATGTATCTTAAAGTATTCAAAATCCTGCAATACTTTCCAAAGATATTTACTTCTGTTTTTTTTTTTTCTTTTTTTGCGCAAAAATTTTTTAATTTAATATTTTTATCTTGTTCTAAAAAGAAATTCTCTATCTATTTACTAAAGTATTTTGTTATTTAAGCAACAAATAACAAATCTTAAAACTGATACAACATTTAATAATCTATATAAATAAATATTTGAAAATTTTGAATATTTGATTTATTTGGGTAAACAAGGATAGTGGGCTTCGATATTTTCAGAAATGTTATATTTACTATAAAGAAGTTTTAGCAAAAATATCTAGTCAATTATTTTCTAGTAAGCACAGCATGTTTTCTCTGCTAATTTTTTTATGCGATAACTATTGTATAATTCGAGTTTTCTTAGCATAACACGCTGTTTATTTAAAGGAAATTAATAAACTTACACACGATATTTTGTTAAACTATATTTTAATATGTACTGCAATTATTATTTTTTTAATTCACATTAGAATTTTAAATTTGCGTTGAATTTTCATTACAAACACGGATTCCATGCTGCATCAATCTAAATCTACCAAAAACTGCATGCAATATTTTCAAAGTACATTTATTATTAGTGTTTAAAATGAGTTTCAAAGCTTAAATATTTTCCCGTTTATTTTGTATTTAAGCAGAATTTCTTGAAATTTTTGGGTATTTATGCTAATATTTACTTAAAAAAAACTCACAAAAAATTAATTTTCATATCATTTTAAAGTTTAGAATAAGGCCTTTCTTATGATAGTTATTAAATATCTCTAGAGTAATTTGTTAATTTTTTATTAATTTTTAAAGAAAAGCTCCCGCTTAGTCAAAAAAAGTTAATTTCATTTTTATTTATCATTTTCTAAAGATCTACCGGTCGTATGATTTTGAGTTTTTAACAGCTAAAAATCTGTATATTTCATATTCGTTAAAAAAAAAGATTATGAAAATATCTTAATTAGGTGTGTGTAGATGGCATTTTTAATAAACACAGAAAGCAAAATTAAACATTTGTTTTCTTTTCAAACGGGAGAAAAAGAGGGAAGGTCAGTGAGAATTGTCTCGTAACTGAAGTGGTCAATCTAGTTTTTTCCGATGCCTACTTAAAAAGGAATCTAGAATCCGTGAGCTTTTGCCGAGCTCTTCGTGGTAGCACTTAATCTGTGTATCGGAAAAAATTTTCGGGAAACATGTAAATTCGACCTCGGGTTCTTCTCGCTTCGGAAGGAACTCGATCTGTTCATGGTAGGCCTCCTGGATACGGAACTCTTCCCTAGAATTCTCACAGCCTCGGTTTTTTCATTTTACGAAGAAAGATTCGTTGATTTCTACGATTTTACTTTGCCCGCCTTTTTTCATTGTTTGCAATTGCATTTTGGCAAATGTTTATATTATTTAGCGCAAAATTTGCCACTTTTTATGGCTGTGTTATGTCAAAACCCCTGCAAACATTCAAATAATCCCGATTACGAAAGATTAAGCAGAAAGTCCTGCTTGGAGAAATAAAGGATTAATTAATCTTTCGCAATTTGATCTGAAACGTAGGTTTGCGTCAAAAATTAACAATGTTAGTAAAATTGTGGTTACAATCGTTTGCACAATCAATAAAAAATTACGAATGTAAATTTAAATAAACAAGGGGCGGCAGGGGGGCAGGCCCCCTTGAAGAAATGCACATTTTTTTTATCTAAAAATTTACCAGAATAAGCAGCTTATCTGAATTTCAGAATATCATTGCATAACAACGTGTTTAATGTAACATTTTTAACCCTTATCACTCCCCGGCTCCGCTGCTGAGACATAACCTTTCTTTGCAAAATTTGTTTTTGGCACCAGTAATAAAGGAAAATAAAAATTACCTCATTTAATCAGAGCATTTTTGAAATTGTGTATTTGAAGTAAACTTCTTTTTAAAAAGTTGTGCCGCTCGAATAAAATTTGTGTAAGAGACGCCGGAGCTTTAAGGGTTAATTTCTGAAACTTTTCGAAGTATTTGTTATTCTTATAAATATTTATGTAATTTGAAAAAAAATAAATTGCGATTTAGAGGAAGTTGAATATTACGCAAAGTGTATTAAAAAGAACAAGTTGCAAATCTGACGTTGAGGCTCCTGATCTGCAGATTTACTAGTAATACATGTGAAAAGAATATAATACATTTACAACAGGCGGGTGTACCTGCTAAGAAGGGAACTTGTCTATAATGAACATTTTTGCTCTCCTATGAGATTTTGTCTTAGAAAATTTTACAACATAGCCAGAAGTGATTCTGTTCTGAATTTTCAGACAAATAAAAAAAAAAAAAACGGTCATCATTCCGAAAACTCGGACATATAAATATCGTGAATTTTGACAAGTGGTCGCCGTAAAAAATCAATTTCGTCAATCGTTCGCAGAAAAAGATCGCCAAAGGATCGTGGAGAAAACGCGAATTTCGTCAAAGATTCGCGAAAAAAAGAAACATTTCGCGAAAAAAAACTAATTTCGTCTAAAGATCGTGAAAAAATGCAAATTTTGTCAAAAGACCGCGAGAAACACAAATTCCACCAAAAGATCGAGAAAACGCAAATTTCGTCAAAGGACCGCAGAAAACGTAAATTTCGTCTAAAGATCACGAAAAAATGCAAATTTCGTCAATGGATCGCGGGAAAAGACCGTAAATTTCGTCAAAAGATCGCGAAAAAAAAAGCAAATTCCGTCAATGCAGCGCAGAAAAAAGCGCAAATTTCATGAAATGATTGCGAAAAACCCCTCAAATTTCGTCAAAGGATCACGAAAAAAACCGCAAATTTCGTCAATGGATCGCAGAAAAGCGCAAATTTCGTCAAGGGAACGTGGAAAAAGCACGAATTTCGTGAAAGGGTCGCGGAAAAAACACATAGTTAATGCCGGGAGGGAATTCCCCCCCCCCCCCCCCTGCTGTAATCTTTCAGAAAATTTGCTGTGAATTTCAAAATAACAAAATAAATATCGTAGCCCAAGTCATTTTTTTAAAATTGAGAATACAAACATGAAAAATGCTAAAATAAGTATTTTTTATGTCAGAACTCCTCTTACAAGACAATTTTCAACCGTAATGGCGTAAAAATCTCTATTTTGTAGAAATTCAGTCGGGCAGGGTAGGGCTTATTAAGTTTTTGTATGAGCCAGGCCGAAATATTAGATTTTATACCTTGCCAATAATTTTTCTGTGGAAAAAATGGAAAAACGGGCCGGACAGAGCTCGGGCCGAAATTTTCGCTTTTTATACCGGGTCGAAATTCTTTTCTACGGATCGGTTCGCGCTCGGGTGCTGAAATTTCTGCCTGTACGGACTTCTAACAAGAAGTTTGAAACTGAAAGAGACCTATTAAGCGTATGTTTTATGTTTTTGTCTGGAATACGATGGTCCATTATCGTTTCGAACGGAGCAAAGACAGAAATACAATTAAAAAACTCTACACTGTACAATACTTAAAATCAAAGCGTCTATATGGCAGGAAATGATCATTCTCTTAGCATAAGACATCTCAAAAATGTGATAACTGACCTTTTTCAAAACAAATGACTAGTTCTCACTTAACCAATGCATGTAATATACGCTTGCACAGGTTTAAATACAATATTGGCCGTTTAATTGGATCACTTTGTTGAATTTAATTTCATTCAGCAAAGTCACAGATTCCAAATAAGCCAAAAAATGTTAATATTAATTTTGACTGCCGCTTATATGAATTAACTAGTGATTCATATAAGCGGCATTTATAGTAATTTTTGTAGCTCTGGGAGATGTTTCAACCCTGAATCCCCCCCCCCCTTCACTGCGCCAATGAATTAGTTAGTGAGTTATAAGCGATTTTGATCACGTTACGACCGGACAAAAATCTAAACTTTAAATGCATTTTTTGGATAATGTAATTTTCGGTGAAAATTCCATACGCAAAACATTATTCCTCAGAAAATTATTGTAAGATCACTATGAAATTTAAAATATTATGTTGTTTACACTATTGTGAAGGCAATGAATTAAAGATTTAAAATTAAAATAAATATTTTTTGTTTTATGGACGTTTTTGTGGAATGACATTGATGAATTTTATGAAAATTAACATGTAAACAAGTGCAATATGCTATAAGTTTTGAAACATTTAAAACGTTTCTTAGATTTTAGTTCATTGCCTTCACCAACGTCATAAATATGAAATGTACAAAGGAAACTAACATACAGTAAAATTTTCGGCACTTTTCGGTTAGCCGGGCGCCAGTGTTATAAATACATGGATATACATTCATATATATGTATATATACATATATTGTATATATACACATATATGCATGTGTATGCACATATTTGTATATGTATATAGATGTATATATATACATCTGTATATACATATCCATGTATATATAACACTGGCGCCCGGCTAACCGAAAAGTACCAAATTTTCTTTAGAGCATTTTGGGCCAAATTTCACTAAATTTTATTATAAATTCCTCCATTAACCAAAATTTTATCAATGAAGGAAATATTTTTTGCTTTTTTTCACATTTTCTAGTCATAATTTTCATAAAAATACGTTTAAAAAATAATTAAATAGCTCAATTGCTCTGTACAGTGTCTGTTAAATAAGTTATTTCTATTATGTTTATGACCAGGAATGGAGAATTTCTAGAAAATCTTACCAGCCAAGGATTTATTTCAACAGCCAGTAAAATGCAATGTACAGTTAAAACTTTTTATGACAAAATTACGCAACTAAAAATAGTTGGTTACTATTACTATCAGAGACCTGGTGCTGGAACCGTAGCCCGGAGCCGGAGCGCTCCGGAGCTGTATTTTCCCTGAGCTAGAGTTCTAAAATTTACTCTGCTCCAGGGCACCTTTAGTTTTTTATTATTTTTTTAATTCTTTTTTTTTCAGTCTTTTAAATGTCCAGGTTTAAAATATTTTAATTACATCATTATTCAGTATTTTAAATATATAATATTTAGGGGTATTTTTTAAATTAAAGATGTAAAACTTCTCACAAAATATGGTAACACTACTTCACTTCTACTTGAACTAAGTGGCAACACTATTTGAAAACAAATATGACTGCCTGTTGTTTACATGTACAATTTTGGTTGTTTGAAAAGCGTAGAAGAAATTTAAGATTTTTGTGTTTAAAATTCCACCAAACTTTCTATTTTAAAAGCAAAAGCTAAAATATGTCATATTTTCTGAACAAGCATTTCAAGTTTGTTGAGAAGAAAAATGCATTTTGTCAGATCTTTAATGAAGGTAAAGAAAGAAAGAATTTGTAAGCAAAAAATTAAATGTGTAAATTAAAATCTGCAACTCAGAAGTGCGAAGTTGGCGCCGAGTTGGAGCAGTTCCCGGAGCCGGAGCCGGAGCCACAGTATTTTATCTCGGAGCGGAGCTGGAGCATCAAAAATTTTCCGGCTCCAGGTCACTGATTACTGTAATGCATTTTCATATATTTCTTTCCTATAAAATTGAGAAATATAAACAAGAGATGAAAGTTTAATATAAAATAGAATTTTGTACCATGTTTACATCGCAGTAATACGGAAAGTTGAAAAATATAGCTAACTACTTATTAAATAAACGTTTTCGGCATACCTGTATAGTTTGCAGTTTTCAATAACTACCTAAAAATTCACTCATCCTGTCAGAAAATTCACTCGCCAGTGGCTAGTAAAATGATGCATTTTCCTACCCCTGAGCATGATATTGTTATTTTATTTTGATGTCATAAACACACTTCTCAGACTTATGGCAAATTATTTCACAAGATAATTCACTGATGATCTAGCAACCAATTTTTTGATCATTTGTACCTATTGAACAATGTAAAACCACTACATGAATCGTGATTCTTGTTAGTCCAGACATAATGCCTTAGAATAATCACATATATGGCATTCAAAAGTAGGTATAGGTACAGTCGTGGGAAAAAAAAGTAAACACCCCCTACTAACTCCTCAACAAATTATCGTAGAAGAAAGTTACTGGTACCGAACGATTGGAAATAAAGTCTACTTTTAAATGATATAGATAAAATTTGCTTAAGGGACCATCTTCATATCAAAACGAACCGTAACTTTGTTTTTTTCAATAGCAGTACACAATTCTGACAGCATAAATGAACTCTATACCCTTCAATTAGCCTAAAAACAAATTTTTATGAATTCGTACCATAGGTTTCTGAGAAATTAATTATTTTAAAACGAGCGTATTTTAAGGGCTGTATCCAAATTGATGTTCGGAACTCAATTGTTAACCGAGAGAGCCCCCATCTTGATCAAGGCACCTTAAGAAATCAATGAAGCCTGCTAGATTACACGACAGCAGAAGAAATTTCAAAATATTTAGTTACTCCTGTTACAGACGGGCCCTTAAACCATAATTTTGCCGTTTTTTAAGCCTAATTTGAAAACTACATGGAAGAAAAATGTGAAATTTTGGATTTCAATAAAGCAGGACTTAATAAATCTAATTCCATCAAAGAAAATGTAGGTTGCAATTCATAATTTTTTCGAGTATTAATTTCAGAACTCATAATTCATATCATAAAGTTATAAAAATTGCAAATTCAGCGTATTAATGTTTGGGTATATTAGTATTCTTGCTATACAAAAAATTAGCACTTTAGGAGCATAACTTCTGGAGATATCAATAAAAATATGAAAATGTAATTTAACATTAGACGCACTAAATTTTGAATGTTTATAATTCAAAAACTTATCATTCAAATGACTTGAAATTCGGTGTCTAGACATAGTTTGAACCGAAGATTTGAAATATCTCGTTAAAATTGGGTATTGTCTTTGAAAAAAATGAAGTTTGGATTCGTTTTAATATGTAGATGGCCTCCTAAGCCAATTTTATATACATAATTTAAAAGTAGATTTTATTTCCAATCTTTCGGTACCAGTTACTTTCTTCTACGATAATTTGTTGAGGAGTTAGTAGGGGGTGTTTACTTTTTCTTTTTCCACGACTGTACATTAGCAGAAATTTTACTAAAGGAAATGTTCATGTGTATTTTAAAAGAAACCAGAACTTTGTTGAGATACAATCAGTTATTATTAAAGTTTCATCGGAGCTTGAGCAAAGCATAGGTTTGCATTTAGCCTAACCAAAGAAACAAAGATCAAGCTCAAATTGTTATTTTCGAGTGCTGGGTACAAAATGTATGAATTTTCTTAAATCACAGTTTATTTCAAGGAAAAATTGTTATTTAGTGAAAATTAACGCATCATTTAAATTCATCTATGAACTTAAATGCTAAAATGAGTTTTATTACTTACATTCCACTTAGTGCAGATAATAGATGTTTGCAGATTATGCATTTTGCGGAGTTCACAGAGTTTACTGTATTTCACTTTATTATAAGCATTCATTATGATTTCTAGTCCATTATTACATTGTTGCTCAAGAAAATTTAAACATTTATATCCCATTTATGTTTATTTCTGCATTTGAATCACTTTCAGCATGATATTGTGTTATTTTATTTTCATGTCATAAACACACTGCTCAGATTTATGTCAAATTATTTCACAAGAAAATTTACTGGCTGTCTAGCATCCAATTTTTTGATCATTTTTACCATTTGAACAGTTGAAAGCGCTACATGGATCATGATTTTTTTTATTCCAGACATAATTTCTTGAAATAATCACATATAGCATGCAGAAATAGGTATAAATACATTAGCAATAATTTTACTGAAGGAAATATTCCTGTGTATTGTAAAATAAACAAAAACTTTATTGAGATAAAATAAGTTATTGTTAAAGTTTCATTGGTGCTTGAGCAAAGCATAGGTTTGCATTAAGCATAACCAAACAAACGTCAATGCTTAGCTGAAATTATTATTTTCAAATGCACGGTACAAAACTCATCAATTTCAATATATTTCATACAATGTTGAAAAAATTTAAGACTTTTGTGTATTGCAATGCAAGAGTTCAAGCAATTAACAATATAAAGCAGAAATGAAATATCTTTATAATAACTGTGTGCTTTTCATAGAGACATGTAAAAAGGAAACGTAAAATCGTAAAAACATTGAACGCTTAAATTTACAAATATCGCTTGTTTTACCCTTACTGATTGAAATTTTGGCTAAAACGGTTTCAGTTAGATAAATTATTTTTCTATTTTCACGGCTTAAAAAGTTCAAATTTTAAAAGATTTCTTTAACTCGATTTTAGTTAATGAAATCTTGGAATATGCACACACAAATTGTTTTCATAAATTCTTGTGACACTTTGATGTGTTTTATTTATTTACGGTTGTTTAATAAACCAAAGGTGGATCTTAATGTGAAAAAGTTTTTACATGTATTTATAAAAAAAATAAGAATTTTTCCTATCAATTTCAACATATTTCATACAATGTTGAAAAATTTTAAGGCTTTTGGTGTATTACAGCGTAAGAGTTCAAAACATTAAGAATATAAAGCAAAAATGAAATATCTTTATAAAAACTGTCTGCTTTTTCATAGAAACATGTAAACAGGAAATATAAATTCTTAAAAATATGGAACGCTTAAATTTCCAAATATTGATTGTTTTACACTTAATTATTGAAATGTTGGCTAAAACAGTTTCAGTTAGACAACTTATTTCTCTTTGAATCATGTTTATGAGTAACCTATAGTGTTAAATAGTTCAAATTTTAAAAGATTTCTTTAACTTGATTTTAGTTAATGAAATCTTGGAATAATGCACACACATTGTTTTCATAAATTCTTGGACAATTTGATTCGTTTTATTTATTTATAGCTGTATAATAAACCTAAGGTGGATCATGATTCGAAAAAATTTTATTTTACATGTATTTATATATATATATAATATATATATGTCGTCAATTTTAGCATATTTCATACCATGTTGAAAAATGTTAACACTTTTGGTGTATTACAGTGCAAGAGTTCAAAACATTAAAAATATAAAGTAAAAATGAAATTCTTTTATAATAACTGTCTGCGTTTTTATAGAAACATGTGAAAAGGAAACGTAAAATCTTAACAACATGGAACGCTTAAATTTCCAAATATCGCTTATTTTACACTTCATAATTGAAATGTTGGCTAAAACAGTTTCAGTTAGATAAATTATTTCTATTTGTATCATATTTATGAGTAATCTATAGTGTTAAAAATTTCAAATTTTAAAAGATTTCTTTAACTCGATTTTAGTTAATGAAATCTTGGAATATGCACACACAATTTGTTTTCATAAATTCTTGTGACACTTTGATTCGTTTTAGATGGAGGATTGCAAAGGTCAATGGAAATCACGACTATGAATTTATTGCATTGGTCTTTAATTTTTTTTGTGGTTTTATCTTTTTATCACTAACCTAAAAAAGTAATGATATCAATACAAAAACCCTTAACGGGTTAAAAGTTTGTGACGCAGCACTTTATCTTTAGCTCTAAGAATTTTAAATTTGGAAATTAAAAATAATGATATCAAATTTTGTGTGACGCAATGCTATTAATTTACCTATACATATATATATCAAAATTTATTCATTTATGCTTTATCATTTACATCTCATAAATTCGAATTATGAATTTTAAAAGATATAATATGAAAATTTAAGTGACGCCTTGATGTTGCTTAAAACGATTAGTTTTAAAATTCAATTTAAATTTTCTTTTGGCTAAATACATTTACACATCAAAACAATACTTTTCATTTTCAAATGCACTGTTGAATATATTACTTTCACTGAATCTATATAATGCACTGAGTTGTATTCATTTGAATAAATTGATTTATCTTTTGTGCCATGCTATCCAAAAATCAAAAGTAAAATTTATGTAGATCGTTTTTTCGTCATTGTATCCAAACTAAGTTAAATGTATGCAAATGGATAATATGACCAATAAACTATTTACATAAATTTTACTTTTGATTTTTGGATAGCGTGGCACAAAAGATAAATCAATTTATTCAAATGAATACAATTCAGTGCATTATATAGATTCAGTGAAAGTAATATATTCAACAGTGCATTTGAAAATGAAAAGTATTGTTTAGATGTGTAAATGTATTTAGCCAAAAGAAAATTTAAATTGAATTTTAAAACTAATCGTTTTAAGCAACATCAAGGCGTCACTTAAATTTTCATATCGTATCTTTTAAAATCCATAATTCGAATTTATGAGATGTAAATGATAAAGCATCAATGAATAAATTTTGATATATATATATGTATAGGTAAATTAATAGCATTGCGTCACACAAAATTTGATATCATTATTTTTAAGTTCCAAATTTAAAATTCTTAGAGCTAAAGATAAAGTGCTGCGTCACAAACTTTTAACCCGTTAAGGGTTTTTGTATTGATAGTTACTAAAGCTAGCCTCTTGTGTTCGCATCTATTTGCAGAGATTTTTAAATAAGTTTGATCACGAGAATATCGGAAAATGCCCTTGAATTCTAGTAGAAAACTCTGGAAATCTCTAGCAAAGGGAAGTAGAATTTATAGGGATGACATGGAACAGTTTTTTCTAGAGCCACAATTTAGATTCTAGATGCCAGAACCATATTTTTTCTTCAGTACAATGGTGTTCATATCAATGCGGAAAGACTTTCTAGGTAAAGGTCTCTATTGCATTAACCCTCTCGCTGCGCATCCCGCGATTTCCACGGACAACGTAAAGTAGCAAAATTGGCGCAACCTGCGATTTCCTAGGGGATGCATTTTTCCGTCTATTTTAACGGTTCATTTCGGATTTATTGCGATGTTTAATTGTTGACTCAAGCCCGGGTTAACACATAGTGTTAGTTGTCCATCGTTAGTTGTGTGAAGTTCATAAGCGTGTTTTACAGGCGTTCTGCGCGCCCTTTTGAAATCTCAAAGATGTCTCCATTCCATGAGACTAACCGCTCGACATTTTGCTAGCCATACATTCCCCCAATCCCAACAAGAAAGAGCCTGTGTGTTTTTTGTTATTGAAACTGGCAAAAAAATTCGCAAAGAAACGCGAATTTGGTGCAAAGATTGCGAAGTAGGACTTTGTTCGAAACTTGTTTTGAAATTTGTCATACTAAACTTCATTTCTAATGCAACTTTTGTAATTATTTTGCATATTTTCATTCGTATATATGTCTTAGCTTTTATTTCGTAAAATAAATCTTAATTTATAAAAGATTAATTTTCAGCATTTCGCTTTTATATGATTATTCTTCAAACTGGCCGCCCTTGGAAACCAATTTGGTCTCCCTTAAATGCATACTAAGCATTGAATCATGTTACTTTTAGTCATAATTTAACTTACTTGATGAATCCATCACCAAATCCTAAGATTTTGATAGAGAAATGAAGAACTCGGTATTTGTATGTTAGCCGGGCGCAAGTGGTAAATCGCCAAACATCGTTATCGTCGTATTTTTGGTATTTCATTAATTTCATTTAAAATATAATCCTTTCACTCATTTTATTTAAAATACATGACTTTAATTTAAAACTGAAGCATTTAAAATTCATGACTTTCACTTATTTCTTTTTTTAAAAAGAAAAAGAAAAGAAAAGAAAAGAAAAAGAAAGAAAAAGAATAAATAATACCATAAACCATGCACATTTATTTTCAGCGTCAAAGCATTGTTTAAATTTACCACGCGAAAAATAAAAAATTCTAACTGGCGAGTTTTAAAATGCTATTGGCGATATTTACGCCATAAAATGTTTAAAAGTACCAATAATTATTTGCGATCGTGGCAATTTTTATGTCATTTTATTCTAAAAAATAATTTTGATTAAAAATGATCACCGTTCATATGAAAATCGAAGGGGTCAGCCCTTGTTTATGACAATCGCATGACTATGAAATGATGGCGACAGAATATTATTTGGCAACTTATCACAAGTGTCCGGCTTACATTAAACTACCAAAATGGTTGCCTGCATACAAAGAGCGGAGCGGTCAGCCCGGAATTGTTGATGACAGTCACACGACTTAGGCTATTATTATAGAGATTTAGTTTTCTGACAACATTATTCTATTATTAAAAAAATCTTTTATATATTTTTTTACATATTTTAACTCTAAAATATATGTACATTAGAAATTTAGAATAAAAAAAAAACGCAATTTTTGAACTTATTTTGATAAAAAAAAGTACACAGCGAAAGGGTTAAAACACAAGGTCAAATTCAACGATATATATATATTTTATCCAAGGTTCGTTTGTAGAAATCAAGCAGAGTAGCTGGCGAAACCTGCTACTTTAGCTCATAAAATAATATTTAATTTACTTACGTTTGCAAGACTTTGTAACAACATCGAATTCATGCTTTTCATCTTTGCACAAGCACTCTGCAATTTTTTGATTGAAGTCGTACTTGCAAACGACACCGTTTCCATTACCACATCTTTCGTTACAGATGGTGACATTCTCGCAGAAGTCTCCGCTAGTCCCTTCAAGGCAGTGGCAGAACCAATTATTAACTCGAGCCAAACAGCGACCTCCATTGTTACACTGTGAATTGTCTTTACATGTCCCTATAAACAAACGTATGAAAATAAAAATTGGTTAAATTTTTACGAACAACTAATGTGGTAATAAAGAAAGAGGCTAAAACTACATTACGGAAAGATTTTGTTTATGCTAAAAAGCAATGAAAATAAATCCTTTTATCAAATTTTCTTCATGTTGATGACATCATGATTAACTCTCTCTCTGCGCAACCCGAGATGCATTTTTTCCGTCTAATTAACCCTCCTTGATTATTCCCACCAGTTGTTTTTTTATTGTAAATTTTGCCTTATTTAATCGAAGCATTTTCCCCATTAAATTAAATAAAAAAGTTTGTTTGGAAAAACCGGTGACAAAATAATATAAATTCTTAAAAGACGCTCATCGCGAATGGGTTAAATACGCAATTTTTGAAGCTATTTTGATAAAACAGTTACGCAGCGAGAGAGTTAACCCCTTAAACTACAATTTATTTTCAATCAGTACTAGTCAGGCGGAGAATTCAATTTTCTTAGTTTTAAGAGGAGGGATTGATACAGAAACTTACGATTTTGTTGCTCAAATAATTTGTTATTAGTAAAAATAATATTTGTTTCGCACATGTATATGAATGTTTACTGCTATATATGCATACAAGAACATAATTAGAGTCGAGAAATTCTACAGTAATATTTAACATAAATATTACCGTTCTATATATTATTTGAACGAAAAGAAAGTATGTGTTTCAACATAATGTAATAAACAATATAAATATGTATATATGTTCATCCTAAATGATATTAGGGTTTATTTTAAAGTACTAATAAACTTTAAGCGTATGATACTTCTCAAAACATTCCAGAAGATGCAGTGCTATTCGGCATCGGTTGTATTGCCATTTTGTTTCACTCCTAATGATATGCTTAGTAGCTTAGCACATACATGGTATCTTTTTGTAGGGTGTCTTTGTCAGTTTGCTCAAGAAAGTTCATGACGAGCTGAACTTGCCATTGTAGTTCAAGGGGTTAATATCAGGTTGTAACGATAGTTTCCCGCCACAGCTAATATCATCTTTTCAAACAGTTCGCGTTCACGTGTTTACGCATATTTTGTCAAACGATTTTTAGCATTTGAAAGAAAGAGACTTGCTTTATAATACTGTGTTGTGAAATTTGTAAAAAAATATCGTTATCATTAAGTACAGGGTGTCTGAAATGGAACTATCACGTTACCAGATTATGACCAGCATTTGCTTCCAGTTCTGTTACAAAAAGTCAACTACAGAATGTCACGGATTTATGTGTATAGCTTTAGGTACTACTGTTGTATCATATGACACTGTGAAGGTTTGGTACCGAAAGTTAAAAAAGAAGGACTATGACATTCAAGAAGCAGAGCGCTCCGGCAGGCCTACTGATGTTGATGAGGCCCGCCTGCGAGAACATGTGGAAGAAAATCAGTATTCAGCCACTCAAGAGCTACCTAAGGAGTTAGACCTTAGTGACATGTCCATTAGTCGCGCTATGCATCGCATAAACTTGACGTACAAGTTCAATCGCTGGGTGCCGCATTAGCTGAATCAAGCAGATAAGGAAAGACGTGTTCAGGCCTGCACTAATCTGCTCGAATATCAGCGCAAGGACAAAATTCTGCACCGGAGACGAAAAGTGGATTTACTTCAACAACACAATCCGAAAAGGGGGTTGGTCTGCGCCCGGCGAACCGGTCGGCAGCATCGCAAAGTGCAATTTGACTAACAAAAAGATAATGCTTTGTATCTGGTGGGATTGCCGTGGTCTTATCCACATAGAGTATCTAGAAAAAGGTAAAATCATGGACAGTAAGGTTTATAGCAAGATGCTAGTCCGTGTTGACGCTGCTATCAAGGCAAAACGTCAAAATGAGTTCCGGCATAAGAAGGTAATGTTTCATCAAGATAATGCTAGATAACATGTGTTTGCATTCACCGATTTGACTCTGTATGGACTCGAATGAGATCTTTTACCACACGCACCATATAGCCCCGACATCTCTTCATCGGACTTCTACCTTTTTTCACACCTGCAACTACATCTTGCTGGTGCTATCTTTAATTCTGCATGGGACGTCCGAAATGAGGTTGATCTGTTTTTGGACTCGCGGCCCCCAAGTTTCTGGGCCGAAGGCTTCGAAAAACTACCAAAACGTTGACAGAAAACAATAGATTCTGGTGGTGTTTACTACCGCAGTAAAGATACCACTTTTATGCTTTTTCTCTAACTTTATTAAAAACTTTTTTTGACGGAAAACTTTCGTTACAACCTAATACCTTATTCGATTTCTACTATTAGTTCACACTCTCCCTATATTTATTTACTTATTTATATATCTTGTTCAAATTTTCAATCGTTAATAAAATACTTATTATTCATCCTATCAAGTTTGAATAAATTTTTTTTAAACTTGTACTGGATGACAATTGATGTTAATACAGTTTTTTCAAATATTAATTCATTCATTAAATTTTAATTAATTAATTTTAGTTTTACATGGGAGACAAAATGGCGGCCATTGGTTATTGAAGCATTTAATGCATCTTCATATCTATAAGTGAGTTTACCATAAAGGGGACCCTATTCTGCCGCCAAATACCGCCAAGTTTGTCGCCAACTTGGCGATATCTCTAGAATTTCGCCAAATTCCCATAGACTTCCATTGTAAACCTACTTGCTTATAGAAAATCAACAAATTGAGATATTGTAATGCAACAAAAACTAATATTAACTTAAGGGATTATATTGAATATTTCTTTGAGGACCTAAGTAGGAACTGACTTTAAAAACAAAATTTTTATATTACTTGTTTTTATTTTATGTGCATGCATCTCACATACTTATCTTTACCTTATAAACTTACATACATCTAGTATATTTGCATATATATTGATAGACAATTTTAAATGAATGCCATTAATTTAATAGCTCTTTTTTTCAAGCAAATGAAAGCAACAGTGACCAATAAAAACGCTTGCATAGTTCTAGATCACAACAAAACAATTATTAAAATAATATATTTTTTTCATAATCTGGGATATTTAATTATAAATGACAAGAGAGTTTTCCGAGAACTGAAAGCAATATGCAGATCTCTCGCTAAAATTTCTTGAAAAAAATAAATGAAATTGAAAAAAAAAAAGCAAAGATACGTGGAAGGATAAAAATATATCTGAATTTTTTTAGAAACGGAAAAGATCTTATATCTAATGTATTCTAAATACATTATGTTTTTTTATTTAAAATTTCGGGTTAAAAAACCCCATTATTTTTATTACTTTTGAAGTTATAAATGAAAATCCAGAGACAGATTGGAGTGACACCCTGTATTTTTTTTAATACGGGGATCAAGTTCCGCCTTTTCTATACAAAAAAATTTAACTTGATGAATACTATCACATCTCTTAGTTTGTCGCCACATTGACCTTTTCTTTTACTGGCATCTTTGTTTAAGGACATGCTTTTTTAAAACCGTTTAATCCTTTATGCCCCGACGGTACTTTAAAGTATCATTAAAGTAACTTGTTATAAAATTAATTTAATACATTGATTAGTAGTTATACTATTTAGAATGAGTTATAGATACTTTACTTTATCTTGTTCCAAAAGCATTATTGATTGCACAGAACAAAAATATTTTAAAAGGATGATTTTTTTTTATTTACATCTTCTCAGCTTTTTTGATGGTGAAAGATTATGGGGAGAAAAGTTTCAGTTAGACAATATTTCCATATTTCTATTCTAAGAGAATTATATTTGTACATTTTCTAATTCTGTAAAATACCAAATAATAATAATAATAATAATAATAATAATAATAATAAATAAAAGGTTTGAGTGGCTTTATAAGCAGTGCACAAAATCTCTATAAATTCAAATTTAATTAATTAATTTTAATTGTCAAAATCCTTCCAAAATTTATTAAAGGATTGTATAAATCTTCTATCGTAGTTTCAAACATTCACAAAAAATGCTTTGGAAAATAAAATTTTCATGAATTCATAATTTGGTACATAAAGGATTAATATAATTTACAAGACTTTTAAAAATGTTCCCTGTATTTTTATTTATTATCCGACCAAAAGAACAGATATTTAGAAATCAAACCAATAAATGAGAGGAATTTTTTAAAGAGAAATTTCATCCAGAAGCTTTTTATTCAAGATGGGTATAAATGTCCATGTAAGCCATTTTAAAATCGTATAATTTTGATAAAGTTTAATATCAGAAGTAGCTAAATATATTTGTTATTTTGTTAAGAAAACTAGAAACCTTGATTTAAACTTATGGGGATAATTCTAAGTAATTTTAATTTCGTTACAGAATTGTTCTTAAACGCGTGTCCATGACGTTTATCCATACGCTAAAAAAAACAAATATCTTGATGAATTTTTTTTTAGATGGTTTTTAGCTTATTAGGAGTTTTTATTAACAATGCACAGATATTTAGAAATAAAGCCAATAGATGACAGAAAATTTTTGAAGAAAAATTTTATCGAGAATTTTTTTAATCAAAATGGATATAAACGTCTACTTAAGCTTTTTTAATTTCCTATAATTTTGATGTAATTTAATATCAGAAGTAGTTAAATATATTTGTTATTTTGTAAAAAAAATCTAGACACCTTGATAGTTAGCGTGATAATTCTAAATAATTTTAATTCTGTTACAGAATTGTTCTTAAACGCACATCCATGACATTTGTCCATACTCTAACAACAACAATTATCGTGAAGAATATTTTATTAGATGGTTTTTAGCTTATTGGGAGCTTTTATTAACAATGCACAGAAATAAAACCAATAAATGACAGAAGATTTTTGAAGAAAAATTTTATCGAGAATTTTTTTAATCAAAATGTATATAAACGTCTAGTTAAGCTTTTTTAAATTCCTATAATTTTTATGTAATTTAATATCAGAAGTAGTTAAATATATTTGTTATTTTGTTAAAAAAAAAAAAAAACTAGACACCTTGATACTTAGCGTGGTAATTCTAAATAATTTTAATTGTGTTACAGAATTGTTCTTAAACGCACATCCATGACATTTGTCCATAATCTATCAAAAGTAAATATCGTGAAGAATTTTTTATTAGATGGTTTTTAGCTTATTGGGAGCATTTATTTACAACGTGTGAAAACTGCACAATTTTTGTCTCATTTTAAAAGTGTTGTTAGTGAAAAGGTTAACTGAATACTATGCATAGACACATAAATCACTTTTGATTTTATTTATTCCTGATCCGATTTTTATGTAAAGAAATTAGCTTTAATTTTAAAATGATTTTTTTTACTCAAAAACTTTAATTGTGAATTATTTATTACATTACAATACTGCCTGATCCGCTGGGCTTTGCCCGATCCCGTCAAAAGCTAGCACGAAACGAGAAAAAAAATCTAAAAATAGCTGCACGAAAACTTTAATAAAATTTACAATATTGAATTCAAATAAAATTTACAAAATTGTGCAAAATTTTCAAATCGAATTCTTTTTACTAATGTGAAAAAATGGCCCCGAAACTAAGAAAACCCACCAAAAAATATCATAAAAAATGCTAAAAATTCAAAAGTCGTCAAAATTTACAGCAGTGGACCAAAAAATTGTAACCAGAATACTTTCATTATCACAAAAATCGACGCGAAATGCGAAAAAAGAAACCAAAATCGATAAAAATAAAGTTAATAATCGCGGAAAAAAATGTACTCTATTAGGCTAAAAGTTCGAAACCATATTCTTTTTACTAAAATCGCTGCGAAACGGGAAAAAAAACTCTAAATATCGCATAAAAAATTAGCCACAAATTCAAAAATTGCTGTACCGAATTAATTTAGAATTACGAATAAACTTTATTAAAGAAAGGGACGAAATTTACTATAGTGAACAAAAACATTGAAATCGGAAATTCTTTTACAAATGTAAAAATAAAACAAAATAAAATAAAATAAATAATAAATGACGCAGAACATGAAAAAACGTTAAAAATTCCATCAAAAATCACTAAAATTTAAAAATCGCTGAGGACAAAATCTATTATAGTGAACTGAAGTATTCTGCATGGAATTCTTTTGCAAAAGAAAAATATTGCCGCAAAATACGAAACATTGATAAAAATTGCTAAAAATTCAAATAAAATTTGCAATGAAAATCGCTAAAAATCCAAATCGAAGAGGACAAAATTTACTATGTTAGGCTAAATGTTTGAAACTGAATTCCTTTTACTAATGTGAAAAAATTGCCTTAAAACGCGAAAAAATTCTAAGATATGAATTCCAAATAAACTTTATTGAAAAGGGGACAAAATTTATTGAAATCGCATTGTATTCCTTTTACTAAAGTCAAAAATTTGCTGTGAAACATGAAGAAACACTAACAGTCGTATATAAATTAAAAAACTGATAAAAAAATCTAAAATCGGGCTTCGAGATGCATACATAGTGGTACCGCCCTACCAAATTTTGTAGTCGTGTTGTGAGCAGCGGTCTCTTTAGAACATAGTCTACAGACTCACACACACAAAAAGAAGACTTTCATTATAGATATTAAGTTGGTTATGTTTATGACGGTCAATTATCAACATGAGGGATATAGGCCCGAAGGGGGGGGGGGAGTGCCCTCCACGGGGGTCTTTCTAAGGTAACCTAACCCGTATTTACGTAAGGATATCCGAAATTAGAAGAAAACCACGGAAAACTCCGAACGTATAGGCCGACGGGCGCGATTGGGCTCGAACACAGCACCTCTCATCTACTAGCTTCGAGAGCAGAACTTCTCGGCCAGTGGTGAGGCTAAAATGTAAGGAAAATACGTAGAATGTATTATCCGACGAAGTATCCTAAAGATGCGAGAATTATAACTATACAAAAAAAGTTGCCCCTTTAAATATTTAAAAAAAATTATATTTTAAACTTTTTAAAAAATCAGTTTTTATGTTCTCAACATTATCAGTTCAGTAATTTCGTAACGTTCGGTCCTCGGTTCAACAAGCTCGAATTTTCCAATACTTGAAAATGAAAATATGGTCAAATTTAACATCCAAGAGAGTTGTGGCTTGAGTATTCCTTTTTTTTAATTCTCTCTCTGTTTCTTTTCACAATTATTGACGGCCAAATAACTTTCCAATCTGTTTCCTCTGTGTGTATTTGCGAATAATTTCTCATTACACACTTTTTATCCCCCGATATGCTATTTCTTTCGACCAGCTATTAAAATATCGTCTCTGAAAAATAACGTTCCGTTGTATAAGCCAGCTGCAAAACAAAGCAGATGTATCATTGTATGGTTAAATACTCTACTGCAATTTTTTAAACTTCTAAGCATCGCACATTTTCAATTTTTATACCGTCGTATTTGGTAAAAGAAGAAAGTACTTTAAAATGCAATTTTTTTGAAAACTGCATCTCAATTTATTTTTGAAATATTAATTTTTTTGTAGTTTTTATCACCTTTTGTTTAATGTTGGCAATACAAGTATACTCCGTTTCTGTAGAAAGTAAAGGAAAAATAGTCACGGAGGAAGAAAATTATAATTATATCTTTTGTTGCCATTTTCGCATAACAACTAAAAAATAAATAAATAAATAAAATACGGGCTATTTTGAAAAAAATATAAATGAATGATTTCTGATAAAACATGGAGCTATTATAAACTATATTTAATTTTAATTATCTATATTAATATTACAAACAAATGAAAGGCTATGAATAATCAGATAACCGATTTTTTTGGTTGAGTGTTTTGAATGATGACACCTCTTTTTTTGGATTTGTGCATTATTCAGCGATAGTGAAGTCACATGCATACGTTACTGTAGATGTGTTTAAGACTCGATCATAAAAGAAGAATTCTTCAGCGGATGCGGATGACGCCATTTTATATAAAATAAAAGGGTGTGTTTTAAGTCTTAAAACTGAAATATGTTTTTTACTATCTATATTTATATAAACTAGGGGGCTCTGCCCCCTACGAGCTATGCTCGTCAACCCCCGTACAGACACCGCAGACTCTAACAGCACGCTAATTTGATCGCCTTTAAAAAGATTTCGGAAGATTGAATTATAATTTGAATCTGACAATTATAATCTGACGTAATTTTCACCAAACTTTTCTTTCTTTTTTTAATATTCACGTCAAAATACTTTTGTTAGAAATGAAATATTATGATCATCTTAAAATGTCAAGTAAATGTCTCGCGCAATTTTTAAATTAAAACTGTTTTGCAATATTATTTTTTGTTCATTTTACGTAATAAGTGTAATATGACGTAAATTCTCCTATTTAGGACTTCTAACGCATGTTGCTGAATTTATTATTTTACAATATTCTTTCTCATTTAAAATTCACGTGTAACTATAGTTTTTATGACGTAATTTTCAATGAGTTCCTGCTTTTTATATTTTTTGTTTATAATAGTCACGTGTAAAATAAATTTTTAATTTGAAGCAAACATTACTGTTTGCGCTGTTTATACTGTTGGCAACAGTTTAAATTAATACAATTTTCTAAAATTTGTAAAAAATATCTCTCGAAATGCTGAAAATTTGAATTTAAAATAGAAATAAAACCTCGAAAAATTATTCAAATTAAAAAACTAACTGCAATCTGCACACCGGGAAATTCTGACGCATAAAATGATCTAAAAATGATTAAATTCCTACGTACAGTTTTTGATCCTATAAAACTTTTTTAATGGAACGATTTTGTCCATCTTTGGCATTAAATATCTCTTAAAATAATTCTTCGATTTGAAAACTGTCTGCATCAGCGTGTTTATCAAACATTTCTCTATAATACTACCGATTTTCATATTTTTGTATGCAACAGTTTTTTTAATATTAACGAAGAAAGACCTCCGGTCACAAAAAATTCAAAACCGGCGGCGGCGGCGGCGGCGGCGGCGGTGACAGCGGTAGTTACTTTTTTTTAGAATAGAGAGATATTTTTTTTCGTCGGGGGCGACACTAAATTCTGAAAAAGCAGAATTCCCGTTTCCTTGTTGTAAATATTTTTTGTTCTTTTATTTTCTTGTTTTTAAATTAACTTTGATTTTGAATGTAATGATTGAATTTTGTAATTAATTATTCATTTCTTCCTAATCGCTTAGAATTATAAAAGTTATTTCAGGCTTGGTTTCGAAAGCAATATAACATTTTAATAAGAACTTAATTATAAATTTGAAAATTAATTTTAAGATATTTTTCTGTTAGCCAGCCGCAGATGATAAATAGGAAAATATTCTGTATGATTACAACTATATACAAGTTACAAAAATAGTTAAATATGTGCTAAACCACTCTTTCCACATGAATAGTCTTAATTTAATGTATCGATTTAACTATCGTAACATTTTTTTTTTCTTTTGAGTAATTAACTTTTATGAATTGTGTTTCGCAAAATGTTCGACAAAATCTCTAAGAACAACATAAAAAATACTACAAACTATTACGTTGTAAAAAAGAGAGAATTAAAAAAAAAATCTTCAATTTTATTTAAATAATAAATTTTACTAATTATACAAACAGAATTGTCTAATTTCTTGACAAAAAAAAAAATGATTTTCCTTTAAAGAATAATTTAATAATATGCCATACGATCATTGTAAACTATTTACACTGACAAATGTTCAAACAATATTGAGAAATATTTTAACCACTAGGGGGCTCGGCCCTCTACGAGCTACGCTCGCCAACCCCCCCCCCCCCCCAGACACCGTAAGATTTCGAAAGACTGAATTATAATTAAAAAAACAGTGGCGATCTCTCTATAAACGGATTTCTATTCATTTCTCTTTGATTGGGGAATTTTAACGCCAAATCCGTTGCGGTACTACTTGATTATCCCGTCGACCAATTTCGCCAAATTATATAAATTGCCAAACCACTCGCCAAATTATAGAAATTGACATAATTTTTATTTTAAATAACGAAAAAACAAATAAATTAGTGCAACATTAATAAAAATACAAATAAAACGTCGAAATAAAAATAACTTGATGACGTAGACACGTGTAACAACATTTCAAAATAAGCTAATATAAAAGGAATTAAGTAAACAGAGTCTTTGTCTCCTGGTATTTTTTAACAAAGTGAAAAGAAAGTTCTTTTAAATGAGACATTTTAAATTAATCGTTATTAATCTGACGTAATTTTGACCAAGCTATTCTTTCTCTTTTTAATATTCACGTGAAAATACTTGGGTTACAAATGAAATATTATTTGCGCTTTCCTAACAAAAATAGTTGAAAAGTATCCTCTTAAATATCAAATAAATGTCTAGCGCAAATTCTAAATTTAAACCGTTTTGCAATATTATTTTGTGTTCATTTTATGTAATAACTGTAATGTGATGTAAATATGACGTAATTTCTCCTATTTAAGACTTCTAACGCATGTTAATAAATTTATTGTTTTACAAATTCCTTTCTCTCTTAAAATTCACGTGTAATTATAGTTTTTATGAAGTAATTTTTAATAAGTTCCTGCTTTTTGTACATAATTATTTAATTCTAATTCCAAATGTTTTTTTCTGTTTATAATAGTCACGTGAAAATAAATTTTTAATTTATTTACACGTATAAATATATATATATTTTTTTGAAGCAAACATTATTGTTTCCGCTGTTTATACAGTTGGCAATAGTTTAAATTAATATGAACAGTTTTTGCTCCTATAAAATTTTTTTAGTGGAACGATTTTGTCCAACTTTAGCATTAAATATCTCTTAAAATAATTCTTCGATGTGAAAACTGTCTGCACCAGCGTGTTTATCAAACATTTCTGTATAATACTACCGATTTTTATATTTTTGTATGCATTATTTTTCTTAATATTAACGAAGAAAGACCTCCGGTCACAAAAAATTCAAAACCGGCGGCGGCGGCGGTGACAGCGGTAGTTACTTTTTCTTAGAATAGAGAGAAACTTACTTTTACAAACTTTACCAAGTTCATCATATGCTAAGTTTGTGTCCAAACATTTGCAACCTGCAGATTTACTTGCTATGTCGAATACACATCTTGCATCCTTTTCACAGTTTTTGTTATCACACCCAGGGACTTTTTCGCAGAAATCGCCTATGGTACCGTTCAAGCACCGACAAAACTTGTTCAATTGGCCACCCGTGCAAGAACCACCATTCTTGCAATCTGATGAATCGCGGCATTGTTCTATAAAATAAACAAATAAAAATAAATTAAAGGAAATTATATTAGTGGCATATCTTATTTATATGCAGTGTAGTTGGAAGATTCTTATGAAACATGGAAATTAAAAAGATCTGTTTCCTTTATTTATTTGATACTAGATGAACATTATACACGGTGATTACAAACGCATTGTACAAACTTTAAGTGTCGAAAGACAACACTTTAACAATCATTTATAGTAAAATAGCAAATAAAGCCTTTGTGCATGAATATTAGAAAGCAGAAATCCAACGTTTAAAAATGCACAAATAATACATGAAAAGCAGCAAAAAGCTGTTTAGAATCTTCTAGCGAGATTCTTCTCCAGTGCAAGATAGGGCAAGGCACAGCGTGCTAGAATAAGCAAGGCTGAGCAAAATGAAGAGACGCGCCGGCGTATGTACCCGATGCGGGTAGCGAATGCGCCAAAAACAACCAATGAGAGAGAAGCAGATGAAACGACTGAGTGGAAAAATAGCGACATCTACCGGAGAACGAGAGAAAAAGAAACCGAAATAAAGGGGAAATTAAATTAATGCTTTCCAACTACTTGGGAAATCAGGAGTACAAGATAAGTCATTGATTAAAGAGTGCGAATTTTTAATGATATGGTAAGCTTCCCAAAAATCAAGATCAAAGTTAGAAGGACATTTTTTGATAATGATAATGAAGGCTGAGGAAAAATTGAACCTATGTTGAAAAGACCAACAATGTTGAGCAATAGAAGAACGTTTAAGCTCCTGATTTTTAACATAACCTTCATGCTCTTTTAAAAGAAATCTAAGAGCACGTTTAGTCTGGCCAATATAACTTACATAATCTCTTTCCAGTGTAGTCCTTCTTATACTGGCCAGACTAAATACGCTCTTAGATTTCGTTTAAAAGAGCATGAAGGTTATGTTAAAAATCAGGAGCTTAAACGTTTTTCTATTGCTCAACATTGTTGGTCTTTTCAACATAGGTTAAATTTTTCCTCAGCCATCATTATTCAAAAATGTTCTTGTAATTTTGATCTCGATTTTTGGGAAGCTTACCACATCATTAAAAATTCTCACTCTTTAATCAATGACTTATCTAGTACTCCTGATTTTCAAGTATTTGGAAAGCATTAATTTAATTTCCCCCTTTTTTTCGGTTTCTTTTTCTCTCGTTTTCCGGTAGATGTCGCTATTTGTCCACTCAGTCGTTTCATCTGCTTCTCTCTCATTGGTTGTTTTTGGAGCATTCGCTACCCGCATCGGGTATGTAAGCCTAAGTATATATCTCTGTCATTTTGCTCAGCTTCCTTTTTCTAGCACGTTGTTGCTTGTCCTATTTTGCACTGAAGAAGAATCTCGCTAGTAGGTTCGAAACAGCTGTTTGCTGCTTTTCATGTATTATTTGTGCCTTTTTAAATGTTGGTTTTTTGATTTCTAATCATTTATAGTATTCGAAAGTATGGCTGAAAATGACGCATTGAAGCATAAACATAGGAAACAGACACGAAATTCTTTTTTTATTGACAGCGATATTGGCCAGTGCTATGTTTACAATAAGCTATTGAAATTGCCTCAACAAACAGTATTACATACCTGACAACATCGATGGAGTGATTGGCTTAGATGGAGTGATCGCATTGTAGCCCTAAAGCGATATCGTAATGTTCCAATTTCTTATAATCGTTTTCGCATGTTGAAACTAACTCTATTGTAAAAATTTGAAACATGTTTTTCTGATAATACTCTTTTTCAAACGAAGCGATCATTTTTCTCGAGAGCTAATCGACTGACTTCCAGCATTTTTTATCATTCATTATCTAAAAGAAATATAATCATTTTTGATAGAGCTTATACTACCGAAAACTCTAATATTCATTGTTTAATTATATTTTTTGGAAAAAGTAAAACAGAAAGAAAGAAAGAAAGAAAGAAAAAAAAAACTTTTTTTTTTTTTTTAATTACCATTTCATCATTTTGACAAAAATCTACTTTTTAAATGAAATTTTAGCATAAGTTCCAAAGAATTTAACGCACTGTCATAATTTTTGCGCAGAATTCGTTTTAGATGTGTGTGACTGGAGATAAATGACCACACTATTGGAAGTTCGCGACGCGCACTTCCGTTCGCATAAGGTGTATTATTAATTTTTTACACACAAAAATTCAAATATATAAGTGAAATATCGATTAATTTGATGCAGAAAGTTCGAAGGCTGTACTTGTTTACTTTGTCACCCAAAACAAATCGTCAAAATCACGTAACTTTTTAGGAAATTGTAAAAAATCTTCCCTTAATTATTTTTTTAAAACTACCTTACCCGTGGCCCTAATTTTTCGCGCATTAGTTTATGGATGCTTTTTTGAGAATAAAAGTTAAAAATAATTCAAATTATTTTATGTAAATTATTTTTAATGAAGAAGAATACATTTCACCATTCCATAGTGATATTTAACAAAATATAATAAATGATACAAACTTTGTGGCCAATGAAATCAATTTCCTCCCAAGTTTTTTATGTCCCTAATGTTTTGCGCATGTTCAAATGAGACGAAATTAGTAAGTCTTACCACTTTGTTGGTTCTCCTTTGACAGCGTAAACATCTACCATTCTTCTCGGCATAGTTGAAACAAACGTTGCCACTCAGAAATCGATTTTTTTGCCATTTTTCAAGAAGAATTCTTTTCAACTGCTGATTATCACTGTAGCTGTTTTGTAGTGTCCTTTTTGAACTTCCTTCTTTAAGTATCGCCACAAATCCTCGATAGAATTGATGTCCGGGTAGTTCGGAACCCAATCTAGCACTGGGTACCATTTTGTTGAAGACAGGCTTTTGTTGCCAATGCTGAATGCGGTTTGTCTAAGTCTTGTTGAAAAAGATAACTCCATTGAAAGCCAAGTTTTGGAATTAAAAGCAACAACTTATTCCGCAAAATGTATCGATAAGGTTGTGCATTGATAGTCCCGTCATATGGCACCATTTGGTCGACGCCACAATAACCAAAATCTTCCCAAATTTGAACATATGACGGAAACTTGCATTCTTGTTTGACGCATTTTGGGTTTTAAGCTTTATTTCTTTTCCGTACGACTCGACAACGGATAATTCCATACAAAATTGGAAAAATGGATTAATCCGACCTTATAACACTTTGTCATTGCTGATCTGTCCATTTTAATTGGTACACAGCCCACAGAAAACTTTTCGTTTATTAAGCTGGAGTTAACATCGGCTTACGTTTGCTTTTGTAAGATTTGAAGCCCATTTTATGCTATTTTTTTGTAGACATTTTACGAGACACTGGTCGACCTATGCTGTCTTGGCATAGGGATGCGGTTTCTGTCATAGTTCCTAATATGCTGCTCATTACCACTCGACGCAGAATTCAATCTTCTCGAGCCGTTGTTCTTGATGAGCGACCGGTACTGTTTCTTTGCTGTATATCTCCTTGAAAACATATCGCACTGTTGATTCAGGAATCATCAGATCCCTGCCTATTTGCCTCATTAGACATCCTTCGTTTTTCGATTATCTTTTTACGCAAGTCTACCGATAATCTTTTACCACCCAATTTCTTCTTATTAATTGATTTAAAACCGCTCTTCTTTTAAAGAACACATGCCATCAGTTCCGAATACGTTAATTTAGTTGGAAAAAAACAGCCAATCGCAATTGTCGAAAACCTTCTTTAAATGCACATGCGCAAAACAATAGGCCTTCTATTTTTGACAGGGAAAACGTTTTACATACCCAAATCTAAGTGTGCGACTTTTTTTACTTTTTTATTCAATATAATTTATTTTAGACTGACATTTGAAGGATTTGATTGTTTATTTAGACAAAATTAAGTTTGCGTTTTCTTTCTTTGAAAAACTTCACTTTTAAACTGGCGCGCAAAGAATTAGGGCCACGGGTAAGGTATTTACTAATTAATTAGCTATGTACACCACGAAAAATACTCCTTGTAAAAGATAACAATTGCAATATTGTACTTACTTTTACACTTGCGATCAGTAGGATCGAAAGTCAATCCATTCTGACGGCATTGGCAAAACGCAGATTTTCTACCTACATCATATTGGCAACTGGCTTCTGCTCCACAATTAATATTTCGACAAGCAGGAATATCTTCACAAAAGTCACCACCAGTTCCCTCTAAACATCTGCAAAATCTTGATAAAACTAGATCTTCATTCTTGCAGTTACCACCATTTTTGCATTGCCCTGGATCACAGGTTCCTGTAAAAATAAGTGATAATGAAATTCATTTGAAAAAATAAACAAACGCTTTGTGCAGTGATATTAAGATACTTTCAAATTTGGTAATTTTGTGTTATTAAATTATCTGTCTTTCAATTCAAAACTTTTAAAACAACTGTGAGATATTAACCCTTTGCACTCGAGGGCTTCGGAGCGGAGCCATTTAAAATTTGTCTTCAAACTCGAGGGCTCCGCTACGGAGACAATGCAAATAATTTTGTGATACCTGTCTAGAAAAGCCAAGATTACATATTGGCAAATAATTCGAGAGGTATCACTCTTTGGACGATTACAAAATGTAATAATTTTATAATTTTTTTTTTATATATATCATAACATTTGTATTCATAAAGAATTTTAAAAAATAATAAGATATAACTAAAATCGCTTCGAGTTGTTGGTAATACGAATGAAAAAAAACTTCGTGTGCAAAGGGTTAAAAAAAGAGATGTTCTATGCCGTAAACATTTTCACTTTTATTCACACACAGTGCATTCCAAAATAGATACTTCAATACATGAGCTTACCATTATATCTCCCAAGCATAGCATTCGCAATTTGCCTATATCACCTGTGACACTCCAAATAATAGTAAACGTTCATATTTTCACATTTGTTAATAGAAAAAGTAACATCAATACCAGAAAGGTACTGCGAGTGTGGTCGTATTTTCTTTTCTGTTTCCTTTTTTTCGTTTTTCTAACTCCATAGGAATCTCGGCGATTGGGATTTTAAAATGAAAAAAAAAAAAACAAAAAAAAAACAAACAGAAGTTTTATTATGTACTTGAAAAATCGCGATTTCACTAGAGTTCAAGCAATCTTTTATTAGTGTTCTATGAGGGTTTTTAATTGATATAATTAAATCATTATGATTAATCTCGTATAATATAGCCGGATTTCTTAGCAAATAAGAGATGTGACTTTTCCGGTTTTTCTACATCAAATGGTACCGTTATGGACCCTATACTCTCTGTGAATCAGGACAAGATTGAGATTTAGACATATCGACAGAAGTAACAAATGAGTATAGATTTTTATAGGATAAACGCGTGGATTTTAATTTGATAAAATTTTAAGCAGGACATCTATTTTCAATTTTGACATAATAGCTTTTTACACTTAACACTCTATTTTTCGATTAAAATGTACATTTGATATGTTAAACATTGGACCTACATGTAATTATTATTGCTAATGAATCTTAATTACATAGACATTAAATTATGCTAATTTTCCTTAAAGTTAATTATTTCACGAGATTTTGTATTGATGGGTTGATTGACTGCTTGATTCTTTCAGTTTTGTCATGTTTTCTCTAAAGCTATTTTAGGAATCGGCTTCAGACAAACTGCAGACTGTATCCAGAAGCATTCTCTATCTGCCTCCGATAAGTTTAGTACTAGTTATGCAATCGTCTAAGACGAACAAACAAACAGAAAATCTTTTTTAAATGTTATTTTTGAATATACTAGGGGGCTCTGCCCCCTACGAACTACGCTCGTCAACTCCCGTTCGGACACCGTAAACTCTAAAAGCACGCTAATTTGATTGATCAGCTTTAAAAAAAATTCGGAAAAATGAATTATAATTAAAACTAGCATGTTGTGGCCATCACAAAACTTTCTTCTATATAAATCACGTCAATTAAATCATTTAAATTGTACAAGAAATTACATCTATTTATTACCATTCATATCAAAGTATGTCTGAATTTGAAGAGTTGATGAAAATTAGTTCTTGTATAGAGCTATAGCGGAAATTCTGAAAAATGTAGTATAGCAGTGCCACCTGTTGAGCGATTTACACCAAAACATAAACAGCACTAATTGATATCAAGGTATACTTGGATCTGCAGTTTGATGAAAATTCGTGCTTTAGTTATTGATATAGAGCTGTGGTGGAAATTCTGAAAAATGTAGCATAGCAGCTCCACCTGTTGAACGATTTGAACGAAATCATAAATAGCTCTAATTCGTATCAAGGTATACCTGAATCTGAAGTTTGTTGAAAATCGAAGGAGTAGTTCTTGAGATAGAGTTATTGCAGAAATTGCAAAAAATGCAGCATAGCAGCGCAAACTGTTGAGCAATTTACACCAAAATGTATAAAACACCATGTCAAAGACTAACTGAATCTGAAGTTTCATGAAAATCCGTGCATTAGTTTTGGAGATTGAGCTATTGTGGAAATTGTGAAAAATGTTGCATAGCAGCCCCACCTGTTGAGCGATTTACACCAAAAGCTAATCAGCACCAATTTATATCAAGGACTAACTGAATATAAATTTTTATTAACTTCCGTGCATTAGTTCTTGAGATAGAGCACCCACAAAATTTGTGTCACATACAGACAGACAGACAGACTCACAGACAGACTTTTGTAAAAACATGTTTTTTCGTAATCCCTGAAACGTGTAAATCCGTCGAAAACCGAAAGTCGAAAATTTTCACGAATCCAATACTTCCCTTTTCTAAAGATCGAAGAAAGTAAAAACAGTGGCTATCTCCTTGTTAACGGATTGTTTTCATCTTTCATTAAATCAGATCAGTGAAACATGTGAAAATAAGCTAATATAAAATGATTTAAGTAAACAGGGTCTTTGTCTCCCGGTATTTTTTAACAACGTTATAAGCAAGTTTTTTTTAATGTATCGTTTTAAATCTGACGTAATTTTCACCAAAGTTTTCTTTCTCTTTTTAATATTCACGTGAAGAAAGAAAATATTATTTGCGTTGTCTTAGTCTTAGAATTCTCAACACAAGATCAATGCGATTCTTGTAGGCACTTCAATAACATCTGCATTTATTCATATTAGTTTTGAAAGTAGAAGAAGCAGTTTCTTGGATTAAATTTAATTAGAGAATATATCTACTATTATTAACTACAGTTTGATGATGATATAAAATTCTCTCTTGAAATTGAGAAAGGTGGAAGTTTATCTTTTCTCGATGTTAATTTAATTAAAAACAACAAAAACCTTAACATTGACAGAAATGTTTATAGGAAACCGATCTGATCAAATAATGGATCACGTATAATACTTCATCACCATTTTTATACAAAATTGCAGATTACAAATTTTACATTAGACGAGCTTTTAAAGCATGTTCAGATAGATAGTTAGAAAAAGAGCTTAATACCATTAGAGATATCACTGAGGAAAACAGTTTTTCAACAATCCTCATCAATAAACTTCACTGTAAAAAAAATTCTGCAACGTTCCTGGGAAAAAATGGGCAGCTGAGTTGCCCATTATTTCCAAGAAATATTTCTTGAAAATGACTGTAACTTTACTGTATATGTTAAAAACTTTCTACAGAAATGCCAGTAAGTTTGCTGCGAAATACCAGGAATATTTCTGTTGACAGCAAAACATTACTGACATTTCACAGCATGCGGGATCCGCAGACGATTTTTACATTTCCAGTTGGCAATTTTCGCTTTATTATCATTATTTGTTAGAATGAAAAAATATTTTGAAATTGACATCAAAATTATTATTTATAATTTACACGAAAAAATAAATTTTCAGTTAAAATTCAATAAAGTAAATATATATATGATATATTGTTTCTGAACTTTGCTTAAAATATAAAAATATATAAATGTAAATAATAATTAGAAAAAAAATCTAGACATAAAATATTTTGGATTTTCGTCAGTAATTATGTTAGTTTACAAGTTAGATAAATGACATATAAATTTTCACGAATAAAAAAAAAAACCTAAACGTAATTGTATATTTTTTCCGAAAAAAAAATCAAATTTGCAGCAGTTCAAAGTGTCAAATATATATCAAATTTAAATCAAATTGTAATAAAGTGTTAAAATATAAAATTAATTAAAAAAGAAAAAAAAAGTCAAGAGGTAGCATCGAACTCGGGCCGTACGGGTGGCGTGCGAGATTTCTGAGTCCACACCACGAAAGAGACGTTGAGAGCTGCAAACTAATGGGTATTTGAAACGTATGCTAAACCTCGGCATCTAATTTATCAAAATCTAAGTCCCATTTGAAGAAATCCTTTCACAAGAATAATTAGAGATAAGAACTCTAAAACATACTTTAAATTAATCAAAATCGGTGAGAATCATGTTTGATGGTCCCCTGGTTAATGGAGATCCAAATAATAGGTGTATTTTTTTACACGGTCTGCTCGTTAAACTTTCCACAGACAAGTACGAGAGATAATCTCTTAGCGATGTCACAGAGGTATTGTATTTTCATCTGAATTGTCTTGATAATAGAGACGTAAAGGATTATGTCGTCTATTGATTTATTTGCATTCCATATTGATTTTTTTACATTCATTTAAGGAATTCGTTTTCGACACTCGCGCGCGAGCAACGGATTATAGCAAAAAAATAATAAATGGCGGCCGCAGCGTTTTGCTGTTTCCAACTTTTGTTCAGGGTTCAGGAACGTTTCAGATAAGAAAACCAGAATTTCACAGGAAAGAGCTAAATTATTCTGAAAACCTGAGAAAAGGCGAAACGTTCCTGGATTTTACATGGAACGTTACCATTTTTTTTTACAGTGTTATCTAAGAATTCAGTTTTCATGAAACTATCAAAAAAGAAAACCATAAAGAAATGATATACAAAAAGTTTAATTATTTACCCTGTCTGTACGGAAAATTAAGATATGCTCTACTGAAACACAATATAAATTTAATAGCCTGTCCACAAAGAAAATTCAAAGAGTTAATTTGTACAAAAATAGATACAACACCGAAAGATGAATTAGCTGATGTATACACTATTCCTTTTAGAACTGACAGCAATAGACTAATGGTGTACATCAGAATGACCAAAAGAAAACTCAAAGAAAGAATAAAATAACATAAAGCAGATACAAAATTTTGTCGTCAATCCATGGCTCTCTCTCGTTTAAGTTTCAATCTGAATATCGCAACAGATTTTGATCATGCAAAAATCATATTCCTAGCATCCATTATTATGCATCCACTATAAGAGAATACATAGAAATCCGGTATAAAAACAATCAAGTATGTAACGACGCTCTATCACACAATATCCTCAGTTTACGGTTCAATATCCTGAAAATAAATCGTTAAAACTTGAGCAAAGTGGGGTATTAAAATTTAAAGTACGGTAGTTAAATATTTTATTCTATCCATGAAAAGTGACGTATGAGAAGAGAGTGATGTCATAAAAATAAATGGAACTGCAATTAATAATAAATATATTTCCTCTAATTAAATTCAATCCAAGAAACTGCTACTGCTACTTCTACTTTCAACTCTAGTAATTATTGGCTCTCTTTTCTTCAAAACAAAGTGATGTATCTGTATAAATAAACAACATTTAGTAATTAAAATATTCTCCGATGATGCTTGGAAAGCTTGAAAGTACTAAGAAGTTTTAAATAAAATGTATATTTTAAACTTGTAATATCTTTTCATTACTTTAGTCGCCTTTTAAGTAAGACTGTGGAGTTTTTAAAGTTCACATTATATATTTTATTACGGAAGCCGTAATAATGTATGCCAAACTCACGTGTCGTCGATTTTTTTTCTCCATCCCTGAAGTATGTAGATTGTTGCTCTAAAACGGTTTCGTGATATTTCAATTCCTTATAATCTTTTCCGCCCGATGAGCCTAACGCTATCGTAAAATTTAAAACTTGTTTTTATTGAAACACTGTTTTTCAAATTGAGCGACCATTTTTCTCGAGAGCTAACCGATCTTCATTTTTAATTTAAAAAAGAGTGAATTATTTTTGCTAGAGCGCATTCCACCGAAAAGTCTAATATTCATTGATTATTTACATATTTAGCTTAAAAAATGTAAAACAGAAAGCGAAAAATAATGCCCTCTTTTGATCAAGTGTTGTCATTTTGACATATCTACTTTTTAAACTAAATGTTGGCATAAGATCCAAAGAATTCAACGCCATTTCATAATTTGGTGACCCAAATTATTTCAGATGTTTGTGACAGGAGATAAATGGTATCTCGATTGGAAGTTTACGGCGCGGACCTGCAGGTTCTTCCCTTCGCACGAGGCTTATTATCGTTTTTTACACACAAAAATTCAAATTTATAATTGAAATATCAATAAATATAATTATTCAAAATGCCTGAAGGTCCTATCCTTTTTTTGGTAACCGAAACAAAATCCTAAAACATCACTAGAACTTTAGGCCAAAGAAGAAGAAATTTCCTTTATTTTTTCTTAGCTATTTAAATTGGCCGTATACATCACGAAAGATACGCGTTGTAAAAATAATAATTACGATATTCTACTTACTTTTACACGTGCGATCAGTGGGATCGAAGGACAATCCATTCTGACGACACTTGCAAATCGCGGTTTTTCTACCTACATCATATTGGCAACTAGCTTCTGTTCCACAATTCATGTTTCGACAAGCAGGAATATCTTCACAATAGTCACCAGTTGTTCCCTCCAAACATCTGCAAAATCTTGATAAACCTCGCTTGTCATAGTTACAATTACCACCATTTTTGCATTGGTATGGATCGCAGGTTCCTGTAAAATTAAATGATAATGAAATGCATCATAAAAAAAGTAAATAAACAATTGATCTGTCCTGTGATAATAAGATACTGCCAAGTTTAGTAATTTTGTGTTATTGCATATCTTTCATTTAGTTGAAAACTTTGAAAACCACTGTGACATATTTAATAAATGAGATGCTCAATACCGTAAGCATTTTCACTGTTATTCACACACAATTTATTCCAAAATGAATGCTTCAATACACGAGCTTTCCGTTATATATACCAAGCAGAGTATGTGGAATATGCATATGTCATCTGTGATAATACTCCAAATTACAGTAATCGTTCATATTTTCACATTTTTTAATATAAAAAGTAACATCAGTACCAGAAATTTACTAGGAGTATATCCGTATTTACTTTTCTTTTTCTTTTCTTCATTTTCTTTTTCCTTTTTTACTTCTACATACGTATACAAAACACTTGTGTCGCCAGAGAGCAGTTGAAGGCCAGTGCCGATTTAAGCGTTAAACGTTTGGCTGTCCTATACTTACTTATGAAGTAGGTGCGGCATTTTTTGGTCAAAATTTAATTTTTTTTTTCTTTTTACATTTTTTGCATCTCTGAAGTGTGTAGATTGTTTCTCGAAAGCGGGTTTGCGATATTCCAATCTCTTATCATAGAAACGCGAGGGTTTTTCTCGTCTAGCAAGCGAAACAACACTGCAATGAACCGTAAATGAATGGAATTTCCGGTAATTTATGCCAAACAATTTTACAAAAAAAATTTAGTACACTGTCTAGTTTATATTTTGCGGACTGACCAAAACGGGATTTTGACACCAATATAGCTCGCGTTATATTTATCATAGAAACAAAATTCCTCTTTCTATGGAATGGGGCGTGCCAAGTGACTAAGGAAACAAAAGTACAACAGAATCCGAGGAATAGATTTTTAGTAAATGCGATTTTAAAAGAGCTGTTTTTGCACTTTTTAAATTCTTGTTTAGACCAAATCTGCTTACAAGGCTACTGCATTGTGTATGTATCGGATTTTTACGCGGTTTGCTGCATTTGAATTGTTTTTATGCCTAGTTCCAATCTTTGAAAGTTTCATGTAAAAGTATTACTTAGTTTTTGATTTTCACTGGTTTAACTCCTTCTTGCTCCCGTCAATATCACGGGCTGAGATGTCGTTCGTTATTTCGCCGTTATTTCCGTGCTGGAGATTTAATTGCTGGAAAAAACTTCTGAAACCAGAAAAATTTAGCTGGCATTTCTGTATGAAGTCTTTGAATATTAAAGTGGGTTTGGTGTTCGGCGCTGATTGTGATGTTGGACATTGTAATGCGTGTTTCGGAATATATCACACTCAAAAAAATTATTAATAATCAAAATTTAATATGTATATGTATTATTTCAAATATTATTTGCAAAAATTTGTGTGATGATCAGTGTTGCCAGATGGGCTACTTTTTTAAAAATTCAGATTTATGATTCGCACCACTTTTTTGAAATGATAAAAAGCACCTTATTTAATGACATATTACTTAAGGCGAAAACAAAGGTAATTTTACCGTTTCAAAAAAGTGGTGACAATCACGAAATCTGCATTTAAAAAAAGTAGCCCACTGGCAACACTGGTGATGATGATAAATAAAGATCTAAGGTCTGAAAAATAAAGGTCTTATTCGCATTAATTTGTATGGTGTAAAAAAAAAAAACCCATTAAGATAGAGACTTCTCGCATGATGGCTTTTCTAGAAATGTGTGTTTGTTCTATAACTCCTTTTTTCGCCTTAAAAAAACTAATTGCATATTTTATTTAGAAACCTTTAATTACCTATTTCTCGTAATATAAAAATAGGTACTTTTTTATGGTTTTTCCAAATATTAAACGATACTTAAGGGGTTAGAGTAATTGATTCCTACATTTAACATAGAGCAAAAAAATATTGAATGACCTAATACTTGTCGAAATGGTCATATACACATGATATTAAGATATGTTAGTTCAATTGACCCAAGTAAGCTTTCCTATTGTAAAACAGTTTCTCAGCATTTCTATTAAATTCTAATAAATCAGAAATTCAACTACCGGTGCTAGTTTTAGCAGACGATAAACACTGAAAAAATTGTGTTCCGAATTCCGTCAGCTGATTTTAAATCCCTGGCGTAGGACCACAAAATTTATTTAAAAGAAAAGTAAACAATTTCGCTATAGTTTATACTACCGAAAAATCTTATATTCATTGATTTCATTTACTTTTGAACTTGGAAAATGTAAAACAGAAAACGAAAGAAGAAATGTCCTTTTTTGATAAAGTACCGTCATTTTGACAAAAATATACTTTTTTTAAACTAAATGTTGGCATAAGTTTCAAAGAATTCAATGTCCTTTCCTAATTTGGCGGATGTATTTGGTTTAGATGGTTGCGACCGGAGGTAAAGAGTAGCACGATTGGAAGTTCACGGCGTTCACCTGAAGGTACTTCCCTTTGCATAAGGCGTATCATTTATTTTTTGCACACAAAAATTCAAATATTTTAGTGAAATAACAATAAATACAATACAAAAAGTCCAAATTAACAAAATCGTAAAAATCACGCAAGTTTTAGGCCAAAGACGTAGAACTTCCCTTAAAAATTTTTCACTGCTATTTAAATTAGCTATGAACACGACGCAAGATAAGGTGACCCAGACAGTAGTTGATCAAATAAAGTCAGTGCCACGGGGCTTTTATTCTATTTCCTTCGTTTTAAGTTTTAGAAGTAAACTAACATGATTGCTACAACCCTTAATGAATGTTTTTGAATTTTAATGAAATAATGACGGGGTTTTTATTCTATTTCCTTCCTTTTGAGTTTTAGAAGTAAACTAACATGATTGCTACAACCCTTAATGAATGTTTCTGAATGTTAATGAAATAATGACGGGGTTTTATTCTATTTTCTTCCTTTTAAGTTTTAGAAGGAAACTAACATTATTGCTACAACCCTTAATGAATGTTTTTGAATGTTAATGAAATAATGACGGTTTTTTTAATCTATTTCCTTCCTTTTAAGTTTTAGAAGGAAACTAACATGATTGCTACAACCCTTAATGAATGTTTTTGAATGTTAATGAACTAATGACGGGGTTTTTATTCTATTTCCTTCCTTTTAAGTTTTAGAAGTAAACTAACATGATTTCTACAACCCTTAATGAATGTTTCTGAATGTTAATGAAATAATGACGGGGTTTTTATTCTATTTTCTTCCTTTTAAGTTTTAGAAGGAAACTAACATTATTGCTACAACCCTTAATGAATGTTTTTGAATGTTAATGAAATAATGACGGGTTTTTTAATCTATTTCCTTCCTTTTAAGTTTTAGAAGTAAACTAACATGATTGCTACAACCCTTGACGGATGTCCTATAAAGAGCAAAAATGAAATCCGCTGAAATTATCTAGCAACAAAATTATAAACAAATAGTCTGATTAATTGTCATTTTCCGAGTGGTTGATCAGACGGAAGAAGTCGATGAAATCTAAAAATTATTCTTTAAAATATCATCCTTGGGCTGTGATTAATAATACATCTTATAAAACTATTAGTTCAAAAAACAAGATAGAAGTGGATTATTTTAAATTATCGTAATTGGGTCCAACTAATCAAAAACTAAATGTTTACACTTTCTAATAAAAAAATTTTTTAAAAATGGCTTCTCTTACAGCAGACAGCTGACAAAAATGTGACAACAGGTGCACAAACATTCAAACAACAAGTAATATAAAAATTTTGTTTTTAAAGTCAATTCCTACCTAGGTCATCAAAGAAAATTTTAATATAATCCCTTAAGCTAATATTAGTTTTTGTTGCATTAAAATATCTCAATTTGTTGATTTTCTATAAGCAAGTAGGTTTACAATGGAAGTCTATGGGAATTTGGCGAAATATTAGAGATATCGCCAAGTTGGAGTCACTTTTAGCGACTCATTTTGGTTGCCAAATTTGGCGATATATCGCCAAGTTGGTGACAAACGTGGCGGTATTTGGCAACAGAACAGGGTCCCCCTATGGTAACCCCCGTATAGATATGAAGATGCATTAAATGCTGTTCAATAACCAATGGCCGCCATTTTGTCTCCCCTATAAAACTAAAATTAATTAATTAAAATTTAATTAATGATTTAATATTTGACAAAACTGTATTAACATCAATTGTCATCCAGTACAAGTTTTAAAAAAATTTATTTCAACTTGATAGGATGAATAATAAGTATTTTATTAACGATTGAAAATTTGAACAAGGTATATAAATAAATAAATAAATATAGGGAGAGTGTGAACTAATAGTAGGAATTGAAAAATAATATTATGTCTAGTGCCACATATAAAACTCATTTCCACATGAAATGGCGCAATATTTCAAAAATTTGATCAACTACAAGAAGGGTATCAGCTGCTGGAAGGGTATCAACTACTGTAAGGGTATTGACTGCTGGAAGGGTCACCCTATTCCTTGTAAAAGATAATAATTATAGTATTTTACTCACTTTTACATCTGCGATCAGTGGGATCGAAAGCCAATCCATTCTGACGGCAGCTGCAAATCGCTAATTTTCTACCTACATCATATTGGCAACTAGCTTCTGTTCCACAATTCATGTTTCGACAAGCAGGAACATCTTCACAATAGTCGCCAGTAGTTCCCTCCAAACACCTGCAAAATCTTGATAAACCTAGCTCTTCATACTTACAGTTTCCACCATTTTTGCATTGGGATGGATCACAGGTTCCTGTAAAAATAAACCATAATGAATCTGAAATGCATCTAAAAATAATAAATAAACAAAAACTTTGTCCAGTGATTTCAAGATACTTTCAAATTTGGTGATCTTGTGTTATTGAATTTTCTTTCGTTTAATTCAAAACTTTAAAAACCACAGTGACATTGATGACAAAACGAGACAAAAAGAACGAAAAAATGAGATGTTCTATTCCATACACATTTTCACCCTTATTCACACACAGTGCATTCCAAAATGGATACTTCAATAACTTTAATAATAATAATAATAACAAAATAGAAAAATCATGCGTCATGCATAAACAATGAACCATTCTCCAACATGTTCGTAATATTATAACAAAACTTCACCGTTCAATAAGATCAAAAATGATGTTAGGGAAACACCTAACACATTTATTATGGCCTTAATATATTTTAAATAATTACCTATCTTAAATTAATTCTAAAATTTCTTCATTTAATTTTAATATATTTCTTTTTAAATTTTATTATTCTTTTTCCGCTATGTTTTCAAAGCATCATTTATTACTTTCTTTTATCTTTACAAGAAGAAAGTATTGGATTCATGAAAATTTCTGAATTCCGGTTCTCGACGGATTTACACGTTTTAAGGGTCAGAGAACCCGAAAAACAGGTTTTTTACAAAATGTCTGTGTGTGTGTGACACAAATTTTGTGGGCGCTCTATCTCAAGAACTAATGCACGGAATTTAATAAAAATTGATATTCAGTTAGTCCCTAATAAAAATTGATGTTGATTAGTTTTTGGTGCAAATCGATCAATAGGTGGCGCTGCTGTGCAGCATTATTTACGATTACCGCAGTGGCTCTAGCTCAAGAATCAATGCACGGATTTTCATGAAACTTCAGATTCAGTTAGTCCTTGATATGACTTGATGCTGATTACGTGTTGGTGTAAATCGCTCCACAGGTGGCGCTGCTGTGCTGCATTTTTTACGATTTCCGCAATGATTCTATCTCAAGAACTATTGCACGGATTTTAATGAAACTTCATATTCAATTAGTCCTTGATATGACTTGATGCTGATTACGTGTTGGTGTAAATCGCTCAACAGGTGGCGCTGCTGTGCTGCATTTTTCGCGATTCCCGCAATAGCCCTATTTCAAAAACTAATGCACGAATTTTCATCTACCTTGAGGTTTAGTTAGATGTTAACACAAGTTGGTGCTGAATAGGTTTTGATATTAAGCGTCCAATAGATGGCGCTGCTATGCTGAAATTTTTATGATTTTCGCAATAACTCTATCTCAAAAACTAATGCACGGATTTTCTCCAAACTTCAGATTCAGTTAGACTTTGACATAAGTGGTTGCTTGGTGGTTTTGGTGTAACATAGGTTTTGGTGTAAAGCACCCAATAGGTGGAGCTGCTAAGCTGAATTTTGCTGGATTTACATGATTTCAGAGATAGCCATATCTCAAGAACCAATGCACGGAATTTCATATCTTTAGAATCCTCATGATGGGCATAGATTGCCGTTTAATTTTGGTAGTGTGATAGCGAATTTTAAAGTATTAACATGCATAAGAAGAAGATAGTTTTGGAATTGGTACATCCGACCAGTTTTTCATTTGGCAATGCGCCAGTAATATTACAAGGCGGATAGGTTAATCGAGATATTTTATTTGGATAAATTCTATTTCTAATATCATTTTGTAGTCCTACGGCAGGGGGTTTAACACCAGCCGAGAGCAGCAATAGTTTTACTGTGTTTATCCTCCGCTAAAACCAGCAGCGGAATGAAAAGAATTACTGACTAATTAGAATTCGCCTTTAATGAAGATTTATAAAATGTCGTTTTGATTAATTAGAGAGTGCTCCATTCATTTTGTAATGAACATGGGAATAAAAAAGTTAAAATCACACTGTTTGATTCTTTCTCGGGGACACATCCATGGATTTTCGACGTTTGCCACGCCTGTTTTTGAGTTACTCGATTCCACGCTGGTAAGTTGCACGATTATTAACAATGGCTGCACATTTAATTGACTGTAACTAAACGAATTTCAAATCTTCAAAAGAAGCTATCGCCATTATCAAATAAACAGATTGATAAAATTGTGCTCATTAATGTTTTTACACTAGTAGCGCCTTTGTGGGGAAATTACATAACTAAAATTTTAAAAAGTTTTAAATATTTTTTAAAAATGTTATCTGATGTGGGAACGATATGAGATTTCAGTACACTTCAAGTTAAAATTAGATAATATAAACTCAAGTTTATTTTATGCTGGCAGTGCCATTGGTAACCCTCCATAACTAAAATTCAAAAACGATTTTTATATGTTATCTCATCTAGTAACCACGTTCTAAGTTAAAGTGAGGTAATACAAATTCAACAGAACTTTCTTTTTCGTTTTAAGCACTTCCTGGCTGTAAACAGCGTACCTAAATTTAAATATATATGAAATGTTATAATTTTTTGATAAATTTTATAGTAAAATTCTGTCTGTCAATTTTAAGTTTTGATAAATTTTAGATAATAGGTTTTTTTACGGTGGTAGAGCCTCTGGAAAGAAATTTCATAACTAAAATCTTAAAGTGTGTTTTTTTATGTTTTCTTGTAATAACCGTACTCTAAATTAAAAGGGTAACTTAAAATCATCATTTTTTAGCACCGATAACGCCCCCTGGCGAGAAATATATTAACTAAATTAAAACAAAAGTTTTTTTCAATATATGGTGGCTGTACCCTAGACAAAAATTGATAGTACTGATTCAACTAATGTTCATTTGTGTTTGTAGCGACCTCAAGCGGAAACTAAAGAAACTACATTAAAAAAGAGGTTTTTATGTTTCATTGTATGGAGACATTTGCGGTGATTACTTTGAATTTAAAGTCATTTCTTAATGCAAACAAAATTTTAAATTATGAATAAGGATATAAATTCAAATTACCTGCTCATTACTGATGTTAAACTATCAACTAAGTTGTTACAAAAAACTCACAAACGCAAGGTTTTTACAATTAATCTGCCGATCCGTCTATCCATATACAATTTAAAATTCTTAAAATGCATCTAGTTGCAAGAAATTTTATGGTAAATTATAATGTACACTATATGGCCATTAATGACTGGCAACATTCAATTTTAAACATTTTGTCGAATATTTAGAAATATACTTGTAAGATTCTTTTGGAATTTCAGGATTAAAAAGAACAGATTTTACCTCATATTTATCAACGTCGATTTTATAAGGAGGCCAACAAAAAATCAAAGAAAAAAAATAATACTTCGGATCACCCTGTAGAATAAAATGCACGAAATGATCTATCACTACAGAATATAAATAGGCAGACAATGTACAATAGGGTGGAGCGAAAAAAATTATTTTTTGAAAATCAAAAACGGGTAGGTGCCAAAAGTTGTCTTTATACTAGTACATCCTCTGCGTGCAATATTAGCGCTGAAAAAAAATGGCTTGAGTCTGCGCTTTTGGTCCAAAAGTCAAAATTTTGGGTAAAATTTGACATTTTTTCAAAAATTACAAAAAAAATTCTATAGAGATGGTTATTATTTAAAAGTGTTATTTAACCCTTTATTATTAATGACTTAACATATTTAAACGATAAAACTATATTTTTGTTCTGTATAACTGGAACAAAACTGACAACTTTTGATGAAAAAAAGGCGTTTCCACTCTGTTGTGTCATACAACTAATTGTTATTTGGAATACAGCTCTTACGTAGTTGCTTTGAAATCTACCAAAGGGGTATCAAGTGGGAGTGGTTGCATTTCATGACACAACAGTGCATAGCTTGACCACCCTTCCATCTGAGCACAATGTTTTATTTATATATTGAATTGTGATTTTTTATCAAAGACTGACATAGGATTCCTATGTATCAACCTAATCCATCTCTTCTTTGTATCCACAGACGTTGGGTGCTGCTGTGACACTTCTTCACGTATATTTCTACTGCTTGTGTATGATAAGGCAAGCAGAGTAATGCAGTGGAATTAATGGAATCTATTCAGCGCTGTAGTATCTTCACTAAAATTACATCCAGTTACTGTATAGTGATTGGGAGTTCCGTTCCTACAACATTTTACAACATTTAGGTATTTCATCTTTGAGTATGCCATCATTTACTCTACCTCTTGAATTTTTAATATGGTAATAAGCTTGTTGTTTAATGTGATAGCGATCTTCATCAAAATTGCAATAAGAATTTGCTCTCGATGTGAAAAGCTACCATTGTCCTAAATAAATTTTTTTTAGTATTTGTTTTTAGCCGATTTCTGTGATGTTTTGTAGCCGAGTAATTTCCCATATGTTTTTAGATCAATTTTTTATATGTGAATTTTATTTGGTGTAAGCCATCCTGTGGCATAAACTTGGATTACATACTTTGTGAGGTAACCAGACTCTGATGATCAACCAGTTCAGTGTTTATATAAAGGCGAATAATTTTATGCGCCGTTGTGGGCCATCTTGCGTAGGACAAGTTTCTTGGGTTCCTATTCGCTAGTTCTGAGCAATATCTTGATGAAATAACTTTGCAGATATCTATCAGGTATTTCTGGTATGTGCTGAGTACCCTTTTCTTGATTTCAGGAAATAATGTTTAAAAAATACTCTCTATGGCTTCAAAAATTGAAATAAGAAGGAAATAAGCACGTGGACAAAGATTTTCCTATTGGTCCCCGCGCATCCCTGTGGGTTAGAATTTTATTTTTGCCAACGATTTTATCTAATAAATGATGCAGAGGAAATTAACTGGACTTGGAGGAGACATATGATCAATTGTAATGGTTCATTCTAAACATGCCCCTCGCAGAATGGATGACAACGACTAACAGAATTCTCCGCCTTCAAATGAGCGCTCACTGCCCATCAGAGTCTCTACGTTCACTCAAAAAGTACTATGTTATCCAAGTTTGGCTCCAGAATAGTTTACAATCAAATGTAATTCACAGCTAAAGAAGGGATCTAAAAACTCATGGGAAATTGGCTACACAAAAACAACTTGGATATTAAACAACACACAAAACGGAATAAAAAAATACTGAAAAAGGGTTATTTAGGACAATGGTTGCTTTGCATACACAGAGGAAATACTTATTTCAATGCTCTCTGGCGATTGCCATCACATTAAACAGCTAGCTGCTCAGCACATAATAGTCGAAAGATGAGAGTAAATGATGGCATACGCAAATCGGAAATATCTACAATCAACTTTGAAGCGGATAATTATAAAAATCTAACTCATTGGAAAAGTGTTGTGGTAACAGAACCTCTAATCAATATGCATTTATCGTGTGCAATCTTGGTGAAGATAATAGAAGGCTGAATAGATTACATTAATACCATCCGCACTGCATTACACTGTTTGACTTCTCTTACACAAACAGTAGAAAAATACGTAAATGAGATCACAGCAGCAGCATTCAAAATCTGTGGATCCAAAGAAGATGTGCCAGGTTGATACATAGAAAACTTATGCCAGTCTTTGATAAAAAATCACAATTCAATGTATAAATAAAAAATTGAGTTCAGATGGTAGGGTGGTCGAGCTATGCACTGTTGTGACATGGAATGCAGCCACCTCCACGTGGTACCTCCTGGGTAGTTTTGAAATCAGCTAGGTAAGAGCTGTATTCCAAATAACAATTATTTGTATGACACAACAGAGTGGAAACACCTTTTTTTCACCAAAAGTTGTCACTTTTGTTCAAGTTATACAGAACAAAGATATAGTTTTTTTCGTTTAAATATGTTAAGTCATTAATAATAAATGTTTAAATAACACTTTTAAATAATAACCATCTCTATAGAATTTTTTTTTTTAATTTTTGAAAAAATGTCAAATTTTACCCAAAATTTCGACTTTTGGACCAAAAGCGCAGACTCAAGCCATTTTTTTTTCAGCGGTAATATTGCACACAGATGATGTACTAATATAAAGGCAACTTTTGGCACCTACCCGTTTTTGATTTTAAAAAATTAATTTCTTTCGATCCACCCTAATGTACAATATGTGTATTCATTTGAGTAATAATAGCATTATTATTATTGTGCGGCTCTGTGAATAAGGTAAATGAATGGTGATACAAAATTGTGTATTAAAGTTAATTCCTCACTTTTGCATTGTTGCGTATCAGGAAAATAGCCAAGATTTCTGTCGAGGCAGGCACAATAAGCTTTTTGAGACTTTATATCGTATGTGCAGTTGATATTATTGCGTCTTGGACACAAATCGGGGCACTGATCAATGACATCACAAAATCCTCCACTAGTGCCTTGACGACAGATGCAAGTTCCATCTTTGCATTCAGCTCCATTTTGACATGGGTAATGTGAGCTACATGTTGCTGTAAAATACAAAAAAAAATTAATTTAGTATTTTATTACTACACAATTCTTTATTTAATTAATATTAGTAAATAATGCTGATTTCAATCCAACTGCATTAAAATACAGTTGAGTTCGCGTACTGGAATAGCCAAACCATTTCACTAACAAGGGAACTACTTTTGGTGTTGCTGGCTCCTAGCATTGAGACCTGGTGCATTTTAAATTCCTATATTACGAGGTTTGAGAATTGATAAAAGTTTTCTTTTAAAATAATATTTCTTGATTTTACAGCAGCATAACTTCCGAAAATGCAATTTTCGAGACCACTTATCGAACTATTAACATTGAATCTTTTTAAAGAAAAGCATTTGAAAATAAAAATTTTTTATTAATAAGTACAAAATATTGAAAAAAAGTTTAAAAATTCCTTCAAGAACCCACGAATTTGGTTTTGAAAAATTTCAACATTACATTCACATTTTTGGCGGGGAAACAGCTGGCTTTTTTCCCCCCAAAAGTAGAGCTTTCCGGCAACCCTAGCCAAATGTCATACTGTTTGTCTTGTGTGAGGAGTGTTTGGACTTCAGCAGAAATTGTAATGTCTGACCCAATTAGCCACGGTAATTTTTCTAAATTGTGTAAAAATATTAATTTACTTTATAATTACTTTTATCAAAGGACCATTTTATACAGCAACATATCATTTTAAACGTTCGAAACTTTATTCCATTCGATTTCAAAAGAAAATAGTTTGCTTATGTTGTATTTCACTAAAAAAATAGTTTTCAATGATCATGGAAGCTTTTATAGAATTATATTTACTATTTATATATTTATCGTCTGCATAGAAAAAAAAAAGAAAAACCCAATATTTGTTTCTTATGCTATCATTTAAAAAAAAAATCGCAATCTGATATAATTCTAGTAATATCTAAAAAGCGGATAAAGCGGGCGGAAAAAATGCTGTGTTATATTTGGCGGCTTAACTCTCTTTTGGCGTGAAATAAACAAATAAATATGTAATTAAAAAAATTAAAAGTATAAAAAGTATATAAAATATGATTTTAACAGAAATTTTTTATCGGTTCTCTAACTTTTATGTATAGGGATACAAAATGCACCAGGTCTCATTGCTAGGTTCGAGAAACACCAAAAGTGGTTCCCTTGTAATATAAATTACTCTATTATATATGTCGAAAACATAATCGCATATTTTAACTAGCGATGAGCAGAATAAATTATTCTGCAATTCGAATGAATCATTTGGTCATACGCAAAAGAATAGCTGCCAACATTTTTTTTTTTTAAGTTCAATTTCTACAAGAAACTTCGTATGGAAAAAGATGTTTCTTATTTTATTTAGAAATAATTTAAGAACCCAATTAAAAAATAAAACTTCTTTTTACCTTCAAAATTTTTGAAGATAATTGATAGGCTGGCAACTATACTTTTGTTTCCTTTCTCGTTACAAAATTTCTGGTGGTAACTGATTAAAAATATATAGAAAGGTTGGAAACTATGTTTTTTCGCATGCGCAAATGATTTATTCGAATAATAATCAAAATCATTCATTCTGCCCATCACTGGTTTTAACAATAATTATAAATTATTGTGCAACTGACTATAAAGACAATAGAATTAAGCTTTTTTATAAAGTTCTTAAATTCTGAGGCGTTAAGAACCAGAATAGACCAACCTCCCCATCTGTGAATTCAAGAAAAACCCTTTCCAAATTTGTAAAATAAATCGTGAAAGTCTTTTGGGCCAGTTCTGCCAGCACCAGGGGAGACCAAGCTTCTTCTGCCAGAATGGAACAAGAATCTAGATCCACCCTTGTACTGGCAACTTGGACGTTAAGTTGGACCATCTGTTAAACTGGTTCTATCACTTGAATAATTTCCAAATAAATAAAATTTATTATGCAGCCATGACATATAGTACTTTAACACTTCAAACTCATTTTTCGCAAAAATGTGGGATAGTCCACTCTACTTCTCAACGCCTCATTTAAGGTACTTTAAGCAGTCGAGTTATGCATACTATTCAAATGAGAAACTATTACATAAAGAGAAAATACATCCAAAATATAAAAATTACAAAGCATTCGTGGACATTCTGAAGAGTAACTGATTTTTGACCGAAAAAAATATATAAGTTAAATTTCAGGATTGGGAACCTAATCCCCTTCAAAGTAGGTCCCTTGCGCTTCTATACACTTAGCCACCGTTTTTTCCACTGCGTAAACACTTCTTTAAAGCTTCTTTTGGAATGGTGTTCAACTCCGCCGTCGCGTTCTGCATATTTCATCTCTACTCTCAAAATGGGATCCTTTTAGACCGGGAGACGGCTACACAAACGCTCATCGAGTTTGTGGCTGAAATTCCAATATTAGTTCAAACTCGATTCGCATAATTAACCCTTTGCACTCGAGGGATCCGGAGCGGAGCCATTTAAAATTTGTCTTCAAACTCGAGGGCTCCGCTACGGAGACAATGCAAACAATTTTGTGACACCTGTCTAGAAAAGCCAAGATTACATATTGGCAATTGCTTCGAGAGGTATCTCACTTTAGACGATTACAATATGTAATAATTTTATTTATTTTTTTTTTTACTTTTTTTTATTTTTTTTATATATATATATCATATAATTTGTATTCATAAAGAATTAAAAAAATAATAAGATATAACTAAAATCGCTTCGAGTTGCTGGTAATACGAATGAAAAAAAACTTCGAGTGCAAAGGGTTAAATGCAACTAGTCTGCCAAGTTAAATCTTGTTGGAAAATACCTACAAATTCGATTTTAGTGGTTGACTGGTAGGTTTACCATTGTGTACTCCGGCCCCTAGTCCTTCATGTTTTCATACCATTCGGTGCAGGAAAACACAATGATAAACCTACCAGTCAACCGTTAAAATCTGATCTGCAGGTGGTTTCCACCAAGGAATGATTTGGCAGGCTAGTTGTATTTTATTATGCTAATCGAGTTCTGTCTAATCCTGGAATTTCAGCCATCAACTCGATGAGGTGATGATCTGTGCAGCCGATTCCAGGTCTATTTCAATGGCGCCTTGAATTTCAAAAACAAGCAGAAGTCGTAAGGAGCGATGTCAGGAGAGTAGGGAGGTTGGCGAACGATTGAAGTTCCATATTTCGCCACGAAATTCTGAATCAGGCGCGATGAATGAGCTATAGCATTGATAAATTTCACGACACCTGATTAATCTCACGAATCGTTTTGCTTTGAGTATCACAAAGCTTTGACAAAATTTGAGGAAGTACCTTTGCTCAACTCGTTCAGTCATCTTGAGAGAAATCAAAATCCAACAAACACGTATGACAGCATCTCAGTCGGCGGACAACAGGCAACGACTGGCTCACTGGAAAACGAAGAAAAAATTCAAGCATGCGCATTAAACTATCTCCGTCCAATGTGCACAGTGCACAGTCAATACCTTTGAATCACTACTGCTCACGGGAAAATTAAGGTTGGATAGTTATAAGGCAGACCTCGTATGAAAAGAAAAATAATTTTGTAACGGAATCAAATGAAAAAGGTTTTGCATGTTTTTCCCGCATTCTGAAGTTCGGAATGATAAAGCTGACGAAAGTTAAAATTAAGAAAAGTTTTTTTTACAAGTAAGAAGCTTTACTTACGCTTTTCGCAGTTCTTTCCAGTGTACTTTGAAACCACAAGCAAATTACAGTCACAAACTGCTTTTGAGTCCTTTATGACACATTTATAACCATTCTGGCAATTGAGGTAACTGCATTTATCTAAAATAATAAATAAAATGTGAACGAAAAATAAATCATGCTATACGCATTCCATGCATTAAATGGTTTTGTTTTTTTAATTTGTTATTTTTTAATATTTGCTGCGTCAAACTACTATACAATTACACTTAAACAACAACAACAGATAAAGCTTTTTTTTTTTATAGACTGTATTTTACAATTTTTTAATAAAGAATAAAGCATAGCTCTTATAATCAAATTAATAGGAGTTACTTAATGAAACATTAAAAGCTAAAATATTTTAAGGTGGTCTGAGACTTAAAAATCTCAAAAATATCTATACAGTGTGTCCGCTCTCAACGGTTTCCAATGGCTAATTCCTAAACCGTTACTCATAGACATATAGTTTCAATTACAAAAATGTTTTAAATCAGGTAAAGAAATATTTTAAAAGCGATTTGGGTCAATAAAAACATTTCTTAAAAAATTACGAAATTTAAATTTTTATACGGTCCCTCGGTCTTATAAGTTATATTTAGTAAAATTTTCCTATTACACTGACAAGTAAGATAAAAAAAATCCCACTCATATAACACTAAAATTGAGCGAGTTATGAAACTATAAAAATGCATGACTTATGCCACTTTTCTGCCCTGAAAACAAATGAGTTCGGCTAGGCTTTAAGGAGTCACATACCAAGTGCTTTAAAATATTCGAAGATCTTATTTCATGTGTATCTGCGCTTTGAAAAAAATCATACAAGTATTACGATTAAGTTAACATTTATTAAGTTTCAGATGGGCTAAAATAACATGTTTTATTTTGTCATGATTTGAGACTGTTTCTTTTGTGATTTCTTTTGTTATTTTTATAAGTTTTTATGTTACTTCAACGATCTTATGCATGTTTTTCCAGTTCAAAATTTGTACTCGAACTTTAATTCACTTTCAAATATCCGATCGAGATTGCATTTTACATACTGGCGCAAATCCGATAAGAATATAATATTATTATGATTTTCAGATTTCCATTTATACTTATTTTACAGGATAACACAAAAAATTTCGGATAGACTATCGCCAAGAAGTTTAAGAAAAAGTTTTATATTAGATAATACAAGCCTGCGATTATTGGATTTTTTAACTTTTATGTATTTTTTAGCACTGGATCCGAAAATTACCTTAATTTTTAACCATCATGTCAGGATTTCGCAAATCATAAATTGTCAAAGTTAAAGAATAACAAAAATCGGATATTATAAGGTAGAGGAGATGGCTGTATTTTTTAACTGTTGATAATTGATTTTTACGTACTTTTTAGCACTGAATCTGAAAATGACCTTCATTTTTAACCATCACATTAGAATTTTTTTGCAAATCGTAAATGTGTAAGTTAAAATATAGCGAAAATCTCATACTATAAAACATATGTAAAACATTTTATTTTTATTTTTATTTTATTTTATATTATTTTATTCAATAATTTATTCAATATTTTTGCTTATGCTGAGATTCTTACAGCTAAACAGCTGAGTGGTCCAATGAGATGGTGGAGGCGGTCCAATTTTAACTTTGAACTTTTTAACTTTGAAATTTGCAATTTGCGAAAAATCCTGATGTGATGGTTAAAAATGAAGATCATTTTCGGATCCAGCAATAAAAAGTACATAAAAATCAATCATTAAAAGATAAAAACAGAACAATCACATGTATTTTATAGTATCAAATTTTCGCAATTTTTCTTTTTTTAACTTTAAAATTTACATGAAAATCTTTATATAATGGTAAAAAATGAAGGTCAATTTCGGATTCAGCGGTACAGAATGCATAAGAATCAATTATCAAAAGCTAAAAAACATGACATAACCCAAATTTTACAGGCTAGTATAACCTAATAATATTTTAAAATAGTATCATTTTGTAAAGAATTAAGGATGTTAACTTAGCATCATTTTATTTAACAAAAATTCTGTTTTTTCTTTCTTCTTAAATGTTTATTACAAATTGTATATTTTGCATTAATATGTCAGAATGATTAAAGATTTCAAATTTACATTGCAATATTAATTTTACTTTCAACCATTTTTTTAATATATCTAACGAAATTATATTTCGACTAAATTTGGGAATGACCCACAATTTGCAGCAAAAAATATACTCTAACTTTAAACAGCAATTACTCGGTCAATTTTAATCATAGAATAATGAAACGTTTCTTGTATTACTTGTCGAGACAATTTTGTGCGCGTCAACTGTTTTTCGAACCTCTTTAATTTAGAAGGGAGGAAAACGAGTTCCTGCTAGCGTAGTGGGTTAAAGAAGCAGTTTTAAACTCTGAATTTTTATAGAGGACGCAGGTTTGACCCCAAGCCTGTCAAAATGTGTAATAATAATTTTTGTCGTTAATTTATTTCAGTAATGACATATTTTATTAGGAATAGAAGTTATAGGATTTTTATTTTTTTATTATTATTTGAATGCTTTATAATTAAATAAAATTTAACACTTAATAATATTTTGAAAAAATAATAATTTTATATTTAAAATATTTTGCATCTAATTATTAATTAAATAAATTGAGCTGATCTACAATTTTCGTTATATTTTCTGACCATTATCAAGAATATGTATGTGTGTGAGAGAGAGAGAAAAGTTTTTCATTCATTTACCTAAAAAAATAAAATGAAAAGAAAGAAAAATATTCGTATACATCTTATAAAAGAAATTACCTTGATATCCAGGTTTAATATTTAAAAAATGTATAAAACTTTAAAATAAAATTAAAGTAATAAAAAGTATATATTATAAATTGTTAGCTGCATCAAATTTAGGTTTTAGAGAATGAGAGTGGTAAAAAGAAAATTCATGGCAGATTTTGATGGTCATGTAGTTTAAAAGAAAATAAATAAATAAAAATAAATATTGTCATTCCCCCCCCCCCCCCAAAAAAAAAAAAATAGAGGCCGTAGTAAGTAAAATTAAATTCTCGACCAGGTATTTTTAGGTAAATTTCTGAGTAAGCATAATTGGTTGTAAATTATAAACTTAAAATGCTTTCACTTCATTGAATAGGTTAGTACTATCTATTTCCTTAAAGAAATAGAAGTCAATTATGCAATATAGAAATTCGCCACGTAATTCGTCATTCAATAATTAATTTAAAAGCAACAAATTAAAAAATCAAGAATTTTTCTAATGAAGCATTCAAGTTATTTACCGTCAAATCTTGACGGGCACTATCTAATTATATTTTAACTTTTTTTCTTTAAGAAATACACTAAATTGTTTATAATATGATGTCGCAAACCACATGAAATCTGTCAATTAGATCAAAAGTTATTGCACTTTATTATATAAAAAGTGTTATAACTTTTTATAAGTGTTATAAGACAGATAATTTGAAATAATTATCTGTCTGTGATCACGGCCAAACTCGATTCCCCTTATATAAGGCAAGCGATCGAGTTTACCGTGCTATGATAGTCCAAAAAAGTGTTTGAAAAATAATTTAACACAGATTTTTATTTATTTATTTATTTATTTTTTGCAAGATTCGTATGAAAGTTATACATCTAAAATTCTATAAAAGATTAAGCTATGGCACTTTGTATAGTTATTTTTCAGTATATTTTATTAAATTGTTTTCAGGATTGTATGTTTTGAGATAAAGATTTAAAAATATTATTTCTGTAGCAAAAAGTACGCATAAAAAGTTGCTTTAAGTAATTAATTTTTTTCAGTATATTTTTTAATTTTCCAAAAACAAATTATACGCATTTTTTTGCATTGGAGGAATAAATATGCAAAAAGGTTATTCTTTAGAAGATGTATCAATCTTTAAATTTAGCAATTTATAGTTTCATTTTTATTGTTTTCTATCTTCAATAGAAAAAAAAGTATTGTAATCCAAATTTTTTCCGACTTCTGGTTTTCGACGGATTTACACGTTTTAGGGATCAGAGATCCCAAAAAATATTTTATACAAAATGTCTGTCTGTCCGTGTGCCGCCATTGTACCATCGAAAAGTGTATGAAGTTATGCATAGAATTGAACGAATCTGTTTGTGTATGATTTTAACTATGGCCAGCAGGTCCTCCTCTAATTTCGAAATATTCAGCTGGAAGATGGCACTGTAATAGTGATTTTTGTACCAGTTATATTATTGTACCATCGAAAAATGTATGAATTTATGAATAGAACAGAACCAATTTTTTTTGTGTATGTTTTTGGCTATAACCAGAAATTTTGTATACTTATAGCAGAACACTTGCAATCCCAGAAAAAATCATAAAATTTTCAAAAAGTCTTATATTATTTACCCTTCCGGGCTCTAATTTTTGTATTTTTAGCAGTTTTTCTAACCTGCACCCTTTTCAACCGAGGTGCACTTTTCTAACTTTTGCCGACACTCCTTTGACCGCTCTTTCATATTATGCACCATAACCGTACATATTTTAGTTCCAATGTTTACCGCCAGGGGGCGACTATCTATCTCGCGTGCTATGGACCCGATCCCCTCGACTACTATATCTACGAATAGTTCGCAAAACGAAGTTTCTTGCGGACAGAGGTTTATTTAGAATAGAGTGCGTCCCTTGGTTGCGAAATGTGAAACTAATAGATTTTGCAAAAGGATAAAGTGTTTTGGAAGGAATATTAAACGAAACCCTCTTCGCGATCCGTGACCACACTTACCTATTTATTAAGTATTCTTTTATAAATTAAGTATTAAAATTTTCAAAATAGGCAGTTATGATCCAATGAAGATTACCTATTTCACAATCTCTTCCTTCGTATTTCTCTGGGCAGTCACAAACGGCCTGGCCATATAAGATTTTGCATTTTCCACCATTTTTGCAGTTAACAGAAGCACATTTATCTGTAAGAAAATCATGCACAATGAAAACACCTTTTTTACATTAATACAAATAAATAAAGTAATCACAACTGGATGTTTAAAAATAAATAGGGATGCTGTGGTATTTCTGGAGTTACCCAATCGATTCAGGGCCGCAGAGAGTCAATTTAGACCTCAACTCAAAATGAAAATTCTTATGCTCACCCCTAATATACGGATTCACATAAAATGGCAGACATTTAGAATATATTTATATTGTTTATTAAATTCGTAATTTTTAAACGAAAATAGTTTCTAATAAAAGAGGTTATTTAATTTATTGCGTTTGAAAAACTTTATTGTTTAGTTAACTAATTTCAATTATTAATAGTGATTGACCGAATATCCGATTTCTCTTCCATTTTCGGCCTAAAATCTGAGTTTCGGCGAACATATGTTTTCGGCAAAAATGCTGCCGAAAATTTGACCGGGACGGAAACTATCTTTAACAAAAGTTTCGTTTCTTCCTTCGGAAATTTGCAACATTACTCAATGCTTTCAGCTATATTAGCTCACATCAGCTACTATTTATGACATTAAACTTTACTGTTAATCTTGTTTACTGGTATCAGTCATGACCAATGATGCAAAATACCCGGGTATTTATTTTCAAGGGTAAAAACCCAGGGTGTATACCGAGGTAAATGCCCACTTTGGGTATTTATCTGGGTATTTATTCTTCAATTAAATATAGCCGAGAATAAAGCTTTTATTAATATTAATTATGATGGATTACTGTAAAAGAAAAATAAATTTCGAACCTAAAACTTCTTATAACTCTTAAATTTACAGAAACTCAACATTTTACATTTAAATATCCAGTTTAAATGAATCTTTTTAATTATAATGAAGAATGTATAGAAAAACTAATTTATTTGTTGAGAAGAATTTTATTAAACAAATAATTTTAATTAAATTTGAGCAACAGGTGTAGTTAATGGGCAATACCACGATAATGTATTCGGCAATATAGTTTACTTCAATAAAGGGGACATATTTTCCAATTCTTCTCAGAAGACTTTTCTTTTTCGGATTACACTCTATTTCTCTACAAATAACTACATACGTCTTAACACTAGAAAGACGGCGAGCGGTCATTTTGACCCCTACCAAATTATTATATTTCGGTTCGAACCGGAAATTTATTATAAAACTAGTTTAAAAGGTAATAAGGAAAACAAACTAGTTAAATAAATAGGTTAATAATTTAAAATAAAAATTCTGGTGCAAAATATTTTTATAAAATTTGAGTAAAATTCCCCATCTTTCTAGCGTTAAGGTACATACTATCTACTTCCATATGACGAGCAATTTCATAAAGAAAGGGTAAACTACCTAATATATTTGACTCTTTTAAGGTGCAGTTGACCAAAAGAAAAAATATACATCACATGCATTTTAATCACCGAATTTCAAAGAAAACACCTAAAAGAGCCATTCGACTTCAAATTATGTATCCTTTTATTTTATATAAAAAAAGCTTTGCGCTTATCTTTATATTGAAATTGTACCAAAACTCTGAAATGTTCAACATGAACACCTAATTTTGACATCATATTTGGCCTTGTCAGTAAATTTTACTTTACTCATTCAGTCAGGTAGTTTAGGAATTATGAAGATATAAAATTTGGATCTTCTAGTGTTAAATTCTTTTTTCATTATTGCAAAACAAATTACAATGCAGCTTGTTTTTAAGTATAATTTTAGAACTACTTTGCAGAATAAGCCATAATTTTGTAATTTACATATTTTAAATCTTTAGAAATCTATTTTTGTTTAAAAAGATTCATAGGTTGTATTTCACATCTTTTTTTTCAAACAAATATATATTTTTAATTCGTTTCGAGAAAAATATTAAATGCAACTTGTGAAATTTTTAACATAAATCAATTTCGTTAGTTTCAATTATTTATATAAATAATATAAAATTACAGCTCATCCCGACAACTAATTCTTGAATACAACTAGTTTAAAAAAAAATACCTGTGTTGCCATTTGTTTTGGAATAATTACAAATTAATTTAACATTAGGAGTTCTACATTTTAGGTAGCTTTCTTTACAAAAAGCTACCTATTGCAGCCGTTCGGAGGAAAGCGATTTCAAAAAATTTTGGTATATTTTCATCGATCATGACCCCCAGACCCCGAAACCACCCTCCGTTCAAAATTTATATATATATATATATATATATATATATATATATATATCAATATATATATATATATATACATATATATATATATATATCTGACCTATGTCACACTGTAACTCTCGTATTTATGAACCGATTTGTATGTAATTCGGTGTGTACATAGTACATGCCAATGTCTCGACCGAGTTCGTTGGCCAGCTTCATCCGCCATTTTGTTGCAAAATGGCGGCCATTTAAAAATTTTTAAAAAATTTAAAATTTGAAATGTGGTACCAAAAAATTGAAAATGGAAAAATATTTTTTTCTTATGTATTTGACCTTTATACAAAGACTCCGTAGCAGTTTTTGTTTCGTCTATATCTTAAAAAATGGCTGAGTTATAGCATTTTGAATTTCTAGCGTGGCTGACATTTTGAAACGTCTTGATTTTTGCCACGTGATAACACACGTATTTCTGAACCGATTTGGGTGTACCTTGGTGTGTACATAGTACATACAAATAACTCAACCGAGTTCGTTGACCAGCTTCATTCGCCATCTTGTTTCAAAATTGTGGCCATTTAAAAAAATTTAAAAAAAAATAAATTTAAAATGAGATACCAAAAAATTGGAAAATGAAAAATATTTTTTTTGTATGTGTTTGACCTTAATACAAAGATTCCGAAACAGGTTTTGTTTCGTCTACATCTAAAAAAATGGCTGAGTTATAACATTTTGAATTTCTATTGTGGCTGACATTTTAAAACGACCTGATTTTTGTCACGCAATAACAGGCGTATTTATGAACCGATTTGAATGTAACTTGGTCTGTACATAGTACATACCAATGTCTCGACCGAGTTCGTTGGCCAGCTTCATTCGCCATCTTGTTTCAAAAGGGTTGCCATTTTTAAAAAAAACGTAATTTAAAATTTAAAATGAGGTATTAAAAAATTGGAAAATGAAAAAGATTTTTTTTATGTGTTTGTCCTTGATACAAAGATTCTGGAGCAGTTTTTGTTTCTGAAAATTTGTTCTTTTGTTTATATCTTAAAAAGTGGTTGATTTATAGCACTTTGAATTTCTATCATGGCTAACACTTTGAAACGATCTTGTATTTGTCACGCGATACCACACTTATTCGCCTATTTCGATGGAAGAAGGCATGTGGATAGTATACATCAATATCTCGACCAAGTTCGCTGGCCAGCTTCATCAGCCATCTTGTTTCAAAATTGCGGCCATTAAATTAAAAAAAAAATTATATTTAAAGTGAGGTGCAAAATTTAGAAATTGAAAAATGTTTCTTTCTTAAGTATTTGACCTCGATATAAGGATTCAGGAGCATTTTTTGTTTGCCTTTATCTTAAAAAATGGCTCAGATATAGCAGTTTCAATTTCTAAAGTGGGTGACATTTTGAAAAATCTGATTTTTTGCCTGCAACAGCACTCATATATATCAACCGATTCCGATATGAGTGAGCATGTGCACAGCAATTACTAAGGTCTCGACCAAGTTCACTGGTTAGCCTCATCTACCATGTTGTCTTAAAATGGCAGGCACTTTAAGAAATCGCCGAATTTGGCAGCCAAATATAAGTGACTTTAAATAAATGCAGCTTGGATAAAGCTGACTAATTTCGCGAAATTCTCATTCATAATGATTTAGTATTGATAAAAATTAGTATTGAATCTCTTACATTCGGTTTCCACTTAATTGAGCTTCGTGTGTTTAAATAATATAATTTGGCTTTTTAAAAATAAGGAATATGAAAGCTACCTCTTCCTCCCGGCACTGGCCGGAAGGACTTTTAAACCTTCAGAATTCCTAAACTATTTTTCCGAATGATTTTCAATTTGGTATACTAAGATAAAATTTACATAAAAAGCTAAATATAATGTCAAAATAAGATGCTTGTATTGAAAAAGTCAGAGTTTGATACAATTTCAGTATGAAGATTACCCTTAACCTTATTTTTTTTGTAAACGTACTTTGTTTATTGGCCAACTGAACCTCCTTGCATCACTACATTTGAAATGTCTGTTGCAACGTGGCGAGGAATAATGGTTGATTTATCTATTTATTTATTTACTTTTTTTTTATAAATTTGTCCTAAGTAAGTTTTTTTTTTCTTTTTATGCAATAAAAGTACATGAAGTAGTTATATAGACAATGGATTATGTTGTTAAATTTTTCATATGCTAAATGAATCTGGTGTTCATGTAATTAAAAAATTCAATTAGTTCTACAACTAGTTTAAAAATGAATTTTTTTTTAACGAACTAGGGGGCTCTGCCCCCTACGAGCTACGCTCGCCAATCTCCTTTCAGACTCCCCAGATTCTAAAAGCATGCGAATTTGATCGGCTTTAAAAAGATTGAATTATAATTTACGAAAACAGTGGCGATCTCTCTATAAACGGGTTTCCATTCGTTTTCCTTTCAGTGGGGATTTTTAAGACCAAATCAGCAGCGGTTAAAAGATACTATGGCTGTTTTCGTCTTTGATTTAAAAAAATAGTTAAAAATTTGAAAATAAGCTAATTTAAAATGAATTAAGTAAACAGAGTCATTGTCTCCCGGTATTTCTTAACAACGCTTTAAGAAAGTTCTTTTAAATAAGTCATTTTAAATGTATCGTTTTAAATCTGACGTAATTTTCACACAAGTTTTCTTTGTCTTTTTAATATTCACGTGAAAATGCTTTTGTAGTTAGAAAGGAAATATTATTTGCGCTGCCTTAGAATTCACAACTATTGTTGAAAAAATTTATGAAATAAGTGGCTCGCGCAAATAGATTTTAAAATTTAAACTGTTTTACGTTATTATTATTTGGCCATTTTAAACATTACGTAATTTCCTCCATTTACGACTTTTAACGCATAATAATGAGTGTATTATTTTTTTTAAAAATTTCTCTTTTAAAATCCACGTGTAAATATAGCTTTTATGACGTAATTTTTAATATTTTCCTGCTTTTAACCCATAATCATTTAATTCTAGTTTGAAAGTTTTTTTTTCTGTTTGTTTATAGCCACGTGTAAAAAAATTTTTAATGTGAAGGAAATATTATTATTTGCTCTCTTTTTAAAATTCGGAACAATTTAAAAAATATAAAATATGTAAAATTTTTCTACAATATGTAAAAAATATCTCTCGAAATGCTGAAAATTTGAATATAAAATTGAAATGAATTCTCAAAAATGAGCCAAGCTAAAAACAATAAATGCAGTCTACATACCGAGAACTTCTAATGTATAAAATGATCTAAAAATGATTAAATTCATATGTATAGTTTTTGCTCTTATAAAACTTTTTAATAGAACAATTTTGACCAAATTTAACATAAAATACCTCTTAAAATAATTGCTCGATGTAAAAACCATCTGCATCAGCGTGTTTATCAAACATTGCTCTATAACAGCACTCCTTTTCATATTTTTATATGCAGTAATTTTCTTAATATTAACGAAGAAAGACCCCGGCCACAAAAAATTCATTAACGACGGCGGTGACAGCGTAAGATACTTTTTTTAGAATAGAGAGATTCAAAACACATCAAAAGTTTTCTCATTAACTGATAAGCTTTTTCACATTGTCATATTTTGTAACAAAAACTTATTATCTTTTATGCCTTTAACTCTCTATAATACTTTGGGATAATAGTTTCCCACTGCAAGTTAAATTTCTCATTATTGCTTTCGGAAATATTAATGCGTTTTATTGCTTCTTCCGTACACATTAATGTATCCCAGCATTCCTATTCTTTCTTCATACGTCTAAGTAATACTATAGTCTTATTTTTTCGTCCACTGTTGGAGCATGAACACTGCTATTTTTTTCAGTAAATCACTATTTCCCTGTACAAAGTGCTACAATTGATATGGTGTACATTCACTTTTAACGTACTACAACTACGAGAGCAGGAAAAAGAAAAAACTTCTCCTCTTTTACTGATTTGTAAAATGGTCTTTTTGTGACTGATGGAGAAAGGTTTTTTGGAACGCGTTGCATTAGCTTCTTTTTATTGTTTAATTAAAAAGTGCCTTTCTTGGGTATTATGAAACAAAACTTTAGATGTCCTTACGTTTTTATGTTAAAAAAATAGAAAAAAAATCTCGGCTAAAAGAAAACTTTAAAATAGCTTGAGCTAACGCTCAAGACAATACCAACTATAATAAACTTCAACATTTAGTTTTTTCTTGAAATTTCAAGGAATAAATTTTATTTTACATTTTACATCTTGAATTCGGCTGAACATTGGATTTTCAGTAAAATGTTCAAAGTTACTTCGTTTCATTGTCCTCATTATATCATAACTTTAAATATCGGAATGTTGTAAACAGAAAAGATTTGAAAGTACACCACATCGTACGAATATGCAGGGTTTCTCTCTTTTAATGTAATTGAAAGCTGGTATTTCAAATATTTTAACATGATTTCTAGACATTTTTCAAGATTATGATATTTTACAGTAAAGTATGAAAATACCCAGTTTTGTGGTATTTACTCACGGCTTTGTGTAAATACTAAAAACAAATACCTACCCACTGGGCATTCCCCCTTCCCACATCACTGGTAATGACTGACTCAACAATTCTAATTCTAAACATCGTACTTTTTCCTACATAAAAATGAGAATTAAACCTTGAAGGTTCCTCAGAAATTTCCCTCCAATAAATTGTGTTTGCAGGGAGCCTTTTTTCCTCAAGGATCACGGAGATTTTTCTTTACCTGCTCCATTTTCCTACAGTATTGAATTAATTAAACCTTTATGACACGGTGAGACTTAAGTCACATGGTAAAAAAAATGTGAAAAAAATTTATTTAATTCATCTAATAATATCATGATATTTCATATTTAAATGAAATTCTTTTCTTGTAGATCCAATAAGAAAATTATAAACTTAAACTTACACAATGTGCAAAATTACTTAAAAGATGAGACAATACTAAAAAGATGCTAAATTACTTTAATACCTTAGTACTTTCAACTATATTTAAAAAAAAAAAAAAAAAAAAAAAAAAAAAAAAAAAAACATAGTCTTTGCCTGAGAAGTATAAGAAATACAATTGTTATTGACGTCTAATTTTCAAAATTCACGTAGATGGTGCCGAAAGGAATGAAAGTGGAAGTTAATTTTTTTTTTCCTTTTAGATCCGGAAAACATTGGGAAAATAAACCATGGATATAGGGAAGTGGAATATTACTCGTATTATGATTATTTAAGCAAACTGAGCCAAATTCTGGGTATGTAAGTTTGTGTAAGTTTAAGTTTAACTTTTAAAGATGAATTAGGCATTTCTATTTATTTCTTTATTGAAGGAAAGTATACTTATAAATGAATTAGGATATTCTGCTAAGAAAGTCACAGTTATATATCAAAATCAAATAAAACTTGAATGTGTGTTAAGAAGCAAAAGTCTTCGTATTGTACGATTTTAATAGCGATATCAACTGACCAATAATTCTTTGCCACATGCAGACAGTAGAGCAAGTGTAATTCATGGAAATTAAAATACTAATTGGAACATAAACAAGGTTGTTTTAGGACACTCCCACTCCATGTTAGCCACCGGATTTCAGAGTTTCATCCATAAACATCTTACAGGAAAGGGGATAGTTTGGCGTTCTTTGCCACGTATTTCCCTTTATATTTTCTTATTTATTTTAATGTTTGATTGATTATCTTCTGTATGGTTACGGTCGATTATATGCGCGATGAATATAACTTTCACTGGCGTGGAGAATATAATGTTGAATAAAGAAAAATGAATAAATATCACAATTCCTAAGTAAAACAGCAATACATGTTTGAAAAATTCTCCGACGGTAGATAAATAGATCAGAAAATGGTAATCCACCACTATGTGCATGCACGACACAGCCTATGGGGATTCGGGCAGCTGTCCCTTCCACAATATTTTGGCAAAGGAGATTCAGGAAATGCGTGTAGGAAAACTGTATCTAACGTCACAATATCACAGTTTGCAACCCTTTTAGATTCCAAGAAGGAAACCACATGCTATTTTGTATGTTTTTCTCATAAGCACAGAAAGAAAATCCAGATTCAGGAAAGATAAGGTTAATAAAAGAGGCTTACAAAGACATAAAACAAGTTTTAAAAAGGAATAAGTCCTTAGACTGAAATTTGTTTTGCGGTGTGGGGGTACGCGACGATATAATAACTTTCAAAAAAATTATGTACGCACTTTTATTAGAAAAAAAATCCCAATATGTAGAATATACTATATATATTATTTCTACAAAAAAAAAAAAAAAAAAAAAAAAAAAAAATACGAAGAGAGAAAAAAAAAAATACGAAAAATTATCAACGGCCAAAATAAATAAATAAATAAACAATGGCGGATAGTCAAAATTTGGCGCCCCCTTATTTTCAGCCGGGTCGACCGCCCTCTTCGCCCTCTCCCCTTTCGCATGGGGCTGCATATATCTGACTTGTGTGCTTGACATCAGGGGCTCGCTTATAAGGGCCAATATACAGGACGATATAGCACAAGGAAATTTACAACACCAGAGAATTACATCCGGGAGTTCCACAAAGAGTGAGCTACGGAGCCAGCGGGAGTTGAACCCGCTACCCACCTACGCTCTCAGGTGATTGGCTGAGTAGTGCCTTAACCACTCGACCACGGTGGGTCCATTTAGTTTTATACAGATATGAAAATTTTATTTACAAATAATCGATTTGTTTACATAATATTTCAGAAACATTAAAATAAAATCTAAAATATATATTCAGATGATATCGATATTTTGCTTACCTACTTCGCAGTGCGATCCAGAATATCTCGACTGACATTTGCATACTGGTTTTCCATTCTGTGACTGGCATATTCCACCGTTGTAGCATTCATATCTGTCGCATTTATCTACATAAATTTAGAAAAAAATATATACAAATTATTTTTTTATAGTTCATTGAAAATCTTATGTATTAAAAATAAAGTTATTCTAAATCATAAAATGTAAAATGATAAATGAAACAGAAAACATGTTATAGCATCTCAAGAAAATTAAAACAAGATCGAAATTGTACGTCAAACTTGAGAAATGAGGAGAGTTCGTACTATAACTAGTTTTCTAAATATTCAGATCTTGATGCAATAGCTTTTACACTTTTATGCAAAAATGCATTATGTAAAATTTATTACGATTATATATAATTAATTTAGTAATATGGAAATAATAAAACTACATCTTAAATAGTACGTAATCATCATGGCAACCTAGAATCATTACTATCATGGATGTCATTGAATTAAATACATATGATAGGATTTAATCGAATAATCACCATGGCAACCTAGAATCATTACCTATGATGGGATATCATGGAATTTATTACGTGGGATAGGATTTAATAGAATGAAAAAACTTTTATTAATATATTTTTAAATATGATTCGATTTTCACAAAATTTGAAAGGACTCGATAAAATTCTGCACCGATTCAATATATTAAATTTCAAACCATTCGGTTGGGTAGTTTTTGCACTGTTATTTGCGGACAGGCGGGCGGACAAATCAGATGACGACAATAGGTGCTACGTATTTATATAATTACGAACGCACCTAATGACTTGAAATCATTTAACCCTCTTGTCACCCGGAACCTCATATGAGGCTCCTACTTCGAATTGCAATATTTGAAAGGAAAAAATTATTTTTGTTAATTCCAGCACCTAATAGTGATAGTATAAGTCAATACATTTACTATTATGACTTTACTTATGTTTCAACATTTAATAACAATAATATTAATAAAAGTTTTATTAATTATTAGTAAACCGCTGGCGTTTCTTTTAATTCAAACATATGTTTCACTCTTTAAATTTAAATTAGGGACTCCTTTTCCGAATTAGTAATTTCCTTCTATATATAAAAAAAAGTTTTGATTTGGAAATGGACCAATGAAAATCTGCGTAGATATTCCCGACAGATCGGAATCCAGTTTGAATGCTTAAGCATGGCCTTTCTTCGTTAATATTAAAAAAACTGTTCCATACAAAAATATGAAAATCGGTAGTTTTATAGAGAAATGTTTGATAAACACGCTGATGTAGACAGTTTTCAAATCGAAGAATTATTTTAAGAGATATTTTATGCCAAAGTTGGACAAAATCGTTCCATTAAAAAAGTTTTATAGAAGCAAAAACTGTACATAGGAATTTAATCATTTTTAGATCATCTTATGCGTCAGAATTTCCCGGTGTGTATACTGCGTTTAGTATTTTAATTTGACTCATTTTTGGAGGTTTTATTTTTATTTTTATTTCAAATTTTCAGCATTTCGAGAGATATTTTTTACAAAATTTAGAAAATTGTATTAATTTAAACTATTGCCAACTGTATAAACAGAGCAAACAATAATGTTTGCTTCAAATTAAAAATTTACTTTACACGTGACTATTATAAACAGAAAATATAAAAAGCAGAAACTCATTGAAAGTTACGTCATAAAAACTATACTTACACGTGAATTTTAAAAGAGAAAAAATATTGTAAAATAAATTCATTAACATGCGTTAGAAGTCTTAAATAGGAGAATTTACTTCACATTACACTTATTACGTAAAATGAACAAAAAATAATATTGCAAAACAGTTTAAATTTAAAAATTGCGAGAGACAATTATTTGATATTTTAAGATGATCATAATATTTCATTTGTAACAAAAATATTTTTACGTGAATATTAAAAAGAGAAAGAAAATTTTGGTGAAAATTACGTCAGATTATGATTGTCAGATTCAAATTATAATTCAATCTTCTGAAATCTTTTTAAAGCCGATCAAATTAGCGTGCTGTAAGAGTCTGCGGTGTCTGAACGGGGGTTGACGAGCGTAGCTCGTAGGAGGCAGAGCCCTTTAGTGTGATAAAAAATAAAAAATACTACTAAATTTTTTATGTTTGTTTAATATGGTTGTAATACGACATTTTCGAAACGTCTTAAAAAATTCTTCCATAGGCTATTTTTATATGAAAAACACGCAACATAATTACATTCGTTAAATTTCTGTAAAGAACACATTTATTAAATTTGAGTAAACTGTAACTTCTGTGATTTCGATAGCTACTTTTAATTTTGTTACCGTAAAAGTAATTTTTCTCAAAATTGGGGGAAAAAATCAGTGCCGAGAGAGTTAAAGAACTTTCACTTTCGAAAATATTTTTGAATTCAAAATTTAATGTAAAACTTCATGGTGAGCTGGTAATCTTATTTTACGACTCTTTTCCACAAACACGGTTAAACACCAAGTATCCGGACAGACATTACCCAAATAAATATTAGGAAATATAAAAAAAAAATAAAAACATAAAGGCGAATTTTATATGATAGAGCATAAAAAAATATGTATTTTATATACGTATTTGAATTAACGTTAAAATTTGTAATTAGAATTTTCAATGTCTGTATCTATATTATAAGCGACAAAGGAATCCGTGCTTAACACAGACGTCATTTTGACGTTGAAATACCAGACGATTAAAATTCGTTTTAACTGCAATGTTTAATCTCCTAAACATCGCACATTTTCATTTTTTACACCATCGAATAGGGGGGAAATGCATTTTCACTCGCAAATTGTTTAAAAACTGCATCACAATTTGTTTGAAATCTGTATCGCTAATTTGTTCGATAACTGAATCGATATTTATTCATTTGTTATGATTTTTAAAATAATAATAAAGCATGATTAAAAAAAAACGCGTACAGACGATTACGAAAGATAAATCTGCTTGTGCTTAATATAGTATAAGTAGTTTAGCATTTGTTGTAGGTTTATATTCCACGAAATTATCACTTTTAATAAATTTTAAACGTTACTTCAATACATGATTGCTATTTTTCATGAGAAAAAGGAATTTTTAATGCTGTTAGTAGGCAATAAAAATATATATTAAAGTAAAATATCCATTAAGAGTTTTTTTAAAAAAAATGCCTATATTCTATAACCAGGAAGACCGGGTTGTATTTCCTAGTTTAAAAAAATTGTAAATCAGTATTTTACGAATTATTAGAAATATTATATTTATCAATTCTCAAATCCTAACTAAACCCGAAGTTGCATTTTAGAAATTACAGTTCAGCTTTTAAAGGTAAAGCAGTTTTGTTTAACCGATTTGTAAGGTGTAAATAGGGACAACGGTCGAGATTTCCAAGTGATTTTGTTCTTAGGAATGTGATTGTATTTACTTTTTAATTATTGGTAATTAAAGATGTTTAACCATTAAATGCCTGTTGTTGCTTTTCGGCAACATACCCAATTTAGGCTCTAAAATACTATTAGAATAATATTGAAGCTATAATGCCTAATGTTGCCAATAAAATACATTCTGAAAATATTATTAAATCGATTTTGAATATGTAGATGGCAACACTTGTGCTGTTTAATAATAAAGATACATTTATTTTTTCAATTGTTGCTACTTGTTCTTTTTGTTTTGTTTGAAAGCTTGCGAAATACCCTATTTTGACCTGCAGTGAGCAAGTAAAATTTATTTCTTATTATAGTTCCTAAAATTCTTGTGTGTTTAATATTATAGAATTTTATCAAGGGAAATTATTTTTCCAATTAAACACCAGTATTTCCGATTAGTAACAAATTGATTTTTAGACGTAAACTATACTTAAAACAAAATATGATTTTTTAAAAGTATTTTTCCCATGATTTAAAAAAATAAAAGCCGAAAAACATTATTACAATGATTTTTGAAAAATCCGGCATTTAAGGGTTAAAATTCACGTAAAATGTGCTTTCCTCTTAAACGAAAGCGGTTGTCGAGAATTTTTTTTTAATAACATAACTTTTTTTATGATTGTCTGAATTATCCGCATTTCTGTGAAATAAAGATTGCATTTAACCCTCCGTCTACCAGACGGGTCCACTGGACCCGACAGGTACATACAAAATATTCATTCAAACCAAAAATTTTTTAAAAATAAACTAAGTATATAAACCAGACAAAAATAAGGTAAATAAATAAGTTAAATAGTTTTAAATAAAAATTCTGGTGTAGAACGTTTTATTAAAACTTGAATAAAATTCCTGGTAGATCTAGGGTTAAAGAGCACATGAATCCGAGTGTTCTAAGTTTCACTGTAAATTAAAAAGAAAATAAGGAGGAGTAATAATTATGAATGAACGGCGCAAATGACGGGGATATAAAATATATTTTTGAGATTATATTTGAATTCAAAATCTGTGTCCTACCACATGTACTCAAAAATTCATCAAAATAAATAAAGTGAAATTGCATTCAGGTTTCAGATTTAAACATATTAACAAAATATAAAATAATAGTGGTTAGCCATTTTTAATCCAAACAAAATATTTTTGTAACTGTAATTTCGACTGAAGAAGTGAGTTTTTTTTTTGTTTGTTTTTTTTTTCTAAAGAGACTTCTACCTTCCTTGTACAATTTCATAAAACAATTCACCTCTTTTATTTAACTTTTTCTATTAGATAATATTAGTTGCTGTATGAAAGAACTAGCTGAACGACCCGGCGTTGCCCGTAGTTTCACTATAAAATATGTGGCCGTGCCTTATAATGACCTTACATGAACAACAAATTTGTATGATTTCATAGCTTTAACTCCATTTTCTCAGATTTTATATTTTTAAATGAAAATATCGCGAAAAAATATTGAATTGGAATTATCTGCTGTTTGGTGTTTTATTTTCTGCGTAATTTGATTTTTGTAGTCTATGCGTACCGAAAGCGAGTGAAATCGCAACAAAACACTGAGGATTTTACTGATCGAATTTTTCACACATTTTATTTTGCAAAAATTATTTCTACCCTTCCGAAAGTTTATTAAAAAAAAAAAAAAAAAAAAAAAAAAAAAAAAAAAAAAAGATATAAGTATAACAATCGAGTAAAAGTACTGATATAAATAATTAGAAATTTGAATATAAAATCGGAAATCTGTAGCATACTTACGTTGACAATAACCATTAATATCTTCATAATCCTCATCACAAGTGCATATTTTGCGCCCGTTATTGAATGTACACTCACCATCAGGTCCACAGTCACATCCTACAAAAGAATTCATTCAAAAATCAGAGATGTTGTTAAATTTCATGCAATATTTATATGGATGTGTTTAAACATATAAACTATTTGAAAAGGAACCTGAAAATCCACTTATCGAAATTCTGCTTAGTTTATGTACTACATGATTTCGTGTAATATCCGTTCAGACTTCAAAAAAATCATAGAAAAATGAACAAATTATCGTATCAAAGTGTAATTTACACCAAAACCCTGTCAAATTTTCGGATTTTTCATGCCAAAAATAAAACAGTTCAACGATTCTTTGAATTTTTTTTTTCTCTAAAGATCCGACCACTTAGTGTGACAAATTGTAAAATTTTTAAAGGTATATATAAATATTATACAGACATACAAACAATAAATACAATAAACCCAACTGGAGTGAAAAATTACCCAAAGCCAGGAATCGAACCCGGGACCACAGTATACAAGACTGCTGCTCTAACCACTCAGCTACTCCGGCCGATGCCTGAGTCTGCAATTTCTCACTAATAAACCATGTTGGGAAAGTCACCAGCCATCTATACGACAGCCTTGGATGACCGGACAACGATGAATAGATTTTACTATTACATCGATCTACGATAATTATAATAAAACACTCATACTACAATATATATTAAAACACACATACACACATAAATAACGCCTGCATTCAACAGTTAAAGGTATATATAAATATTATACAGACATACAAACAATAAATACAATAAACCCAACTGGAGTGAAAAATTACCCAAAGCCAGGAATCGAACCCGGGACCACAGTATACAAGACTGCTGCTCTAACCACTCAGCTACTCCGGCCGATGCCTGAGTCTGCAATTTCTCACTAATAAACCATGTTGGGAAAGTCACCAGCCATCTATACGACAGCCTTGGATGACCGGACAACGATGAATAGATTTTACTATTACATCGATCTACGATAATTATAATAAAACACTCATACTACAATATATATTAAAACACACATACACACATAAATAACGCCTGCATTCAACAGTTAAAGGTATATATAAATATTATACAGACATACAAACAATAAATACAATAAACCCAACTGGAGTGAAAAATTACCCAAAGCCAGGAATCGAACCCGGGACCACAGTGTACAAGATTGCTACTCTAACCACTCAGCTACTCCGGCCGATGCCTGAGTCTGCAATGCTGGAGTGTTTTATTGTAAAATTTTTGTTTAAGTTAACATTACGAAAACAGAACCAGAAAAACAGAACTATCGAAATATAGCGCATTATAATGTAAAAATATATATGGGGCATTCCCACAATCTTTTGACTTCTAAGTCCCTGAAAAATAATTTTTATTTTAGTACATATTCTTGTGTTTTTTTATATCATATATTAGAGAACATCCCATTGCATGAGTGCATAAGATTATTAATGAGATAAATAAGTTTTGGACGATATTGGGGTCCAAATATCCAAAAAACTTCTATACCGTCCCGTGTCCCTGATGCTGATTTTTAAGTTTGTAGCTGTCTGTATAAAATTGTTTCAATAAAAAGAATTCGACGTAATTTTTTTTCCGAAAGTGGGACTATTGTTTTACATAAATATGTCGCAAAAAATTAACCTGCAAACATGTTTACGTTTGTTATTATTTTTTTAACTCTGTCCCTGGGTTTTAGATTCCTTGCAACCTCTCTTCTAAAATTATACAGAAAGCCACTTCAGATGCAGCCATAGAATTTTTTTTTTTCAAGTTTTTTCTCATGCAAAAGTATGCCAGAGAAAGAGTGTTTAAAATTCTTTGACAGGAAATTTACCGCAGAATTTAAATCAGCATTTAAATATCAATTTCAAGGATCGTGGCCTTATGGGTAGTCTTACCGTCCCCAAGGTTTATTCCTGCACTTTTTGAGGTAAATTAAAAGTTTTTTTTATTTAATCCAATGTAAATAACTGTTTCTAAAAATCAATGAACATTGTGGTTAACACTTAGTCTTAACATGATTTACCTAAAAATAGGTGGTAATTTTCATTACCGTCTCATCCTTACCATCCCTTTTTTCCTATACAATCCCCCTTTTTTTACCTTACCGTCCCTTCTTTAACACCCCTTTAAGACAATGTTATAGCAAAATTTTGTACTAAAAATACTATATTGTTATTGTTTCTTATTTTAATGTCCTCTAGGTACTATGCAAATTCATTATAAGTATAAATTTAGAAGAAAATAAAAAGGTTTAGTGGTAAAATGGTAAGGAAAATAATCTCGCAAGCTTAACATAAACCTCAGTTAAATAAAAAAAATTTCGCTGCTGACCATTTTTTCTTTATTTTGAATCTTTAAGGCAGTCGCCTGTAAGTTAAAAATGTTATTTTAGCAAGTTTAATTTCGCCAGATTTTTATTCCTAAAAGTCAAAAGATTGTGAAAGTGCCCCATATATATTTGAAATATTTTTAAATTCCTTATAAAAGTATACTGAATGACACTCATTAATAAAATGAATTTCAGGTCAATTGTCATTGAATGTTATCAAATGGGTCAACATTTTATATTAGTGGATGGCATTAATTAAATTCGTCAATATGGAAATTGTTTGAGCCTTATCGGATTTTATTTCCTATTATCTAATTAATTTTTTTTTTTTCACTGAAAATGTAAACTGGATATCTACGAAAACACGTATTGGGAATTTAACAGCAAAATTGTTGTTTTTGTAGCAGGGGATTTTAAACTCTTTACTGATTTGACTCCAGTGAGAAAATATTCTATATTATTACTACTGCACATGGAATAGTTAACTACTTATAGGCAGTCAAAGTATTAATTTGAAAAATATTTCCTTCTAAAATAATATTAACAAAAAGGTATTGATCTTTCAGAAAAACAAAACTATCGAAATTTATCCCATTATAATAAATAAATATAAACACACACACACACACACATATATATATATATATATATATATATATATCCCACAGAATCATCAGAGGAGCTTGCAGGTTTAATTCATAGTGAAGATGTGTTATTTCATCCAATTTTGTCGGCATTAAGCCTAAAATGACAAAGTGTAGTTCCTAATAGCACATCATAAAACAAAATAAATGATGAAAAACCAAGACATCTGAAGAAAGATACACCTCACACAAAATATTAAAAATTGAAAAATCATTAGAGCACAATACCTCAATTATATACTAGAATCCAAAACTTCAGAAATTTGACCCACTATATTATAACATGTGAGGATGCCATTATATTTAATACTATTAAAACACGTGACTAACAGTTAGTCACTAAAAACAAAAACATTGCTGCCATCTGGTGTGAAAAAGGAAAACTATATTGTAACTAGGTTTTTAACAAAACTGTTTAGTGCTGCCATCTATACCCATAAAAAAGAACGAAATTAATTGAAGAAATATCTGAAATAGACAAAAGGTTTAAAAAAATAGTAAGAGAGAGAGAGAATAGTTTTAAGGAGGGGTGACAACAAACAAACATATATATATATATATATATATATATAGTATAGTTAACTGAATGATTAATGCTAGAGTAGATGCATTTGGATTCCAAGTGAATAAGATAGCAATAATGGTACTTAATCAACAAGATGAAAACAAATTGAAGACTTATATATATATAAATATATATACATAAATATTGAAAATTTTAAAATTTTTATATAAAAATGTACACGATGACACTATTTAATAAAATGAATTTTAGGGCATTGCCATAGATTAATATAAAATGGATTACCATTCTTCACATTAGTGGATAATACTAATTAAAATCATTAAAATATGCAAAATGTTTTAGCCTTAAGGGATTTTATTTTCTAAGAGATAATTAAAAAAATTTTTCAGAAAATTTTAAGCACATATCCACGAAAACACTAGTAGAGATTTGATTGCAAAATATTACTCTGTTGTATTCGAAGCAGAGAGCTTAAAGCACTTTATTGCTTTAAAACTATTCAGAAAATAGTCTGTATTATTACTATCACACAATAAACTGTTTACTATTTATTAGCAGTCAAAGTACAAAATTGAAAAATATTTATCTTTAAATTAACATTACCAAAAAAAAAAAAAAAAAAAAGAGAGAGAGAGAATTTGATGTTTGAAAAAATAAATAAAGAAAGAAAGAATAAAACTATTGAAATACTGAATGATACACTTTAATAAAATGAATTTCAGGGCAATTGTCATTGAATGATATCAAATGAGTCAACATTCCTACGTAATATTAGTGAATAACATTAATTAAAACTGTCAATATGGAAATTGTTTGAGCTTTAACGGCTTTTACTCCCTATCATCTAATTAAGTTTTTTTTTTTTTTCACAGAAAAATTTAATCGCGTATCTATGGAAACACGTACAGTGAATTAGATAGCAAAAGTTTTGTTTTTGAAGAAGAGAGCTTTAAACTCTTTAATTTTTAACTTCATTGAGAAAATATTATAATTTTACTACTACACATCGAATAGTTCACTATTTATTGGCAATCAAAGTGTTAATTTGAAAATTAATTTTATTTAAATTAACATTACCAAAAAGGGATTGATCCTTCGGAAAAACACAACTATCGAAATATAGTCCATTATAATACAAAAAATATTTGAAGCATTTTTAAATTCTTTATAAAAATATACACGATAATATTATTTCATAAAATGAATTTTAGGGTATCTGTCATTGATTGATATTAAATGGGTCACCAATTTGTGTTATCAATTAATCAATACCCCACATTAGTGTATGACATTAACTAAAACCGACAGTATGGAAATTGTTTGAGCATTAAGAGATATTTCGAAATAACAAATTCAGATTTGTTTTCAGAAATCTGAATAACATACCTACGAAAACATGTATAAAAATTTTTCATAGCAAAATACTTTGCTTTTTTTTAAGGAGAAATCCTTAAACTATGTCTTTAGTGTTCTATTCCTGTTAGGAAAATCTTATATATTATTGCTACAAAACATGGACCAGTTCACTATTTGTTGACCGTCAAATCATTAATTTGAATCATATATATATTTTAAATTTGACAGTACCAAAAAACAATTGATATAAAATAAAAAGTCGAACCTGTTATAATGAAAAAAAATATATTTGAAACATTTTTCATTTCGCCATAAAAATATACACAATAGTATTTAATAAACTAAATTTCAATGCATGTGTCATTGATAATATCACTTGATTACCATTCCTCACATTAGTGGGTGACATTAATTAAAATCGTCAATATACAAATTATTTGATACTTAAAGGAATTTATTATTTCTTAACAGATTTTTTTTTAGAAAATTTTAACAGCATATCTGCGAAAACACGTATAGGGAATTTAATTTCAAAATGCATTGTTTGTTGTTTTTTAAACAGACAGTTTTAAACTCCTTAGTGCTTTTATTCAATTGAGAAAACATTCTATATTTTTACTACTACTTCTCGTGGAATAATTCACTATTAAATGATAGTGAAAGTATTAAATTGAATAATATTTTTAAGCTAGGATTTAATAAACAAGCGATAAAATTATTTACTTGTACAAACTCCCTCTTTTTCTGCATAGCCTTCAATACAGTAACATACTTTTTCTCCATCTTCAAATTCACATTTGCTGTTTTCTCCACACCTGCAGTCTGAAAAAAAGGGAAATAACAAGAAATCAATCGCAGAAATGCATGTATTATACAAGGTGCTCGAAAAAAGTACACACACACTTTCAAATTTCTGGAAGTTCCCTAACGTGAGTCTTGAGCGAAGCGGACAGCACAACTTTTATTTTAGTATTGAACTTCACCTTATTTATTTACAGAAATTTCTGCGATTTTCCCCGAGTAAATAAGGGGAAGATTTTTTTTTTTTTTTTTTTTTTTTTTTTTTTTTTTTTTTTTTTTTTTAAGTAGCACCATGGTACCCCCTGGCATCATCTTAGGTATCCCCCCTTTAAAATTGAATGATTTTTTAACTATAATAGATACGGTCAAATCCCGCTATAGCGAGCCTTGTTTTTAAAGACTTCTTGATTATAAAAACATAACATTTGGTCCGAAATATTATCCTATGTAATTAATAATTGTTTAAATACTTATAATGAACTACTTTATAGCTATCTCATATGTGCATGAGGAAATTATGGAATTTACTCATAAAACCGAAACAAAAATCCGAAAAGATACGTCTTTGCCCATTGGAAACAACAGTTGCACTGACAGAAAAATTTCGGCTTTATACACTATACTATTCTCCATTTTTAAACAAATAATTTCCGTACTCCTAGAAAACAAGCTTTTTCTGTTAATTCTTCCCGGAAGTCTGAAAAAAGTGAAAAATTCCGTTTATTCCTTGCACGCATGCATATTAACTGTATTAATACCAAAAAATTCAAATTTATTTTTAAAATGAAAAACAGAAAATTCAATAAAATGAAATTTCTAATTTATTTAAAAACAAAAATAATGCTTTCGAATTTAATAACGTAGCAATTTTCTCATTCATTTAAACTTACTCGCAATTTATATTTTAGAGTATAAAAAAATATATTCCCATGTAAAATATATTCTAAACGAACATATTTAAAAAATATATAGTAGTTCAATCAAGTTTTAAAAAAATCTATTTTATTCAAAAAAGCCAACATTTCTTCTCGAATTTAATTCAAAATATACAATATACAATAAAAAATATATAATTCATATTTTACATCTGACAATCAAATTATGTCTTATTAAAAATATGTCTAATAAGCAATAATTCTTATCGTCTATTATTTCTATAAGTGTTAAAACACCAATCATTATTTCATAATGACGAAATGTCAGAGCATCTAAGATTACAATTCCGAGCTCTTTGAAGAAGAAATGTAACAATATTTATCAATCCCTCCATTTGAAGAAAACCTGTATATACATTTTAAAATCCCCCTCGGCCAAGTGCTCGCTGGCCAAGATGATCGATTCCAAACGCGCGGTCCCAGACATAGAGGAATGAAGACTAAAGGAGACGACATAAATGACGTCACTTGAAGATGTTCCTACCCCCCTACTTCCGGCATATTTGACCGCGGTGAGCTGCGCACTGAACCAGTTCTTCTGGCTGCGCAAATCAACTACGGAAATGTCAAATATGGCGGACGCTGGAGAGGGGGTAAAGAACCCGTCTTTCAGCTTCAACACTGTCCACGGGGCTAGATTGTTATGTCGTCTCCTTTTAATCTTTATAGCTTCATGGTCCCAGGCTTTATAACCAAGTGGATCCATGTAAGAAAAAAAGATGTATTTAAAAAAATATTAGGTTGAGCAAAACGTTCTGGGAAATTTTTAATCTAAAGTTACCAGAATTTGTATTACATATAGGAGTACTAGTGGTATATTTATAGGAGTTTAGGAACTTTGGCTCCAAAATGCCTATTGAACAGTATGATTTGCGTGTGTTGACCCGGCATTATTGGAGAAAAGACCTAACAATTCTGCAAGCCATCGATGAGATTAATGAGGAAGAAGGTGCTAGTAACGGCGACAAACTTAGCCAGCAGATCCGGAATCTGGCAGAATGGTGGCAGAAAGTCGTGGCCTATGATGGTCTCCACTTTAAAGAATAGTCCTTGCTGCTTTTGTTGTTAATTTGTGCATAACGACGCAACTTTCACAAATTTCAAAGAACTTTTTGCTCAGCCTAGTAATAATTTCTTTTTCAGATTACAAAATTTTCTGTCCAAGAACGGAAATTTCCTCACATCTCGGATATATCCCGGTCGAAGTGCTGCCAGCAATATTTCCGTGAATTGAAGAAAGTATTTCCGAGCGTGTACAGTAGAACCCCGCTAATCCGAACTAATTGGGACTGGTGCCTGTTCGTATTGCCCGAAATTCCAATAAAAATAGAAAAGAAAAAGATGCGGGATAAATGAACGTAAGTTATAAGTACTCAGTACAGTAAACATCCTCTAATCCGACATCCTAAGGTCCTGCATGCTGGATAATCCGGCGCGACTTTATGAAAAAATAGTACTCTTTGATTCACTCCTGATGTTTATAATAATCCAAAGGAACTTCATAATGAAGAATTACGTAACAACCCATTACAAACTGTTCAAAATCGCGAATCTATAAACAGCTCAGCACCAAGTCGACGAGGGAGAAAGAAAAAAAAAACATTTCTGTACATTATTTGCGAAATACAACTGTTGATAGAAAAGTAAATGTTTTATTATACATTTTGCATTTTAGAAAAGAATGTTAAAGCACTGGTGAACAAACTGTTATTCGAAATTTTTTTTTAAGATCGCTTCTATGAGTAGGCCTACAGTGCACGTTTTCATTTCATATTCATGTATGTATATATACACTATTCAGTATTTTTTTATTCTATTCAAGCAGTTTATAGAATAAAAAAACATGCTTTGCTGTAATTTTTTGTTTAATTCTAACTTCTACAAGTTTCTCCTGACATTCATCCTGTAATTCGGAAAATTTTACAAGTTAATATTTTCAGTTAATCTGTTCAAGTATAGTTTTCGAAAATAAAATTGGTTCGAATTAACAAGACTTTCGGATTAACGGGGTTCAAATTACCGAGGTTCTACTTATTTTGATACGAATACCAATAAGATAGTAGTAAATCTACTTGCAAAATACGAGGGTGATAAGTTTTTGCCTTCACATAGAAATAATTGAGTGAAATTTATGAAATTGCTTAATTATATTAGTCTTTTTTCTATATAGTCACCGTGCACAGTAACACATTTCTCAAACGGTATTTCAAAAAGAAGGGGGGGCGGGAGAGGATGTATTCCAGGAGGCGCGATAGTAGACTCAAAGGAGAGCATTTTTCTAACATTTACCGACCCCCAGATGTGATATACTTTTGGAAAGGCCTGTGATTACTTATTCATGCTATGCACCTTCCGAGCTCCCACCACCCCAAATTTTGCCTCCCGGGGGCATGAATGATATACGAAAAATTTAGAAAAGTGACCCTCCCCCCCCCGGAGGACAAATTTGGAGGGAGGGGCTCAGAAGGTGCATAGCATGAATAAGTGGTCACCGGATTTTACAAAAATATGTCACATGTGGGGGTAGATAAAAGTTAGAAAAATGACCCCATTTGGGTCTACTATCGCGCCTCCTGGAATACATCCTCCCCCTTCTCTTTGAAATACCGGTTGCACAAGTGTGTTAATGTGCACGGTGACTATATAGAAAAGGACTAATAAAATGTAGCAATTTCTTACATTTCACGCAATTATTTCTATGTGAGGGCAAAAACTTATTAATACTCCCTCGTACAGAAAAGTTTAAAACTACTTTTTCAATTCCTACTGTTAGTTCACACTCTTCCTATATTTATTTATTTATTTATTTATGTATCTTGTTCAAATTTTCAATCGTTAATAAAATACTCATTATTCATCCTATCAAGTTGAAATACATTTTTTAAAACTTGTACAGGATGACAATTGATGTTAATACAGTTTTTTTCAAATATTAATTCATTAATTAAATTTTAATTAATTAATTTTAGTTTTACACAAGAGACAAAATGGCGGCCATTGGTTATTGAAGCATTTAATGCATCTTCATATCTATAAGAGAGGTTACCATAGAGGGGACCCTGTTCTGTTGCCAAATACCGCCAAGTTTGTCGCCAACTTGGCGATATATCGCTAAATTTTTCGACCAAAATGAGTCGACAAATGTGACGCCAACTTGGCGATATCTCTAATATTTCGCCAATTCCCATTGTAATCCTACCTGACTTCCATTGTAAACCTACTTGCTTATAGAAAATCAACAAATTGAGATATTTTAATGCGACAAAAACTAATATTAGTTTAAGGGATTACATATTTAATTTTTCTTGGATGACCTAAGTAGGAATTGACTTTAAAAACAAAATTTTTATATTACTTGTTCATTGCAGAATGTTTATTGTATTCCACTAAGTGTAAATAGTCAATTTTCGGCAAAAGCAAAATTTTTTTTCTTTTGAAAGACTGAACAGTTAGTTATTCTACACTCTCAGAAATAATTTCTTCAATTCACGGAAATTTCCTAGCAGCACCATTATGTTTCCGTTAATAGATGAATATCCGTTTCTTTTTTCTCTGGTACAGGCTTAAAATATACGCCAATTGAAGAAAACGGGAATAAAATAAAAGTTGCTGACCTTGGGATCGAACCAGGTACCTTAGTGTTACGAGTTCAGTACTCTAACCACTCGGCTACGGTTTACAGTCGTGAAACAGCTTGAAGTAGATATATTTGCCTCAGATGAATATGGCTTAATTAAATTGTTTAGAAAGCTTTGAATTTTGAAGTTAATTTCGGGAAGATTTCGCCTCTAATGGGATTGTGGATGGGGTTTTAATACTTTAGTGTTAAAAGAGGATAAAAATAAGAATTATTAATATTTTATGTAGATTGCTAGCTGTAAAATATGAATATTATATTTTTATGCGAGAATATTTTTTTGAGGAAAATTGATTTTTTTTTAATTTAATATTTTATTTAAAATGTTTATTTTAAATGTGTTCCTTTAAAATATATTTTTAGTGCGAATATATTTTTTTACAGCTTTAAAAAGTTAATTGTGAATACACTAGAACTTCGATTAGGACTAAAGTAATTGGGACCGACCTTCTTTCGGAAAATCGAAATTTTCGGATAATCGAGAATGCTTCCATTATTAACGAGAAATATATGCAATATTTCTTATTATGGTAACAAGCGCTTAATAAAATTAAAGCAATAGCAAAATAGAAACAAGAATAAATTACCTGAATTTGAATTTTGAAATTAAGTACCTTTTAATTTTATTACATGGGTTTAAAAAATGTTTTTTTTTTTTTTTTTTTTTCTTTTTTTGCACTTTCTATTACCTTTGCTTTGAAGCTCTATCACGGAGTTTTTTAATATTATTAGTCCACCCGTATCACGGTCTTTCTGATGCTCCAGTCATGCCAAACCTTTTTCAAAACATTCAAAAGCTTCAAAATTGCTAATTTATTAGTTTTCTTTGTTCCACTCTGCAGCTTACGGGAGCTCAAGTTAAATTCAAAGGAAATCTAAGAAAAAGGATATTTATTATAAGGAAAGTATTTATATGTACTCGTAGTTCGAAAAGGACCGCTGGCACAGAAGGAATATGATAGTTAAAACAAAAAAATTGTTTCAAAATGGATTTTGCACACAAAAAAATGAGATAGTAAAAAAAAAAGGGATTTTGGTTAACCGAGATTTTCGGTTAAAAGAGTTTCGGATAAAAGAGGTTCTACTATACTTATACATAAAGGAGAAAATTAATTGTTATTTATCTTCAAACTGGAAAACGCTTCCTTTCTTTATTGTTGGTTTAGATTTTTTCAGTTTTATATTTTTTATTAAATCAGAAATCTTAATTTACAGAATTTTTGTTTTTTCGTTTTTAAAATGAATTCGGATTGTAGTATTAATTGAGCCAATACGCATGCGTGCTAGGAAAGAATGGAATTTCTCCCTCTTTTACAGATTTCGGGAAGAATTCACGCATAAAATATGTTTTTTAGGAGTACGGAAATTATTTATTAAAAAATGGGAAATAATTTAGTGTATATTGACGAGTTTTTCTGACAGTGTAAAAGGGTTTTTGGTTCTTAGTACAAGATATCTAACTGACTTTAAGGGGTCTCAGGACTCTTAAAATTAGAAAAAAAGAAAAAAAAGACCATATTCAACATTTAATATTTTAAAATGTATATGATTTAAAAACACAATTTTTATTGGGATTGAACATTATAAGTATGTTTTATAAATTCACGTATTTAAAAAATTGCAAGCTGCAGAATTAGTATTTATAGGGGCTGTCAGGCATTTGTCGAGCAGGAAATTGGTATAATAGCTTATGCGCAGGATTACAAAATACATTTTGCAACTAAAATGAGATTTTTTTGTGCTTAATTATACTTCAGACTGTACTAATTACTCTGAACCTAAATAAATTTGTATTTAAAGAATTTTTATATTTTTAAGGAGTCTTGTACCTATTAAACACGACGAAATTTAACGAAAAAATTCAAAGCTTGAATTAGTCTGTCTTCAAAACCTTTTTATGTATAAACTTGAAATTTAACAGAGAAATGACTTGAAAATAAACAGAGTGTGCTTCTAATATGCTGTCATTAGAAATTTATTAGCCTTTTACAGAATTTGTGTATTGTTGAAATCAAGATAGCTCTTTTTTTTTACTCCATAAGTCATTGCGCGCATGGTATCCTGAGAAAGTATGTATGGATTGTCATGAAAAATGGTAAAGATACTAAACATATATGTTTAAAATGAACTACTCTTAGGCCAAAATTATTTCATTAACTATATGAGAAAAAATATTTTTGTAAAACGAAATAAAAATTTTATACTTTTAATGAATAAAAATAGTCATAACTAAAAATATTACCATTGTAAATACTTAAAAGTAGTTCATTTTATACACATATATTTGTTTAGTACCTTTACCAAATTCTATGACAATCCATACATACTTTCTCAAGATATAATGCGCGCAATGGCTTATGGAGTAAAAAAAAGAGCTATTTTGATTTCAACAATACACAAATTCTGTAAAAGGCTAATAAATTTCTAATGGTAGCATATTACAAAGCACACTGTTTAATCAATATCCAAAATTTCGTGTTTAAACATAAAAAGTTTTTGAAGATAGACTAATTCAAACTTTGAAGTTTTTCGTTAATTTTCGACGCGTTTAAAAGATTGAAGATCCCTTAATACAAAGTTGTATTTAGCTAATACAAAATTTGAAAATTTCAACAGTATAGTCACCTAAAAATTTTTTTGAACATTAAAACTGAAATTTTATGTTCAGTTTATACAGACTAACATGAAACATATGTTTTGAAAATTTCATGAAAAAATATTCAGAAGTTCGATATATCCTGCGCGTTATGTCCAAAAACGTCATTTGGAGTAAAAGGATTTCAATATTTCGGAAACGCCGCTTTAGCTATTGAGCGGGTATAATTCTAAAAGCCATAACGCATACAAGCATTGAGCACGTCTCAGAAAATGAAATTGTAGTGGTCTGTCCAAAAACAAAAATTGTTTCAAATATTTTCATTGTGGCTGATGAAAGTTATCTCAATAAACAACAACTCTTTTATTTTTAGATATTTGCACACATAATCCCAAACTACACAATTGTGTAGATTTAGCCCAAAAACGGCTGCATTAAGGCCGAACCCACACAATTGTGCGGGTCCTCCCTTGTCATGTCTAATGGGAATTTCAAGAAACAATTATATCAAAATATTCAGAAAAGATAAGAGATTAATATCTCAAAAAATTTAAATTTCGAAAATTTTAAAGCTTTAAGAGTCCTTAGATCCCTTAAGTCAAGGATGTCTTCTATCATATGTATCATATGCCTTATGTTAAGAATACGTCTTCTACCATATTTACTTTTTTCAGTTTATTATCGCCAGGTCTTTCTTATACGATATTTTTAACAGTGAAAAGACACTGAAAAAAATCCTTGATATGCATATAAATTTGTCAGAACACTTTTATAATCCTATGTCAAATGATAGCAGAAAGCGCATGTAATGTTAACAATTAGCAACAGAACCAAACGAAAATTTAAGATTTCGAAAACATTTAGAGGGTAATAACATAAACTGACAGCTATAGCAATAATTCATTGGACCTGTGGCCCATTTTCTGCAAAGTATCACCAAAAACTCGCTATTGTTTTCTTCTTATAAAAAGATACTATTATGATTTAAGAAACTGTATAAGACATTTTAGATTTAGGGGAATGTAAGCTAATTTTGAGGACATCTGCTATTTCATCATTTTCTATTTATTACATAAACATTTAAAGGCAGTGTCTGCAAATTTTTATTTCTAAGGCTTTGGTGCACACTGATTTAAAATGTTTTTACATTATTAAAATTTTGAATTCACTTTTAACAAATATAAAGATTGTTTTAAACTGCAATTAAACAGTTTAAATAGAAAATTTAAGTTAATAAACTTAATAGTTTTCTGTGTTTTGTATACCTCTACGACTTTATGTCTTCTTGCATATCTGTGCATTGTTTTGCAAATGAAACATTCATTTCAAATAATACATAAGTCACAGATTCAAAGTTTTCAGGAAGCATTAAAAATTTTGCTGCACCACAAATATTAGAGTTTTTTTTAACTTTTTTTTTTTTTTTTTGCTCATTTTATTTCCTAATTCTTTACTTTAACATATCGGATATTAGTTATTTATTTTATAAGACTTAAAAAAATCTTACGAAAACGTTTGTATTTGTTTTCTTTTTACTCAAAATGGATTTAGTTCCGTGGAAATGATACAAAAAGGTATTAGTCATATTTTTGTCAAATACTTGACAAAATAAACATAAATCATCAACATCTGCATCTGAAGGTTCCACGAATAGAAGCTAAAAATTTAGGATTTTGAATGTCATTTTTTTTCGGATATCAATATTCGCTTTATTAAATAGCGAAATCATGCGGTTAAACAAGTGGAAGATTTCTTTTTGGAAACAGTAGCATCCAAAATCCGCAAACCTAGTATGCACACTAGTGGGTGAGGGTTAATGTTGTGAAAGTTGGGTCACTTGTGGGAACTGATTCGGATACATGTCGCTTTTGACGGCCTTAACTTACAGAGTTTTCCAAGGAATTCTTTAATCCTTGCGTAAATACAGGTGAGAAATCCTTAGAACCTCCCACATGGAGGGTAAGTCCCCATGAGCGATACCCCTTGCGCAAATAGTCGGCTATAATAAACACCATCTCTACGGTAATGTTCTGGACTTATTCATTAAGGCAGGGAATCATACTCACTATTAAGGCTTGATCACATTTTCTTCTGGTTCTGTTCTTGGACATGGGAAAATATATTGGCTTTGCCTTTGATAAATGTTGTTTTGCAATAAACCACAGTTTTACTGTGTTTTTTGAATGATAACAGGTAAATGAACTTCTTCCGTTTTCGGCTACACATGTGAGCCTGTCTTCAAAAGCACGTTTGCAAGAAAACAATGTGCTTTGAAAAAAAGTGGATTTATGTAACTCTGAAATGAACGATTAAAAGGAAATGGGTTTATAAACTTACCAACACAGACTCCATCTTTTTCAGCACTGCCTTGGTCACAGATACATTTCTTGACGTATGAAAATCCTCCTGTCGATCTGGAGAGTCCTACAAACATACATTTGCCTTTGTTGCCACAATCGCACTCTGAAACGAATTAATTATTTAGGATCAATTTTCTTCAAAAAGGTTTACAGTACTTTGCACAAATAGATTAATATCTTTCATTGGGAAATAAAAAATAATGTCCTTTAAATTTATAATTGATCTATTTAGGGTTTATTTTCAGAAAAAGGCAGATTTTCCCTATTTACTCTGCTAGTAAAATTTTTGCATGTCTGTCATTATGAGAAAAACATCGGCAAAAATCGATCATCGGCTTTCATACCAGACCCGCATGAAATTTATTTAGGTTTTTAAAATGTTTCACATACCAATTTTTACATGAAACTGTTTAACTTTTTAAACTTTTTTTTTCTTTTACAGAGTAGGATGATTCCCGTGCTTATTTTTGACGGTAACAAACCACTTCTGCTGTGCTCTGCGGAAGTTTTTTAACCTGTTGCTACTACTTACGATGCTGACAGTAGTTTTACCGATGGTGTTCCAGATCTTATTAGAATACTTTCCTCTTCTCAGCTTGTTGTTGCATACAAGTAGTGTTCTAGAGTGTGTTCACGGACTTCGACTATGGGGTCTGAAGATCCATTTAATTTTGCTGACAATACTAAACAGATATAACTGAAGGTGTTGAATCTACGGACACAGCAGCTGCCTGCCCGGATATTCCACATCTAACGGGTGAAATACAACGTGATGTAGAAAGACTTTTTCTAACGGACTGCGATATCTACACCAAAGGACTCATTCAGCAAGAAAACTATGTTTTGTTGTTGTTGTTGTTGTTGTTGTTGCTTTTGAAGGGGCTTGCCGCCTCCTTTATAGCTTTACCTGCCCTGTCCTGCCTGGTTATTGTGATCTCGGAACTTTTGCTAACTTTAATTTTTTAACATTTTTTAAACTATAATTTTATTAGTTTTCGTAACTACAGCTATACTCTATCTTCAACCTTAATATATTTAAATATACAAGATTTTTCTCTTACCTTGGCTTAATTATTATAACTTTTACATATCAATCTTATTCTATTTAATGTATTAAAATTTATGAAATTCTTTAAACTTTTCATTTCTGTTATAATTTACTTTTTAAGTACTTTAAAGCTATATTCAATATATTACCAATGGCTCACAATATAACGTATAATCTATACACCGGGTGTTAAGTCGTCAAAACTAGAAAATAGCTTCACAATGGTGCTCTATTGTTCAGCACTGTTCATAGTAGGATGTATTTAACATTTTTTAAAAAGAAATTTCTGGTTCGAATAGAAATGCACTGATTTGGTAGGTATCAAAATGACCCGTTATCGCAGTTCTAGCGGTAATTAATTAATTTGATTTCTAGTGTGGTATAGTAATGATATGGAATTATGCAATTATATCATTTTTTTAATTACTACGGCGTTAAGTTATCATAATTCGTTTTCGAAGAAGTATTTTTTCAGTGATCACATTTTTTTATCTTGCCCATTTTAAGTATAACAGATAATGACTAAATTTGTTAATAAATTCGAAGGGAGAGGAAGAATTCATTAACACTTTTATTATTATGTTTTGACTTTAAATGAAATAAAACTTAGAGTTAAAAGAATATCTTCAAATTTGTCATTTGTATGGTATGTTGGCAATGCGTTGTATTAAAAAGACGTGGCAATGACATTTTTAATGTTAAGTTCGATTTTAGGTTTAATTATAGAGATTGCAGTTTTATAGTAGGGGAAAGTGGCCTAAAATCATCCTAGCGGGCAAAACGATCCACATAGGTTTTCTTTCAGACAGGTCGCGGTATCTACAAGGTAACACATAAACTAGTTGTGCCAAGTAAAGCAGAAGCAATGGCGACATTCACTCAACAGTTACATTCAAGCGATCGCAGTATTACGCGTCTGAAAAGAATTCTTTGAAAAAGTGGTTTTTATAACATCTATTATAAGATAAGTACTAACTTCATATTTATTTAGATATACAGTCTTTGATGTACAGAAATGTTTCTTGGTTTACTTAATAGAGTATGGTTTTAGATGTGAATTGCACATGCTAAGTTTGTTATGTTTCTGGGCGTCATCCAGTTATATGACCTAAAATAGACGGCCATGTTGCCTGGTAAAATGATACATTATGTAGATCGTTCTGCTACCATTCATTGGCTGAAGAAAATCTGGTATCGCGTCCCAGCCATCATGGAAGCCAAATGTGCGACTGCCCCAAACCTTTCTCTTTGAGCCCACGTGTTATCCTACCGATCATAATTTTCAAATATTCCATTTTATTGTTTTTATTTTTTTAATTGTTTGTGACACTTTTTTATCTTAAAATTTACGTAAAATAAATTATGTATGATATTTGATTGCAAAACTTATTTTATTTTATTATGTATTCTCATAATTACTTTTATATCCTTTATTTTGCTGATAAATGTCAATTTACAATTATTTTTAAATGAAGGACCATACTGCCCTTGGATGAGAGTAAAATGATCCTTTGGACACTTTTTCAAAAAAAAATTTCATTACTCAATTTGTGTTTAAAATATTATTAAAATATGTTTATAATGCAAAATATCTCTCTATTCTAAAAAAAAGTAACTACCGCTGTCACCGCCGCCGCCGCCGCCGCCGCCGCCGCCGCCGCCGCCGCCGCCGGTTTTGAATTTTTTGTGACCGGAGATCTTTCTTCGTTAATATTAAGAAAAATAATGCATACAAAAATATGAAAATCGGTAGTATTATACAGAAATGTTTGATAAATACGCTGATGCAGACAGTTTTCAGATCGATCAATTATTTTAAGAGATATTTAATGCTAAAGTTGGACAAAATCGTTCCACTAAAAAAGTTTTATAGGAGCAAAAACTGTTCATAGGAATTTAATCATTTTTAGATCATTTTATGCGCTAGAATTTGCCGGAGTGCAGATTGCATTAAGTTTTTTATTTTGACTAATTTTTTGAGGTTTTATTTCTATTTTAAATTCAGATTTTCAGCATTTCTAGAGATATTTTTAACAGATTTTAGAAAGTGATATTAATTTAAACTGTTGCCAACTCTATGAACAGCGGAAACAATAATGTTTGCTTCAAATTAAAAATATTTATGCGTGTAAATAAATTAAAAATTTATTTACACGTGACTATATAAACAGAAAAAAACATTTGGAATTAGAATTAAATAATTATGTACAAAAAGCAGGAACTTATTAAAAATTACGTCATAAAAACTATAATTACACGTGAATTTTAAGAGAAAAAGGAATTTGTTTTACAATAAATTTATTAACATGCGTTAGAAGTCTTAAATAGGAGAAATTACGTCATATTTACGTCACATTACAGTTATTACATAAAATGAACACAAAATAATATTGAAAAATGGTTTAAATCTAGAAATTGCGCTAGACATTTATTTGATATTTTAAGAGGATACTTTTCAACTATTTTTGTTAGGAAAGCGCAAATAATATTTCATTTCTAACACAAGAATTTTCACGTGAATATTAAAACTAGAAAGAATAGTTTGGTCAAAATTACGTCAGATTAAAAACGATTAATTTAAAATGTCTCATTTAAAAGAACTTTCTTTTCACTTTGTTAAAAAATACCAGGAGACAAAGACTCTGTTTACTTAATTCCTTTTATATTAGCTTATTTTGAAATGTTGTTACACGTGTCTATGTCATCAAGTTATTTTTATTTCGACGTTTTATTTGTATTTTTATTAATGTTGTACTAATTTATTGGTTTTTTCGTTATTTAAAATAAAAATTATGTCAATTTGTATAATTTGGCGAGTGGTTTGGCGATTTATATAATTTGGCGAAATGGGTCGACGGGATAATCAAGTAGTACCGCAACGGATTTGGCGTTAAAATTCCCCAATCAAAGAGAAATGAATAGAAATCCGTTTATAGAGAAATCGCCACTGTTTTTTAAACTATAATTTAATCTTTCGAAATCTTTTTAAAGCCGATCAAATTAGCGTGCATTTAGAGTCTACGGTGTCTGGACGGGGGTTGGCGAGCGTAGCTCGTAGGGGGCCGAGCCCCCTAGTAGTGTAAAACATATTAGCATAGGCCTGAAGTTTCATTTAAACAGTTATGTTATTTTACACAAGTTTTCCCCTTAAGAGGATCATTTTAGGCCACCTTTCCCTATATTTACTTTAAAAAGAGTCCCGCAGTCCTTTATAATTCAATCAATAAATTTTTATATTTTATGAATATAAAACATGGTGATGACACACACATTTTTCCAGTTTTTGAATGAAAGTGTCAAAATGAAACAATACTACCTATTTTAACAAATAGATAGGGAGCCGGCTGCGAACATCATCACTACATCGAGTTGACGGCTGAAATTCCAGGATTAGACAGAACTCGATTAGCATATTAAAATGCAACTGGTCTGCCAAGTTATATCTTGGTGGAAAACACCCGCAGACTCTATTTTAGTGGTTGATCAGAAGGTTTTTCATTGTGCTTTTCTGCACTCAAAGGTATGAAAATATAGAGGACTGGGAGTAGGAAAACACAATGGTAAACCTACCAGTCAACCAATAAAATCAGTTTTGAAAGTGTTTTCTAGGTATGTCTTGGCAGACCAGACGCATTTTAATAAGCGAATTATGTTTGAACTAATTTTGGAATTTCAGCTGTCAACTCGATGAGTTTGATGGTTTGCGCAGCCGGCTCCTATTCTAAAAGGAAGGTACTCATTGCTCACTGTAAAAAAAAAGTAATAATAATAATAAAATAAAAAAAACGTACTAAAATACGGAAATTGTACTGAAAATCGAGACTTCGTCAGAGCTATTTCCGTATTTTAACGGAAAGTTTTACTTTTTTCTGGAATTTACGGGTAAATTTTCCGTTAAAATACGGAAACAGCACTGGCGTCTCGATTCACAGTACAATTTCCGTATTTTAGTCCATTTTGTTTTTACAGTGCTTGTAAGAACATGTGTTACCTTACAATATTGAAACTTAAAGAGTATTTTAGAACGCTTTACTAATCAGCTAAGAAAGCAAACACTTTGCACCATGGTAATGACGATTAATTCCAAGGATAAAGTTTTAATTAACCCATTAAGGACGAGCTTCTTTTACACATCTTTTAATTCTTCGACATCAACTTTTTTCACATTGTAATTTTGAATTATTTAATCGCTCAAAATTAATCACTCAGTCATCGCGAATTATTTAATCGCATCGTGCGATATGTTAGTCAAGAAAATTCAATTCGAATTAGGTAGATAAAAATATTGCAAAAATCAGACCTGGTTTTATAATAACTTTTACATCATTACATCATTGTAAATATTCACTTTAAAAAATTTTGTTTTCGAGTAAAGATAATTAAAATACCTCGTTTCACGTTCACTTGCATTTTTTGAAAAAAAAAAATGCTTTTTGTGTTATGACTTTGTCGTATATAATGAGTGATTTTTATTATTCTAACCTATAAAATAATCAATCACGTATATTAATTACTGAAGAGTTTTATATGAATACAAAGACTTTTAAACATATTTTTAGAGTATTAAATACATGAAATTTTCCACATTTCTAGGCGTAAACCAACAGAGTGAAAAACGTCCAAGCCGGGAATTGAACCGGGATCTTTGGAATAATGTTCCAATGCTCTACCATTAAGCTACGAGGACGATACCCCGCTTTTGCATATCTCACTCCATAAATGTCGGTAATGCTGCAACCGCTGCAAAAGATGGAATAGCCTTCATGAACACACAATTCTGTGACAAACGTCAGACGAGATAAAGCCCAGCATTGATGAAGACATATAAGTATAAATTTTAAATTAATTTAATTAAAATTTTAATTACATAAATTAAAATTTTAAATTTAAAGCTTATATATTTAGTAGATTTTTTCGGCAAGTGTGGTGTTAAAAGTAAAGGACCGCCTGTTTCAGATAGGTGAAGACGACAGGAAAACAACAATAAAATAAATAGGGTGACCGCGCCAGTAGTTGATCAAAGTTTTGAAATGTTGCGCCATTTCACAGGGAAATGAGTTTTACACGTGGCACTAGATATAATATTTTTGTTTGAATGTTGCAGCACTTGTTGTCACATTGATGTCAGCTGCCTGCTGCAAGAGAAGCCATTTTATGATTTTTTTTAAATTAGAAAATGTAAAAATCTAGTTTTTGATTAATTGGAGACAATTACGGTAAGTTAAAATAATCCACTTCCATTTTACTTATTTCAAATAATGGTTTTATATGAATTATTGTTAATCACAGCTTAAGAATGATATTTTAAAGATTAATTTTGGAATTTTCGACTGATTTCTTCGATTTCGCAACTACTGAGAAAATGGCAATTAAAGAAACTATTTGCTTATAATTTTGTTGCTATTTAATTTCAGCAGATTTCATTTTTGCCCATCATAGGACATTCATTAAGGGTTGTAGCAATCATGTTAATTTACTTCTAAAACTTAAAAGAAAGGAAATATAATAAAAACCCCGTACACTGACGTTATTTGATAAACTAATGGCTCAGTCACCCTATATATAGTTTAACAGCAATTAAAAATGTCTTCTTATTCACTTACCTTCACAAGTAAACTCGTCTTGAAGAGCGTATCCACGTTTGCAGTTGCATTTGGTTTTTCCTCGGTTATCCTTTACACATCGACCATTTTTACATCGGCAGCCTGGAAAATAAATGAATATGAGAAAACTCATTAAAGTCTATTAATTCATTAATTTAAAACCGCAACAAAAAAGTTTTCAATATAGGTCACTGAATCTTAACTTAATCGTTGGAAAAATAAAAAAATCTTTTCTCATTACGGATTATTTAATACAGTTTACAAAATTTGGTGCTTATCAGCAGAGATTTGATGATCGATAATCAGTACTTTCCGCATTTTCAAAAAAATTTCATAAATTTTGAGTGTATATAACTTGGTAGTAGTATTTCAAAACGTTACGGATTTGATGCCACATTGAAATTTGGAAAGTACATCAGATAATTAATAATCTTTTTTTTTCCCTCTCACAGGTAATTTTATGATTAGCTAGCAACTCTGAGACATTGTCTTAAAACAATTAACGCTTGATTAAGGCTTACCTTTAAAAAATCGATAGTTCACTATTGAAACACTCTTTTGCCTGCATTTCAAGTGTTTTTAACAATTTTATAAACCTGAATATCGGTGAACAGTATAGGTGCAGATTCCTAAAATTTTTAAAGAACCGGTGGCTCCTAAACCCACATAATTCAGTCGCCACATTATGAAAGAAACGCATAAAAGCAATGGCGTTTATAATGGCAATAAATTCAGGAATTCCAAGTAAAACATAATCTACACCTGTACAAAAGAAACGCTGACAAATTACATCAAATGTGTATATTTAATTTAATAACACATTTTTTTAAAATTTGGATATAAATTAAATGTAATATAAATCTTAAGCTGTGTATAGTCAGAAGATAAAGTTGGGCAAGATAGAGGTAAAAAAAAAGATATCTATAAGAATAAGCTAAGCAATCATGGCAGTGGGGAATATTAGGAAAACAATATTTCTTATTTTCATTTTGTCATATAAGAATACATATAAAAAAATATTGTGAATGTGTGAGATTATTTTACACTATAAAAATCAAAATACAATTCAAGCACTTGCTTTTCAAGATTACATTCGAAAACATATTTTTAAAAAAAGTATGACAGATTATTACAGGGATGATTTTGTTCCGAATTTTCCGAAAATTTAAAGCATTCGGTTCGGAAAATTCGGACATAAAAAATATCACGGAAAAATATCGAAAAATTTGCCAAATGGTCTCCGAAAAAATCAATTGTGTCAATCGTCAGCAAAAAATAGAGCAAATTTCGTCAAAGGATCGAAAAAAACCCCGCAGATTTCGTAAAAAAAAGCAAATTTCGCCAACGGATCACGAAAACGCGATTTTCCCAGAAATAATCGCCCAATTCGTCAAAGGATCAGAGGGAGAACGCGAATTTCATCAAAGAATCGCGAAAAAATCGCGTTTTTCGTCAAAGAATCGCGGGAACATATACATTTCACCTATCTTTGCAGAAAAATCGTCAACTTCGTCAAAGGATCGGCGGAAAAATAAGGATTTCCTCAAATAATCCCGAAAAGACTTGCAAATTTCGAGAAAAACACTTATTTCATCAAAGGATCACAGAAAAATGCTGTTTTTGTCAAACGATCGGAAACACAACGTAAATTTCGTCAAAAGATTGCAGAAGGAACGCGAATTTTACCAAAAGTTCGCAAAAAAGCCGGCAAATTTCGCCAAAGAATCGCGAAAAAAGCGCGACATTAGTCGAAGCGTCGAAAAAAGAACGCGGATCTCGTAAAAGAATCTCTATAAAAACCTGAATTTCCTCAAAGAATCGCCTAAAACCGCGATTTTCGTCAAAGAACGCGAAGAAAACGATAGTTTGGTTAGATGATCGCGAAAAAACACACGATTTTCGTCAAAAGATTTCGGAAAAAACACGATTTTGGTAGAGGATCGCGAAAAAACACGCGATTTTCGTCGAACGATCGCGAGAGAAAAAGGGAAATTCGCCAACGGATGGCAACTAACACGCCAAAAATTAGTCATCAAATCAAAAAATGTAGTCGCCACGTGGCGACTGGCGACCTTGGATCTGCACCTATAGTGAACAGTATGATAAGCAGGAACCGTTCTTTTTAAGGGGTCTTGTACCTTTTAAACGCGTCAAAAATTAACGAAAAACTTCAAAGTTTGAATTAGTCTATCTTCAAAGCCTTTTTATGTATAAAGATGAAATTTTGGATATTGATTAAACAGATTGTGCTTTGTAATATGCTACCATTAAAAATTTATTAACCCTTTACAGAATTTGTGCATTGTTGAAATCAAAATAGCTCTTTTTTTTACCCTATAAGTCATTGCGCGCATGATATCTTGAGAAAGTATGTATGAATTGGCATGAAATTCGGTAAAGATACTAAACATATATGTGTGTTTAAAATGATCTACTCTTAGGGTAAAATTATTTCATTAACTATATAAAAAAAATATTTTCGTAAAAAAAAAATAAAAATTTTGTATTTTTAATGAATAAAAATAGTCATAACTAAAAATATTACCATTGTAAATACTTAAAAGTAGATCATTTTAAACACACACATATGTTTAGTATATTTACCAAATTTCATGACAATCCATACATACTTTCTCAAGATATCATGCGCGCAATGACTTATGGGGTAAAAAAAAGAGCTATTTTGATTTCAACAATACACAAATTCTGTAAAGGGTTAATAAATTTCTGCTGGTGGTATATTACAAAGCACAATCTGTTTAATCAATATCAAAAATTTCATGTTTATACATAAAAAGGTTTTAAAGATAGACTAATTCAAACTTTGAAGTTTTTCGTTTATTTTCGACGCGTTTAAAAGGTACAAGACCCCATCGTATTTTAAGAATTAATTTTGATTTTAATGATAATTTGAAACGTTTAGATTAATTTTTATTTATTAACCGATATCTTCAATGTGAGATGGTTTTAGTATTTTCTCCCCAGTCGCCATAATTTTAAATAAAGCTTAAATTTAATTTTAAATAAAATATTTAATTCATTTTCAACCTTTCATATATGATTTCTACATGCAAAAGTTTCGTCATGTGCGCATTTTCATTTATAAGACACGAATTCAATGAATTTGTCATTTTTAAATCAGTAATACACATAATGTTGTGTTATTGCGATTACTTGAAGTGGCAAAATTTACATGATTTTTTTTATACTCAAGTTTAAATTTAACATTCTTTTACTGTACAGTCCTCCATAATCCCAATTCATTTAAAACTTAATATATTTATATAGTTGATATAAAATATGTAAGAGTCTAATTTTAATTTCAGATTAGTTGTTACTTCGTTAAGTAAAGATTCAAATAAGAGCATTTGCCACTAATTAATTAAAAAATAACCCCTCCGTCTGTTACAATTCATACCAAATATTGTACTGCTACTTTGATTATTGAAATATATAAGAATGAAACTAGTTAATCTGTAAGTCAGGGATTTCAACGTCAGCTTTGAAATTCATTGTTTTTTAATCCCTTTTTAGTATCCCACTATCCGAAATTTTATTTTTGCAAATTTTACATAAATTCGAAAGCATATAAGATTCTCCGAAACTTCCAGAAACTAGAAGTGTCAAGTTAAACACGGTTTTATGCAATGATATTCTGATGTATTACTTGTTCTTGTATTTTTTCCAAAAAGAAAGGTACGTTTATGTAATATAATTATAATAGACGTTTATGTAGTACAATTATATAGTATAGTAGACCATGTTCCCAAAAATGTATGAAGATTTTTCGCTGAATCCCTGAAACCTGAAAGGGATGAAGAATCACTCCTAAATTATATCTAAAGTGACCAATTGATTAACGAATTTATGAAAGCCATATATTAGAAATCACTTTAATTAGTATTATTTGCCACGCAAACATATAAAAAATCTGTGTCCATCAATGCAATACATTAGAAATCACTTTAGTTAGTATTATTTGCCACGCAAACATATATAAAATCCATATCCATCAATGCAGTAAATATAAAGTACAATACATAAAAATGATAAAATAGAATATCAAGAAAGTATACTTATTTAAGGCACTTTATCTTCAATAATGTGGATGAAATTTTAAGCACATGATCTTATATTTAAACACACAGTTTTGTAAATGAAGACATCACAAGTATTGTTCACAAAAAATGTCTTAAATAATTGGTTGATTATATATTTTTTTAATCATCGGTAATGAAATTTTTGCTTAATTAGCATATTGATATTTTTTATATCTTACATGAAAGAAGCCACGGGTAGCAATTAGTAATTTATATATATGCTGTAAGGGTAATTTTATAATCGATTGAACTTTGTTTTAAAAGAATTAATATTATTTTACCCTGTCATAAAAATATATTTTTCTTATCTAACATTCCAGGCGCAATCTAAACACATTTCTCACGAATGAATTTCGCTGTAATATTCACAATAAACTTTTATCATAGTCGTTCTATGTTTTGATAAAAATATTCTCATGATATGCTTTATCCTAATAGCTCTTTTTGTGGGAAAATACATAAGTACACAATTTAAATTCACGTCTCACGTAACAAACAAATAACAATGACACGAAGAAATGAATTTATTTAGTCAAGTTTACGTTTGATAAAAATTTCCACTGATAGTTTATTTTACACTGGTAGCACTCCTGGGGGACATTGCATAAGAAATTTAAAAATATATATATTTTCAATATTTTCTACAACAAGTTAAAATTAGATAATACAAGTCCACTGAACTTTATTTAACATCGATAACGCAGACATACTTCTCCATTATATAACGAAAAAGACCTATGAAATATGGTAAGAAACAACAGCTGCAGAAAATGTTAAAAGATATACAATATCAGTGTATGCTGATTATTTTAAATTTAGGTCTAATAAAGAATTATTAATAAATCTTTAAATCGTCTTTGTTTCTTAACATACGAGAGAAAGTACGTACGTTCGTTCTGTAAGTAATTCACAAACCGATATGAGAGGTCGGAAATTAGTATTAAATTGTTTCCAAATATGCCAATAGGTGGCAGCACTGTCAACTGTAAAATGTCAATTTCGAATTTATGAGACGACAGTTGTACAAGATGAGCAAGGGCGTTCAAAAGTTGTTGATGAAGAAAGAACTGGTCGTAGAAGACACAGTGCGGAAGGTTGAGGAAATGGTTAGATGCGAACAATTGGCCTGTCAGCAAAATTTTCTTGATATTTTTTTAAAAAGGAATCGTTAAATCTCCACGGATATAAGTATTATTCTTACACAAATAAAAAGAAATATAGTGCAATATCCACATACTTAAACGCTACAGAGACAGATCATTTTCTGCATTTTCTTTTACAGGGTCATCCGAAATTTTGTTTATTCTTCAACTTTTTGCTGGTAAATTAAAACACGAATACATTAAAACGATTCACAGCTTTTATTACTAAAATAGGTGTTAAAAACATTTAAAAGGTTTTAAACATTAAAACAAATATTCAGGTAAAATTTTCCGAGCGCTTTCGACTAAGCCCTGGTCATCATCAATGGGGTGAAAAATGAGAAGAAGAGAATATGAAGAATGAGAGAATTCTTCTCATTTTTCATTGAAATTTATTTAAGGGGTTCAGGAGTTTGTAACGGTACATTATCTTTTCGTATCCCGAATTTATGGTTTGAATGGTTGGACAACTTACGGCGTCGCGAAATAGAGGGAACACGAGCAATCACGAAAATGTAGGGCGCGTTATTTGATTACTTGTTTATATTCGATGATTTTTCCATTTTTCATATGCATTTGTAATTTTCTGTTATACATTCTGATGACGACTCAGTAATGAATTGAAACATGTAAATAGGGATTTTTAATTTACTTTTAATGTTTTTATAACGTCTTTTAAGCAAATAAATACTTTAAAATTGTGATATTGCAAATAGGTTTAAAAAGTGGAACTAGAACTTATTTAATATGTATGGATACACTAAAAACCCATTAATATTCATTTCCTACTTATTACGTAAAATTTAATTAAAGTACTATGTTATTCTAAATACATTTCCTTTTATTGATAAACTTTAATTTATTTAATTTTTTTATTGATAAGCTTTAACTTTTGACATGACATTTTAATTATCTTTTCTCTCTATCTTTACCTATCATTAAAATACAGTGAAATACGTTTAACATGAAATTGAGGGGACCGAAATTTTTTTTTCGTGTTAAAAGAATTTTGCGTTAAACGATTCGTAAAAAAAAAAGAACAAAACTCACAAATATTTTCAACGTCGTCAAATTTTATTTCGATTTCCTCTTAAACTATTGGTAGGTTACATCCATTAGGATAAAAAGCAAGTAAAAAAATATTGTTTTTTGGGGAAAAAATCCGATATCTTTTTTTGAAGTGTCTTTTTCAGCATTCTGAGATCTAGCTTGTTTGAATCAAATAAGCAAGGTTGTCTCTAAATCTTCGTGCTTTGTGGTTCTTAAACGTTTTCTCTCTGGCTTAAACATACTGCGCTCAAACAATAAAGTAATAGGATCCCTGTTTTTATTATCGTTAATAAAGTAGAATTGGCAATGCCAAACTCTTTGCAGATTTCTGTTTTCGTCCTTTTTTTCATCAACTGCATTAAGCAGCTTCATCTTCATTTGAAGCGAAATAGCAGTTTGTTTTCGCGCCAATTTCGCAGCCATTGTGCTCATAAAACAAACGCTAATTTACAAAAAAAAAAAAAAACGAAATTTATTAATTTTCACCCAAAATTCAGTGGTTTTAACCCAAAATTTACCAATTTCAACTCAAATTATCTAGATCGAAAGAGATTTTTTTCGTGTTAAACGATTTTTTTTTCGTGTTAAAAGAAACAAAATGTATTAAATTGCATAGTATACTGTCCGGACCGCTATATCATTTCGTGTTAACCGATTTTGCGTGTTAAGCGTTTTCGTGTTAAACGCATTTCACTACTATTCATTATGTTCCGTTAGAAATAAGCATTTCTCAACGATAATGTGTTTATCTATTAGTATTCTGCATTGCCGTTGTAGACCATATAAAAAATAACACAGGTTAGGAGACAGAAGACTAAACTTCGCTCTTGGATTTTTAAACTTAGTCCCGACCAAAGTCTCTCCATATTTTTTTTTAGTTCCTTAGCGATTTGTAAGATAAAAATAGACAATCTTACCGTCATTCTGACCGATCACAGCTAAGCTGTCACTATCATTGAACTGTGTAAGTCCATGTTCAATTGTAAAAGCTGCAATCGAAGAAAATAAGGTGCAGAATAAGACGAAGGCTTTTAACTCCATCGTCAAGTATAATAATTGCACTGCACTGACAACCTATCACGTTTCCTCACCAACTAGAAAGTGCAGCTAAAAAATATTTTTAAATATCCCAGTACCCTTCAATAAACTAAAAAATAAATAAAAACTATATTCAAGGTATGTGAACTTAAAGTCTGCAGAAGTGATAAATTATCTTAAGAGTTAGATAACACATCCATATAAAATCAATATACTCGGAACTGATAGACGGAATGAACAAGTATAACACTTTATACGTGAGAAATAATTGAAATGAAACTTCTTGAAATAAATTTGCTATCAGCATTGTGAAGACTTACGCAAATTTTTATCTGTTTTAGCTACTGCATTGTTACTTCGGTATCTTTCTAAAAATTAATCGCTTTTTTACTTCATGACTAAAAAGAAAAAGGTGAATAGAATGAGCTAACATTCCATATAATAGTCCACATGTGACTCGCAGTTTCACTTTTCATTCTAATTTTTAAAATGAAGTTGTTCAAATTAGAAAGCTTGTAAAGTTAATATACAGAAATATGTATATTTATTCATTACAACTTTCATTCTTCGAATGGGAAAATCCACGTTCAAAACCGTATTTGAGTTACTTGAATCAAAGCAACCCGGAAAAGTATACAGTTCACGCACTTTTATTTAACCCTTTCCGGCAGAGGCAAATTTTGTTGTAAAATGATGAAGTTATCGACTGACACTGGAATTTAAATACGACTTTTTTAGAAATTAAAAACTTGTTACTTTATATTTTCATTGTTAATGCAAAATTTTATTAAAATATTCTTGATGCCGTTTGTAAGTTTTGAATTATAATTAGGTATCCTGACCCTGGCACACTGTGCCGGAAAGGGTTAAATCTTCATAAAGTTAGAAGTTGTCAAAATTTAAAGATACTAATGTTAAATCCATGTAACAAAGTTTAACTTAAATCCATCCAAAAAAAATAACCCGATTAGTTTTTCATTTTCAAAGAGAAACGTTGTATGCACCAAAAAATAACCTAGTTATTTTTTTATTCAAAGACATACTTTTAATTAAGAAAATTATTTATAAATAGACATTAAATAAAAATTATCAATTGCGAACTTCATGAAATTTTTCATAAAAGGGATCAAACTTTTCTATAGCATGAGTATAGGCTTTTACAGTAGCTGATTCCTAGCATTTAGTTTACAAAATTTAGAAAAATTACACATCTTGACGGCCGAGTTTAAGGTAATCATCACACATTATCGTTTCCTCTAAAAAGTATTAAACTATTACCGAACATTTTCTAAAGATTTTTATATTACTTGTATAAGAAGTTGAAGAAGTGCCTGAACTACTAAACTGCTCAATAAAATTCGTGTACAGTTTTTCAAGCTGCTTGCATGCTCTCGTTACTTTTTCCTCTAAGACCTAATTTATGTTTTTTTAATTTACGGACAAATGATTAACACATTTTCCTTTATAAATTAATGAATATTTAAGAAAAGTGCATCTTTCCTGATTTCTGGATTTCAAGAAACTAAAATGAAGGGTCAAATGTGGGCGTTACCAAAAGAAAAGTGAAATTTTGTAAAATAAATTTTTAAAATATAAACGACTTTGCATTTTACGACAAAACAAATCTCATAAAATTATAATGAACTTGATACGTATTGAAACGGAACTTTTCTTTTTTTTTTTTTTTTTTTTTTTTTTTTTTTTTTTTTGCATTAATTAATTCTAAAATTATAGATAACATTAGATTAGGATTTATCACTAGGATTAGGACACATAATTAGGACTTTATTCCTTGCTCTACATACGGCCAAGAAAAAAAGAGAGAGATAAAGAGAAAGTGAGAGAGAGAAAGAGAAAGTGCGAGAAAGAAAATTTATTTTAGTCGCGAGATCGTTGCAAAGAAAAATGAAACAGCCATTCAATTAGGAATAATGTCTTTTTTTAAGTGAGAGAGAGAAAATGTATTTTAGGCGCGAGATCGTTGCAGAGAAATATGAAACAGCCATTCAATTAGGAATAATGTCTTTTTTTAATTTACATTTAAAAAAAATGTTTAGTGACATTTCCATATTGAAAAGTAACAAATTTCACAATTGATTTCGAATACTTAATTTTGAGTACAGAACACGAATGTCGACTCTCAAATTTGCTTACATGTAAGTTTTAAGATTAAATATAAATATATTAATTATAATAAGATCGAAAAGTCAGGCATCGGAAAGAGCTTATGAAACATTCTAATAATATCGATATTTTTTTAACATCTCATTTTTTGATAAAATGAAATAAGATGCCCAAATAAACAATTTCAAAAACACATAACGCAGTAAAAAATCAATTTTTAGCAGTTCCTATCCATAGATGGAAAATGTAAGCGAATGTTTTATATGACATGCAGTTTTCAATGCATACCACATATAGTGAAAGTAAAATTTATTTTATTTATTTTAGCTATAAAATGCATAATGCAATAAAAATAATTTTTGAAAATTGCATTGCAGTTTTTGTAACAATGTATCCATATACCTGTGTGTTGAAATGTATATATATTTTTTTCTTACTGTATTAACATCACATAATTTAGTAAAATTTGGTTCAGCTAATCAATCACAGTCCAAAAGGCACGTTTGTAAAATCTGATCTGTAGATCTGGCTTCGAATTTTTTTGGGTGGCTCTGTATCTACAGAATTTATACATACAACAAAATATACAAAATTTGAAATTAGTTGTAAAACGCACAACACAACTAAAAACTTAATAAAAGAAATTACAATAGATACATGACAAAAAATTCAATGTCTCTTGTGCAGCCCTGTATAAACATTTATTTATACAAACATCTTAGTATACTAAAATATAGTTCAACTGGAAAATACATAACACTGTTAAAAAGGAAAACTTCAAGCAATTTATGTTAATATATGTAATGTTTATGTATTCTTTTGTGGAGTCCTGTAATTGATCTATATAATTTATACACACCACGAAATACACTAGAAATTAATTAAGCTTAAAAATACCTACCACTGCTGATAGCACAGTTTCAAAAAATAGCGTTCATGTTCAGTATTGTGGCGTAATTCTTTTGTGTGTCTCTGTAAATGAATAGTAAATCCAATGCACTTTATAATCTACAATTACAGAAAGCATTTTCGTATGAAACCCGGTGATTCATATCCATTTTACGATGTTTGTAGTAGTACAATGTCATTGAAACACACTGCAAACAATTTTCTCGTATAGATCATAATGTAACGGAAAAAAATTGTGCGTCTTGGCACAAAACAGTGTCTTTATTTGATAATAAATGTTACACACTCCGTATACGATAGAAAGGATGTTATTGTTCACTTCAGTGATGCATATCCATTTCAATACATTTAAAATAGCGTAACGTCATTGCAATTCACCGAAAACAATTCTTTCTCATAGAGCGTAATATAACGGAATTCTTTTATTTTTTTATGAAAACGAACTAAAATACCTACATACTTCATCTTCAGTAGGTAAGATGATATAGTAATTCTCAATAACATATATCAGTTTAGTGGAAATGAAAATATGTTTACGAGAATTAGAGCTTGAACAAACAGCTAGACAAATGACAGATCAACCGGCCGCAGTCAAAAATACTTCTCAACTATGTTGGAAAGTGTTAAAAAATTGATTAACTTGGGGATAAAATTGAGAAGTAAAAATTTAAATTAAATTGAGAAGTTGCTTGATATTAGACGTTTAATACAAATCGTAATATTGAAATTTTTTATGAAATTATTCTTCTAAATATCTAAATATTAAATTTATTATTAGTTTTTCAATGACTAAACGCAGCCCATAAACTGTTGTTACTAAATGTGCTGGAGGTCATTTAAACATGACTGAAAAATTACTCATCGGATCGAGCTGAAATTTTCAATTCGTATGTCTGGAGCATCTAGAAATAAAATTTCATTTCAAAATACGTACGTTGCCAATTTTATTACGTCAGATATTAGTTTCAGAGTTCATATATCACGGATGCAAAAAATAATTTGTGAAAATCACGTAATTATGCTTGGATATTTATTATTAATACCGATTAAAAAACAAAATAAGTTATTTATTGGCTATATGACTGGAAATATAAATAATTAATTTAACATTAAAAAACTATACCTGTGGCTGTACGATCCATGAAGAATCAGGGCCTACGGTGCCCAACCCTGTTTACTTGACCGTGGGCCCCGAGGTGCTATACAGATACAGCATATGTCCCGGTCAGGGGATCAGCCTTCTGATGGTGAAATTAGCATATCATCACATATCATTATTCATTCTCTATTTTAAAATAAAATTTCTCGTTTCACAATTTTAAATTTAATCGTGTCTTCCTTTCTTTTCTAAAAAGTATATCTATTCCTCATTCTCTTTTGCGCTTAATAAATTACATTCACTTTAGGTTCCCAAACTCACGCCAGCCGTTGATAAAATAAATATAAAATAAATATTTTTCTCATCCTAAAATCAATAATCGTGCGGAGATACTCCCCTTTTCGTTAACGAATAAGTAAATAAAAAGATATTATTTGGTCATATGCCTTTCTGCAGCAGTAATTTAAACACTTATTGTTAATTCTAAGTTTGATAGTCATTACAAATGTTTTTCCGGTCTCAAAAATCTATGCTGTTTATATTAAAGTCGGTATCAGGCATTGACTACGTCTGCGTTGCTGCTTCCAAATATAATTTTCCCCATCAATCAGCTTTGGCATTCGTATATTACGTTAAAATTATTATACGCTAGTTCACGGTTGTTTGGCTAAATTGTAATTCAAAGTACCCTTTTATTGATATATCTGTGGAGTTAAAATTGTCCAGGGTACCAAGATTTTGGGTCGACATACTGACAACAATATCTGACAACTTAATCAGTCACTCTCTGATCCTCGTGCTTCCGTCGGTCCGTCGTCGCATCGTCCGTCATCTCGTCGCATCGGGTCCCTCTCTGGCAAAGCCCTCTGGCAATATATTTTTGCATAAGTCTTTACAATGAATAAAAGCTTTTGGACTTCAACTTTTCTGTTCTTCTCTTCATATTTATTTTTAATAATTCAAGGACCCCGAAACCTGGAGTTTTAGTAATTTAAAACTAAAAACACCAAATCTCAGTCCAAATCTCTACCACTTAACACCATAGTATTTCATGATCTCGAGAAGTCTGTACTATAAGCCTAACGCAAGACCCTCGGAGTTTAGTTTCCAAGCAAGCTCGGTACTCATTTTGTCGACCTTGAAGTGATTAAATGTTAAGGAAACCTTGATCAGCCGGGAGTCGAATTCGCTACCTGTAGCGTGTTCGACAGGCGTACTGACCTAGCTACTGACAGGCTACTGAGCTTCAATTTAACATTAGGAGGTTAAAATTTTACATCGATACATAAACATATTGACTGGATAATTTCCGGTTAGATATCCAAAGTAAGAATTTTCTCTAGAATCGAAATAGGAAAACAAACTTTGGTGTCGGAAATTGGAACATTGGACATTAGAAATTTTAAAGTTTTTGACTATTTTAATATGGAAACAGTTCTTTTAAGTTTATTTCTCTAATAAAAAATTTAAGAGGCATAATGCACATTTCCGTTTTATAATTTTATGATTAAAGTGTATTGGGCGTACATTCTTTTGACGATTTCACATCACAGAGTATGTATATGGCCATAACTATAGAGGTAAATCTTGATTGGATCCTAAGAGTTACAGTTGTTGATTCATATAATTGTCGAGACATTCATTAAAATGAAATGCATTATATAAATTTTATATTCTCAAATTATATATATCGCAATGAGACATTAATGCACGGACTGACTTAAATTACATCGTTTACTTTTAGCAACAAAAGTTTCATGGACGACTTTTCAGCTTTTTTCAAAATTCTTCAATACTTTGCTTGTATAGACTGCAGTATTACTGCTTGGAATAAAAATTCTTGATATTGAATTAAATTTCAATGCATTAGCAGTTCCGATTCGGTAATAAAATGTCATTTGCTTATAATTTTGTACCTTGGTAGAGAAGGACTAGAAGTCCATTATATTCAGTTTTGATCAATGTATAACAAACACTGTACAGTCGAGGAGATAAAAGGAAACACCCTCTACTAACTCCTCAACAAATTATCGTAGAAGAAAGTTACTGGTACCGAACGATTGGAAATAAAGCCTACTTTTAAATGATGTATATAAAATTTGCTTAGAGGACCATCTACATATTAAAACGAACCATAACTTTGTTTTTTTCAATAGCAGTACACAATTCTGACAGCATAAATGAAGTCTAGACCCTTCAATTAGTATAAAAACAATTTTTTATGTAATTAGTACCATAAGTTTCCGAGAAATTAATATTTTAAAACGAGCGTATTTTTAGGGCTGTATCCAAATTGCAATTCGTTACTCGATTGTTAACCGAGGGAGCTTGATCAAGGCACCTCAAGCGCTACACAAGCAGTCAATGAAGCCTGCTAGATTACAGAATAGCTGAAGAAATTTCAAAATATCTAATCACTTCTATCATAGACGGCCCCTTAAACCATCATTTTACCGTTTTTTAAGCGTAATTTGAAAACTACTTGGAAGAAAACTGTGAAATTTTGGATTTCCATAAAGCAGGACTTAATAAATCTAAATCGATCAAAAAAATTGTAGGTTGCAATTCATAATTTTTTCGAATATAATTTCATAATTCACGATTCATATCACAAAATTATAAAAATTGCAAATTCAGCGTATTTATGTTTGGGTATATTAGTATTATTGCTACACAAAAAATTAGCACATTAGGAGCACAATTTCAGGAGATATAAATAAAAATATGAAAATGTAATTTAACATTAGAAGCACTAAATTTTTAATGTTCATAATTCAAAAACTTATCATTCAAATGACTTGAAATGTGGTATTTAGGCATAGTTTGAAACAGAGATTTGAAATATCTCGTTAAAATTGGGTATTGCCATTGAAAAAAACAAAGTTATGGTTTGTTTTAATATATAGATGGCCCCCTAAGCAAATTTTATATACGTCATTTAATAGTAGACTTTATTTCCAATCGTTCGGTACCAGTAACTTTCGTCTACTATAATTTGTTGAGGAGTTAGTAGGGGGTATTTACTTTCTTTTTCCACGACTGTACATTATTCATAAGCAGAGCTTTATTTAGGATATATGCAAAATGCATATTTTGTTACCACATATTTTGTTACCAGTATTTCAGCATACTAATCTTCAGTTTTTTAATCTAAGGATTTTGCTATCAAATAAGACGAAGATTAGTGCAAAAAATAGTGGTAACAAAATGCAAATAATGAACATGTCCTAAATACGACTATAGTCATAGATATAATACACAAAAGTTTATTTCTTCTCTTTGATGTATTCCGTAATAATATATATATTTAAATATTCGCAACTATTCTTTTCTATCCCACCAATTATTTTACAGCCGAATCTCATTATCCCGACACTAGGCTGGATTATTTATCAATATATCATCAAATATTGATATTTTTTAATTATCGCAATAACAATATCCGAGTTCTGACTCTAAGAATATATCCCAATACCGATACCTAGGCTTTTACTCTAACCCATACATCCCAAGAACATTTTTTTTTTTTTTTACCGACCGCGGCCTCAAACACCGAAAACAAGCGCCGAATATTCAGAACCATTAAAGCAATATCCCCTACTTTCAATCGTTTCTTTATCGCAATCCATTCCCCTCTTCTTTCAAAGCACAATATCCGCCTACAGCGATTATCTGTCTTTCGTTAATACTAACTATTCCAATCTATCCCAATACATTCTCTACGTTCTTCTGTTTCAACCGCAAATATGATTCTCCGTTCGTTAGTGAATAATGAATGTTGATATCACCAACGTTTTAATTCTGCTGGTGCTATTGGTTTAGACATATCAATGCATATCTAGATATGTCATAGCATATGGAATTGATATGTTTCAATAACAAACATGAAGAAATAAAATACATGCTGATTATTCTGGACTCGCGTAGTATCGCTTATTATACCTTAGCAGCTGAAAAACTCGGTTTTAGATTATCCAATCAGAGTCTGTTAATGGTAAAGTTTTTCTTTCTGCTTTTTTTTTCGTTGCATTGACGAAGCTTCTCTGTTCTTTCATTGGTTACTTTTAAACTGAGCTGCCTAGCGAGAAACGTCTATGCTACGCTCAATGATCATTCGTTTACCTTTTCTTTTTCTGCAGTATTATCGGTAAAATAAAGGCAATTTCGAGGGTGAATTTATTATATCTTGTCTTGAAATTTTAGTTTAAAATGAATATTTATATTTAAAAACCAAAATTTTAATTAGTATAAAACTATTTTCAATTGTGATTTGAAGGCTCATATTTCAAAAAAAATTTCAAAGTTCCATTCATGTAGTAACAGTTTACCTTTTCAACAACTTCGTTTATTTTTTAAAATATTGTTCAAATGGTGAACTCACGGCATTTCAATGTCCAAATAACAGTGAATTTTGAAATAAAAATTTAACTGCATATTTAATTCAAAATTTAAAAAAGTTACAAAAATTCATTTTTTAAAATTGCTACTACATTTTTAAATATTGATATTTTTGCCCAATGTTTTATTTTAAGATTTTCAAATGTATATTACATAAGACTGTGCATGGATTTTCAGATACCTCTAATATTACATTTATTATAATTTTTTTACTGATATACTTATATATGTATATAGTGAAAAGCGTTGAAATCTAACATATATTCATATACTTTTATTAAAAGAAAAGTTAAAAAAAAAAACGGAAGGCTAATTCCTTGCGTAGCTTTATCACATTTATAATAAAGAATGTGCAGAAAAAAAATTAAATCTCTAAATCATATACAAAAAATATCTTAGCATTTTTAAAACTCGAAAGTGACAAAAATATGAACATGTAGAAAAAGCTATCTAAAGTTTTAATTTGAATGAGTAATAGTGCTGGGTATATTAACAAAATTTACAATATCTCGCAATATTATTGCCGTATGGGTAAAAATGGGGTATCAAAATATTCGCAATTAAACAATCTTTCATTTAAAGTTTAAAAAAGAAAATCGACTTTTTAATCAATTTTGAGGTAAACTGTCCCATTAAATACTGATACTGCAATTTTTTTTTTAATTCTAAGCATCGTACATTTTCAATTTTTACACCTTCGTATAGGAGGGGGGATACTTTTAACTGCAATTTGTTTGAAAACTGCATCTCAATTCATCTTTGAGATATTATTTTTATTTGTAATTTTTAATACTATTTCTGTAATGGTGGCAACTGAAGTACTGCATTTCTGTAGAAAGTAAAGGGAAAATAGTAGATTACTATATCTTTTTGTTGCCATTTTCTCAAATCAACAGAAAAAAATTGTAATTAAAATACGTGCTATTCAAAGAATGAAAATAAATTATTTCTGATAAAACATCAAGCTATTATAAATTATATTTGATTTGAAGTATCCATATTAATGTTACAAACAAATGAAAGTATATGAATCATTAGATAGCCGATTTTTTCTGCCGAATTTGCGACATCGCTTTTTTGCTGGATTTGTGTAATATTCCGCGACAGTGACGTCTTGTGCAAACTTTTCTATAGATGTTGTTTATGACTGGATTATAAATGTGGAATTCTTCAGCGGATGCAAATGGCGTCATTTTATATAAAATAAAAGCGTGCATTTCGTCTTAAAACCGAAATAAGTATTGTAGAAGTCCATCATTTTCACTCCAGTGGCATTGAAATTCTTCACATGTGGAAATGCTTTACTTTGGAAAATAACGCAATTGGAATCACACATTGTTAAAACGCAAAGATCTACAAAAACCTAGAGTGCCTCTATAAAGCAGCAGGGACCTTTGCATTAAAATAATACTTGTTTGAGAGTTAGACTAACCAATATAAGATGCATCTTTTATTGTAACTAATTTTGCAGTTTGCTATAAATTAATAAAACAGTTCCTTCTTAAAAATTTTATTTCGTCGAAATTCGACGGCTTCCGCCTCGTAATAATAATAATAATAATTTTTCCCCTCAGGTGGGGAGAGGAGAGGGACGACGACACTAATTTCTGATAAAGCAGAATTCCTGCTTCCTTCTTCTTTATCCATTTGTATAAAGAATGCATTGATAACTTTAAAAAAGATTGAGAAACAACATTTCTGTTGTATCTGCATCCAATTAATGTAATCTAATGTAATGTGAGCCATCTAATTATATGTATGACATGTGACATTAAATCTATTTCAGTTTTTGCCTTTGCTTTTCAATTATTTTAATAATATTAAAATACGCAACGTCCTTAATAATATTACATTTTAATTTATTTTTCATAATATACTCAGTCGTTCATGAGGAAATTAAATAGTTATAATATTATTAATGAATTATGTATAAAATAGAAACGATGGGGATGTACTATTTTTAAAGAAGAAGGCTATACAATCAATGATATAAGTTCAAATAGATATCGAACATTGGCTCCCTTTTCTAAGATATTTCTATTTTGTATAAATACATGTGTACTTAAAAGATGCTGCGTGAGCAGATAGGTATAAGACATTTATTCGTTGCTTTCTACATCTGTTTTTACAGCGTAGACGTAGTTTATGACGTAGTTATCGCAATATATCACCAATATCGATATTAACTCATTGATATATTGCGATATTAAATTTCTGATATCGTCCAGCTCTACCCGATACTCTAATACCCAGAAAAAAGTGTCGTCATAAGCGGAGTGTCGCGGGAACCGGAGTTGGAGGAAAATATGTTTATAAAAAGCTGTATTTTTTATTAATTTAAGACAATTTTAAATTCATAGCTGTTCTTGCAGTTTTTAGCAATAAAACATTATTATTAAACAAAATTGTAAAGATTAGAAATCAGATTTATGATGACTTGTTTGTTTATCATTATAAGAAATATTTCTGTATTAAGGTTTGCTTATCACTAGATGAGATTCCCATAATTCTTTTTTCAATATTATACAATGAATTGTAATAAACATTCGCTGTTTCAGAAACAGATGTTAAATAATTTCTGATCGTTTCAATAAAATGCAATGCTTCGGTTTTAGTTGGATGAAAAACGCCGTGTTACCACAAAAAAGCACCATTTATTCAGATAAATACATCTCAATGGGTATTTTATACACTTTTGTGAAAAGTTTGGCTAAGACATTTCTTACCGCTTAATTTCCGTGCTTATAAGATGGATTATGTAAAATGGACAATTTTCCTAAACCGTCGGGATATCCGGAGTTTAAAATTATTCAACGACGTAACATGCGGAGTGTATTTACATTAAAATAATATACAGAAAATCGGGACTTAGAAATTTTAAATTAGAAATATTAAATAATGAACTTTTTCTTAAATTGCTAAAAAAGGACATTGGGGTCTTTTTCCTACCAAGATACAAAATCAAAGGTTAGATATTATGTCCATTACAACTGACGCTACGATTAAGAATAAAAGTAAACAATTTTACCATAAAATGTGTTAACAGGTAGACAACAGTTGTGAGAAAACATGTTAAACTAAAGAACAGGAATTCTGCTTTTTCAGAATTTAGTGTCGCCCCCGACATTTCCATTGCTTTATTTTCTTCTGATGGACTGGTGGTTTCTATTATTATGAAACAGCCATTATAAATGAAGCGCTTAGGTGAAGATGAAAGAGCAGTCGTAAAAAGTTTTTAAAAAAATATGGCCATTTCTTTTCCCATTCTGACCAGAAAATCAGAGTTCTAACTTTTTACATCTGCTCTTTCATTTATAATGGCTGTTACATAATAAAAGAAACCACCAGTCCATCAGAAGAAAATAACTCGGTAAAGCGGGACTCGGATAATCGGGACTCTACTGTAGTGCAAAACATATTTCAATTTTAAGCACACGCTTTTATTTTATGTAAAATGACGTCATTTGCATTAAGACTCTTAAAATTAAATATAGTTTATAATAGCTCCATGTTTTATCATAAATCATTCATTTATATATTTTTTCAAAATAGCACGTATTTTCATTACATTTTTTCAGTTTTTATGGGGAAATGGCAACAAGAGGATATAATTGCTATTTTATAACTATTTTTTCTTTACTTTCTACAGAAATGGAGTACTTGCGTTGCCAAAATCAAACAAATGTCGCTAAAAACTACAAAAAAATTAATATTTCAAAAATAAAAGGAGATGCAGTTTTCAAACAAATTGCATTAAAAAGTACTTTTTTCCCAATACGACAGTATAAACATTGAAAATGCGCGATGCTTAGAAGTTTTTAAAAATGCTGTAGAGTATTTAATCGCAAAATGAAACATCGGTTTTTGTTTTACGTCTGGCTTATACAAGGTAACGTTATTTTTTGGAGACGACACAAAATAAGCTGGGAGAAAGAAATAGCATACCGGGGCTAATACGTGATAATGATGTACTAAAATAAACTATTATTGACCACTAATGAATACTAAAGACCTTTCTTGGGCTGCCGGTAACTGTGTGAAACGTCGTTCTCATACTTGTAAGTTTTAAACACGAATTTTATAACTTTTACGCTTATGATGGAGCTTTAGAAGCGCCGAAACAGCTCTCTGCACTATTTTGCAAACACTTATTTACAATTTTTGCTATTTTCACGTTGTTTATTTGTTTCTTAATTTTAATTCATTTGCCATCCATCTAATATTGAAATAACAGAATATGTAAAACATATATTTGAAAGCATTTTACCAATTAATAGTTGATGCTTCTCCTCAAATTTTATACGTAAAGATTTATATATGATTTAGGCACTGCATACAGTTTTTCTAAATGCGAGGGCCACATAATTTAAAAAAATAATCAAATCTTAACATTTGTTCTACTTTTCTATCATCTTCTGAAACACTAATTCAGATGTCTGGAAAATAACAGAGATAAAACATTTGCTTTTATGCCTAACAATCAATTTTTTTCTCACGGAGACGATAAAACGCCAGGTTTTTTATGATAAAGTTAGAGAATAAAATCTAAGACGAAATTTCGAAATGTTCTTAATTGATAAAGTTTGTTAGAACCATGATGATATTTGCTCGAAACACCCAAATTGCTACGTTTTATTTATTTATTTATTTATTTATTGGGGAGTTGGGGGATTAACTTGCCTTATTTAAATTTTCTCCAAGTTGCATTTAATTTTAACAAAGTCCTTCTTTCCTCTACTTGGGAGACAAGTTTCCCTATTCTTGCTTTTAAAAATTCAACTTATTTTATTCAAACACACGAAGGTAACATACGTGGAACCCGATTATAAAAGAATCCCAGTTTTCGTCAATATCGAAATAGGTTGTGAATTAAAAGAAAATCCGAGTTATCACCAAGATGGCTTCATTTGTTGCGACCTATTTTGTCACCAAGTTTGGCGATACTTCCCCTGAAATCAAGAAGCTTGGCAAGAATTTGACACTGGCTGATATACGTAATTTTCAAACAATGTGGGTTGGATCATTAATAATAGCATTGTAAGAAGTTTGCAAGGAATCCCGTTCAATAAAACTCACAAATTAATCCCGTTTATTAAATCTCTTATATTTAATCTGCTGCCTTTTTTCAAGCTGACAGCTACCTTGGAATTTCAAACTATTATATCTCAGCCATTTTTACTTTCTTCTATCTTTACAAGAAGAAAGTATTGGATTCGTACTCAAAATTTTCGACTTCCGGTTTTCGACGGATTTACACGTTTTAGAGGTCAGAGATTCCGAAAAACAGGTTTTTACAAAATGTCTGTCTGTGAGTCTGTGAATCTGTTAGTCTGTGAGTCTGTCTGTCTGGCTGGCTGGCTGGCTGGCTGTCTGTCTGTATGTGACACAAATTTTGTAGGCGCTCTATCTCAAGAACTAATGCACGGAATTTAATAAAACTTTATATTCAAGTAGTCCCTAATATAAATTGGTACTGATTAGTTTTTGGTGTAAATCGCCCAACAGGTAGAGCTGCTATGCTGCATTTTTTGCGATTGCTGCAATAGCTCTATCTCCAGAACTAATGCACGGATTTTCATCAAACTTCAGATTCAGTTATTACTTGACATAAATTGATGCTGGTAACGTTTTGGTGTAAATCGCCCGACAGATGGTGCTGCTATGCCGCATTTTGCAGCATTTACATGATTTTGGTAATAGCTCCATCTCAAAAAATAATGCACGGATTTTCATCAGACTTCAGATTCAGTTAGTTCTTGATATGAATTGCGTTTTGTACCTTTCGATGTAAATCGCTCAACAGGTGGCGCTGCTATGCTACATTTTTCGTGATTTCTGCAATAGCTTTATCTCAAGAACTAATACTTGGATTTTCAACAAACTTCAGATTCCGGTATACCTTGATATGAATTAGTGCTGTTTATGTTTTGGTGCAAATCGCTCAATAGGTGGTGCTGACATGCTGCATTTTTCAGAATTTCTCCTATAGCTCTATCTCAATAAATAATGCACGAATTTTCATCAAACTTCAATTTCAGATATTCTTTGATATGAATTTGTACTAAACTGATGTAATTTCTTGTACTATTTTAATGATTTCATTGACATGATTTATATAGAAGAAAGTTTTGTGATGGCCACAACATACTAGTTGTCAATTGTAGTGCTGCATATTGCAAAAACTGTATACATTCCTTTTTTATTTAATTTGTGGATAAACCAGTTTCTAGATTTTATAATAAAGGAGATATGTTAACTCCTTTTTACTTTCTTCTATCTTTACAAGAAGAAAGTATTGAATCCGTGCAAAATTTCGACTTCCAGTTTTCAATGGATTTATACGTTTTAGAAGATCCTGAACACAATTTGATGGTTTTTAGAAAATGTCTGTCTGTCTGTATGTGACAAAAATTTTGTGGACACTCTATCTCAAAAACTAATGCATGGAATTTCACAAAACTTTAGATTCAGTTAGACCTTGATATAAACTGGTGCTGATTAGATTTTGGTGTATATCTCCCAACAGGTGATGCTGCTATGCTACATTTTTCACGATTTCTGCAATAGCTCTATCTCATGAACTATTGCACAAATTTTCATCTAACTTCAGATTCAGTTAGACGTTGACACAAGTTGTTGCTGATTAGGTTTTCCCACCAATCTCCCAATAGGTGGCGCTGCTATGCTGAATTTTTCACGATTTTTTCAATAGCTCTGTCTCAAAAACTATTGCACGGATTTTCCCCAAACTTCAGATTCAGTTAGATATTGACTTAAGCTTTTGCTGATTAGGTTTTGGTGTAATCCACCAACAGGTGACACTGCTATACTGCATTTTGCATGATTTACAAGATTTTAGCAATAGTCATATCTCAAGAACTAATGCACGAAATATCATATCGTTAGAATCCTCATGATGGGCATAGATTGCCAATTAATTTTGGCACTGTGCTAGTGAATTTTGAAGTGGTAACATGTTTAAGATAGAAGAAAGTTTTGGGATTGGTACATCCGACTAATTTAATTTAGCGACGAAATGAAATATGCTCCAGAAATAGTGTTGCCAGATGTCTCAAGTAAGTCAGACCTCCAAATACTCATGACACCATTATTTTAAAGTATTCTAAATCTTGTAACTTTAAAACCAGTTACATCTTTTATACAGGGTGATTCTAAATTGTTTTTACAAAATAAGAGGGGTCATAGTACCCATCCAGATGGGTCATAATTACCATAGAACATGTGGTCGCAAACCACTTATTGAGTAACAAATACAGGGTGTTAAACCCTAACTGAAGTTGGCTTGCTGGTAATAATTTCGAGAAAAATAAAAATATTGCAATAAAAATGCAACCATATGTATCTTATTTTGCATGAAATATTATAACATCAAAAAAAGTTCTGGAAAACAGGATACCCACGCAATCGATCATACTGTATGAACTGATAATCACTGTCCAAAATATAGAGCGTCAAATGTATACTGCTGGTGCGTATAATGGAAACTTCTACCACTTTTTTGTGTGTTATCGTATTTACAACAAAATTGAGCATGTCCATTAAAAGTTTCATTATAATATACTCCAGTTTGCTGAAAATTATTACAGTCAACAAGCGTTCAATTAGGGTAGAACACTCTGTATTTGTGACTAAATAAATGGATTGCGACCTCATGTTCTATGATAATTATTGCTCGTCTGGATGGGTACTATCGCCCCTCTTATTTTGTAAAATCAATTTAGACTCACCCTGTATATCTAAGGTGATGGCTGTTAATCAAGAGGTGGAAAAATCGAATACAGGTTCATGCTTGGATGATCGCCAGAAAGGTCGATGATATTTCACTTTAAACTGAGGTATCAGCTGTTTAGCTCCCATGTTTAAAAGATGACCGCAGATCAACAAACTGATAGTCGGATCATTTGATGCCTATGCCATTGTGCATATTATGGGAATACATGTTATAAAAACACATATAAAACTTTTATAAAACTTCGTGTTTCTGATAAACTGAAAATCATCCTGTCCCTGAGGTTGTAGACTGTCAAATGCAAAAATCCAGTCACATTTTAATTTAACAGTTACATATGAGATTAATTTGATATATTGAAAATTTTATTACAAAAAATGAAGATGAAAGTAGTGTAAAACCTTATAGTCGAGTGAAACCGGATATCTCAGCTTTGACTTAAATTGAGCAATGCTCTAACACGTACACTGTAAAAAAAAATCTGTAAATCTACATAACTAGTTTTTGTAAAACTACAGAAATCTGCATGTTTACTAGAATTTTATCCGTAATCGGGGAAAATATTTACTACTCGCATAGTGCAAATACATGAAATATCTTAGTTTGACCTGTCAGCCAATGAGAAAGGACTTCAATGGTGACGTAATGACTATTCACGCAGCCACAGAGGCGTTCAAGGCATCCATCTTGATTATGATTTCAAATTAGTAGGTAAGTAAATATTTCTTCTTTATGAGTTAATTTTTTTTATATTTCCATTCTACTTGATTCCTAATAAGTACAAATCAACTACACAGTAAGACTGTTTGATTTCGAATTATAATATAACATGATTTTAGCAGGTATTAATGCGTAATCTTCCTATTATTTTTTGTTAAATATTTATTATTCAGTCAAATGACTATTCTTTACACCAGTGTTTATTAGATGCGTGCAATTTCTAATGTTTTATCTTTTAAATCAAATTTTATTGCAATATGGTTAGCAGATTAAATATTTTATTTTTAATTATTGATGCAATGAATAGTACTCTCCCCTTTGACTGATAATGAAGGCCAAATATTCCACTATTCTTCCGCAGAATACTTAAAATGTATACCAAAATTATCTGTCTTAATATTAGTCGTGCCGAGTAATCGGTATTTATTGTACTGGATTCCAGCATCGCGTCGGGTTTACTTTACTATTTTGGTTCGGATCGGGTCGGTTTGGGTTTCTTCGAATCTTGCGTGTCGGGTTCGGGTTGACTGATTTTTCAAAAGAATGTCCAAAATATTTTTTTCATGCTAAACATCTAGGTGTAGGGCAGATGTGCCAGTAATGGACAAACTTCTACATATTTTGTTTATAAAAAAAATTAAACAATAAAAATTTTACTTTAAAAAAATTTCATAACTCCACCCCCCCCCCCCCCCCCCCCGCCCTTACATGTTTTATAATCTGTATTATTGTTGATACTCTTAATCAAACCAATTAGGAAGCAAAAAGTGATCCTTCGAAGTTCCACTGTTTTTCATTTATGTTGGCGAACATGCAACGGTTTAACTTAATAAATTTATATATTCTTTTACTTTCCGGCAAAATTTATTAATGACTATTAATATTAATGACTTGTTTATGCATAGATGTAATAGTTTCCTTATTTATGGAACATTATACTGTATATTATTCATCATATAAACTAAGCCTTAAAGAATGGTTCTAAGCATGGATTAAACTAAGCATGGGACAAATTTTGAAACTTGCAATTTCTTTAATTATAAAATTGTTTCTGAAAACTATGTTTCTATATTGTTCAAGGATATTAGAAATTTTTTCATTTTGTATTCTATAAACTGAAATATTGTTTTTGTGTCAAACAAAGTTCATTTTCTTATTTTTGTAAAAGGTGTCCCATTCCTCCACACTCTCTCCTATGATTCTAACTCTGAATATTGGGCACTTCTCTATCTATACGCAAATATCATGGGTATATGTGTTAAAACTATCAGAAATATTATATATATGAATGCGTGTATATGAAAAATGAAATGTTGTAATATTTTTACCTATTCCTAGAGAAGAATAAATGGTTCTTAACTGTGCCGTAAATAAAAAGGATTTATCACATTTCTTATATACTTTTGATTTCTTAACCTTTAATTGATGTTACCGGTCTCTCAGACCGCGGCTTTTTTTAATTTTTATAGTTTAACTTGCAATTTTCAATTTAACTACAAACACTATCGAAATTTTGTTCCGTTTGGAACTTTAGTTCTATCACCAGAGACTTTTGAATAGGTGAATTTTAATTATAACAGTGCTGTACAAAAAGTTTAGTACAAAAACACCATACTATGAGTTAATCGTGCCTTTTATTCATCTTTCGATGAGCCCCACCAGTGGCCGAGAAGTTCTGCTCTCGAAGTTGGTAGACGGGAGGTGCTGGGTTCGCTCCCAATCGCGCCCGTCGGCCTAATCGTTCGGAGTTTTCGTGGTTTTCTTCGAACCGTGGATTTCCATGCGTTAATACGGATTAGGTTCCCTTAGAAAGACCTCCACGGAAGGCACACCTCCTAGGGCCTATATCCCTCGTGTAGATAATTGGCCGTCAAAAATCAACCCACTCATCTTTCGATGAAACGGTCTCACAGACCACTTCACACTAGTTACGTGACAATTTCTGTGACATCAGTTAAAAGTTAAGCAGTATATTGAAATATGTATTTATTTTATCTGAAAATTGTTCTGCTCAAACTTTTTGTAAAAATCTTAACAAGACTTGGAAAAAACCTAAATATAAACATCTGCATTTTAATTTTACGTGAAGTTCTGAGCAATAAAATGCTGAGTTTTTACTTTCTCATGCAAAGAGAGATATAGGGTAGGTAGGGGTAAAGATACGAACTGGACAAAAATACGCACCGGCTGATTTCATATGAAGCAACATTTCTGCTATCATGACCAATAGGTGGCAGTTTGGTTTCAAGTGTACTAGTCATTTATTTAAACCTTTTGATAAAAGTAGCAATTTGTGGTAAGAAAATGAGGTAAGTTTAAATTTTCGAATTTTGATATAATATTTTGTATATTTCACTTTTTTCTTTACTTGACAATACCTGGAATTTTTACAAATCCAAAAATTCAGTGGAGATCGAAAGCTTTTTAGCTTCTAAATGCCGTAGTTTACCTCGATCACATTTGTTTATACTTATAGGTAGCCGGTTAAGCAAAATATTGCAGAATGGGGTAAAAGTACGCATACGCCTTGGGACAAAGATACGCACATGTTTATGATACGGGACTTTGCCCTATCGTTTTAGCTAGATGCAAAGCTTTCCACTTTTCTAAAATTGTATTATATAAAATATAACAGATACATAACTAATATAAGTTAGTAAACTACATTTTCCTTTTTCTAGTTAAGTTTTTTAAATATAGAACATATGTTCTACCTACCTACTTTTAAAAATCAATATTCTTGTTTCATGAATCGCTTTTGTTTTAAACCTTAATCTTTAACTCCTGTTAACGGTCTCACCGACAGCTGCAATATTCAGTTTTCACAATTTAACTTTTAATTTTCAATTTAAGTATTAATTTTTGTTTAATTTTGATTCGTTCGGTAAATTAGAAGTATAGCTGAAGACTTCTGAATGCGGGAAAGTTTACTATAATAGTCCTTTACATAAAGTTTAGCGCAGAAACCGCCTCTTATGAGTCAGTAAACCATTTTATTCAATCTACGATTAAGCGGTCTCGGAGACCGCTTACAGTATTTATGAAACAATATTTGTCACAATAGTTAGAGGTTAACTGCTATTCGCGATCTTGCAGACCGCTGTTTTTTCATGGTCTAGTTTACAATTTTCAGTTTAAATACTATAAAAATTTACTAATGCTTTTACATTACTCATTCATTTTAGTGGAAATGGGGCAAAAACCGGCCGTAATGGGCAAAAATACGCACTGAGTATCTCTGCCTCATCACTGCGTACTTTTACTCCAACCAATGGGGCAAGGAGGAGGATGGCCACCCAGGGAAACCCAGCAAATGCTTTTGAGTTTTAGTGCAGTCCCTGGGGAAAGAAACCAATGGGGGAAAGATATGCAGAGCAAAAATTACAATTTCTTACGGAAATGTAATTTGACAGAATGTCGTATGATAGTGGAACGTGCCTAAGGTTTTAATACAACATTTTAATAGGTCGTCGCATATCAATGTTTTCGTTAAGAATCAAAATTAATGATAAGTGCGTAATTTTACCCCCCACCTACCCTATATCACTTAGGTGTGTCATGTGATTGTGAGCCATGTTGAGGACAACTTGTCACCAAGCGCCATTGAGATCAACCATGATGGCGCTTTTTAACAAGCTATCCTCACTTCAAATACTTGTGGGCATGATACCTACATATGTTTGAATATTAAAGTATATACATTTGTCCATTTTCCTACATAAAACATAAATTGTTATTAGAGATGTAATTGTAGATTACATTTCATAATATCAATAAAACATGATTTACTTTCCTTTTATTTCGGGTTCGGGTTGAGATAAGTCTGGGTTGAGTTGCAGGTTGCCGAAAATTATTTTAGCTGATTCTGGTCAGTTTGAGGATCGAGGAAATATTTTTGGCGTGTTCGGGTCGAGTTGCGGGTTGACTTAAGTATTATATTCTGTTTTGTGTCGGATGCAACTTGACCCATGCATGACTACACTGTAGTCGGCTAATTTTCAATATATCAGGATTCGTACGGTCCTTAAAAGTACTTACATGTTTCAAAAGGATTTCTTTGTGCTTGAAAGTGCTTATTTTCATACAAATTTTTTTAAAGTCCTTAACCCTCTAAGTGTTTGGGGCGTATTATTCCGTTCACTAAGCTCCAAGTTTCACAGCAATACAAGCAATATTTAAGATAATATAATTCTATAGATTTATGGAATTTTAAATATATTGAAGAATTATTAATAATCTTAAGAATTACATTCTTATTTGTAATTGAGTTTTTTTTTATAATGGTGAAAGAATCATATTTTATTAGCATTTAAAACAAAATGCAAAGAAAACAACATTACAATTTTACCCTTTTGCAAGACGCTCAGAGGGTTAAAAGTGCTTTACTATCATTCTATTTCTTAATCGGGGGTGGAACTCTTCTGCATTTCTTTTCATTTCTGATTTAAAAAAAAAAAAAAAACGCCATTGCTAACCTTTCTTCTGAAATTTGACCTCCCCTTTTTGCTCCCTTCTGCACAATACCAAAGTTTAAACTGTTTAAAACTTTTTTTAACCTTTAACTGATGTTACCGGTCTCTCACAGACCGGTGCTTTTTTCAATTTTCATAGTTTAACTTGCAAATTTCAGTTTATCTACAAACACTACTGAAATTTTGTTTCGTTTGAAACTTTAGTACTAACACCAGAGACTTTGAATAGGTGAATTTTAATTATAACACTCCTGTGCAAAAAGTTTAGTACAAAAACATCCTATGAGTTTATCGCGGCTTTTATTCATCTTTTAGTAGGAGAGCTGTTGAACATTTTTGAGTAGGTATTTGAGGCACCCTGAAAATTTGTGCAACACTTCTTTTGTAATGCCTGAATACAAAATCGAATGTCTGGCTGAAGGATCGTGGCCCAAAAACTGTGCCAGACTCGTGTCAAGTGCCATTTGGCACTTGACACGTGTCTGGCACAGTTTTTGGGCCGACTAAAGTGTCTGTCATTTTCAAAATACTTTTTTCTAAGCATAAATATTATTCTGCCTCAATCTCAGCGTGCCTCAAATACCTTTTTTGGGTAGTCAAAAAATGGCACTTGACACGTGTCTGGCACAGTTTTTGGGCCACGATCCTTCAGCCAGACATTCGATTTTGTATTCAGCCATTACAAAAGAAGTGTTGCACAAATTTTCAGGGTGCCTCAAATACCTTCCCTAAAATGTTTAACAGCTCTTGGACTAATTCGATGGAGCGGTCTCGCAGACCGCTTCAGACTAGTTATGTGACAATTTCTGTGACATCAGTTAAAGGTTAAAAAAAATGGCTCTACTCTATTTGTTACTTTATAGTGAATAAATAATCAGTCCTAAATTTCATTAACTATTCATTCCATCATATTCATTTCATTAAAATTTTAGTCTAGAATGAATGTACTAAGTTTTCCCCCTCTTACTAGGTGAGCGGTTGAAGATATGTACAGATTTATAGTCAAAAAACACATTTTTATTAATTATCATAACAATAACTAAAAAAAACTAATTCTATCAAAAACATTGTCAATACAGATGTTGTAGAGGTTAAAATTCTGATTGAAATGTGCATTTACACTTAACATTTTTGTTGAATTTTTACAATTATAATTTAAAGTTTTGCCTAATTCGTTAAGTTCTTGAAGCCAGAACAGACGAGGTTATCAATTTACCCTGTTTCTAATTTATATATATATTTTTAATTTATTGAGGTATTATTTGAGGATTTTGTAATTATTTTGGCTTTATTTTGGATATTTTCAGAATTATGGCTTAACATCTTGATTACGGATTATAGCCCGGTCGTAGGAAATGAAAAAAAAGGCCGAATTCGGAATTAAATACGGGAAAGCTGGAAATTGTTTTAATCCCTTCGACATAGGCCAGAAATAAACGTACTAAGTTTCCCCGTCCTACTAGCTGCAGTTTTGCCGCTACGAACAAATAGATAACTTAAAGTGCATTATTTCATGATTTTTAGCATATTTCAAAAATGATTTGTAAATGATGGGAAATGTTGTTTACGATCTCTGATATTGTATTTGAATTATGCGTCGTATTTAATTTGACATATATAGTGAATAACAGTGCGTATGCCTCACATTTAAGGAGGTCGAAAATAGTGGGGAGGAGCGAGGGAACAAATGAGCCTTGTCGCTACAGGAATTATAGGTCAACCAATAGCACGATTTTAAACTTCGATATTTTACTAAAAGAACTAAGATGGTTTTAATAAAAAATATTTTCGACTAGTATACGAGCATCTTAACACGGGAGAACTCGCTGCATGAGATTTTCTCTCACAGTCGTACTTTTTTAAGACTCGTGTTTAAACCATTTTTCATTTTAATTAAAATTTCAAAATGTTATTTCAATTATTTTACCTCTTTTGTGAATAAAATTACTAAGCCAACCAAAAAAGTTGATATTATATGAATGTAAAGTAAATAAAAGGAATTGGGCATTCTCACTAGCGAGTTCTCCCAGGTTAAGTTAAATTCATAGAATTTTAAAACCTTTGGAATATTGAAAAAATGTATTATAATCTTTACGTTTTTTTTTTTTTTTTTTTTTTTTTTTTTTTTAACAAAGGTTTAAGTTTGACGATATCAGTTGGGAAATGGTATGTAAAACGGCTGTCAATTATGTACCTCATTCTCGATAACTACTAAATTATAATCCTCAAAATATACAAAATAAAGCATTAACATAATTACAGAAACATCGGAAGGTCCTCAATAACTTAAAGAAAATGCATGTATGTAGCAAACGGAGGCAGGGCGGATTGATAACTCTGTCTTTCTCTTGATTAGCGATTAACCCGGGAGAACTCGCTGCATGAGATTTTCTCTCACAGTCGTACTTTTTTAAGACTCTTATTTAAATCATTTTTCATTTTAATTAAAATTTCAAAATATTTTTCAATTATTTTACCTATTGTGTGAATAAAAGTATTAAGCCAACCAAAAAAAGTTGATATTATATGAATGTAAAGTAAAAGAAAAGCAATTGGGCATTCTCACTAACGAGTTCTCTCGGGTTAAGACAAAATTTTGAAATAGAATTGCGACCTTAATGTTCAGCAAAAATATTAATATGGGTACTCATTTTATTCAGAATTTCAAATTCTACGACATTTTTATTGACAGTGTTTTTGAAAGAATTAATTGTTCTGCGATATTAAGATAATTTAAAGGATTTTTCGACTATAAATATGTACATATTTTCTAATGTTCACCTAGTACGAGGGATAAAACTTAGTACTTGCATTTTAGTACGGAAGGGATTGAAACAATTTCCAGTTTCCCACCCACATAATTGTGAGTTACATCCGCCAATCACGGGTCTTTGAAATAGAATTGTGACAATGTTCAACAAAAATATTAAATGTAGTTCTCATTTTACTCTGAATTTTAAGCTGACGACGAGCTGAACACGAAAATTGCAAAACCTGAATTTCATTTTAGATTTCAAAGTTCTGCCATTTGCAAAATGACGTCAGCGTTACGCACAAATATGTTTGTCCTTTATAATATAGATAAATATAGATTTTATTTTCATATCAAAATCTTAGTGTTTTTTTTTTTCTTTTCAAACTTTTTTCACTCTTAAATCCATTTATATCTGAAAATACTCGATCATTTCAAAGCTACCGTATAAAATCAAGTGTGTATTTTTAAATAATATATACGTAATGTGGGTCATACAGTAAAATGCGCAGAAAAAATGAAAAGTGACTTCGGACAATGAATTTTTTTAAAAGATTAATTTTTGTATTTTTTGTTTAATGTTTTGCAGTATTTCAAAGAGAATTGAAAGTATATGCTTTTTGGTATTGTTATTATTATTTGGTATTAATATTCTGCATAATTTGATTTCTGGAGTCTTATATGTAATTTTGAAATATGCCTGGAAAGGGATGGGGAGGACACGGTTTTTCCAGAATTTTAAATTCTAAAAAGTTTGTCGTTATCATCCAGACTCTTTGAAATTTTTAGACGTTAAAAACATAATGTTTTCGTAGCCCGAGTGAAAAAATATTAATATTTCGTGGAAAAAGGCTGGTAAGATTTTTACCACGATGTAACACTCAGGTTTTTACTGATTTTGTCGAAGTTTTTGCACATTTTATTTAGTAAAAAATATTTCTATTTGTCCGAATGTTTCGAAATTTTCGTAGGTAAATGTAAATCTGGCCTGTTGTGTAAACAGATTGTGTTAAAATACAGACGTTTAGTTAGTTTTAGGGTAGAAAAAATATAGCCTTTGTGAGGCGCGAAATGACCTATTAGTCAGCGAGCCAGGTACAAATTTCGTCAGTTATTTCCTCTCGGCCGATAATTTGTAAAATGCTTCAGAGAGTTGTATCATGAAGCTCCGTGAACGTTAGCTGCAGTTCCGTGGGTGGGTTGAGCAGCGGTAGCCTCCCACGCACGTAAAAAAAAAAAAAAAAACACTTTCTCCCGATTGAAAAATTTTCAAATTATAGATAACCTAATATACTGAAGAAAAAAAAAGTCAGCTAATTATAAAGTGGTGGTTAATACGTCAGCTGGTCACACGAACATGAAAAAAATATACAAGGTGCAAAGGAAAGTCTCTTTAACCTGAAAATACTTGCCAAAGGAGAGAGATACATCTATGTATTGAAGTAACGGTATAGTAAAGCGAATACGCCCGACCTGATGCAAACGACAGAAGCGTCCCTAGTGGCGAAATTTGGAAGTTACCTATTGAAAACCGTAAGCGAAAAGAGATAGAGCAAAATTTTCAGTTTGAAAGATTTGGAGCATCAATTAATTAGTACGAAACGACATTTGGTTCACACGGATAAGATAAATCGTTGCCTGTATACACAAAAATGTCCGAAATCAATGAGCGACGATTCTACTTTGCATATTCACATTCTGTAAATGTAGCAGTGCAAAATTTTAGATTGTGACGTTGTACTGTGCTGTAATGGCTGTAAAAATTTAATTTCCAATGCATTTAAAATTTTAGATTAACCCTTTCAGGGGCAGACAAATTCTGTTAGTAAACTTATGAAACAATTGACTGACACCAGAATATTCAAACGAATTTCACAAAAAATAAAAGCTCGTTAATTTTCACTTTCATTAGGAAAGCAAAATTTTGTTAAAATATTATTGCTGCCATTTGTCCATTTTGGAATTAAAATTAGGTGGCTAGACCATCTAGCCACCGCCCTTGAAAGGTTGAAATCTATGTCGTCGTATTCAAGAGTCTTGCAATAGACGTTCTATGCTGAGAAATGTGCATGTAGAATTACGCCACGAACACAATTGTGTATCGTGAGCAATGGCGAACTTTTCGAACAAACTGAATATTAACATTTTATCACTGTGAGACTGTTTGTCTTTTTTGTTTTTTTATGGGATGTTATCAAAATACATTCAGATAAGCACATATTTATACCAGAAATTGTACGTATTTCTTCATACTTCTGGCTATTCCATCCAAACGTTTACACAAAATAGAGTGCTTCAATTTTGGACCTTTTTGGGTATACAGGCAAAGATTTATCTTATTCATGTAAACCAAATGCCGTTTCGTACTAATTAATTGATGCTCTCAAACATTCTGATTGGAAAATTTGCTCTATCTCTTTTCGTTTTCGATTTGCAATGGCTATATTCCAAATTTCGCCACTAGGGAGCGCTGCCGTCGCTTGCATTAAATCGGGCGTAGTCACTTTACTATGCCGTTACCTCACTTCCATAGCTTTAGTTCTCTCCGTTCGCAAGTATTTTCAGGTTAAAGGGCCTTTCCTTTGCACCCTGTATATATTTTTCATGTTCGTGTGACCAGCTGACGTATTAACCACCACTTCATAATCAGCTGAATTTTTTTCCCTTCAAGATATTGGGTTAGCTATAATTTGACAAATTTTCAATCGGGAGGAAATGACAAATTTTTTTACGCGCGTGGGAGGTTACCGCTGCTACACTCACCCACGGAACCGTAGCTGATGTTCACTGAGCTTCATAATACAACCTTTTGAAGCATTTTACAAATTATCGGCCGAGAGGAACTTGGTCATCAAAATCTGTTGCTGGCTCGCGGACTATATGTTCACTAATGTATTTGAAAGAGTTAAAATTCATGTTTTTAAAAATCAATTGCATTATCAGTTAGAAGATTTTAACTTTTAGAGCATATATATATATATATATATATATATATATATATATATATATATATTATTATTTTTTTTATTTATTTATTTATTTATTTTTTTTTTTGCCGATACTTCTAAAATGTTATCCTGGAATAAATTGCTACAAGTTTTCGAAAAATCTTTTCTATTTATTTTTTTTTTCAAAAGTTTAACTGCTGGGTGGGGAAAATATAGTAAATTTAATATCGGACTATATCAACGTGTTAATATTGGTGATATATCGCGATAACTAACGTAAAGTTTATGTGAATAGAAAAATTGCTTACTTTAAAAGATAAATAGCATGTGACCTAAAATTTTAGTATAAACAGATGTAGAAAGGAGTTAATGTTTCATGCTATTTTCTCCTACAGCATCCTTTAAATATATATATATATATATATATATATATATATATATAATAGGGAAGGTGGGGCAAAATCGGGTACCATAACAGTTTGTTAGTCTCAAATGCTGTGAAATGGGAAAACAAATTTTGAACACTGTTTTTAATGTAAAATGAATCCTTGGCTATAATAAAACATTCTTTTCAAAAATATATATATATAATTGTTTACATAAAAAAATAGCTTTTTTCACACGTATGCAAAAATCCAGTTTTACTTCGCTGCTTGGGTTAAACCTGCTATCCATTTAAAACTATTGGAAAACTCATTTTGGTCAAAAATGTCTTTCTTTAATATAGTAAAAAATACATTTTTAATATTTTTAACAAAAAGAAATTGCACATGTGTTCGTCCATGTGTAAAAAAAATAAATCGGTGGCAAATTTTCTACGTTGTATAGGCCTGCTTACTTTACTCTGTACATTTTAAAGTTCTTTTAGCTTCAAAAATCGCAGATGAATTTGTCATCATATTCTTCTGCATTATATGTTTCGTGGGCCTATCCGTGGCATTTCAAACATCGTATTTGGATTTAGAGTTTGAGTAAAGTTCATAGCAAAACATACAGGTTTAATTATCCTCTTCTTCTGATGATGTGTTCGCAATCTTTTTTTGCTTTCTTTTTTTCTTTTTAAAGAATCTTCTTCTTTCTTCGTCTTGCAGTTTGTTTGGCTTATTTCTGCTTAATATCTGTTTCGATCTGTAATTTATAGGGAGAAGAAATCAAAAGATTTTCCCTTTCTTTTTCTCAATTCTGAAGCCTTCCTTAGAAGGGGATAATAACATTTTAGGCAAAATTGGAAATTCAGATTGCTGAACTACATAGTCTGAAGATGTCAAATAGATAATTTTACTAATATATTCTTTAGATGTAACATTTTGAATCAGGGATGACGTCTGTGATTGTGATGTTAACTGCTGCATCTGGAAGCAGCTCGACGTGAAAGACGCTGGATAGTGTCAACTTGTTGATGTTCGGAAGGTTGAGCTCCAATATCCTGTGATGTATCAGAAATTTTTATTTCTGCCGCTATGCCAACCTGTGGCTGGATAGACCTAGGTGTGTTATCATGACTGTCATGGGTTTCTCTATCCCTTCCGAAGGAGCAAAAAGATGGTCTGAAAAAATATCATTGTTGTAGGGGACAATCCCTGTTTTCTCGAACCTTCTGATTGCAATATTTACAATTGCTGCTCTCGAAAATGTAGCTTTAAATAATTTTCCAATTTGCTAAGTTGTTACAGATCATGCAGTGTTGGAAAATAACCACTTCCTCACCTCTTGACCTTAGTATGAGCTTAGAGGTGCATGAATGATGCATCAAGGGGCTGAAATCGATGCGTTGCGTAAAAAAAAGAAGTTTAAATAAATACATTGCTTTCTCTTACTAGATTAACTGGATTCTTTTAGTGTGAGTTGAATACCTATTAAGGATTTAAAGAACAGGCTTTTCAGGACAAGGATTGGAAAAAATCTATACATTTTTTAACCAAATAAAATAAAGACCTCTTTCGTAATCCACACTGTAAAAAGAAATACTGCCAGTTTTCGGGTAGGAATCGGAAAAATAGTTGCCCTTATCGTATCGGAATAATTTCCGACCCATCTCGGAATAAAATCCGTAAAAATAAGGAAATAGTCAGTAAAAGGGTATTTCACGGATTTTATTCCGAGCTGGGTTGGAAACTATTCCGGTACGATGAGGGCAACTATTTTTCCAATTCCTACTGGAAAACTGGCATTATTATTATTTTTTTTTATAGTGCATCAATTCCTATTATATACAGCAAAAGAGTCTGGGAAAGCATCATCCACCAAGAGAAGGTTTTTTTCCTGCCTGTTTAATATTTGAGAAAAAAATCTTGTTATATATTAGGTAGTCTAGTTATATAGGATTGAGATTTTAATGATTATTTGTCAATTTGGGCAGATTATTTTATTTAGAGAAACAAGTCACGAAATATATTTGCATTTTAAGTAGACCTATAACACAAGTTATTACACCCCAGATTAGAAAGTTATTTATTAAAATGCAATAAGCATAACATAAAATTATGCCTTAATCAGTGCCATTATTTTGTTCAATAATAATTGCAAGTTATTTAATTTCATAAATGTAAGTTAAAAATTAGACCCACTTTTTAATATAAAACAAAATCAAAATTAAAGTTTTCATTATAACTAGAAAGATTTAGAATTATAACTTAACAGCATTAAGAATACAATTTAAAGTTCCATGCTAATTTATTAACTATACTAAAAACCATTCTATGAGTGCCGGACAAAACCCCGGGTATACCCAGTTTTGACCCAATCTTAAGTACCTGGTTTTACCCCAACATGACACAGTTTAAAACATGGCGTCACTACTCTTAATCCTATAGCAAAAGATCAGTAAAAATGTTTAAATATTATCAGGAAAGGAAAGAATTAGATATGTTCAGTAATATTTAATATGCTGAAAAAAGTGGTTATACGCGTAAAATCTAGATTCAAATAAAACAATTTTTTAAGAGTAATTGAAACTAAATCGTTCACACGAACGAGAACCGCACACAGTAACGTTCCAATCGGCTATACATGCCATAATGGTTACCGACAAGTAATTTCTCGTGTTGGCTGATAGACAGAAGTACAAATGAAGGAGGAGTCTGCGCTACCCGGTTTTACTCGCCTACCCTGTTTTGTACAACTCATCCACACACACACACACACACACACATATATATATATATATATATATATATATATATATATATATACATACACAAAATAAAAATATTTTTAAACAAGAAAGTAAAATAATCAAACTTCAACGATAGATTATAATTTTCCAACAGATTCAGAATTATGTAAAAAAAAAATCAACGTTTAATAAGGTTAAATAAGATGGCTAAGTAAGCAAATTACAAAACACGTAACACATTTCAAAATTAAAGTTCAGCAATTATTATCAGTCATCTGAAAAATATCAGAATTCCTTTTTTGCAACGCTATATATGATCTATAGATTTGAATATATACTGAATAGTATGCTAAACATTAGTTCAGTTAAGAAACGCATTTGCACAGTTTAAAATTCCCCTTCAACATATTTCGTCAATAAACGGAAATGAATACATCTTTTTTGCAGCCCTGTATATGATTTACAGATTTTATACATACGAAGTAACTAAATTAGTTAAATTAAAAAACTCGTACCACAACAGATAACGAACTACCAGCAATTGTTTATTTATACAGATAAGCGAATCCTTTTGTGCCCCCCCCCCCCATAAATAAACGATGGATGCTATGCTCATCATGTTCTATAGTAAGCATCTTTTTGTACACCTCAGTGATGTGTATCAATTTCTATATGTTTGAAATAGTGTAATATCATTCCAATATACTACAAATGATTTTTCCCTATAGACCATTGAAATAGACCATAGAAAATTTGTGATTTTAATCAATGATTTTTTTTTTAAAATCAGTTGATTAAAATCATGATTTTAATCGTTGATAATAATTGTTAACACCCGTTTACAGTCAAATGGCAAGCATGAGTTTTTGTTAATCACGATTGATTGATAATTTTTTTCCTTTAACCAACTGACGCTTTTTGCAATATTTTTCCACATTTGATTTAAGAATTTCACAATATTTTGATTCTACCCAACAATTGGAGAATTTTGCAGCTTTTTCTTACAAACTTCCTTTGCAGTTATCCAAAGTTTTCAGCATAATAAAATATAAAATTATAACTAAAAATTAAATAAACAGCACATAAAGAAAAACTATGAAATTATTAATTTAGATATTTTATTTCCAATATTTCGATTGACTGAGGTTTAATGCAGTTTTATTTATTTATTTTTTAAAATAAATAAAATTGTGTGATTTGTGTTTGGTTGCGGTTTTCTCTGGGACGGGAAATTTTAAGTTTACCTGTGACCCCGTGAGAGAGGGTGGAAAAGTTACTGTTCCTGCTGACCACTAAAATTTTCAAATTAGTGGTCCAAATGAATTTTTGGTGTTCTCGGACCAGCGGACCACCAATGATTTCGAACACTGATTGATTTTTCAAATGCTGAAGATTTCCTTGTAAAAGATATTTAAATTGATATACTGTTTAATTTTTTTATTTTCCTTGTGTGAAATTTGATTATTGTTATGTCTGCACAAGAAACAATTTTATGTCTTAAAATATTTACTCTTCTATTTAAAACAGGTGGAGAAATTAACCTGATGCGTGGACCTATTCCATTTTACCTGACTTGAAATTCTGATTCAGAACATAATAAGCTTCAAGAATTCTTTATATTTGATGACCTGAATGGTCAGAGAGGGTGCAGCACCCTTCTAAAACTGTGAGAGAAACTTTATGTAAAATGATATTATATTACAGTAAATATTAGTCTGGCATACTATACATATAATTTAATGATTATATAATTTGTATTTTCAATAAATGGAGCGGCATACCGCAAACCAGCTTTAAATGTGTTGCTATTTAATTGTGTCTGTAATCATTTCTTTTTTCAGCTATTGCAAGGCTGCCGTTGGTGAGTACTTTTCTTTTATACGAGCATTGTTATAAAATAAATAAATCTTCGTCATAGATTACCATTTTGGAATACTGAAAAAATACATATATAAGTAACAATAATTAGTCGCTTGGTGGCGACACTGCTGTTATTAAATTAACCCTTCAAAGTAAGTATTTAATATACTATAGAAATACATTGTGTATTTAAAAAAAGCTTTAAAGTTTAAAGTAATACTTTTGTATTAGCTGATATTAGAGGTTAAATGGATTCTGCTACTTATAGCTGCCTTTTTGATGCTGATTATTTCATTGTTGACGCATATACTTTGATTATGTATCAGTTATGTTTGTGCTTTATTTATTCAAAAGTGTTATATTCATTATTGAATGTTAAACAGAAACAAATGCTGAACTTTTTTTGTTGTTGTTTTATATTCAAATGAATTAATTTTGCATAATTGAGCTGTGTTGCAATATAAATTTTATTTTTTTTTTTTGTGTATGTGTGAAAAGGTAAAAATTTGAAAACTGTACAATATAAAAATTTCAGCATCTATAGATTCACAACAATTAAAGAAAAAAAAACAGATCATGGAAGTACGGTGCATAGGCACTAAGTGCATAATGGAAAAAACCTTTTCAAACTCGTGCAAAAATTAATATTGGTTGAAGATATTCATTCAGCCGTTGTTTAAAATAAAATAATAAAAACAGGTATGTATTTAAATGTAAGAAAATTATTTTTTTTTAAATATTTTCTTTGTGAATAAGCAAACACTAAATGGACTATAAGTGTAACCGAGTGCGGAGAAATATTCCAAAATGTACAAGGACAGAATGGTAATATTTGTGGGGAAAAAAAAGCAATTATTTTGTGAAATAGATCAAACTGGTTTACATTTATTTTTTAAATATATTTCAAAGACAATAGAATCAATAATTAAAACTTTAATAATTTTCAGTTTAACGAAAAAAAAAAGTTTTCTACTGCAAGATAATCTCGCAAAATCTGAAATTTTGTTTTTTATTACACCATAATGATAAATCGAAAACCAAAGTGAGGGGGAAAAAGAAAGCTACAATCCAGTGTAACCTTTCCCCGTAAAGATGAGAGAAAATCCTGAATCGTGGTTCAAATTTTTAGCAAAAAATTGGAATGGAGAAAACCTTGAATTTTGATTTAACCTTTCACCAGAAAATTTTATTTAAAAAAACTCTGAATCATGGTTAAACCTTTTACCAGAAAATTGAATTTAAAAATAATCCTGATTCGTCGTTCAACTTTTTCCCAGAAAATTGTATTAAAAAAAAAAAACTAAATTATGGTTCAAACTTACACCAGAAAATTGGATTAAAAAAAAAAAAAAAAACCTGATTTATGGTTCAACTTTTCACCAGAAAATTGGATTAAAAAAAAATCCTGAATCATGGTTTAATATTTCACTAATATGATGGTATTTGTGAAAGCACCAATAAACTGGTGAAACTTATCACCAATATCTTGGTTGCAGCTATATTTCAGCGACTTTTCACCCTTTTCTTGGTGAAACATCACACTTTATTTTTTAGTGTATCGGTAATATATATTTTTTTAATTTAGTCATGCTTTATAAACTCAGTAATGATACTTTACTTTCATTATTGTTTCTATTCCCTTTTTAAATTTAACAAAAAACCGTAAGATCTGCTTCTACTTATCTGCTCATTTACTGCTGTTGTTATAATGTTCATTTAATATCGATATGATTTTGTACCTATTTGAACATCTACAGTAAAGCTTCATTCAGTTTTCTAATGCCATAACATATAAATATTTCTGTCAATTGCTGTGGTATTGCTCAAAAACACGTCAGGCGATATTACTTATTTTGCATCGAAGTATTTTGATTGAGGAAAATTCTATTTTAAATATCTAAAACTGTAAAAATTCAACTCCATATTGAAAGAATACCATAACAATAACTCTAAATAATATAAGTATTAGCATACAAAAACAATTACGTAAAATATTTTCGTAATACTACTGAAAAACCGTTAGTGATCTACTGCAAAATTTTTTTACAGTTACAAATACCTTTTGATGAGTGTAATTTTAGACAGAACAGAAAGAAATCATTAGCAACTGTACTGCAATATCTCTTGCACGGTTACAAAAAACTTCATGGCGAGAATACAAAAACTCTTTTAGATACAATACTAAAAAATCATTGGTAATTTTCCTGAAGGTACTTTAATAAAGTTACCGAAAATTTTTTGCAAAAGTATATGCAAAGTTTTGGGTGGAATACTAAAAAAATTCATAGTAAATGTACTATGAAATCCTTCGCAAATTTAGAAAAAAATTCTTAGTCAATGTACTGAAAATTCCTTTGTAAGTGTACTAAAAAATCATTAGAAAATTCACAAAGTATTGTTTAGGAAACTACCTAAAAAATCGTTAGTACCTTTACTAAATAATCCTAAGTAAATTTACGAAAAATTCTTTAGTAAACTCGCTAAAAAATCGTTAGTAAGTTTACTGAACAATATTTAGTAAACTTACAAGGAATTCTTTGGAAAACTCTCTAAAAAATCCTTAGTACGTTTACTAAACTATCCTTGGAAAATTTACCACAAATTCTTTAGTAAACTCCCTAAAAAATCGCTAGTAAGTTTACTAAGAAATATTTAGTAATTCACAAAAACTAATTAGAGAAACTCCCTTGAAAAACCGTTAGTAAATTTACAGAACAATATTTAGTAAATTTACAAAAAAGTTTTTGGAAAACTCCCTAAAAAATTGGTAGTACGTTTACAACATATTCGTTGGTAAATTTACTAAAACTTATTTAGTAAACTCCCTAAATAAGCATTAGTAAGTTCACTAAACCATATTTAGTAAACTTACAAAAGTTTTATTGGGAAACTCCCTAAAAAATCACTAGTACGTTTACTAAACAATATTTAGTAACAATTACTGAAGAAACTTTTATAATTTTACATGATTATCTTTTGTTGTGGTTACATGAAATGTTCTAGGAATCCCAGTTTCCAACAAAATTCTTAGTAACCTTACACTTTTTTTTTTACAGTGTAATGTTTGATATACTTATAGCTTTAGACAAGAAGTAGAATCATTACGATATTTCCATACTGCCATTTGTGTTGGTTCTGTGTTGGAAAGTATATTTTATTTAGAGTTTTCTAGTTTTTAGAGTTTTGATTTAGAGTTTTCTAGTTTTTATTAATTTGAAATATGAGTTTGTTTAAATTTACTGAAACTTTTTACATCAATGTGTGTAGCATGATGCAGTGTGCCTAGTCTATTCATAAGAATATATTTCTGGCAATGAAACTATTGCTAGCATTTATAAATGTATTTGTATGGATTGCTTTCCTTTGAAAAAAAAAAAAAAAAAAACGGATATCCTACGTGGTATAAAACCCGATATTGAAAAATAAAGCTTAAAGATATGATAAATATTGTTTGAGAAAAAGAAAATCAAAACTTCATGGACAGAAGCAAATATTTATTATTTTTCTAAAGCTGATAAACAGAGGAAAAACTTTTCCGCAATTTATCAAACTGTAATGATGATAATTGTCCTTTTGGCTTTAAATATTCAAGTATTAGACTTGAAATTGAAATATTGTTTGTGACTAGAGAGGAAAGTTCTCTAAAAATTATATATTTTCCATATTTTATAGAATTTATATCTTGAATTATTTATAATTAAGAAGAGGAAAAAAATCTTATCTGTAACATTTAATTTTTTGCTCTTTTTTGTTTTTGTAGAATTTTTTTATGATAATACAGAAGGTAAATAGCACTTTACGATAACGATTTTCACAGTTATGTACATATCGCACCATGTATAAATTTTGCTTTTATTCTGTTAGACAACATTGATTCTTGGTTATAGATCTGAATAAAATTTGGCATGACAGAAAAACCGTACTCTGAATCTTGATTTTATTTATGTCTTTTCCACATAAAACTGGAACTGCCTCTTCAAAAATGAGTTCTAAAATATTTTGTTGATAATAAAATGAATTCATCTAATTTTGGATTTATTCTGTCAAAAATATCTTTATTATTTTTAACGTTAAGGCTCAAAACTACCTTAGCTTTAATTTAAACTTCTTTTAGTTTTAGTTTAACTTCATTGCAAAATCCATAACTAATCACAAATAATCGCTAAAACTTTTCTTTACAGTTTCGAACTCAATTAGTTCGGTTTTTCCTTCCAGTGATGGAGAAAAAAATAAAAATGTAAATGCTACCTTATGTGATAACAGACATCTCTAAACAGATTAGACGAACTAAAGGCCAACAAACAGGCTCCACCCTATAGAACCTCTAGTAGAAAAACCACTATTACAGACGGACAGACAGACACATGAGTGATCTGATAATGGTTCCGTTTTATCTTTTTCTAGTAAGGTCCTGAAAAAGGGTAATTTTTTATTTTTAAAAATGTTTAACGTATTTTAAAATATTTCCGTTATTTTTCAAGATATTATGAAACTCCAAGTTCAGAGCACAGGTAAGTGTAATAGTAGTACGTTGTACAAAGGAAATTGAAAAATACAGGGTTGTTATAATTAAAGTTCGTCTATTCAGAAGGCTCTAGAGCCGGTTCTATGGCTCCAAACGAAACAAAAAATTTCACTAGTACGTAGTTGAAGATATGCGCTTTGCGAAAATCGAAAAAAAAATTAGTTAAAATTTTTGTCAATAGGTGGCGCCGCGCCACTATTTAAGCCGATATTTGCTGATTCCTTTACTTTTTAAAAAACAGAATACAGGAAATTTTATTTCACAGTTGGTAAAAGTAAACTTTTTCAGATTCGTTATATCCAGATGAAACACACAAAATCACAAAATTTCACCCAACGCTTGAAAAAGATCCCATTTTATTTCGACGAACGACGTCAAAGTGACGTCGCAACTTCGAAAACGTTAAATACTCTTCTAACCACCTGACGATTTAAAACTTGCTGATAAAGTGTGCCTGTGATTTCTTTGACACTGGAACAGTTGATTGTTTCTGAAAAGCATTTGAATCTACGCTTTGTGGAGAATGGTAACTTGTGGTGAAATGCTTAAATGGTGCATGCTAAAAATGCAAAGAATGGTAAAATGCTTAAATCCTGAAACTACAAGGCAGAAAACAAAACATCTCCCAGCTTGATGGTTATATTGAGGGCTTCCGCAAAAAAAACTAATGCAAATTGCATTGAAGGCAACTAATACGGCGTACTTCTCATCTTATCAGCAGTTGAAGGAAGAAATAAATATCACAAATTTTAGTATACTTCATGAAAAAATAATAGATATCAAGAAAGAGTTCGAGGGAAGATTCCAGGATTTTGACTCACTAAAACTAAAGATTTCACTGTTCAACAACCCCATGTGTATAGAAGTGGTTGAGGTGCCTTGCGACCTTAAAATGGAAAAATTTGTGATCATAAACAAACCCATTCCTACCAGACTAAAAAGTGTGATGTCCCTAAAAATTTCTGGAAACTCATTTTTAAAGAACGTTTTTCTAAACTGCTTGAATTCTCTCTCCAAATGTTATTGCTGTTTAACAGTACGGATGGAAGATGTGTGCGGAACTTCTTTTTCTGCTCTCAAACAATTTAAAAATCAAAAACGAGAAATCTAATTGAAAGGGCTTCACTGGAATCGATCCTGAGACTTTTCGTTACTGAAGTTACAGTGAACATTGATAAACTTCTGTCAGGAAAGCAGTGCCAACCATCACATTGATTTCTCGACTATAAAATGAAGTGGTATATTAAACTTCTTTTAATGTAAATTTTAATAATAGTTTCTTAATAAAATATGTAATTTGTATTTTTTTCTGGAAAGTCCCTGGCTCTCACATTCCTATCCGAAAGTTTGATTGGCCCTCGGGTAACTAAAGGTTGGACCACACTGTATTAAGACATTGATATATTGCAATAACATGAATTAAAATCCGTGCTGATTATTGTGAAGTCCATAGTATTATCTATTATATCTTAGCAGCTGAAAAACTCGGCTCTAGAAGAACCAATAAGATTCTGCTAATAGTAAAGTTTCCTTGCTTTTTTAGTTACATTGGCAAAGCCTCTCCGTTAGTTCATTGGTTGCTTTTCAACTGAGCTTCCTAGCTACTAATGTCTACGCTACGTTCATTGATCATTCGTATTATCTTTATCTTCTCTGTGGTATTATTGTTAAATTGAAGGTTTCCAGAATGAATTTATTATATCCTGTCTTAATATTTTAGCTTAATATGAATATTTATCAAAAACACTAACATTTAATTAATATAAAACTATTTTAAAATGTGATTTGAATCGTCACAGTTCAAAAAAATTCAATTTTCTATTCATGTAGCAAATGGAAAAGAATGTATATAAATACAGTGAAATTTCTTTTATTTTTATTAATTTACTTATTTATATTAAGAATGCTTTGATACCTTAGAAAAAGATTGAGAGGCAGCATTTCTGCTGTATCTGCCATAGACTTTAACCTATTTAATTATAAGTATAATACTAGCATAACATGTGACATTAACTTTATTTCAGTTTTTACTTTTGCTTTTCACTTATATATTCTCAGTTATACAGGAGGAGATTAAATAGTTAAAATATTATTAACGAATAATGTATAAAATAAGAAGGGTGGGCAACATACTATTTTTAAAGAAAAACATTATGCAAGCAATTGTATAAGTGCAAATACGTATCGAACCTTTTTGTAATGTATTTCTAGTTTGTATAAACATATTTATATTTAAAGGATGCCTTACGATCAAATAGGTATAAAACATTGGTTCATTCCCTTCTACATCTGTTTCAGCATAAATTGCTGCTACCTACCAATTATCTTTTGAAATTTAGTATTTTTTCTATTTCCACAAACTTTAACCCTTTACTGCGCTGCTTTGCATATATGCAAATAACAGTGTTTTGAAATAGATTTTTTTAAATTCATATATACATAATTCACACCATAAAATTAAAATAACAATATCTACTTTAATTAATAACAGACAATCCGTACTTAAATAAAGCGAAATTAACCATTGAAACTTTCTGATGTAAAGTCAGATTCGCTGTACTACGTAATTTCCAGAACGTATTCTATTTTGGGAATTAAAGAATTAAAACTTAAGTTTTATAAAATAAATAATTATATAAAATAAGTTATTTGGAGACATACTTCTTAAAATATTTACTAATTTGCAATATTTTAGCGTAAATCAGACACACGACAGTAGTCTTTACTTATATTGCAATGTGCAACAGAAGAAAAGTTTGACGTATTATATGAAAAGGTATCTCTGATTTTTCCATTATTTTTCCTGTGTAATAAACTTTTTAGAGAATCATATATATTTTTTTCGAAACAAAATAAAAAATCGCGCATTTAAGTGTTAATGTAGTTATCGCGATATATCACTAATATCAACTCATTGATATACAGTAGAGCGCCGATTATCGGAACTCCAATTATCCTAACTTCCAATTATCCGAACAGCCTATTTCTCTTTAAAAAAAATTTTAACCAATCTTCCAATTATTCAAACATCCGATTTCTCGCATTGTTTTTCTTTCAGATTTAGCATTTGAAATCGAATCCCGGATTAACACTAGAAAGACGGGAATCTCAAGTTTTATAAAAATATTTGATATCAGAATTTTTATTTAAAACTGCTTAACTTATTTAATTAGCCTTTTTTTCGTTTGTGTCTTTTAAATTAATTTTTATAAAGAAAGTTCTACTTCGAACCGAAATATATCCATATGGTTGGGGCCAAAATGCCCCCTCATGGTCATTCTAGTGTTAATGTATCGTTGGGAGCAGTAACAAAAGAATAAAAGGCTGGGGGCAAAAGGTGCAATTGAAGAAAATGCTCTGAAAATGACCTAGGTCCATCACATAACGAAGCCCTTGAATGTTTGGAAACAGCTGTGAGATGGCTCGAACGGCAGAAGAACGCTGATCCTATTCAACTAATGTATTTAAGAAGAATTCGAGATATGACAGCACTGAAAAGAATGTCTTCTTTGAAGCAAGCAAAAATCGAAAGCATTTTTGCTCAAATTGTAATCTCTGGAGTTCAGAAAATGATAAAAAAAGAAAATGGAAGTTTTACATAAAAAAAAAACTACCACTGGCAGCACCACTAACTGGTGAAGCCAATCCTAAGCCTGGATAAAGTGCCACTGTTTTAGTATACTCAGTAACAAACATCCCTTAAATTTTCTGTTTGTTTATCCGAACTAGGGTCGGTCCCGACGTGTTCGGATAACCGACACTCTACTGTATTACAATATTAAATTTCTGATATAGTCCATCTCTAATATCCGGTGATGTTATTTTTCAGGAGATCAATGCCATTATTGCTACTGATTTTAAGGAGAGTGTAGAAATTGCATTTGGACGAGGTTGAAATTAAATTAATCCTGTTAATTTTTGTTAGCAGTAGTTAATGTATATGTGTAATTTAATAGGTTTTTGATCTGAGTATAATTCAGAGAAGGATTCATTGCTTTTCAAAGTATTGAAATTAAAAACTTTAAAAAAGCTAAAAACAACGTCTCTTCTGAATATCTTTTTTTTCAATTAATAAGACTTTAATAATGCCTCCTGTGAATTAAATTTTAATTAATAAAACTAAATAACTTCTTCGGTGAATTAAAATTAATTAAAAACCTCCGAGCGTCTTGAAAAGGGGTAAAATTGTAATGTTGTTTTATTTGCATTTTATTTTAAATGCTAAGAAAACATTATTCTTTCAACAATATAAAAAAAAACTCAATTACGAATATGAATGCAATCCTTGAGAGTATTAATCATCCTTCAAGGTATTTAAAATTCATTAAATCTATAGAATTATATTATCTTAAATATTGCTTGTATTACTGTGAAACCTGGAGCTTAGTTAACGGAATATTACGCCCCAATCACTTGGTTAATAAAATTTTGAACGAATTAGAAGATAAAGTTTACAATCATATAGTGTTTATTTATCAGAAAGGGAGTAAAGTTTAAGAAAAATTACAATCTACCGAAATGTTGCCAACTCAAAAAGAATAACTTCCCTTCCTGTTCATTTAGCATGGCAGTTTTAAAATGTACCGCGATTTGCGATCATTTTCAGAGGCTGCCTAATGTAGATGAACCATGTGTTTGGAAAAAAGACTACAGTAAACAGCCTACAGTTCTTCATTATAATGTACATTTAAACACAAAAATTTTCTTTTAAATTACTTACCGTAAAAGAAAGCATACAAAGTATATAATGAAAGTAAATTATAAATTGTAATACATATCTTTCTATACTTTAATAAATTATTTTGACTATTTTTAGATAATTTTTATCGACAGAAATAACTGTCATTTGTAAAACCCGTATTACACTTATCTATTAATTTTATACCATATCTTCAAGCATTATTACCATAGTAGAGAGTCATCACAGTAGGGGAGACAAGGGCGGGTTAACCAACTTTTTTAAAAGTGATTTTTATTTTTTAAATATTGAACGTAGAATAAAGTTTTACATATCATTTTATTCGTTGTACATTCTGCTATCAAAATAAAATTGCTACATAAGTGTAATATATAAGAAATTTGAAAAATGATTGATTTTAATCATGAGAAAATAATGGGTCAAGGCTCCCCATATTAGGGAGAGTTGACCCACTATATGGGAGGCTTGACCCACTTTGTTTTATTTTATATTTAAATGTTTATGAAAAAAAAATTCAGTTTAGAAACAGCAAAATAACTTTATACTACATTCTTTAATTATTATAAAAAATGTTTTTGAAAATATGATGATTAAATAAACCTGTTTAGACACAATCGCATGTCAGAGGAGAAAAATTTTGTTTTAAACAGGATTTTGTCTGAGCAGATATAATTGTACAGCAGGGAAAATGAAATTTTAACATTTTGACAGTTTTCCGTTAGAGACAGCTTCCGTTTTCTTAGGGTTTCACACATTATTATGCCCGGATTTAGGAGCCACTGTCCCGCTTTTTTGTGTCCTTGTACTGCTTTTTGTGACACTCGACCTAACAACTCTAGTTGTCACATAGTTTGGTTTCATCCTGGTAAAATTTGTCTACGTACCTTCCTAAAGTTTTTCTTATCGATGCTATATTCTTTTCCAATCGCATTGTTCACTTAACTTATCATTAACATCTTTTAACCCTTTCAAGGGCAAAGTACTTTCAGTACTAAAATGTTGAAATAAATAACTAGCACCGAAATTTACAAACAAATTTGTTTGGAAATAAGAAAAAGGCTATATTTCACATACATATTAAATGGAAAAGATTTCAGCAAAATTCTGGTGCCATTGTGGCTTTTGGGAATTAAAATTAAGTGGTTTCATAAACATACCACTATAGACGCTAACCAGGTACTATGTAATATTGATATACAGGGTGTCCGGTCTCAACGGTGTCCAATGACTAATTCCTAAACCGTTTGTCATAGACATATAGTTCCAATCAGAAAAATGCTTTAAATCAGATAAAGAAATATTTTAAAAGCGATTTGGGTCAATAAAAACATTTCTTAAAAAATTACGAAATTTAAATTTTTGTACGGTCCCCCGGTCCTATAAGTTATATTTAGTAAAATTTTCCTATTACACTGACAAGTAAGACAAAAAAAGTCCCATTCATATAACACTAAAATTGTGCGAGTTATGAAACTTTAAAAATGCATGACTTATGCCACTTTTCTTCTCTGAAAACAAATGAGTTCGGCTTGGCTTTGAGGGGTCATATTCCAAGTGCTTAAAGTATTCGAAGATCTCATTTCATGTGTATTTGCGCTTTGGAAAAAATCGTGCAAGTATTACGATTAAGTTAACATTTATTAAGTTTCAGATTGGCTGAAATAACATATGTTTTATTTTGTCAGGATTTGAGACTGTTTCTTTTATGATTTCTTTTAATAAAATTATGTTATTTTTATAAGTTTTTATGTTACTTCAACGACCTTATGTATGTTTTTTCAGTTCAAAATTTGTATTCGAACTTTTACCTACTTTCAAATATCCGAACGAGATTACATTTTACATACTGGCGCAAATCCGATAACAATCTAATATTATTATGATTTTCGGTGGTTACCATTTATACTTATTTTATAGGATAACACAAAAATTTCGGATAGATTACCGCCAAGAAGTTTATGAAAAAGTTTTAGATTATATAATACAAGACGGAGATTGTTGGGTTTTTTAACTTTTATGTATTTTTTAGCACTGAATCCGAAAATTGCCTTAATTTTTAACCATCATGTCAGGATATTTCGCAAATCATAAATTGTCGAATTTAAAGAATAACAAAAATCGGATACTATAAAGTAGAGGAGATGGTTGTATTTTTTAACTTTTGATAATTGATTTTTACGTACTATTTAGCACTAAATCTGAAAATGACTTTCATTTTTAACCATCACGTTAGATTTTTTTTGCAAATGTGTAAGTTAAAATATAGCGAAAATCCCATACTATAAAACATATCTAAAACTTTTTTATTTTATTTGATTCAATAATTTATTGGATATTTTTGCTTATTTTGGGATTCTTGCACCTGGGTGGTGTGATGAGATTGGGGAGGAGATTAAATTTTAACTTTGAACTTTTTAACTTTGAAATTTACAATTTGCGAAAAATCTTGATGTGATGGCTAAAAATGAAGGTTAATTCCGGATTCAGCGGTACAGAATACATAAGAATCAATTATCAGCAGCTAAAAAACATGAAATAACCCAACTTTTGCAGGCTAGTGTAATCTAATAATATTTTAAAATACGTATCATTTTGTAAAGAATTGAGGCTGTTAATTTAGTATCATTTTATTTAACAAAAATTCTGTTTTTTTCTTTCTTCTTAAATGTGCATTACAAACTGTATATTTTGCATTAATATGTCAGAATGACTAAAGATTTCAAATTTATATTGCAATGTTAATTTTACTCTCAATCATTTTTTAATATATCTGACGAAATTATATTTCGACTAAATTTGTGAATGCCCCCCAATTTGCAGCAAAAAATATGCTCCAAATTTAAACATGTATTACTCGGTCAATTTTAATCGTAGAACAACGGGCTTTTTTTGTATTACTTGTCAGTGTAAAAGGAAAAATTTACTAAATATAACTTATAGGACCGGGGGACCGTATAAAAATTTAAATTTCGTAATTTTTTAAGAAATGTTTTTATTGACCCAAATTGCTTTTAAAATATTTCTTTACCTGATTTAAAACATTTTTGTAATTGGAACTATATGTCTATGACTAACGGTTTAGGAATTAGCCATTGGACACCGTTGAGACCGGACACCCTGTATAGCATACTTTTGAACTGTTAGATTTTATGTTTCTATATGAAAAGTAACAAAAATGTTTTATAAAAAATTTTAATGTAAATGTATACAAACAATATAAAGAATTTTTCTAATGAAAAAAGTAATGTGTCATGTTATTAATAACTTGGATAACATGTAATGAAAAAAATGTCTATACTGTGATAGTTCTCTACTATGGTAATAATGCCTGAAGATATGGCATAGAATTAATATGTAAGTTATATTCACTATTTGTAAAATATGACATTTTAAAATGAATATGCATCATTATTTTTACTATCCTCAAAAGATTTAATTAAAAAACAAATATTTAATTATTTAAAAAGTATGTAGATGTTTTATTAAATGAAATGCAAGTTTATATGAAGTCATACTATAATATTTTGCTATAGAATATTACCTTCTATTTAAAGTATTTATAATTTTAAAAGTTTTAATAATGTGAAAAACATATTTATTTTGTTAACATCATTTAGGAAAAATGTATGTATATAAAGGTTGTACTTTCCTATATTTAACCAATTCTAATTCATAAATCATTAGTTTACATATAAACAAAGAGCCTGCAAGAATTTTGTTTACTTAAAAATATCCTATATCTCCATGAATATACTTGCTATTCTTAGACAAATGAGTACACATATTCTACAATATCCTCATATCCGTATGCTGTAGCGACAGATCATTTCGTGCTTTTTATTTTACAGGGTGATCCCAAGTATTATTTTTCGTCGATTTGTTGTTAGCCCCCTAATTATCCTTCTGATCACATTTTGTTAATAAATATGAGGTAAAACATACTCTTTATAACACTGAATTTCCAGAAGAACCTGACAAGTATGAAATTAAATATTTGACAATATGTCTAAAACTGAAAGTGTCTGGTAACGGACGGCTATATAGTGTATATGTTTGTAAAGAATAAAAATATATATGTAAAGTTGTATAAAATTGTCATCAAATTCTTGAAAGATTATTATTAGATGCATTCGTAGAATACTGGCAGCTATTGACAGGTTGTGTTAATTTTGCAGTTGACAAATCTAATCAACTACATTAATTTATTGGTAATAGTTGAGATTGGCTAAGTCCAGTCTAAACACCAAGATTCGTTCAGCAGTCGTACTATATTCCGATGATCAGGTCATACGTGTAGCAATGCTAGGGATTGAGAAATCCGGTAGTTTTTCCATAAAGAAAAGGAGCCAAATGTCATTCTAAAATGTTTATTCATCCAAACATGAAAAGGTAAACAATTCCCACATTATGAGAATTCTCGTAGAGCTCTCAGGCTGGAGCACGAATCACTAGATCATGCTAAAAAGATCTGAAATAACAAATTTATATATTCTACTAAAATGTAAGACAACTGGTAACATAGTTTTAAAATATTCGAAAGACAGAATTCTGAGTTCCGAAATAATTGCATCGGCTTTTTGTTACAAGGCGCGTACTGTGACTGATTCCAAGGTAATAGAGAGACGAACCAATCGGTGGACGGCGATCTTCGATCATCTGGAGCTAAACCAATGAGCGTGAGAGAAGAAATGTTTTGGGAGAATGAATCCCAGATCTCGTAATGTATTTCGCAGTGAAAAGTCTGGCGTCTCCAAGGCGCCGGAAACAGATTCGTGGAATTTAAGATTAGAAATTAAAAATAGCAAAATGGTTTTTAGTAACATTCGAAAATAAAAACTATATTAAAATAATAGTTCATCTACGTATCTATCGTTAATATGGAGGTCCTTAACCTGCGGTTTATTCTGTTGAGCTGTCTACATGACAGACCAGATGTTCCTGCCAATAAGGTTATCTGAGCGAAATATGCTGGCTGGTTGTCGGCCCAGTTAGCTTAAATGGAAAAGCATTGGCCTTGTAAGCCAAGGATCTGGGTTCGATTCCCGGCCTGGGCATTTTTTCGCTCAGTTGGAAATATTCAATTCGTATAAAAACTATATTCTCTGAGAATATTATAGTTTTGGTAGCTGATAAAAATTTATTAAGGGATTAAAAGTTTTAGATTAAGATTTCAAATAAGATAATTATTAATATACGCGTTTAAAATTTAAAGGAAATTAGCTAGGAATAAATAATAGATATTATTAAGAAATTGGCAAATAGTGAATATGCCGGAAACTTAGAATAATTTAAATGAATATTGCAAAGTAAATTTTTATATAAGACATATCTAAGTGATTGGACATATTTTTATAATTATTTCCGATATTCTTGTTACATAGAACGGTTTTTCACCCCTAATTATCAGATTCAATTATGAATTTATATCATTATTATCATACGACCGTGAAGAGTATGTATTATCTGCTGATTGTTGTCTTAATGTACGGTCAAAGCGTCGCACATCTATAGATGTTATGGTCATATAAACTCACAATAAGGTTAAGTTACCATTATATAAAAATACGATCAAATGATCTTACATATAAATTTTAAGCTCATATGGCAATACAATTATGATACGAAAGTCCGTTAAGTAACCGTTCACTCGTTAAGAAAGTGTTATCTATAAATACCGGCAAAATGCTAGATAGTTCGCTGAAATACAAACGATCGTTTTCTTATGGAGATTTTTTTTTAAAGTGGAGTTTTTCTTCGTGGCTACCCTAGAAAAATGAATAAGAACTTCGGAAAATAACAGATTTAAAAAACAGATTAAAAAGAAACAGGAAATTTTATTCTAAATATGTAAATTAATACTTAAATGGCAAAATCAACAATATATATTGTAAGAATATTTATTTTATGGACATTTTTCTGATGTTTTCAGAAAAAAATCTTTTAACGCAACTGTTTCGATTTATTGTGCTGTGTAAGATCTTTATGTATTAACAAAGTTTTAATATTATTATTATTTTTATAGAGGTAGTTGAGAACAATTTGAGTATTGAGGAAAATTTAAAGTTTTAATAATGTAATTACTTCAATTTCATACTGCGTAAAAAATGATGAGTTCAGGGGATGGACCAGGAGAATACACCTACCAGTTGGAGAACACAAATATCTTTTACCCGAATATTATACTAATGGATAGGGAGGTTGCTTCACAGACCATCACCTCATTGAGTTGGCTGGTGAAATTCCAGGATTACACAGAACTCGATCAGCATATTAGAATGCAACTTGTCTGCCAAGCCATATCTTGGGTGAAAACACCTGCATATGCATACCCTATTTTGCTGGTTGATCGGCAAGGTTATCATTGTTTTTTCCTGCACTCAAATGTATAAAAACATTGAGGATTGGGAACAGGAAAACACAATTTTAAATCTAGCAGTCACTGCATACAAATTGACTATAAAAAGTTTCCATCATGTCAAATAAAGGTCGGAACTAGTAGTCTAAATTGATTGTTCTAGATTTAACTCACTTTGTACAGAACATTAGCATTTTATTCATATAAAATGTAATACATTCTACATTATTTACAGTACACTGTAAGATTTGTTGCACCAAATCGTCCTTCAGTAGTGTAGAAAAAAATTATACAATGAAGGCACAGATGTGTATTGGATTCTCGTTGAATTTCGAGCGGCATTGGAATACGTTCGCTCTCAGCCCTTGGAAAAACTCTTTACATATCAAGGAATTCCTGTAAAGGGAAAATAACCAATATATATTTTCAAGTATACCCTGTAATAAAAAAGGAAGAAAATAGCATCAATATCTTCTGGCAGTTTGGTTGCTAGCATTATTTCCTAATCTTCTATAATTAAGATATTTAGGAGCTGCAAATTCACAGCAAAATATACTTTAAAATATTTTTCCTTTATAATATAACGGCTATAAATATGAACACTTTTACAGCAAAACTATTCCAAGCAAAATTCCCGCTATTATTTTTTCTGTTTCTTTATGACAAGATGTAAAATTAAATCACAAAAACTACAAACACGGTCAATTAAGAATTTATAAATCAGGTATTTAAAAAAAATCAATATGAAAAATTAACTAAAGCAAAAATTAAATGAATATAATTAAAATTGGTAATTAAAAACAAATCTACTATCTATCTATATTATAAAGGACAAACATATCTGTGCATATCGCATACGTCATTCTGCGAATGGCAACACTTTGAAATTTGAAATGAAATTTTGGTTTTGCAATTTTCGCTACTGCAAGTTTTTAAACTTCTAAACATCGCACAGTTTCAACTTTTAAACCGTCGTATAAGGAAAAAAATGTACTTTTAAATGCAATTGGTTTGAAAGCTCTATCTCAATTTATTTTTGAGATATTATTTTTTTTATAGTTTTTAGTACCAATTTTGTAATTGTGGTAACTGAAGTACTCCATTTCTATTAAAAGTAAAGTGAAAATATTCATGTTTTATTTATTTTTATTGGTTATATCTTTATTGATGCCATTTTCACATTACAAATAAAAGTAACTTTTTTTCTAATTTTTGAACAGAAAATGACGTCAGCCATTAGAAAAATCACGCATTCTTCTTCACAAATAAAAAGATTGAAGAAGATATTTCAATATTTTTACATTACGTTGATACGGAATTTGAGACGCTAGACAAAATGATTCAGTGAGTAAAAATGATGTCATATTTAAAACAAAACAATCATTTTCTTTGAAAAAACTAAATATTTGACCAATACTAAAATGGCCAATACTATGGCAACTAAAGGCAAATTTCTGAATGGTAAATTTTCCCGGGTACTGAGATTAAAACTTCAATTTTATGCGAATGTCCACATAAAAAGTTGTATCGGACAAACGTGACTTTAAGTTTGGAAATACATTCATTAATAATGTATTGCGCGTTAAAATACTTTTAAATTGTGAATTTGAGTAGTGCGTATATAAATTTTGAGAATGTGAAAATAACGCACAGTTTAGATTTTATGGGGGAAAATTTTATGATGTGAGAAAGCAAAATCATTTTTACTGATTTTTCATCCCGTAAAAACAAACGTAAGAGCCTCAATCGATAACTTCAACATAATTACTCATCTGGATTACGTATCGAATACAGTTTAATTTTTCAATAATTTTAGCAGTTGAAGTTTTTGGAAATAATATTTCGGTAATTTTAGGTTAAAAACATTATTTGTTTTAAGAGTTAGATAACCAATGCAAGATGAATTTTTTATTGTAATTATATTTGTAGGTTTATTATAAATTCGATCTAGCAGTTCCATTCTAAATACTTTAATTCGTCGAATTTCGACGGGTTCCAACTCGTAATAGTAAAGACAGAGTTTGTGTGTGTGTGTGTATACTGTTTTCTGAAGAGACCGCTGCGTGGATAGTTACATGGATTGACAAGAAAGTGCCCGTATGTCTGAAGGTGTGTATCTGGAAAGCAGTCTTTTTAATATTATTATTAGATTTTTTAAATTTAATTTTTAGATTTTTTTTTTTTTTTTTTTTTTTTTTTGCATTTCACGGCGTTTATTCCACATTAGTAAAAGGAATCCGGTTTCAATAATTTTGCTCATTATAGTAAATTTTGTCGTATTTTTAAAATGTTTATTCGAAAATCTTACAGCGATTTTTGAATTTTTCGCAAATTTTTTCTTTCGATTTTTAGCGTGTTTTCGCGTTCCAACTTTTGACATTTGTAAAAGTAATCCAGTTTCAACATTTTAACCATTGCCATCAACCTCGGGTTAGTTTATTTCCAATTTCGTTTGTGAAAATCGATCAGCGAAGCGGACAAAGTTCTGTCACTAAATAAAAAGTAAAATGAAAAAAAAAAAATGTAAACTCTCATCCATCTCATGATTTGCGAAGTTATAACTATGGGGCACAAAAAATAAGTGCTTGGTATTTCTTTATAAACAAGGTTTAACACATTGACACCCAGACCGCTTTTTTCAAGTACGGACGCATATACCAGCATTTAGTGTAAATTTGTATTTTCATATTCCATATGGAATTTCGCGCTGTACGTCTGGTAGTCGTCACTTATAAAATCAGGATGTCCATCCATGGACGTACATCCTGGATGTCAAGGGGTTAAAATGTAGATCGGTTCGATTTCGGTTTTCCTTTTTCAATGTTAATCCTACCAGATCAAAGTAAGTCAATTTTATGAGGATATTTCATGAAAAAACTTTTCGAATTCTCTATTTTGTATGCAATTGCTTTATAAACTTTTCGATTTTATTGCTTTATGATTTACAATTTTCGTTAAAAATAAATTTTAATATCTTTTGGTGTGAAATGCTTAGAGTATTAGATAAAAAAAAATATGACTTGAAACTTTGTAATGCTATTTAATATTTACGATATATATATATATATAATTTTTATTTATTGAGTCAAAATTACTTTTCCAGTTTTATGCATTGAGATAGAAATATTTTATTTTGATTAATAAGGAAAATAGATCAAGTGTTTTAAATTTCCTTAATTCATTTTTTCTCTTTTTAAGGTGATCAGAAATTCCGAAAAACACACACATATTAATGAATTAAACTGCGAAAATCTCTAAACATTTTTTTCAAAGAATCCCTGAATGTTTTTCTACATCTTTGACATTTAGTGTGGGAAAGTATATTTTTCTCTGGATAACAAAACGTAAATATAGATAAGATACTTAGAAAAATAATGTATAATAATATTCAAATAATAATGTAATATAGCTTTAAGAAAAATTAAAAAAATATTTAAAAAAATCTGGAGTTGTTACTTAATTATGCAAGGAAACAAAACCAATTGTAGAGTTATGTGGTAATATGACATATAAATTTATCTCTAATAAAAAAAAATTGTTTTGATAAATCTATAAATAATTTAGATTATTCTGCTACAAACTATAGCAAATACTTAAATAAGCAAATAGAATATTCATTTGGTCTTTGTTTCACTCACTTTTTTCACAGTTGTCACCGGTAAATTTATCGTTGCAAACACAGACTGCTTTCTGATTTTTAATTTCACATTTTCCTCCATTCAGACATCTGATTAGTGAGCACTTATCTGGAAAGTAATAATTTCTTTTATTGCATAAAACTAGTTTTTCTTTCTTCAAAATTACATGTGGCCTTTCATAGATAAATAACAGACCCATTTTTTTAAACCGAAACGTTTCGGAAGTTCAGAGCCAATCTTTTTTTTTTTTTTTTTTTTTTTTTTTTTACATAATATGAAAGATTGCAGTAACAGTAACTACTAGTATTTTCATTCACCTGGCCAAGTTCACTTTTAATATTTTGAACTTTATTTTATAAAACAACACTAATAGTCTGATGATAGGGATAAAACTGTTCATTATCGTGACTTGTATTTTGCAATTTAGCCTTTAATATACACAACGCTACAATTCTAGTTTAAAACATAATCATGTTTCTATGTTTCAGAGTTATTTTATATAAAATGGGAGGATTGAACTTTGTGCCAACACATCAAGAAATAAAAGAACAATGTTAAAAAGCACAATTGTAGAAATACGTATACAAAAGGGTGCATACAGTTGTTTTGGAGCTTCTGAAGCTCCATTATCTGTGCAAAGTTTAACATTAATTTTTAAAACCTAGAAAGAGAGATAGAGATGTAACTCAGAGCTCGAGGATAACGGCAAACTATCGGTGAGTTGAAAAACAACAGCGGAGTCAAGCGTTCCCTCGCACACGAAGAGACAGATGAGGAGCGCTTAGTCATTCTGGAAGAGCTTAACCCATTGGGTACCTTTGACGGCTGAGACTCGTCATGCATTTGGTCACTGGCACCTATTTTTATATTCTATTCATACCACTATTTAAAGAGAAAAAATATATCATATTTCTATTGCACATGTTGTCAAAGTGTATATGAAAGAATTTTGTCTTGAGAAAGTAGTGCGAGACGGAATAAAAGAAACTAGAAAACAGGAATTCTGCTTTTTCAGAATTTAGTGCCACCCCCGATGAAAAAAAAATATAGATGTATATAAATATAGATAGTTCAGTTTTAAGACTTAAAACACGCGATTTAATTTTATATAAAATGACGTCATCTGCATCCGCTGAAAAATTCCTCATTTACGAACCAGTCTTAAACAACATCTACAGCAAAATATACATAGTATCGCTGAATAAAACACAAATCCAAAAAAAAAAGAGATTTCGTCATTCAAGAAACTGGACAAAAAAATCGGCTATCTCATGATTCATATGCCTTCATTTATTTTTAATATTAATATAGATCCTTAAAATTAAATTAATTTATAATAGTTGCATGTTTTATCAGATATCATTCATTTATATTTTTTCAACATAGCACGTATTTTAATTGCATTTTTCGTTTTAGTTTTTATGAGAAAATGGCAACAAAAAAAAAAGATATAATTGCTACTTTTTAACTATTTTCCCTTTACTTTCTACAGAAATGGAGTACTTGAGTTGCCAAAATTAAACAATGGTGCTAAAAACTACAAAAAAAAAAATAATATCTGAAAATAAATGGAGATGCAGTTTTCAAACAAATTGCATTTAAAAGTAGTACTTTTTTCAATACGGCGCTATAAAAATTAAAAGAGTGCGATGCTTAGAAGTTTAAAAAATTGCAGTAGAGTATTTAACAATACAATGATACTTCTGCTTTGTTTCACGGCTGGCTTATACAACGGAACGTTATTTTTTTAGACGACACATTAATAGGTGGGAGAAAGAAATAGCATACCGGGGCTAAAAAAACGTCAGTGGCAGCCCTGAAGCATATGTGTACCCAAGGGGTTAAGCAGAACGAAAAAAACATGAGGGAGAAGGGAAGAGAATGAATTAAATATATGGCAGCCAGACTTTAGAAAAATTGGACATATCAGTAACTAAGCTGTTAGAATTATTTCATATATGACAATCTTCCCAAAATACTAGATCGTAAATTGATGAGCATTTCTAAATTTTTAAAACTTTGAAAATTTTAAAATCGTGATTAATAGACCAACAATGTTTAGCAATAGCGCAGCGTTTAATGTCACAATTTTTAACATTTGTTTCATGCTTCCCAAAGTGGGCCTTAAAATGTCGCTTCGTTTGACCAATGTACATTTTATTGCATTCGCGAGATATCTTGCAAATTTTCCTACGTGAAAATATGTCTATTGGATGTTTGAGGTTTGTAAATTGGTTTTTTTAAAAGGAGTATAAATAAAAATCAAATTTAATCAAGATTTCACTTGGATACGTTGACGCGTATTTTATCAGATCTGGTCGGAGCAAAGCCCAAGTAACATTACTGTTTAAAGAAATTATACGACCAAAATGCCTTAGTATTTAAGGGGGCCGTGGACCTTTATTTGAGCCAAAAATTGACTCCAAAATCGACATTTCTTTTTGTGTGTTATTATTTACCAATTTGTACTGCGTCATTTGAGGAGCACCGCATGCAGATGCAATCATTTTACGCAAAGTTACAAGTGTTTTAATCTTGTTCACAAACATTTTTTATTTTATTTATTTATTATTTTTTATTATTTTTTTGCCTTTTAATATACTTTAAATCTGTTTTTCTCAGTATTGATGTTTAAGTTTTTTTTTAAATGCTCCATGCTACTTAATTTGTGATCAAAATTCGTAAAACCGATAAGGATGAATACTGATATTGCTTAAGGGGTCTCAGGACTCTTAAAATTAGAAAAAATGAAAAAAAGGACCATTTTCAACATTTAATATCTTGAAATGTATTGGATATTAAGACACAATTTGAAATGGGAATGAAAGATACAAGTATGTTCTTTCATTTCATATATTTGAAAAATTGCAGGATGCAAAATTAACATTTACAGGGGGCTCCAAACTGTCAGAAATTTCACGAGCAGAAAATCGGCGTAACAGCTTATGCGCACGATTACAAAATAAATTTTGCACCTAGAATAAAAATTTTGGTTTCTATTTATACCTCAGATTATAATAATGACACTGAACCTAAATAAATTTGTATTTAAAGCAGTTTTATATTTTTAATACAAAGTTGTATTTAGCTAATGCAAAATTTAGAAAATTTCAACAATATAAACCCCTAAAAAAATATTTTCTTTTTACAATAAAAAGGAAATTTTAAGTTCAGTTTATGCAAACTAACAAGAAACATATGTTTTGAGAATTTTATGAAAAAATATTAAGAAGTTTTTGAGATATCGTGCGCGTTATGCCGAAAAACGTCATTTGAAGAAAAATGACTTGAAAGTTTTGGAAACACGGCTTCAGCTATTGAGCGAGTATAATTCTAAATACCATAACTTCTGTTCTAATGAAAATTTCAAGATACCAATTATATCAAAATGTTCAGAAAACATAGAAGTTTAACACCTAAAAAAATTAAAATTTCGAAAAATTTAGAGCTTTAAGAGTCCTGGGACCCCTTAAAAAGGAACTGTGTATGCATTTTAAAATCCGACTTCATTAAAACAATTAAATTTGGTTTTTAACATATTATAAAGCAGAAATTATATGAAAATCGATATGGAATTCAGAAAAATATCTCTAAAATATTAACTATTTAAGTGGTTAAAAAATCGATACACAGATTTGTTTGTAATAGAGTTTTACGTGATTAAAATCCAAAATCGGGGAAATATCTAAAAAATTAAGACGGAAGGAGCATTATAAAATTTTGTTTTAAAATTTTAAAATTTTTAAAATATCTTAAAATTATAATAAGATTGGAAATTTCTTTTAATGTGTTCTATATACTTATGGTGAAATGTATATTTTCACAAAATTTCAAATCTTTAATAAGAAAATTAAAAGAATTTTTTTTAACGTCCGCCGTTCCCTTAATTGAAGACCGATTTTGTGGGTGTACGACAAAATATACAAATATACAAATATACAAATAATATGTGCAAAATGTATAAACTTTAAATTTTAGACCGGAAAATCTTGGATGTCTGATGACAAGATCTTTGAAATAAAATTCTTATATTTTAAAGGGCTTTTTCTAATGTACTTACTCAGCAATGTCTTATTGTCATAGCTGCCAACTTGTACGGATTTTTGCTACCACTAAAATTTAACAGAAATTTCTGCCTTATTTAATTATCAACATTCACTGCATTTCGGAGATTAAATTAGGCAAAATTTTCTATTAAATTTTAGTGGTAGCAAAAATCCGTACAAGTTGGCAGCTATGTATTGTCATTGTGATATACTAGCTACTGCTGCTGGATAGATTGAGGCTTCAACCATATCGCTGAAAAAGATAGAAATTTCAGATGGAAATGTTACCATCCTCCATGGGATTTCTCAAACCTATACGGCAAAAATAATATACTAAAATGCATGAAGAGTAAAGGTAAATATTTGCCTCATTAATTTGTTATCTTCGTAAAAGTGAGAGGTTTTCACAAAGCAGTCTTTTTTATTTGTTTTATAACTAAAGATATAGCTTTACATTTGTATTGCACTTATAAGAAAAAAAAAATACAACATTAAGTCGTAAAATGAAGCGACTGTTCCTCTAATCTATCTATCTATATATATTTTTATAATGAACTATATAATCTCTTAATTTAACACTTCGTTAACAAAAATTTTTTTTTACAAAATACGACTGGTGAAACAAAAGAAGCTCCGCAATTTTATGAAAATATTTGGAGGGTTGGTTGTACAGATAGATGCGTCAAATTTATGAATATTAAGTCTAAGATTTTAAATTAGAAAAATTTTAGTCTAAGAAATGGCATCCAAATATATGATATAAATACTTGTTATAAAAGCTTAAATGCATTTTTCCACAGAAAGATTCAGTAGGTGGAACAATAGATTCAACTCAAACCTTTAATCAAGAAAGTTTAATTTAAAAAAAATAATCGTGACCAGTCAACAAAGTGTTAACATATACCTAACCGATGATGAGAACTCACATTTCTTTATACCTCTAAGTGCAATTTCTGTAAGTGTCGTGTAATTTTGCACTTTATATTCACATTATTTCTTGAAAATACATACATAAAATACAAGTACATACAATTGTATATAATTCATATATTATGGTATTTGTACAATTACTGTAGTCTGGATATAAACACTTGTTAATAAACCGTATCATTGTTATACATAATTATTTGTAATAAAAAAATGAATATAGAATTTTTGTTTTTGTTGTCGTTATTGTTAAGTAATTCAACATTCGACAAAAACGGCCATAGACGTAATAAAAAAAGCACGTGTTCGAGAGTTTATTAATATAACATATAAATAAGAGAAACACAATAATAAGTCGCATTAAAATGACTTTTAAAACAGAGTGTGGGCTTGTTTTTTTAACATTTTCAGAACTTTCACTTACTGTTTCTATAAGAGTTGCCCGTGAGACTCTATAATTTATTTAAAATCATAGTATATATCGTGTTTCTGTAGGAACACAGATTAAGGTTTATCAATAATACACTTCTTGCGAAAATAGTGAATTTCTGTTGAAAATTCAACAATGCTTATAATAATGATTGAAAATTCACTCCTTTTTTTTACCTACCCTATATATATATATATATATAATCCTAATTAAATAAATTTATGAAACGATTTTATGAAAGGACTGATTTAGTTTCACGGATTTTTCTCCTAAAATATGAAAGTTTTGGCGAGGTAATTAACACCAATTATCCGTATTGATCCACAGTTGTCAAAACTTGTAATATAATTTTAAAATTTGAATTAGTTTTCGAAATATTAATTTTTTTTTCTAATTTTAAATACATTTCTGTAGTGTCAAGCAAAATTATTCCATTTTTTTAAAGAGGAGAATTGAGAAAAACTATAGGGATTATTAGATATCTTCTTTTTCGTCAGTTTAAAATTGATAATTGAAATAATATCTTTTATTTCAATTCATAGTGAAAGAATATTCAGATTAAGTTATGTTTTTTCAGGAAAATTAAAATAATAAAAACATTTTGTCACATTTCGATCATCCGGTATCAATTTATTTAGAAAACAAAAATCGTCTGTCAGTTTCAAATTCCACAGACAGAAAAAAGGTTTTTTTTTTTTTTGTTTTTTAAAGCTAAAATGACACCAATAAACTTAAAGACAGAAAGAAAATTTTAAAATAAGAATTTAACAATCACCTGTTAAAAGCAGAAAATAAGGAAAGTTACGTCAAAATCTTACACATGATAACCACAATATGACCGATATTTCTGACTTTTTAGTATCTTATAGTGTAGAAATTTTTAACATAAAGTCCATAATTTCAACTCTAAAAGAAAAAAGAAGAATGGATTTCACATTGATTTATGTTTATTTTACTTGTAATTTTTGAATCTAAAAGGTAAAAATAAAATAAATCTTCAATGTATTAAAAATGTTACTTATATGTTACTTATGTATATGCTGAAAGTGATTACAGTACACATAATGCTTATAAAAATCTTTTAATTAACAGATCTATACACTGTTAAAAATTTGCAGCAAACTTTCCTATCATTTGACACTTTTTAGAGAAAACGGTTACATAACCGTACTTTAACTGCATTCTGACCATGCTATGTGCATTAGTAATGGTCAGAATCGAGTTCAATTGCAGTTGTGTAATCATTTTCTTATCGAATAACTGGACAGGTTGTTTCAAATTTTTAACTGTGTAGTTTCATATGCACAGTCGGTGAAATTCTGAAGATCATTAACGGAAAAATAAGCTATTTTCACAAAAAAATTGGAATTTTTACAAATTGTTCTGCGAAACAAATTTATTTGGCCATTATTAATCTTTTGAGAATGCCGACGATTGTGCGTATGAAACTACACTGCACTGTTAAAAATTTTGCAGCATTCTGGCAGGTCATTCGACCGTTTTTTGAAAAAACGGTTTCACAACCATAATTTAACTATATTCTGACCATAAAATGGCCAATAATATGGTCAGAATAGTGTTAAATTACGGTTGTGTAAAGGTTTTCGGAAAAAACGGTCAAATGACCTGCCAGAATGCTGCAAATTTTTAACAGTGTGTTAAAATTTTGCTACAAAATGTACTGTCATTCGAAAGTTTTTATAGAAAATGATTACACAACTGTAATTTAACTCTATTCTGACCATATTCTTGCACATATTGTGGTCAGATAAGAGTTAAATTAGGGTTCTATAACCGTTTTCTATACTAAAATGATCTGAAAAGTTTTGAATCAAAAAATTAAAAATAAAATAACCATAAATCTTGATATTTTAAAAGGTTCCATTTAACTACCGTAAAATTAGTTTTAAGTGAAAACTTTCATTTTTACTAACCATGTATTTACAATTAATTTCACACCTGAGTTTAAATACTTATTAATACATTTTATAGTCACCTATTTCACAAAAGTCTCCTATGTGTTCATCGTTACACACACAAACTGCTTTTCCATTTTTTACGTCACATTTACCTCCATTGTGGCATCTGATCAGCGAGCATTTATCTAAAAGTAGAATTAACTATTAAAACATCACTGAATATTAATGTATTTTATATTAAAGAAAATTATACTTTCTATGTATGTTAATGTTAATAATAATGTAGAATACGGTGTAAAAGTAAAATGCAAATGATAAACACTTTAATTGATAGAGGAGAAGGTCCGAATACCGGCTAGGGTCCAAATACCGGCTACTAGGTGTTCTGAGAACTGAGCACAGCGCAGCCTAGCGGTGATATGCAGAGTTTGTAGCTTTAATTGAGAGAATAAAGTTACAAGAAGTACGTCGATGAAGTCTGTCTCATTTACAAATAGTAAATGCAAAAGTGTCGAATCTACGTAATCGGGTACATCGAAAGTTTTTCAGATATGTGTTTCTCATTTTTTTAAATATACTGATCGTGTATTGGCTTGAATTGTTAATTAAGTTATTTTCTAGACATATTTAGCTCTCAATTGCGACGCGCACATTATTGGCATTTTATTATATGAATGAGTAATAGCGGTTTTAACTTAAATATAGCAGTGGTCCAAATACCGGCTACAAAGAGTGGTCTAAATACCGGCTACCAAGAGTGGTCTAAATACCGGCTAGCCGGTATTTAGACCTCTCTCTGTTGCTCTGCTCGAAGGGGGGGGGGGAATAAATTAATTTAAATAGTTCCATAATTAATAAATTAATTTAAATTGTTCAGAAATAGTTCCAGTCCCATTTCGCAATATGAAAAAAGCAACCGTGGCCGTAATTCTCCAGAACCGACACTGGTTACCGGATTACTTCCCCCCAAAGTGCTGTTGGACACTCCAAAATTGCCTGTAATAAATGTGAAGAGAAAGAAATAAAAATGACGGTTGTAAACCAGGCGAAAGAGACAGAAATTGGATTTTAACCCTCCCGCTGCGCAACCCAAGATTTCCTGGGGCAACGTAAAAGTAACAAAATTTGCGCAACCCGATATTTCTTCGGGGATGCGTTTTTTCCGTCTAATGAACCCCCTTGATTACTCCCACCAGTTTTTTTTTTACTGTAAATTTTGTCTTATTTAATTGGAGCATATTCCCGATTAAATTATACAAAAAGTTTTGTTTTGAAAAACCGGTGACAAAAGAATAAAAACTCTTAAAAACGCTCGTCGCGAAGAGGTTAAATACTCAATTTTTGAAGCTATTTTGATAAATGAGGGAGGGGATTCTGAGTTCAGTGTTAAGAATGCGATATATGGGCCGATAGGGACAGCACCGACGCAGAGAATGATATTATGTTTGTGATTTTTTCAGATAAAATAATTCTCATTACAATCAGCAAGCTTTTTTTTTGTTTTACACGCTAAAAAACAAAACTAGGAACATAATGGGAAGAAGACTGTGAGAGATAGTCGTAAAGAAGTTTATAAATTTGACAAAATTACTTCTTTATTAAAAATTGCATATTTTTTCTGTGCATAAGAAATGTTATTAATGAATAAAATTTATTAAAATAATATTCCTATTGCTTAATAATTGTCATTAGCATTATTTGTGTGATCTTTTGGAAAAAAAATCTTAGGTAGACGGTATTTAGACCCCATTTAAAAAACTCAAAATTTGAAGACTTTCGGAATTTTGCTTTTTATAAACAGAAAGCGCCTTTGAAACTGATTGTTTTTTCTCTAAACAAGTGTACAACATGCCAAGGTACCCTGCTGTCACTTTTTATTTTATTAATTTTGAAAATTGTACGATCTAGATTGAAAACAAAAGTGGTAGCCGGTATTTGGACCTTTTTCCTCTACAATAATTTCGTAAGCACTTCAAAAATTTCAAGAGCTTAAATCTTAATAATTCATTATTTAAATTGAAAAAAAAAACAGAGAAGTTAATTTTTAAATCGTATACTTACCGGTTTCACAAAATTTACCCGTGTAATTATCACGACAAGTACAGATTGCCTTTTCATTCATTAAATTGCATTTTCCACCATTTTTGCATCGGACCAGAGAACACTTATCTAAAAATAATTTTATTATACAATTATTGAAACAATTTAACTGAAGAAACTCGTAATTAAATATATATACAGTGAAACTTGGATAATTCGAACTTGTTTAATTCGAAATTCTGGCTAATTCGAATTTTTTGCTTGGTCCCTAGAATTCTGTATTAAAATAATGTTAAAAAAATGTGGATATTTCGAATTTTAGTTTGGATAATTCGAATTTTTCGTAGGATTGCCTTTCGAATTTTGCGGTAAATATTAATCCTGAGACTTTTTTCAGCTAAGGTTCAAAATAGTAAAACAGTTTATTTTAATTGTCTTTCTATTTGGCAAAATTCCAAGACTTAGCCGCACCCTTTCGTCTGGGGAATCTATTTCACTGCGCATTGAAAGGATCGCAGCTTAGGTGTTGCAATCGCAGATTTTCGCCAACCCTCCCCCTCCCCCCCCCCCTTTTTTTTTCTCCAGAAGCGCAGCTACATTTCTTTCTATCTTAGAGTCACGTGAGTGAATGATTTAACGCGGTTGTAAGTTTTTGTGTGTGTGCTTTAAGTATTGTTTTTATGTTCTCTTACTATGGCGTTGCCAAAAGCTAAAACTCCTTATAAGTCATTAACATTAGTTCAAAAGTTAGCGGTGATTAATGAAGTGGAAAAAGGCCTTAAAAAGAAATCGGAAATTGCCAAGGAATTTGGAATTCCACCCAACACATTATCGACATATTTGAAGAACAAAGATAAAATTTTGAATAGCGAAAATGGCACAGGAAAAAATAGGAAAAGGACGAGAGGACCTGATAACCCAGTTGTGGACGGTTGTGTTATTAAATGATTTAAACAAGCGCGAGATAAGAGCATTCCAATTAGTGGCCCTATTATGAGAGCCAAAGCTGAACAGTTTGCCGCTGCATTAGGCATTCAAGATTTCAAAGCCAGCACAGGTTGGCTGAATGGTTTCAAAGATAGAAACGATATTTCTTTCAAAGCAGTGTGTGGTGAAAGTGGTGCAGTGGATATTAAAGCAGCTGATGAGTGGAAAAAACATTTAAGAGAAATTATTCAGAATAAGGAACCAAAAAATATTTTTAACGTCGACGAGACTGGACTTTTTTATAAGTGTACTTCAAATAAAACTCTTGCTTTCAAAGGAGAAACGTGCAGTGGTGGAAAACTAAGTAAAGAGCGAGTAACGTTGCTTTTTGTAGCAAATATGGACGGGTCCGAAAAGTTGCCACTATTAATGATTGGCAAATCGGCTAATCCACGTTGCTTTAAAAATGTTAAGTCTAAGGCTATCTCCTACGATTCAAATACAAAGGCATGGATGACGTCCGAAATTTTTCAAAAATGGCTTTTAAATATAAACAAGAAATTTGAAAAACAAAAACGACAGATTGTCCTTTTTATTGACAATTGTTCGGCTCACAACAGCATTCCAAAAATGAAAAATGTGGAAGTCATGTTTTTCCCGGCCAACATGACATCTGTGGTTCAGCCAATGGACCAAGGAATCATCAAAAACCTTAAACATTTCTACAGGCGTCTGTTGGTTGAAAGAATCCTCATCGGAGATTTTGACATTAAGAATCTCAACGTTCTTCATGCTTCAAGAATGTGTAGGCAGGCATGGGACAAGGTCAGTGAGATAACGATTATGAAATGCTTTCATAAGGCGGGATTTGTAAAGAAAGAAACAGAAGGAGTAAATGTAGTGGAAAACTTTGACGAAATTGATCCTGAACTTACTGTCGATAATTGGGAAGATGTAAAATCGGATCCATCAATCTTGTATGAAGACTACGTCAACGTGGACCAAAATGTGGCTGTGTGTGGCGAGGTAACTGATGCTGACATTGTTGCTCAACTGGCGGAAAACAACCAAGCTGAGGACGGACTATCTGAAGATGAACAGAACAATGAAATACAAGAGAAGCCCTTACGCTTACCTAGTTGCTTAGAAGCTATTATGCATATACAAGAACTTCGACGCTTTTTTGAAGGTCAGTCCAATGTAAAAGATTCTATTTTTGTGTCAATTGATAAGTCGGAATCATATGCTATGACTCAAAGATTGCATTCGAAAAAGCAATCAAAAATATCTGATTTTTTTCTTAAAAGTAATGAATAATTAAGCTAAATGTTTGATTTAATGAAAAAAAAAATGTAGCAGTATCCTTAGATAAAGTTTATGTGTTAAATATTTCATTGTGGAGGTAATCTTTTTTTATTTATCGCTTCTTTTTGAGCGAATATATTTAATTCGAATTTTTGGATATTTCGAACTTTTCTTTTGGTCCCTTGAACTTCGAATTATCCAAGTTCGACTGTATATATATATTTCTAATATTTGTATCACTGTGGGAAAAGTTACAATTATATGTATATACATTTTTAAACAATTGCAAGTGCAAAAGAACGATTTAAAAAAAAAGACAATATTTTTATTGTATGGAGTCATTTAATGCTTTTTTATAAAACACATCTGAGATATAGTATTAAACATAACTTCGCGTTTCAGAAGTTATCCACTAGATGCAGACACAGTTATTCATAGCAGTAAGTCAGGCATCTCTTTTTTTATTATTACTAGAAGTCCTACTGTTGCTCTGAGGTGACGATATGTCGGTATGGCTGAAACAACCACAGCACAAGATGGAAAGTCTTCATTAGCACAGAGCCCTGCGGCGAAACATGAAACGCAATAAAGCCCAGCGTAGATGAACATATATAAGTATTTTTAATTAATTTTCAGCATCAATTTTCATCATTAATTAAAATTACTTAAAAAATTATTTTCATATAAAAATCAAAATTTTAAATAAATATCGCTGTTCCTCCTTTCCTCTTACAAGTGATACATAACACACAAACAAACTTAATGACACCGTACATTAATTTTACTTTAATATAAGTAAGATTTTTATTCCTTAAGTTCTAATTACACTCAAAATATTGTAAAAATAGAAATGGGAAACAGACTCCAGTTTCTAAGAAAATGTTATAGATAATTTTATGAATATGAATGCTTCTTAAAACAGATGCGCTTACTGTGGCCGCAGAAATAAGACTTTTTAAAAATAGAAATCTTCACCTTATTGACGTGCAGAATTTTTGTCATTAAATAAGGCGAACATTATTTATCGTAAATAGTGGTGTGGGAATAATCTTCGCAAAATGTAGTAACGACTGCTACCAAGAACATGTAATCGAGTGCTGAAAAGTTTTGAATAGCAAGAATGTATTCAATCAAAGACTAGATCAGGTCAAACATACCTGCATACATTTCAATCATGTACAACGAGGGGGGAACTGATTATCAATGTGTTTCTAACATTATCACGCCAGGTTCAGCAGCCATATCATGCTCAACAACATTAACGTAAAAAATGAACTCTTCACGCCTTCTCTATGTAAGAATTATTTGGTAAACTGAGTAAAGAATGAATTGATAGTGACAAGAGTTGACAAGTGAAGGCTAATTATGTGAATATTTTGGTTAAAACTGGAAACCTTTCCTGCTTTTGTGAGACTTCTTCGAAAACAAGCCAATATTTAGAATCAAGAATCGCGTCACTTAATCGAGTTACTCAGAGATCGTGGGTACTCTACATATTGTGTAACTGTATGAAACTTAGCGCAAACTTCAAGTTGATTCATAATTTATTGAGTGAAATAATAAAATAACGGAACAGCAGTTTTTCTCTCAAAATAGCAAAAGCAGCAATTAAAGTTATCCATGTTATAAAGGTATTATTGTAACCTATTCCAGCCTTTATTTTAATTTGACTGGATTTTCAACATTTTTCATAAAGATATATGAGTAAATATAAAATTGCTAAATCTGTGATGACTTTCAAAAAATTGTAAATGATTGGAATCAAAACCTACTGATGCATCTTTTCTGAAACAGAGATAATCATTAAATACTAAAGCATATTGCCAGAAAAGATTAATTTTCATTGTATCGTTTAGGATATCATTATTTTTCAAAATATTCAGCATCACGATGGTTTGAGCTAAAATAAATTTTAAGGCTTTTACTTTGCACAATAAAAGTAAAGCTAGTTATATTTACAAAACAACACCACGAAATGGTGTCGAAAACAACACCGCAGCAACTACATTTTTCTATAAGAAAGGCTGTTTCGCAGATGCTGTAATGTAAATTGCAAATGCAAGGCAGTGTCTGTCTTTTATCCGCAAACGGTACACCTCTATATCACTTGTTGAAAATTAGATAAGCTTCTATAGAATGGTGGCGACATTGGCGTACGTGCGGCTGCTTTCTATATAACAGGTTCCTCCCATAGTTTTGTTCCACATGGTCTTTCAAAGCTATGTCAACACCTATAGCAGAAGGAAGTATCCTGGAGTCTTTGTTTCAAAAAACGTCTTACAGTTGCATCATTGTATGTAAATGTCTTGCCCACCGTTTATCATTTACATGTATGCGCTTTGATAGGCGATAGTCTCATAGTTCTGTCGAGTGTATATATCTATTTATAAAAAACTATAGTGTTACAGCTGATCAGTAGAGGTTTGTATTTTAAATGTTAATGTATGTACACTATTTCATATAAGTGCCTTTCTGAAACATTTTTTGTTGTTTCGCGTATTATTTAGACTAAAAGTAATTATGTAACAAAGTAAACACCTCAAGATTATAAATATCATTATATGATATTTATACAGTACATTTTAATTAAACGTTGATATTATCATTTTTTACAGCTATGTTTCTTTCATAAAAATTTAAACTCTAAAGAAAGTTATAAAATGAAACATATTTTTGTGATCATTCCACACATTAAATCAAAGAAAATTCATAACGACGTACTAGTTTCTTGCGGAATTTTTTAGAATGTGAATAGATAAAATAATAATGATAATGTATTTTTGTTTAGTGCAATATAATGATAAATACAGTGTGACCTCAAACATCTTGCATTCGGAAATCCGACATCTTCAAAAATTGGCATCAAAGTTATCCACCCCCCCTTTTTTACGCTTCCAGCTTACGGGAGAAAGAAAATTACGAATTAAAATTGTTTACGAATTAAAAACTTCGAGATCGAAAGCGATTAATCCGCGGACAGCGAGATCGCAGACGCTGTGCTAAATCAAACTGCCGATAACGCTGGAAGCAGCTCAGAGCAACAGGGACGAGGAACCGGAGGTAGAAGAGTCGCCACCGCAAAATTAATATCTGCTTTAGAGAAACAAGACTGTATTTCGGAAATCTATATTTGTAACTTGTATAAATTCCAAAAAAAGCTTGTTAAACAACGGCCGAAAAAATTGAAGCAGATAATATAACATTGATGCTTTGGAAATTACACGAAAAGAAATGACCCCACCGTTTATTAGATTATTTTTTCTGTAACAACGAAAACATTAAAGTAAGTTTTTTTTAACATGTAATTTTCCCTTTTTCTCACATTAATATCTCTTGACTATGAATTAAATTATGAATAAAAGTGCAGCTAAAAATATCGGAAGTACTTTTGATATTCTTCCAGAAATCCGGAATATTTTTAAATCTAGCGTAGTCTCGTCTCCGACGATGCCGGAGTTTCGAGATTATACAATACAATTAAATTAGTTAATTTACTCTTTCCCTTACCTGTTTCACAATAATCACCTGTATAGCTATCTGGACAAATGCAGCTAGCTTTCTCATTTTTAATTTCACATTTTCCACCATTTTTGCACTTGATTAGTGTGCATTCATCTAAAAAATTGTTTGAAATATATAATTATAACATGGATAAGAAAGTTAAATGTATGAAATTTAATAAAATTTCAGTAACGATAAAACAAAAGGAAAAAAAAAACATTAAAACTGCCTTATTGGTAGATTTTATTTACACACCAGCGTAGTTAAGATACTTAATGGCTTTTTAATTTCTAAATTACCTTTCTTTTCATTATTGTTTAAATTATTTTTATTTTGTGTACTTGCATTATATAAGATGCAATTAGTACCCAATGCATGACAGTCGCCTAAATAAGGAAAAACAACCATACATTTTTCGTATTCAAATTGTCGCAAAGAAAGTCAATATAGCCATTCGATTGGGAAATATGACTTCTTTCAATCTATGTGGAGAAAAATAATTTACGGGATAGTTTCCATATTGAAATCGTAACAAACACGCATGTTTAGATGTTATATTTGGATTCTTCTGTAAATAGTATCTTTAGATACCTAACGAACATTTGGTGAAATAGTTTCGAAATTATGCAGATGTATAAAAGACTTATAATGTTAAATTCCGTTTAACTGTCCCCCATATGCATAAAAAGAATGTATTTGAGTCACAAAAATTTTCGATTTCCATTTTTTGATAAAGTTACACGTTTTGTGATGTCCCGAACAATATTTGTTTCATTTTGTAAAACGTCAGTGTATTTATCTGTGCGTATGGCACAGTGCTCTGTCTCGAGAACTATTACAAGCAATTTAATTAGATCCATCTAGACAATGATATAAATTGGTGCTGATTAGTTCTGGTGCCCATCGTCTGAAAAGTAACGCTGTTGTACTGTGTTTTTCATAAAGTCTATGAGAGCTTTGTCTCAGTATTTTTGGAATACAATTTCATAAATGTTATATTCCTTTAGACCATGATATAAGTATGTGGAGATTAGGTTTTAGTGTATATTGACCAACAGGTGGTGTTGCTGTACTCAGTTTTTCACGATTTTCATGATAACTGTATCTCGGCATATCTGTGCGATAGAATTTCATCAAACCTTGGATTCCTTTAGATTTTGAAATAAATTAGTATTCATTAAGTTTGCGTGCATCTTTTTCATCAGGTGGCATTGTTGTGCTGCGTTTTCATCGAATTCCCTTATAGCTTTATCTCAGCATCTACGGGATGCAATTTTACCAACATTTTTGTATAAGAAATGTATTGAAAATTGTGTTGTTTTACTTTTGGTTTTGTTCAGTCACAAAGGGGTGTACCGCTATGCTATAATGTATAGTATTACTATAAACATCATAGCCGTATCTCAGTTTTTATTGAACAAGTTGTGTAAACTAAAAAAAAATCGAAATTATTTACAAATTACCAATAATTGTTTTAAGATATTTCCCTTTAGCAGTTATCCTTAAGAAAAAATACAATACCATATTCTATACTGATAAAAACTACTATTTAAAAGATGGATGATATTTGAATATGGGTTTCTAACATTGTTTGGGTAACTTTGAGCCAATATTTAGATGCACCCTCGGGTATATTTCGTACGCAATCTTTTTCCTTTTTTGTTTTCTTTCATAAAATAATAAATTTATAAATATTGCAAATATATGCTAACTTACGATTTTCGCAATATTCACCAACATAATTGTCAGGGCAAGTGCATATTGCTTTTCCGTTCTTTAGTTGACATTTTCCACCATTTCGGCATTGCATGAGAGAGCATTTGCCTGAGAAAAATAGAAATATATAATCTTATATATATAGATTTTAAAATACGAAAATCTCGCTATTCAATGGACATACATATGTAAGTGTGTAAATATTGAAAACTTTTAAAAACAGACTGAATATTTAATTTTTTTAATTAGTTACTTTAATTATTCAGTAGCATGTAGATGTAATAAAACACGTTTAATTCAGATTAAGTAAAGTTTCTTTTCTTACAGAAATAAAAGGTTTCTCATTTAAAGTTCTACTCACTTTTTTCACAGTAGTCACCTGTGTATTCATCTGTGCAAGTACATACAGCTTTTTCATATTTCACTTCGCATCTTCCACCATTTTGGCAATTGATAAGGGAACATTTATCTGTGTATAAAAAGTATACCAAAAATAATTTACACTTTTTAATAAATTATACTTAAGTTAATTTGTAAGTGATTATGTAAGTGTTTTTAAAGAAACAACACAGAAAAATTTTAATTGTAAGATAAAAAAAAAAAATACATTAAAAGTTTAAATTAATAAAATACACAAATGAATTTCCGAGTGTAAATTTCCCTTTTTTTATATAAGCTTGAGTTTGAGGGGTTTTTTAAAATCTCCGATAGTGCCTTTAGAGAGACCCATAAATGGCAGGTGACATATTTCCGGAAAGTATTATTACACACCATTTTAGTCAAAACACTAACCATACTAACCACTGAAATGGCTAATTCATAAACTGCAGCTGAGTTAGGAGTTAGGGTTTATTCAACTTGGTTGATATGATCGACGATCTCGCTTAGAGTAATTTTCATTTTCTGCAGCAGAAAAGAACAGTGTAGCTGAAATTCGTTTTAGAATGAATCATGTATAATTGTATAGTGGTTACAGTGATACTCTTTCATATTAATGCTTTCATTACTATCAATACACTTAAGGCTGATAGTGTGATGCGAGTATGGTTTAAGAAATTGAAAGACTGATGTTCATGGTGAATGCGATCAAAAACGGTAGATCACTCTTCTTGTAACTTATACTTTGCTCTGAGGAATTTTCCCTTTTTCCGAAAAAATGAAGAAGTGGCTGGGTAGATAGAAATATACGTAAAATATGGAGCTAGCATAGAGACCTGTTTCAAGACAGAGTCTTGTTTTCAAAACGTTTTTTAAACATGGTAGAGGACAGTTCATGCACCGGCTTGACATTTTCACAGTGATTATATTGAACAGTTCAATTCTGTAAGAAAACTCCTTGTGACGCTCATGCTTCTTTCAATTAAAGAATGGATTTTGTACAAGGAGAACCATATAGCATCAGAATATAATGCTATGAATTTGCCTTTTTAGGTGCGTTCGTAATTATATAAATAAGTAGCATATATATTCGTCGTTCTGTCCGTCTGTCTGTCTGTCCGTCCATCTGACGTCCATCAGCATATATCAGAACAAAAATTACCCAACCGAATGATCTGAAATTTTAAATATATAATTGTTACAAAATTTTGTCATTGCAAATTTTATGAAAATCGGATGTATAATTTAACTACAGGGACAGTCAAAAGGTTCCAGTTACAATACGGCCAATGGAAAAAAATTATTTCAAGTGCATTTTAATGATGTCACAGCCTTTCGAACAGAATGAAATTGATATGCACTTATGAAGTTCACTAAAATATACATTCAGTACAATATGCGGAGCAAAAAATATTTATAAATCTAGTTATAGTACGAATACACCTCATTTGCCACATTTGACATGCAATTACCAACTTCTTTTAATATAATTTCCACTGACATTGATATACTAAATATCATGCAATCAAATTGGAGAAATTTTCTTAAAAAACATCCGTCCAAAATAATATCAATCAAATTTAAGATTCTTGAGGTTTGTTATCGTGTTTGTCATTTCTCTAAGCACCTTTTGTTTATGTTTTTCATTATGATCCATAAAACGTATGGGAATATAAATTAATAGACATTAATTTAATGTAAAACGTGCCAGTGACATAATTTAACTTTATGCAAAATATGTTATTGTAGCACTTACAGATTTGTACATAACGTAGTTAAAACTTTCGCGATTATGCTGAGATAAATTACTGAAAGTCGTATTCTCTAAAAGTATTAGTATTATTAATTTAAATAATGCTATAAAAAGGGATAAAATGTCTTTATTTAGATTGACGAACGTTTCATCGCACAAACGGCGACATTTTCAAAATCATTCATGATAGAAATACTTTCACAAAATTTAAAAACAATAACTTGGTAAACAGTGTCACGAGACATCTTGCATAATGAAAAACAGTGCAAACACAAAACATACTAAAATGAAATCGGATATTTGTGAGCGTGGATTAATTTTTACTATTGTTACTAAAATTGCACATCATGTTTTTCCAAATTGTAGGTACATCAACGGACACTAATTCATTGCAAATATTCTCACTGCGAAAAAATATATCTATTGTTTCCTGGATTTGATGGTAAATAAAATATTATGTATAAATTATTCTGATAATATTAAAATCGATCTGTAAAGGCTCTTTGCTGCATAATCTGGCCAAAGCTGTGGTTTTCCTGTTGTATTTGATGTCTGCTATATGTTCTTTGATTCTAGTTTTAACTTTTCTGCTTATCATACCTATATAAAACTGCATTGTTCCATCTTCTTTGGTGAAAATTATTTCGTATACTCCTGATAGCTGGTTTGATTCAATTGGATCTATTTTCTTGCATACAATATTTTTTAATTTCATGGAAGGTTTTTCGACAAGGGAGATATTGAATTTATTGATTACGAAATACCTTTCACCGAAGAAGATGGAACAATGCAGTTTTATATATGTATGACAAGCAGAAAACTTAAAACTAAAATCAAAGAACATATAGCTGACATCAAATACAACAGGAAAACCACAGATCTGGCCAAATTATGCAGCAAAGAACCTTTACAGATCGATTTTAATAATATCAGAATAATGTAAAAATTAATCCACGCTCACAAATATCCGATTTCATTTTAGTTTATTTTGTGTTTGCATTTTTTTTCATTATGCATGATGTCTCGTGACACTGTTTACCAAGTTATTGTTTTTAAATTTTGTGAAAGTATTTCTATCATGAATGATTCTGAAAATGTCACCGTTTGTGCGATGAAACGTTCGTCAATCTAAATAAAGATATTTTATCACTTTTTATAGCATTATTTAGCTTAATCTGTTATAAGTGATTATTATAAATGTTGTTATATTAGTATTATATTTTAATTGCTTAAAAATTAAAATGCAAATAATTTATGAAGGAATATTACATGTTAACAGATAATATACATTAGCTATGAAACCAATCTGATCCGATAACTTCTATCCGAATTCGTAGTACACATGTTGTCATTTTCTTTTGAAGGAAAAGAAATGTGTTCGCACATGATATAAGAAAATGTCATTTTAAAGATAAAAATTATAAAATAGGTGCTCATTTTCTTGTTGCTTAGGAGAGACAATGTGATTACATTTTGCAAATTATCACGTTCCTTAGTTTAGAAGTAGAATCACTTTATACTGCTTGCTTACCGATACTGTTGCTTTTACATGGAAACAAAGGTTGATTAGCGCTGTATTAGGAACTATCGAAAGTGTGTCGAAACTGAAATAAATTTAACGTATTATAATGCTAAGAAAATGTATAAATATCATCAAAATTATAAATATTAAAGTACTCTTGCTTGCTTAAATCTGTACGACTAGGAATATTCAATTCTTTTAAATGGAACATTTAAGTAGAACAGTTGTAATCAACCCTATTGTAAAAGGTTTTATTACGTCATCATGTAATCTTTCAGGCTCTTCTTAGTTTTGTGGTTGTGAGAGTAAACATATGCAACTATTCAGCACTAATTCCAAAAGATTATACACCGCGTCCCAAAAGTTTAGACAATCAATAAAATTTACATTACCATAAAACGTAATAAGGTACAATTAAAAATCGTGAGATATGTTATAAATAAAAGCAGTTTTGCTGATATACACATATAAATTATGATCAAAGGTTTAAAATTATAAAATATACATTAAATTATATAAAAATGTGCTGTCCCAAAAGTATAGACAACTGTATTTTTTTTTTTTTTTTTTTTTTTGTCTTACATTTATAAAAGTAACTAAAAACTTACTTTTAATATTTTATTGTATTGCCACGGCACTTTCTAACATCAAATACATGTTGTTCCATAGAATTAACTAAGCTATGCATTACAGAAGGAGGTATTTCCTACCACACTTTGTCAATCGCAATTTTTAAGTCATTTACATATGTTTATTGCTTTCCATTTTCATACATTTTACGAGATAGGATTCCACATATGTTCTGCATGGAACTCAAATCTGGACTAAGTGCTGGCCAGTCTAATAGTGTAATATTGTTTTGCCTAAGCCATGTTTTCGATGATGTAACAGCTTTTGGGACAGCACATTTTTATATAATTTAATGTATATTTTATAATTCCAAACCTTTGATCATAATTTATATGTGTATATCAGCAAAACTGCTTTTATTTATTACCTATATCACGAATTTTAATTGCACCTTATTACTTTTTATGTTGATGCAAATTTTATTGATTGTCTAAACTTTTGGGACGCGGTGTATACGTTACTAATATGTGCAGCTAAAATATATTTACCTGTTTACTTTTGAAATGCAACGCGTTTTGTAAAAATTTCGCATCAAATCAATTTAACACTACAATATATGTACATTAATTCTTGAAACGCAACTTATTTGCGTTATAAGAAAAAGTAATAAAATATAAGATAAGGTAATATTTTTCTTTTATCCAAAACGTTTATATTTATCCGATTCAATGCATTAATATTATAATGTTCATAGAAAACATTTTGATTCTAGAATCATCCTTGAATCTTTGCGATTCAAAAGTCGATGTATACGACCTGAAGCTTAATATTCTGTTTTCTTAATTTTGAGTACTCCTCCCTTGATATCTGAAGTTGAAATGTTGTTTTAGAAGACATTGTTGAAAAAGACTAAATTACAAAAATGTGTCAAACAGCAATATATGAAAAATCCAACAATGAAAATTTAGAAATTCCAAGTTTATATGAAATATTATATGCGTATATTGGCCACTGCATAGTTAAATATTTGCAGTAACCTGTCCAGTCATTTACGCGTTTCTATTGAAAAAGTTTATATAGCCGTAAATTAACTTTATTTCAACCTTAACATTTTCAATAATATAATCCGATAGACTTAGTAATATGGGAACCAACAATGAAAATTTAGAAACTCCAAGTGAATAGGAAATCTTATATACTGTACTATATATATCCTTATACTATACTATACGTATTCTTATACTATTCTTGTATACTATATAATCTTATATACTATATAATCTTATGTACTATATATCTTACTAGGGGACTCTGCCCCCTGCAAGCTACGCTCGCCAACCCCCGTTCAGACACCGCAGAATCTAAAACCACGCTAATCTGATCGGTTTTAAAAAGATTAGAGAAGATTGAATTATAATGAAAAAACCTGTAGCGATTTCCCTGTAAACGGGTTTCCATTCAATTCCCTTTGATTGCGAAACTTTAAGGCCGGATCAGTTTCTGTTAAGACATCCAATGGTTGTTTAGGCGTTTGAAAGAAGATCAGATAAACATTTGAAAAGAAGCTAAAATAAAATTAATTAAGTAAACAGAGTCTTTGCCTCCTGGTATTTTTTAACAGCGTTATAAAACGATTAACATAATACAATTTACTACAATTACTAAAATTTACTGCTTTAACGGCTTTAAGGGCGATGGTTCATTTTTGGACCACTTAATTTTAATTCTTAAACGCCACATTGGCACCGGAATATTGGGATGAAAATTTTCCTTTTATTAAGTAAGTGAACAAAAGCATTTTTGTATTTCGAAATTTGTTTGTAAATTCTTGTGTCATTCACTAATTTCAAGATTTTACGAATAGAATTACATTGCCCGTGAAAGGGTTAAACGCATATTAATGTATTTATTATTTTAAAGTTTCCTTAATCTTTTAATATTTCCGTGTAAATACAATTTTCAAGACGTAATTTTTAATATTTGCCTGCTTTTAACACGTACTCATTTAATAGTAATTTTAAAGGGTTTTTTTTTCTGTTTTTAATAGTCACGTGTAAATAAATTTTTAATCGTAAGGAAATATTTTTCTTTGTTTTTTATATTCCAGGCGACCACTTTGGTACTTTAATGTTAGACAGCCACAGGTGGTAAGTCGCCAAATATTATTATGTCGCCATTATTTCACTTATATTATAATAGTCCAAGTCATGTAACTGCCATAAAAAATTATGGTCTGATCCCTTCGCTTTTCATGAGAAAGGTTTCCATTTTGATTAAAGAATAAAAATTATTTTTTCGAATAAAACTACACAAAAGTTGCCATGATCGCAAAGAATTCCTGGTACTTTTATGTTAGCCGGGTGCAAATCTCGCAAATAGCTTTTTTTTTAACTCGCCAGTTAGCATTTCTTTATTTTTCGAGTGGTAAATTAAAACGGTGCTACTTGGTTATCCCATCGACCAAAAATCTGTCGCCAGACTATAAGATTAAATGCCAATCATGGTTGATCGTAAATGTCACATTCACTTGACTTTAAGCAAGTTACACGCCTTTAAGTCATCAAGTGATTTTTATTTCGACGTTTTATTTGTATTTTTATTAATGTTATACTAATTTGGCACAGATGTAATATATGCCCCATATTGACGCTGTGAAATTTCGCAAACCGCTTCTTTTCTCAGCCAGACTGATTAGGCGCCAGTGATCCCAGGTCACGTGGTCTGACTAGAGAATTAATATTAAAAAACATTTTTTCTTTCTTGTTCTTTTTTAGTTCTATTTGTGAATGTGAATCTTGAACGTAGCAGGTAATAAGCTGCGTATAGGTTTTATTATCGTGGTCTTCTATTAGAAGAAATGATGTTTAATTTAAAAAAAAGGGGAAATTTATTTCCGAATATGAAATCATACTTGACTTCTTTTTAGAAGAAATAGTTGCTGAAGTATTAATTGTTTTAAAAGCATTTCTCTTGTTTATAGTTCAGTTTGAATGTGAATCTTGAAAGCAGCATGCTGGCTGTGTATTTCTTGATCTTCCGAAAAGGGAGAAATAAATATTCTTGAACATATAAAAGAAATTATCTGGAATTCCTAGTGAGGAATAACAAATATTATTCAAATGTTTTCGTTGTAAATATTGTACATATTAAAAGTGTAAATATAGAATTAACAAAGTTTTTAATCATCTTGTGCTATTTTATACTGAGCAACACTTGCGCCATTTTCAGCTGTGAAATATGTTTGTTTACATTAATATTATTTAAAAACAGATCGTGAATTCTTGAACTTAGCTCTCCCAAATATGATTTAAAACGAATCGTAAATTCTACAACTATGCTCTCTCAATAAAAATATCTTGAATCGTGATAACGTGAAATTTCGTGGAATATATGTAGAATATTCTTCAGGTTTTGATTTTTTTAAAAGAAAATCTTAACTAAGTCAATGTACAAACATCTACAATCTAAATTCACGTTAAAAATTAAGCAATAAATTAATGATTTTTCCCTAAAATTCAAAGTTACCTGTGAAAATCTTTAGAGAAATTAATTACAATATGGCTGAAGACAATGAAGTAAATGATCATGAGATGTCCGAAGAAAAGAATGGAGAAGCTATGGAAACAGATTCAAAATCTAAAGAATTAGCAGATTATGGGCTAAATGAAAGTGTTGTGACTAAGCTGGAAGAACTTTTTACGACAGGGAAATTAACATTTTCTGAACTTGACGAAAGAGCACTAGAAGCTTTGAAAGAATTTCCAGTTGATGGTGCTCTGACTGTTTTAAAAGAATTTATGGACAGTAGTCTAGAACATGTTTCAAATAAAAGTGCTTATTTGTGTGGTATTATAAGACTTATCGCCAGAAAACTAAAATGGGCACACAAGCCGTTGTTACAAAAGGTCCTGATGAAGAAAAAATAAAGGCTATTTTAGAAAGGACGGGTTATACTTTAGATGTAACTACAGGTCAAAGAAAATATGGTGGTCCTCCTCCAAATTGGGAAGGAAACACACCTGGAAGTGGTTGTGAGGTTTTTGTTGGGAAAATACCAAAAATATATTGGAAGATGAACTTATTCCAGTATTTGAAAAGTGTGGTCAGATATGGGATCTCAGACTTATGATGGATCCTTTAACCGGACAAAATAGAGGTTATGCTTTCATAACATATTGCAATAGAGAAGCTGCTCAAGCTGCAGTCAAACAGCTGGATAATTATGAAATCAAAAGTGGAAAGAATCTGAAAGTCAATGTATCAGTTCCAAATCTTCGGCTTTTTGTGGGTAACATTCCTAAGAGCAAGAGCAGAGAGGAAATTTTTGAAGAATTTGGTAAATTAACAGTTGGTTTGACAGAAGTCATAATTTATAGTTCTCCGGATGACAAAAGGAAGAATAGAGGGTTTTGCTTTTTAGAGTATGAATCTCATAAAGCTGCTTCATTAGCTAAACGCAAACTTGGAACTGGAAGAATTAAAGTTTGGGGATGTGACATTATTGTTGACTGGGCAGATCCACAGGAAGAACCTGATGATGAAACAATGTCAAAGGTGAAAGTACTTTATGCCAGAAATCTGACTGCTGAGCTTACAGAAGAAAAACTGAAAGAAATGTTTGAAGAATACGGTAAAGTTGAAAGAGTAAAGAAAATTAAGGACTATGCATTTATTCATTTTGCTGAAAGAGATCCAGCTGTAAAAGCCATGGAAGCAACAAATGGCAAACAGCTTAGAGGTTCAACTGTTGAGGTTTCGTTAGCAAAACCCCCTTCAGACAAGAAAAAGAAAGAAGAGGTATTAAGAAATCGAGAACGTAGAATGATGCAGACAATGGGACGTGGAGGAGGAATGATGGGAATGCTACCAACTCCTCCAAGAGGAAGAGGAGGAAGAATGCCGCCAAATGCTCCTAGGAATTTTGATTATGATTATGATTACTGAAGAATATTCTTCATATATTCCACGAAATTTCACGTTATCACGATTCAAGATATTTTTATTGGGAGAGCATAGTTGTAGAATTTACGATTCGTTTTAAATCATATTTGGGAGAGCTAAGTTCAAGAATTCACGATCTGTTTTTAAATAATATTAATGTAAACAAACATATTTCACAACTGAAAATGGCGCAAGTGTTGTTCAGTATAAAATAGCACAAGATGATTAAAAACTTTGTTAATTCTATATTTACACTTTTAATATGTACAATATTTACAACGAAAACATTTGAATAATATTTGTTATTCCTCACTAGGAATTCCAGATAATTTCTTTTATATGTTCAAGAATATTTATTTCTCCCTTTTCGGAAGATCAAGAAATACACAGCCAGCATGCTGCTTTCGAGATTCGCATTCAAACTGAACTATAAACAAGAGAAATGCTTTTAAAACAATTAATACTTCAGCAACTATTTTTTCTAAAAAGAAGTCAAGCATGATTTCATATTCGGAAATAAATTTCCCCTTTTTTTTAAATTAAACATCATTTCTTCTAATAGAAGACCACGATAATAAAACCTATACGCAGCTTATTACCTGCTACGTTCAAGATTCACATTCACAAATAGAACTAAAAAAGAACAAGAAAGAAAAAATGCTTTTTAATATTAATTCTCTAGTCAGACCACGTGACCTGGGATCACTGGCGCATAATCAGTCTGGCTGAGAAAAGAAGCGGTTTGCGAAATTTCACAAACTCCCCCCGATGAACAAGGGTTCATCAAAATGGGGATTCAAAGAATTAAAGTAGAAATAAAAATTATTCTAAAAATTTATCAGTTACACTATACACAAATACAATACAAATCAAAATATATACTTACATACTGGACTTCAATAAAATAATAAACAATTTAAAAAAATTGCCAAGAGGTTTCTGCTACTAAAAATAGAAAGAACAATTTAAATTTATACAACCTTTTCTGGAATATTCAATACAAAAAAAAAAAAAAACTAAAAATTAGAAATATTATCAAACAAGAAATTTTTTTTTTTTTAAAGTCAAATGTCAAATGAGAGTTTTTGAGTCTCTAATAATATCAGAGTTTTTTTTTTTCAGTTCGATTAATAAAAAAGTTCAGAGTTTTTTCACTTCTAAATTATACACAAGAATTAATAGGTCTTTTAATGATGGAATTATTTGCCTTCAGTTCATAAGACCTCATTTTTTTTAAATCTTTGTCCACAAATACCTAACTTCCAGAAAGTTCTTGATATATGTTCATATGCATAAAAATCACATCATATATTTCAAAGTCAGAAGTTTTATTCTGGTCCGTATAGTGAGCAGATTGTAAGTTGAGAAGATACTCATTTTTCAAGCGCTTCCAAAAATGATTCAGAAGATTCTCGCGCAAACGGAAGCGTTTCACTAAGGATTCCTTGGTTGCAGGTAAACACAAGATATGCTTTAGAGTTGCTATAACTAGTTGACCAGGGCGAACACTAAAGTTCTTGGAGATTACACATTTGTTTAGGACTGATTTTATGCATTGTCTGGATCTTAAAATCCAAATTTTTTCACGAGTTGATACTAATGTACTGGGCACTCCTGAATGAAAAACTTTTTCATGTGCATCTTTCACGATTAATTCAGTCAAATTATGTTTTGCAGGAATCACAAAGAGATGTTTTTCATAAAATGAGGAATCAGACTTTTGTAACAGTCCTCGTACGAATAGCAAACCTTCATCTGACAACATAGGAATTAACCGTAGAAGATTCGATTCTTTAGGGATACTCTTGCTACATTTCATGGATTTTACAACTTCAGGGAAACTTTCTTCCTGCATTAGCTTAAACCAAAAATTTTCAACATGTAAAATTTTCTCAGCTGATAATTCTGAAAAATCTGTTTTCTCTATCTTTAATTTTATATTAGAAATCAATCTAAATAGCCAAGCAGTTACTCGATACAATTTCTTTAGGGAGCTATACTTTTCAAGAATAAAAATGGGAATTTCATCAGATTTATTTGTTTGAACAACACAAGAGATGGTGGCTGCTTTTTTATACTTCTCTTCAGAAACATCAGGTAATCGATATGCAGCAATTTTAACACTAGGCCACTGATTTTCAGGCAAGGAAAGAAATTCAAGAACATACACATTAGGGTTAGCATCAGGAAAAACATGCAATTGGAGATGCTCCTTTTCCATGATCAGGTTGCTAAAATAGTGTCGGGGAATTTTCAAGTGTGTGAGATCAGGGATTTCTGAAAGCCAATTTTGCCAATTATTTTCTAGTTCACCACAAAAACTTTCATCCCATGATATTCCCATTATCCACAATTGCTGCAAAAGGCATTTGACACGAATAACAAAAGGTGAAATAAATCCGGCTGGATCAAACAACGTAGCTGCAATTTTCAAAACGTTCCGTTTTGTACAAGAATCATTGCTTAAATTTTCTAACAATGGTCGTAATTCTAGTCCTAATTTATCTTCTGTATTGTTCCAGATCAATCCTAAAATTTTCAAGGAAGTATTTGGAGGTTCGGGACTAGAAACAGGAATGTTTTCGTCAACCCATTTTTTCCTAAGTTCCTGAGAATTGCTTTCAAATTTTCTCAACTTCATCCCCCCTTCTTTCAAAATATGAACAGCTTCTTTAGTTAAATTAAAGGCTTTTAGAACATCGTTTTCTCCTGAAAACAAATCATCAACATAAAAAGAAGAATTTAGGATTTCAAATGTTTTATTATGAGAGCTTTTATATTTATTAATATGGTGCTTAATAGTACAAGCAAGGATAAAGGGACTGCAGGTGACACCAAAAGTAGCTCTGGTCATTCTATAGGGTACTATGTTTTTATTCTTATCAAAATCTTCAAAATATAAGAATCTAAGATAATCGCGATCTTCCTCGGCTACAGATATTTGCAGAAAAGCTTTTTCAATATCAGCCGAAAAGGCAATTTTATGTAAACGGAATTTCAAAATTATGTCTAAAACATTAGGATTTAAGTTAGGGCAGTGATTCAAACATTCGTTTAATGATAGAGAATCACCATATTTGGAAGAAGCATCATAGACTATGCGCATTTTTGTTGTAGTTTTGTCGTCACGGATAACAGGTCTATGTGGCATGTAATAGGAATTATTAGAATGTTTCTCGGTGCACAATTCTATTACACCCACATTAAACTGCTCTAGCAAAATGGAGTTATATTCTTTAAATAAAGAATCATTTTTCAAGAATTTATTTTCTAAACTAGAAAACCGCTTCTTTGCTACTTCAAGATTATTTCTAAGTAATTCGCGAGAATCTTTCCACAATAATTTTGCTTCATAACGCCCATTTACGAATTTTAGATTTTCTTTAAATTCTTTTATTACCTCATGATCGGTAATGTTCTTTTCATTGCTTTCAGCAATGCCAATTGATTCAAGATCCCAAAATGCTTTCAGTTGGGTATTTATATTTTCAACTGAAACACGCAAACAAGCTACTTCTTTTTTATTAGACTCTATTTGCCCTTGCACCGTATGACCGAAAATAGTTTCTGCAACGTATAATTCTTTTGTCAATTTTCCCTCGATTCCCTTTAATATTTTCCACAAAAAGTCAGACCCTAGCAAAATATTTATTTCCTGTTCAAGACCTGTATCAGCAGGCTTAAAGCCTCTTGTTCTCATTATGTCTAGAAGTTCTGGTTCTAGTGTTTTCACAGAAGCTCCAGTTATATTATCAACCACAAGTGCTTCGATATTTATCGAGTTAATAGGTTGCACAATACTGGATAATTCGAGAGCAACAACTTCATAACAAGATTCATAAGGGCGTCTCCGCCCAAAAGGATAAACTAATAAATTTTCTCTTTTCAATGGCTTCAATTTTAATTTTTGTACTAGCGATCTCTTCACGAAGCATTTTTCTGAACCACTATCACATAAAACGCGAGCCAACAAGCATTCCTTACCAGCAGACACAGAAACTGTACAAGTCTGCAATAATGTAGATTTATTTTGTTTATATTTTTGTTCCGACATCATAGATACAATTGCAACTTTCATTTCTTTTTCAGGATTTTCTTTTGCTGTTTCTTTAAAACAAAACAAATGACTATGGGTTGTGTTACCACATTTGGAACAAGGGTTAATTTTTGTTCTACAATTAATTGATAAATGGGACTTGTAAAAGCATTTGTAACAGCGACCTTCTTTCTTTAATTTATATCGTTTTTGTTCATCAGTGAATTCTGAACAATTTAGTCCTACATGATCAGAAGACTTGCAAAATATGCAAAACTGTTTTGTAGATGTATTTAAAGCAGCAGCTGAAGGTATATTTTTATTTTGCGGAAAATTTTGATATTTACTTGAAGAATTTTCATATTTGGTTTTAGAATTTTCATAAGCCTTGCCTTGGGAATTATTTACTAAATTAGTAGCTTCACGACATCTTAATTCCGTCTTAATAAAATTTATTAAATCGGTGACTTCACAGTCCTTATCGGGGTCACGTTTTCGATGGAAATCTAGTATCAAATTTTCGGGTAATAATCGTAATAATAAGGGTAGTAATAAATGGCCATAGGAGCCTGATGTTACTCCTAATGCATCACGATTTCTCATAGAAGTTTCAATATTATCGTACAACTTTCTTAAAGAAGTAACATTGTTAGAGGTTTTTACTGGCTCAAGATTCAGGATTTTGTTCATATAACAGTTTATTATATTTTCCCGCTTACCATACCTTTCTTCTAACAACTTTAAACAAGTTGAATAATTTTGATCTGTCAGTTCAAAACCAGATACAATATTATATGCAGGACCAGACAACAAGGATTTGAGATATTGGAATTTTTCAATTTTTGATAACGATTCGTTTGAATCTATCGCACTATTAACTAAATTAAAAAATTCTAAGAACTGGCTTGCATCACCAGAAAATTTTTCTATGTTAAGTTTAGGAAGCTTCACTGCCGAAACTGGTTTACTACCGATTTTTGAACAGTAACTTGATTTTAGTAAAACTTTTGGTTCAGTTTCGATTTTACATTTTTTAAGCCTCATCTTAATTTTAAATTTCAAACTTGATATTTTTTCAGAATATTCTTCTACCGATTTTAGTTCTTTTTCATATTCAGTTTTTTCCTGAATTAGCTCATCTATTTCGGAATCTAATTCCTTTAGTTGAGCTTCCTTTTCATTTACGAGCTCTAATGATTCCATTAAAGAATCGCAATCAGTTTTATCAATATCAACAGATAATAATGTATCACATTTTGTGATTAATTTCGTAATGGCTGCACGAACAGTAGCTCTTTTACTTTTAAGCCTATCAGGCTTATCCATGTTTAAATTTAAATTCAATTTTCAAAATAAATTATCATGAAAAATGTATATTTTCAAGAAATAAACAGTCATGCAGAATAATAAAGGTATTTCTTACCTTTTTCCCGGGTTGTTGAGGCACCAAAACATGAAGAATAATTCTTCATAGACGCGATGTTTTTCCGACGCCAATGTCATATACGTAACGGGTACTTAACTGGCGACAAAGTGCCGTTATTTTGCTTGATATGGTAACCCGGATGTTGTTGTTTATGCTGTTATTATTTTCGCCAAATTGGCGTCAGAAAAAATCGCGCCAATATGGGGCGTATATGACATCTGTGCCGCTAATTTATTTGTTCTTTCGTTATTTAAAAAAAAAAAAAAAAAAAAAAAAAAAATGTCAATTTGTATAATTTGGCGAAATTGGTTGACGATGGAAGTAGTACCATTGAAACATTGCTTTGAAGTTGAAATTAAATGTCATTATTTGTTGCATTGTCATATACGGTTTGGCGTGATTTTATTTTTATTTTTATTTATTTATTTATTTTTTTTTTTTACGATGATTTGGCGAAAACTTCGTTTTCGAATACCCGTAACATATGTATTTTAAAATTATTTTCTATTATTTTTGAAAGGAAATAACAATAAATAAAAAAAAGTTTAATTAATAACTATATAACAAAACATTTTATAACAGTTTTTGCAAATAAAAAGGAAATAAATTCAAATAAACATTTATTAATAAATAAGAAGTAATAGCCGGGTTACTATGTCAGGCAAAATAACGCCATTTTGACGCCAATTAGGTATCCCGTTGCATATATGACATCTGTGCCTAACATTTTCCTTTTCGTTTCGTTTAAAAAACTAGTATGTTGTGGCCATCACAAAACTTTCTTCTATATAAATCATATCAATTAAATCATTTAAATAGTATAAGAAATTACATCAATTTAGAACCAATTCGTATCAAAGTATACCTGAATTCGAAGTTTGATTAAAATTCGTGCATTAGTTATTGAGATAGAGCTGTAGGGGAAATTCTGAAAAATTCAGCATAGCAGCGCCACCTGTTGAGCGATTTGCACCAAAATACAAACAGCACTAATTCATATTAAGGTATACCGGGATCTGAAGTTTCATGAAAATCGGTGCATTAGTTCTGGAGCTAGAGCTATTGTGGAAATCACAAAAACTGCAGCACAGCAACGCCACCTGTTAAGCGATTTACACGAAAAGGTACAAAACATCATTTCATGTCAAGGACTAACTGAATCTGAAGTTTGATGAAAATCCGTGCATTAGTTCTGGACATTGAGCTATTGTGGAAATCGTGAAAAATGCTGCATAGCAGCGCCACCTGTTGAGCGATTTACACCAAAACATAAACAGCACTAATTCATATCCAGGTATACCTGAATCTGAAGTTTGTTGAAAACCCAAGTATTAGTTCTTGAGATAGAGCTATTGCGGAAATCTCAAAAAATGCAGCATAGCAGCGCCACCTGTTGAGCGATTTACACCACAAGGGGCAAAACGTCAAATCATGTCAAGCACTAACAGAATCTGAAGTTTGATGAAAATCCGTGCATTATTTCTTGAGATTGAGCTATTACGAAAATCGTGTAAATGCTTCAAAATGCAGCATAGCAGCGCCATCTGTTGGGCGATTTGCACCAAAACGTTACCAGCACCAATTAATATCAATGATTAACGGAATCTGAAGTTTTATAAAAATTCGTGCATTAGTTCTTGAGATAGAGCTTTTGCGGAAATCCTGAAAAATGCTACATAGCAGCGCCACCTACTGGGAGATTTACACCAAAAACTAATCAGCACCAATCTATATCAGGGACTACCTGAATATAAATTTTTATTAAATTCCGTGCATTAGTTCTTGAGATAGAGCGCCCACAAAATTTGTGTCACATACAGACAGACAGACGGACGGACAGACAGACAGACAGACGGACAGACAGACAGACAGACAGACAGACTCACAGACAGACATTTTGTAAAAACATGTTTTTTGGAATCTCTGACCCATAAAGCGTATAAATCCGTCGAAAACTGGAATTCGAAAATTTTTATGAAACCAATACTTTCTTCTTGTTAAGATAGAAGAAAGTAAAAAGAAAGAGGTGAAAGCCATTTATTTTAAATGTTTAAGTTTTATATGAAAGTTTTGTATTAAATAAAATGATAATGAAATACAAATTGAATTATGAATAATAGTAACATGATACATTTCTTAGCATACATTTAAGGGATGCCAATCTTCTCGCCAAATTAGTTTAAAATTGTAACCTTTTCTAAAATCTGAAAAAAAAAAAAATCTGTTGTGATTAAAATTTGAGTTGCCATCATTAGAAAAAAGTATTTAAAATTAGAAAAAAAAATTAATATTTTGAAAACTAATTCGAATTAAAAAAATTCTAATACCAGTTTTGAGATCTGCGGATCAATACTAATTTTTGGTGTTAATTTCATCGCAAAGTATTCCTTTTTTAAGGAGAAATCACCGTGAAACATAATCAGTTGTTTAATCAGTCGATTCAAAGAATCGTTACATTTCAGCCGTTTCATATATTCGTTTCATAAATTCGTTTCATTAGGATTTTATATATATAGGGTAGATATCCACCTTTCTATTGAAAAAGTTTATATAGCCGTAAATTAACTTTATTTCAACCTTAACATTTTCAATAATATGATCCGATTGACTTAGTAATATGGAAACCAACAATGAAAATTTAGAAACTCCAAGTGAATAGGAAATCTTATATACTGTATGTTGGCCAGTACATCGTTAAATATTTGCAGTAACCTGTCCAGTCATTTGCCCATTTTCATTGTAAAAGATTATATAACCGTAAATTAATTTTATTTCAACCTTAGAATTATCAATAATATGGTCCGATAGACTTAGTAATATGATCAAATAACTGTTATCTTTAAAAACGGTCGAATGAGAGTACAGTTTCCTGCAGAGTTTTAACAGTGTAGATCTTGGTGACGTATTTGTTTATTTTCTTGCCATTTTGGGTAACAGTTTATTTTAAAACACTTACATAGAAAATCTTCATTTAACTAGGATAAAAATTAACGGAATTATTCGGCACATTCTGGAAAACTATATGACATCATCTGTGAACATCATAATAAAGGTAAGCAATATAAATAGGACTGTTCCAAACAGACAGGGAGTTTAGCTTCAAGGATGCTAATGTGAGAGTGAATGATAACAAGCGAAATTTGTGCTTAGGTAATTTTTATTAGGTTGTTTTCTTGATTATTTGTGATACGTAATCTGTGCATCATTTTTCTGGAATATTCGTCATATTAATTGCATTTGCCGACTGAGAATCGATACCGACTACGACTGACTCTTCTTCATCGCACAGAAAGAAAAAGATTTTTTAATAATATCCATGAGAATACTTACCTTCAGGTAGTCTCACCACAGATTTCGAGTTGAGACGTAGAAGCAACTCAGTTATGGTACGATTTGAAGTTTCCTTCCTGCTAAAATGAAAGTCAAACTTCGAGTCAGTTGACAAACTTCTATTTTTGAAGAGCACACTGATAAAGATGTCATCACCTGAATCTTCTAAAGGAGTTAAATCTGCAATAAACATTTTAGTGACAGTCAGTAACACTTCTGATCAAGTTGTTAATAATATCACAGACACATACAGTGTCTCCCAAAAGTGTTCTTACACTTACGAATTTCAATAAAACAGTGCTCTATCCATGCATTAAAATTAATATTTCAAGATTGGTATTTAATAATAAGATCTATAACTTATTCTTAACAAAACTACATAAAAAATTTTAAAAGCATAGTAAAAGTTTATTTTAAGGAAATAAATAATCAAACAATAACAAAAAATTTACCACACAAAAATCTGCGTACACTTAAAAAAAAATCTCTATACAGTAGTAAATATTGTAAAGTTTCGTTAAATTAGTTCTTAGTAGGCTATCCTTTAGCATCCACAACAGATTTTAAAAGTCAGGAAATAGATTTCACTAGTTTTTATTTTGAAATTTCTGCATCAATGTTTATCCATTCGTCGATCATTACTGTTTTCAGTTTTCTTTTCTTTTCTTCGTACTCTAACCTCCAGTTCTCTTCAAATATGTTCATTGGGTTTCTATCCGGTGATTGTGGTGGTGTTTTCAGAACTTGTGGACAATTACACCGCATCCCAAAAGTTTAGACAATCAATAAAATTTGTATTAACATAAAAAGTAATAAGGTACAATTAAAATGCGTTAGATAAGTAATAAATAAAAGCAGTTTTACTGATATACACATATAAATTATGATCAAAGGTTTCAAATTATAAAATATACATTAAATTATATAAAAATGCGCTGCCCCAAAAGTATAGACACCTGTAATTTTTTTTTTTTTTTGGTTTTACATTTGTAAAAGTAACTAAAAACTTACTTTTGATATTTAATTGTATTACCATGACACTTTATAACATCAAATGCACGTTGTTCCATAGAATTAACTAAGCATTGCATTACAGAAGGAGATATTTCATACCACGCTTTGTCAATTGGAATTTTTAAGTCATTTACACATGTATAATGATTTCCATTTTCATATATTTTACGAGATAAGATCTCCCATATGTTCTCCATGGGATTCAAATCTGGACTAAGTGCTGCTCATTCTTATAGTGTGATATTGGTTTGCCTAAATCATATTTTCGATGATGTGGAGGTATGGATGGCGTGTTTTAACGGCCAAACATTTCTAGAATTTATGGACAGAAAAATGAAATCAGAGAATTATCAGGATATTTTACGTACCAATTTATAGCCAATTATGGACGACCGCACTGTGTTTTCCAACAAAATGAGGCATCCATCTTTTGGGATGCAGTGTATAGACACCAGAGGCGAACGTTGAAAGCCGTGTGCTTGGAATTGTTATCTTGAAAATAAACGAAATTGTTTCCAAAACCCAAATCTTGAGCTGATAAATTTAAATTGTCCTTTGAAATATTTAAATGAAGATCATGATTCATTATGCCATCAATAAATACCAACTTACCTAGTCCTGATGCTGCCATGCTCCCCCCTCCACCCCCACACACACACGGACACCTCCATCGCTATGCTTAACTGTTCCAACCAAGTTCTTGGGATTAAGTTCTTCATTTTTTCCTCCACATGATCATACACCCATTGAAACCGAAATGTTAAATTAGCTTTCATGGACAAATAAGACATTATTCCAATACGATTCGGGTTTATTTATCAATGATTTTGAGAAGGAAAGCCTAAGCTTTCTGTTTCTTTCACTAACAAAAAATTTTCTACGGGCAGAACACCCATTTAATCCAGTTGATCTTAGCACTCGCCGAACAGTTTCAGGCGAAATTTAAGTAGAAAATGTTTCATTAAATTGTGTAGCAACTTTTATAGTACTTATTTGTCGATTTGTCACATTTTTTCTAATTATAAATCTTTGATCACGATGTGTAAAATTTGACGGAAGACATTCTTTTACCTTGCTTTAAATTAGATTTTCTTCTTTAAAGCATTTTGACACATACTACATCGTAGAATGGGATAAATTAACTAATTTAAAAATATTCAGAACTGATTTATCACTACTATGATAAAAGATAATCAATTTTCGAATACTGTTAGTTGTTTCTTTATGATTACGAGCCATTTTTTAAATACAGAATATTACGAAAAAAGCAAGCAAAAATTAAAACCAAACAATTTTTTAAATGTCATCACAATACAAAAATAAAAATAAAGCGACAACCGATAATTTTAATTATGAATTTATCGAAAAATGTCTCTGTGTACGAAGACTTTTGTGGCGTGATTTTTCTCTACCTCTTTCCGTTGTCATTTTTATATAAAAAGAAAATAAGTCAATATTTAAATAAAATGTTGGGTATTATTTAGAATAACACAGAGATGATGTGGAACAATATTGGACTTCATATTCGAAATCAGTTCCAGGGTACTTCCTTTGTACCAAATATTTTTTAAGTGTACGACCTCTTTTTGGAGTTGCTGTATTTAAATGGATCCCCAAATTAGTCTGTGAGGCAAGTATATTGGTAATGGGCCACGTAAGACCTATCATGAGCCATCTGCTTTAAGAAATGCAAAATAAGCGTATAATGGGTAATAAATTGACAATTCCAATCGAACCTGGCAATTTATTTACATTTGCATGAGGTATCTAAGATTGATTTTCCTTTGTCAAAGCATATCGTCTATTACATATGTATGGTCTACTATTCGGACACTCAACTTACACATAAAAACAAAGATTGTTCGTACGCACTTCATAAAATTCTATATTTTTTAACTGATTGCGATTAAACGTGCCGAGTGTAAATTTTAGGAATTAAGAAACAAATATTGGTTAATGTAAAACTTTTACAAAACATACGGTCTCAGCTGATGCTAATGAAGCATGAGTTTTACAAATCGTGAAATTTAGGGAATGAAATAAAAGAAAAATTTCAGAATTAGAACTTAAAAAAGTGAATAGCATATGAAAACGTTATTTTTCAAGCCACGTTGTTTTCATTATATCTATTTTAGAACAGTTGCAGATGGAGCTTAAATTAAGGCATAAAAGTCCTTCTTTTAAGACGTTCATGATCGCTTAAATGGCATTTTAAAAACACGAAATTTAAAGAATGTGAAACACAGCTGTAGTATCATAATTACTCTTAAAATACTGGGACTAAAAAAATTAATTTGGTACTTAAGTTGCTTTTAGAATAGACCCTTAAGTTACTTCTAGATACTTGCGAAAAGTAGGGTACATTTTTGTAAATGTCTTTTTAGCGGCTTAACATTGCAGGGAGTGTTTCTACTTTTGCATTTTTCTTGTGATATTTCTGAAACTGTTTAGTCTAGAATCTTCATGTTTTGTACAGAGATAGCTTTTAAACGTTGTTTTCGCTAAAAATAGTTTTTTAACTCGATGTTTAACACGCTGAAAGAGAAAAGAACATATCTCTTCCCCCAAGTATCAGATAGATATTTTCTAAACTTTATAGCAATTTCGATGGCTGGGTAGTAAAAATACACTTAAAATTCCATAAGAAAATTCTTTTAATCTAAAACTAAAATCTATGTTTATTCTAAGTATACTTAAAAGTAGAGATTTAAGTTAATACTTAAACGTTTCACATGAAAATTGAACGTTTCTGTACCATTGTGAAGCACGAATTTTTAGGCATTAAGCGAATAAAGTATTGTTAGTTTTTCAGACATTCTATAAATCCTACATAATAAACTACGTACATTCAAAGGATTCTACAAATTAATAATCAAATACCATTAAATCAAAAAGAAAAAAAACAACGAATGGTGTATTTTTAAAATTAGGATGGTAGTATTAAATAAATTATTTCAGACTTCTATGATCTGCGCCAGTTCCTTCGTGCTTTTGCACTTCAACGTTCATTTAATTTAATTGTGATCAAATAGGAATAAACATTTATACATTATTGAGTACAAAGATAATCCCGAAACTATAACTACAAATGTCATGCGGAGATAGAACACACCTAGATAATAAAAAACTTCAAATTAAGCTGTAACCAAAGCCGAAACTTAAGCAGTGAAGCTCCAGTAAGACTTTTCGAAATACAATTTGTACGATTTATTGAAAAAAAAACGACAGGTATGTTAAGTTAGGATGGTCACAGTAAACAAATTATTTCGTCCATCTATTATCTGACATCAGCTTCTTACTACTTTTTAGGTGCATTTATAATTATATAAATACGTAGCAGATATAGTCGTCTTCTGGTCTGTCCGTCTGTTTATCTGTCCGTATGTAACAGCGCAAAAACTACCCAACCGAATGTTTTGAAATTTAATATGCATAATCGGTGCAGAATTTTGTCGAGTCATTTCAAATTCTATGAAAATCGAATCAAAACTTAAAAAGATATTAATAAAAGTTTTCTTCATTATATTAATTCCTATCATCCGTAATGAATTCAATGATATCCCATGATAGGTAATGATTCTAGGATGTTGTGGCCATTACGTCATATTTAAGATGGAATCCTATTATTTCCGTATTACTTAATTTAATATATAGAATCGTAATAAATTGTGTGTGCATGCATTTTTGCATAACAGTGCAACAGCTATTGCACCAAGTTCTGAATCTTTATTAAATTAGTTATAGTACGAACGCACCTCAGTTGCAACGTTTGTTGTACAATTTCAGACTTGTTTACTTCAACATTAATTTAATTACAGTGGGATCAAAGCAGGAATAAACTTTTTTATACCTTTCAGTAGGCACAGAATCACAAATTTATTACTGGAAATGTCATGGGGAGATAGAACACTCCTAGTCATTTCAAAAAACCAACTTAAGTAGTAACTCAAAGATAAACATAAGCAGTGAAACTCCAGGAAAGATCTTTCGAAAAGAAAGTTGTATGAAGTATCGAAAAGAAATTAATAACTTCGTGCGTGTTTTTAAAATTAGGATGGTGATATAAGGAAATTAATTGATACTTCGATCATCTGACATCAGTTCTTTATTGCTTTTTTACTTCAACATTCTTTTAATTTTATTGTGATTAAAGCAGTCTTTTTTTACACTATTGAGTATACACGTAATACCAAAACTGTAACTAGAAATTTCACGGAACATAGAACATTACTAGACATTAAATAAACGGCTAAGCGCGAGTATTTCTTGCGCACCGAGGGTTCTGTAGAATAAATATATTAATTAGTAACTGTATTATTACAAAAAATTGCTGCTAAGAGAATAATAAGACTTTGTAAAAAACTATACAACGTAGGGTTGGGCATAGTTGCATATACCAAAAAAGTATTATAAAGGGATATACCATAAAAGTTCACAGAGATACGAAGCCTAAATAGTATCAAATATTGATATTCTTTATAACAGTTTTTTTTTTAATGTTATCCTAATCTGTTTATGATGATCTTAATTCGGTGGTGGCAATAAAAGAAGTGCATATTTAAACTTCATTTGAAATATCATAAACCCAAATTCAGCTTAGTAATAATCTTTTCTTTTAACAGGGTACCTAAAACAAAACTCTTTTTCAAAGTTTAACATTGTGCTAAGTGCGTTTTTAAAGGAGGTAAAAAAGTTGCAACTTAAGGATTCGTGTCACTTTTTTTCAAATTGGTGTTAATTAACATTTAAAGACACAGGTGGAGTATTGGGAGAGTCAATAAATTCAAACTTTCGCGAATCCCATAGTAATTATGTGAATTATTCTAATTAAATAATAAGACTTTTAACAGTTTGGCGTTTATTGATTTTATAACTACTACTGGGCATTGCGTTACACAAATATATCATAGAAATTGTTTTCTACACTGTAAAAAAAAAAAAAAAACGCTGTAGATTTGCCAGCACAAACTACTGGCGTCCGAATTGCCAACACATTGTGCTGTCAATTTTACGCAACTACTGTTATTTTTCATGTTTATATAGTCAAGAAACCAGAGAAAGCTACAGCAAATTCGACTGTGATCGAGTTTGAGCGCGAGATGAACAGTACTTTGTGCTGAGAAAATGTCGTTTTTAACACTTTCCAACAAAGTTGAAAAGTGTTTATGACTTCGGTTTGTCTGGCCGTCTGTCCACGCTCTAACTCTCCTAAATATGCTCAGATCGTTCTGAAATTTTTTGGCTGTTAGTGACCTCTACCATAGCACGTTCCCTATTTCAAATGAAGTTTGTAGCATGTTTAGTGCATTTACAGGGACAGTCAAAAGTTTTCCATTACATTACGGCCAATGGGAAAAATCGTTTCAAATGATTTTTAATGGTGTTACACTCTTTCAAACATAGTAAAATTGATATTCATTTATGAAATCCACTAAAATATGCATTCTGTTGAGTATGCGGGGCAAAGAATAGTTATTGTTCCTTTACAGACCCACATAAAAGAATTCCGTTCATAATGGTATAGGGGAAATTGTTTACGGTGTATATGAAAAGATTTCAGACACTATATTGTATCCGAATTACTGTATATTAATAACGATTGCTCGAAATGCATTTTTAATTATGATATGCGCTTTTTTAGGCTTTCGTTCATCTGACGAAACCCTATTCGTCTCGCTCATCTGTCTGTCTGTCCGTCTGTCACAGAGCCCGTTCTCAAAAACTATACATGTTGGAGACTTGAAATTTTGCATACTTATAGCTGAACACCTCCCATCAAACGACAAACCATAAAATTTTGAAAAAGCCGTACATTGAGCTCCCAAATGTGTATTTTAAACAATTCTTTCTAAGTGAGCCCCTACTTAGGTTAGAGGCGTGAAATTTTGCATACTTATAGCTGAACACCACATATCATACAAAAATTTATAAAATTTTAGTAAATTGTACATTTAACCCATTGGGCTCCCACATGCGTATTTTAAGCAATTCTTTCTGACTGAGCCCCTTATTAAATTGGAGATTTGAAATTTTGCATACTGAACAGCAGAACACCTCAGGCCAGGCGACAAATCATAAAATCTTGAAAAAGTCTTACATTTAACCATTTTAGCTACCACATATGTATTTTAAGCAATTCTTTCTAAGAGAGCCCCTAATTAAGTTGGAGACATGAATTTTTGCATACTTATAGCAGAACACCTGAGGCCAGGCGACAAATCATAAAATCTTGAAAAAGTCTTACGTTTAACCATTTTAGCTACCACATATGTATTTTAAGAAATTCTTTCTAAGAGACCCCTAATTAAGTTGGAGACATGAATTTTTGCATACGTATAGCTGAATACCTCAGACCACACGGCAAATCATAAAATTTTCAAAAAGTCTTATATTATTTACTCCTCCGGGCTCTAACTTGTGTATTTTAAGCAATTTTTCTAACCCTTTTTTCCGCCCTTTTCACCCGGGGAGCACTTTTCCGACTTTTGCCGACACACCTTTGACTATTCTTTCATATTATATACCATAGCCTTACATATTTTCGTTCCACTTTTTACCGCCAGGGGTGCCTACTTATCTCGGGTGCTATCGGCCCAATCCCCTCGACTAATATATCTACGGATAGTATATAAAACGGAGTTTCGTTCGGATAGAGGTTTGTTTAGAATAGAGTGTGGCGAATGCGAAATGTGGAACTAACAGATTTCTCAAAAGGATAAAGTGTTTTGAAAGGAATATTAAACGAAACCCTCTGTGCGATCTGTGATCACACTTATCTACTTGTTCACTATATTTATGCATACTATAAAGTGCGTATAAATGCTATAGTTCATATACGGAGCTACAGAAATGAATTCGTAAAGCTTACTGAGTATGAGCATAAATTGCTTAAAGGTGGGTTTTACAGGAGTTAAGCATTTTTTCGCTGAACTGAATTTAGAGTACTAAGAAATATTTGTAGAATATAGATAAAAGGATATACAGAGCCAGGCAAAGAGTTGGATACATGTCCGTCTATGGGTGATAATTTCTGAAAATGTAATTTCAATTGTTTTAAGCGTGTTTTAGTTTGAATTAAATTTTAGCTAAATAGTGGCATGTAATAAAGGTACTAGGTAAACTACACGGCTGTACAAAAGTATTCAAGTAAGTTTCCATCTATTAGTATAAATTGCTGAAAGATGAATTCCAACCTGTTATGCATTTTCTTGCTAAACTAAATTTTCCCATTATATAGTATATATATCAACATACAGATCAAATACAGGGCTGTTCAAATGAATTGGAATACACATTTGGCTATGGGCGGTAACTACTAAAATCAGATTTTTAAATGTTTACTTAGTTATCTTATTTACCTTATTTCCCTAAGTAACGAAGTTTCGTTAAAGCTTTCGGGGAGTGTTGGAAAGTGTTTCATAATCTATGCTGTACGCATGATTTTTCTTACTTGTTTTTTACAGTGTAGGGTTTAAAAGTTGATGGCTCATACAGTACGCCGCTCGTTTCTTTATGTATGTTCAAACCTTCCATGTTTTTAAGGGTTAATATTTCATCTAATTACCGAAAATTTTTTTTTTCGAAAAGCATTTACAACAATCATTTTATATTTCTGCGACGATAGGTACCGACAACGCTGATATTCTCCTTAGTTGAACGCCCGCAAATTGAAATTTGTGTGTAACGGAAAAATGTTATTTTCTTAAAACTATCTGACCTAACTTTTCTGTACAGCTTTCCTGCAAGGTTTAAATTAGCTTCTACATCCCCTATTTTTTTCATAATTTTACTTTCCGTAGATTTGGAAATAGAAGGGTGGAAGCATATTTCTGCATTACATTTTCGACGATATCTCTGAAAATATAATACCTAAAATTAAAAGAAATGTATTTTTAAATTCGGCGTTACGAACGCTTTCCCAAGATATCCCACACGATGTACAAAGGAAATATTTTTTTCAAATAACTTAATTAGCCCCTCTACATATTTCCTAAATATATTTCTGAATGGTTAATAATCTATAAATATGTGACTTAATAGCCTTTATTACTTCAGCCAATTTGAACTTTCCACGTTCCATAGTTAAGAAGTAAAATAGCTGTGACAGACAGACACGGAAATGATCTTATAATCGTTCCGTTTTTATTTTTTAAGTACGGAACCCTAAAAACACTAACTGAAGCGGTAACGCAAGCAGAAACTTAAGAAGTGAAGATCCAGTAAGACTTTTCGAAAAGAAATTTCTACGATTTGTTGAAATTAAAATAACTACTGGTATGTTAATTTAGGATGGTGATATTAAACAAATTACTTCATATATCTATCATCTGACATCAGTTCCTTAGTGCTTTTTTATTTCAACATTCATTTAATTGTAATGTGATCAAAGAAGGAATAAACGTTTTTAACCTTTCAGTAAGCACATAATCACAAATTTATTACTGCAAATGCCATTTAAAAAACAATTTAAGCGGTAGCTAAAAGAAAAACATAAGCAAAAAAACTCCAAGAAAGACCTTTCGAAAAGAAAGTTGTACCAAATAATTGAAAAGAAAAAAATAACAACTGGTATGTTTTTAAAATTAAGATGGTGATATAAAGAACTTATTTGACGCTTCTATCATCTGACGTCAGTTCTTTGTTCCTTTTTTACTTTAACATTCTTTTAATTTTATTGTGATCAAAGCAGGAATAAGCTTTTTTACACTATTGAGTATACACGAATACCAAAACTACACCCAGAAATGTCATGAGACATAGAACATGCCTAGAAATTTGTAGGAATTATTGAAATATTAATAACGACTGGTATGTTAATGTAGGACGGTGATATTAAACAAATTATTTCAAACGTCTGTTATCTGACATCAGTTCCTTAGTGATTTTTTACTTCAACTTTCGTTTAATTGCAGTGTGATAAGTAGGAATAAACTTTTTTATATCTTTCAGTAGACACAGAATCACAAATTTACTACTGGAAATGCCATGGGGAAATAGAACACTTCTATCCTTTAAAAAAAAAAAAAAAAAAAAAAAAAAAAAAAAAAAAAACTTAAATTGTAACTCAAGCAGAAACATCAGTAGTTAAACTCCTCTAAAGACTAATTCGAAAAGAAAATCGTACGAATGCTGAAATACATGTAAGAATCTTAACTTGTTGATTGATCACGAGTATACTCGTGTTTATCTATTTCAACATCACTGAATAAGGTCGGGTTATAAACACTTATTTCCTCCTATGTAATTTTTCGAATATCTAATTTTGTGATGCAGGAGCATGTATTTATATCATAAAATTGAACATATTTGTTAAATTGTGAGGCATGATATATTAAATCTATAGATTGTAGGTATTTACTGATGATTTCTGAAAAATATTCGTACAATAAATGTATTCGAAAACATTCAAAAGAATGACTTCTGTTTCAAAATTAAATTTCTAATTTATGAGTTGGTCAACAATATACTAAAAGAAAGACTTATTAAAGAGGCTCTATAAATTAATCCTTAAAATTTTTTAAGGTAATCGTGCTTTTTGTTATTATTTTCTTTGCTAAGATTACCATATAAAGCAAATTCACGAATCCTGTTATTGAATATATGATGTAAACATACAATCAGCCGCAATTAGAAATCAAATCTTTGTCTCTTCAATTACAACCATTCATTGTATAATGAGTTGTGCATGTCTAAGTGTAATTTCTTACCTCTAAATGTTTACACTAATGTTTTTGAATAATCTAAACAAATTTTGCATTTAGGAATGCTTCAAAATGGAAGTTTAATTAAAAATAAGTTATAATTTGTTTAATCATGTTGTATGCTGTTTTTAGCTGCGTTCATAATTATATAAGTTCGTAGCACCTATATTCGTCGCCTGGTCCATCCATCTGTCTGTCTGCCCGCATATAACAGCGCAACAATTAATCAACCGAATGGTTTGAAATTTGATATATATAATCATTTAAGAATTTTGTCGAATCCTTTCATATTTTATCAAAATCGTATCAAAACTTAAAAAGGTATTAATAAAAGTTTTCTTCATTCTATTAAATCCTATCAAAAGTAATTAGTTCAATGCTATTCCATGATAGGTAATGTTTTGTATTCATGCATTTTTGCATAAGAGTGCAGCAGCTATTGCACCAAGATCTGAATATTTTTAAAACTGCTATAGTACAAACGCACCTCATTTGTCACTTTTGACGTGCAATTTCCGACTTGTTTCGTAAATCCTGTAACTAATTTTTGGTAGTACGCATTATAAAAAAAAACAGATAAATATTCCTTATGATAAAAATGAAACTAAATCTTATATCGATTTACTTTTCTTTTACTAGAGGTTAATTATAAATATATAATTGAAAATTTAATTGAATTTTATCTATTTCTACTTATATTATAAAGTGCTGGTTTTTAGATAGAAATAACATGTATGATATATATTTTTTTTTTTTTTTCATTTTCAAAGTTAAAAGTTAACAACTTTGATAAGGGGAAATTATGTATAAAATGAAATTATTCAGGCATTTCTTTGAAATTTATATTAGCAAATTTTGCTATTTAAAAATTTATACCAAATCCCCTAGAAACTCGAAAACAATCAACAGTAAAAACATGAAAAATTAAACTATACAAACAGAGTTCACCATAATTCCGTTTTACATTTCAAAAAGTCACTAAAAGAATAAAAAAATCATGTATCAGAATGCAGTTTGCTCCATAAGGCTTGTACATATATCGGATTTTTATTAGCAAAAGCAAAAAAAGATGTCTGCAGTCTCGGCCTAGAAGAGGAGGTAGATTTCGAAGTTAACTAGTAATTTCACCAACAAAAACTAAATAAAGATTAGAGATAAACCCAGTTTAATAATTTTATCTGGCTGCTTCTGACGAGCTTTTAATTTCATTTTTCTGTATGAGCTAGTTTTATGAGAATCATGTTAAGGCTGTTCTCAACTGCACTGCTCAACTAACTTTTTCTGTACCGCCCCCTGAATAACAGGCCTGAACACTAACAGTAAAATGGCGGCTGCTGAAGGCGGATATTTTTCAGAGTGTGTACGGTCCCTTGAATTTTGGCACCAATAATTTTTTTAAGGTTTCCCCGCTTTATTTTTCTCAGATTAAACCAGTGAAAGAAATCTGTTATATAATACTGGTGTCAATATTTAAGGGACCATACCTACGTTAAAATAAATCCGCCTTCGGCAGCCGCCATTTTTGTGCTAGCGCTCAGGCCTAGTATTCAGGGGGCGTTGGTTTCTGACACAATGACGTACGCATTTATAAACGTAAAGATACAAAACTGGCAGACCTATCACAAGGCGTTTTTCTCCCTTCGTTTACAAGTTTTTTTGCTTTCGTCGGGAAATTTGGTTCGAAACGCTAACTTTGACAGTATTTTTTGAAACATCTATTGTGCTTACAAAAAAAAAAAAAAAAAAAAAAAAAGGAAAAGTCTTTTAATTACATAGTTTCTGTATAACAACACCTTCCAGTTTCATGCGTTTCCGAACAAAAATGAAATAAAACTTACGTCATAAAGTTGCCCCTTTGGATTTGAGAACATATATGGTATTTTGTCTTCAACCCCTATTTTTTCTGTAACAGTTGGTCCTATCAAAATCTTGTCAATATAAAAGTTGTATATAATATTAAGAAGATTTATAATAAATTTAAGCTGATTTGATGTCTTATTAATTGAAGAAGCTAGAATTTTTTTTCTTCCCACCCCCTTTTTAAATTTTATTTTATTTTCTGCTGTAAGAGTTGGTCCTATCAAAAACTTGGCAATATAAAAGTTTTAGATAAGATTAAGAAGATTTATAATATGTTTAATTGGATTTTATATATGGGAATTGACAAAGTTATGAATTTTTTTCTTCTTAAAACCCTATTTTTCGCCCCTTTGAGCCCATTTTTAATGATATCAAAAAATATATGATATAAATTTTTGGCCGTTTTCCCAGAAGTAATAATAACTTTAAACTGATTTGATATGTATTATAAATAGACGTTATGGGATTTTTCTATTTTCAAAAAATCCCTCCGTATTTCCACCCTCTTGATCCGATTTTGCCCATTAACGAACTTGACCGAAATTTTCTGCCCCTTTGATTTTAGATGTCAGTTTGGAATACATTTGTGCAGAATTTTGGAAGTTATCGTGTCCATAAAAAGGTGATATATAAATATAGATAGATAGGTAGATAGATAGATAGATAAAGTTCTGAACTAGGGGTCGTTTGGGGTTCTAGGGATCATGATCGGTGTAGATCTGCAAAATTGTTTCAGAAATTCCAACATAGGGGAGAACGTAATAGGTAGTATTACTAATCTACCTAAAAGAGTGCAAATGTCTTTAAACTATTTTTTGCTACTAACATTCAGACTATTTCACATGTCTTATGGTAAAATCTCTCTCTGATACGACATTTTTTTGTTTCGTTTTTCAATAAATTTTAGAAATGTGGACGAATTTAATGCACGTTTTTGAACAATTCTTTTTTGCACCAAAAATCCTGACTATTTGACAATTCATGTGGCGCAAAACGCATTTCTATAAGACAACTGTTACGATTTTTTTTATTAATTTTTAAGATGTGAACGGACATGCAGCACTAGATACGCACGATTTTTTAACTCACATGTTTCACAGAATTTACCAGTGTATTTATTGGTGCACGTGCAAACTGATTTTCCCTTTTTTTTAACAATACATTTTTCACCTTTTTGACATGTTACATCTGAGCATTTATGTATAAAATTGCTCAGATATTATTTATTTTTTTAAAACTACAAATTATAATTTGTTGTATTTTCTCAAAATTTAAGCTTTTGAGTAACTTTCTATAAAAGGATATAATAAGGTAAATGGGTGGAATTGTAGTTATTTTCTGAAAGAAATCTACAATGACACACTCTCACCCCAAATATAAATTTTATTTTCCTTCTGATCATAAGCTGTCAAGTTATCAGTAACTATGCAAAATTGGCTGCTATTTGATATACACTAATAGTGCAATGCTATATTTACGGATTTCCTTATGAGTACTGTATCTATAATACAAAATTATTGTTTTATCATCATTTTACCAACTATTTTCAAAATAGAACGCATTTTCTAAAATTAATTTGTCAATCTTGACACATTTCCAGAAAAAACTTAACTCGTAATTCGCATATTTTTGCAATAGAGCAATGCGAATTTATATTCGAAGTAAATGCGCCATGACAAATAGTGTCTTATAAAAAACATTTTCCTATAATAGGCTTTTAGGAAATCGTAGAAAGGAACTTTGGTGCAACACCTTCATTTCACAAATTTTAGAATTGGAATTATGACCAATGACCATCTTTCGAAAGAAGAGATTTTTTTTCCCTTTTACCTACTGTACAAATTACTTTCTTAGAAGTCGGTTAAAAGTAAAAAATAATTAAAATATTATCCTTACCTCTTTCACAATATTTTCCTGTATAATTTTCAGTGCATCTACATACTGCTTCATCACCTTTTATCTCACATTTTCCATTGTTTTGGCATTTGACAAGTGCGCATTTATCTGGAATTGGTTTTTTTTAGTAAAAAAATATTAAAATATAAAATGATAAAATACACAATATGGACTTTAAAAAGCTCACCGTTTTACTTAAAAGGTGACTAAAATAATAAAATAGATGCTCCAATTTTAAAATATACATTTTATTTAAAACTCCTTATTACTTTCGACCTGCATTTCCCGAGGCCATCATCAGAGAACATTTTAATAACTAATTGTTGTTCATTTATGTAATACGTCCTGTTCTTTGAATTGGAAGGTTCTAATAGAGTTGAAAGTAGAAGTAGTTCCAGAGTTGAAAGTAGAAGTAGTAGTTCTTTGGATTGAACTTAAGTAGAAAAATTATATATATACAGTGGTGGCCAAAATTGTTGACACCTTTAGGTAGCTTTCAGTACAAAAACTAAAAAGCTACCTATTTCAGCCGTCTGAAAGGAAAACACTTCCGAAAATTTTGCTATATTTTCGCCGATCATGACCCCCAGAACCACCCTCCGTTAAAATGTTGACTTATATATATATACTATTTATATTATACATCTATATCGATATCTATATATATCTCTCTGAATTTTGTCATGCTGTAACTCTTAAAATTTTGAGCCGATTTGGTTGAAATTTTTCATGTGCATTGTACATACTAATGTCTCGACCGAGTTCGTTGACCAGCTTCATCCGCCATCTTGTTTCAAAATGGCGCCCATTTGAATTTTTGATTTTTTTTGTTTTTGTTTTCTAACATTGTATACTTATAGAAAATGTTACATTTCACAAAATGCAGTCTCTTATGTATCATTTTAAACAGAATATTAGAAACATTAAAAGATATTTTAAAGTGTCACACAGTAAAAGTTAACAACATAGGTCATTTTAAATAGAAAGTTAGGAAACCTAAAAATTTTCAAAAGTGTCTACAAAATTCAAATGACCGCCATTTTGAAACAAGACGGCGGATGAAGCTGGCCAACGAACTCGGTCGAGACATTAGTATGTACTATGCATTTGAAAAATTCGAGAGTTACTGCATGGCAAATTTCATATATAAATATATATATACATATATGGATATATATACAGTCGTGGCCATAAGTTTAGGACCACCACTGAAAATTAAGATCCAGACAATAAATTGAATACTTACTCGTTAGCAAAATTATAAACTCTGTTTAATACATGAATATTACATTTCTACGCATATAAATCGCATACATTAAACACAAATTTTACAGAAAAATAAATATTTTGTTGGTCCGCCGTTAGCTTTTATTACGGCCTGCAAACGTTTTGGCATGCTCTCTACCAGACTTCGGCAGTATGCAGCTGATAATTCACTCACCCAAACTTCCTTAATTGCTTTTTCCAGTTCTTTAGCACTTGTTGGCTATTTCTCAGAGACCTTGTGCCTTAAGAGAGTCCGTAAGTTTTCAATTGGATTCAAATCGGGACTGTTTCCAGGCCAGTCAAGGATTTAAATTTTCTTCGTCTTCAAGAACTGAGTAACAATTTTAGAGCGATGACATGGTGCACCATCATGCTTAAAAATTATGCATTTATGAACGGCCATGTGTAATTCTAACTTCTCCTTCAACAAATCCACCTTTTTTTTGCCATTCATAGTCGTTCCTGGAGGTAGGAAGAACAATTCAGCCGTTCCGTTCACTGACATTCCACCCCAAATCATGACACTTGGGGAGTGTTTAGCAGTTTGTAAAGTGTAACGTTCATCGAATCGCTTTCCATTAGGTCTATGGACATAGTACTTGCGTGTAGAGAACTGCTCTTTGATAGATTCGTGCGAAAAATCCCGTTGCCACTGACGAATTGTCCATTTGGCATGTTTCTTGGCAAAGTCCAAGCGCTTAGCTGTCATGGCCGCTGTTAACTTGGTATTTTTTTCGCAGGTTCATGGGATTTTGTATGAAAGTCGTCGAACAAACGCCGACTTACTGTTCTACGACTGACATCCGCACCTTTTGCAAGCAGTACTAGCCATATCTTGCTTGCAGAACTCATTGGAGAACGAACTGCTATTCTCCTAATGAAGTGTTGATCCCTAGGTGTGGTTTTACGAGCTCGACCACACCTTTTGGCATCAACATAAGTCCCTGTTTCTTTAAATTCATTCTTACTACGTCTTACTAGTTCACTAATTAATCGTTCAGAATATCCTTCATTGTGAAGAATAACAATTTGTGCACGCTGAGCTTCAGAAACTGACGATTTTTGACCTATTTTCATAGGTTTTCAAAACTTGTAAAACAAGCAACAATTGCATCTGCGACGTTTATTACTCAAAGATCAAACGAAAAGTGAATACAGTACTCTACTGCCAGTCGGAATGACACCATCTAACGCAATCGATTTGATTTATGACGTTATAGGTGGTTTCAATTGTAAAAACACTAGTTTCTGCACGGTGGTCCTAAACTTTTGGCCACGACTGTATATATATATATGGATATAGTATACATATATATATATATATATAAGTCAGCATTTCAACGGAGGGTGGTTTTGGTATCTGGGGGTCATGATCAGTGAAAATATAGTAAAATTTTCCGAAGTGTTTTCCTTCGGACGGTTGAAATAGGTAGCTTTTTACTTTTTGTAATGAAAGCTAGCTAAAAGTGTCCACAATTTTGGCCACCACTGTATTAACTGCAATTTTATTTATTTTATTACATCACTTTGTTCTCATACGTCACTTTCATTTTTAAATGCGTAGCTGGACAGTCGAAGTAGCAGCGTTTCAGATTAAATTTGCGTATTTATCCATATATTGGGGATATTGTACGATAGTGCGTCTTTACATACTTGATTGTTTTTACACAATATTTCTATGGATTTCTGATAGTGGATGCATAGCAATTGGATGTTAGGTATATAATTTTTTCATAATCAAAATTTATTGTGATATTCCGATGAAAACTTAAACGTGAGAGAGCTGTGGATTAACGACAAAATTTTATGTCTGATTTAAACTCTTTGATCCTTTCTTTGAGTTTTCTTTTTGTCATTCCTATGTATTCCGTTATTCTACTGCTATCAATTATAAAAGGAATAGCATCTACGCTAGCTAATTCATATTTCGGTGTTGGATCTATTTTCGTGCAAATTAACTCTTTTAATTTTCTTAATGGACAGGACACAAATTTATATTGTGTTTCAGTAGAGCATATCTTAACTTCTCGTACAGACCAGGAAAATAGTTAAACTTTTTGTATATCATTTCTTTATGGTTTACATTCTTGATATTTCCCTGAAAACTGAATTCATAGATCAGTTTATTAATGGGGATTGTTGAAAAACCGTTTTCTTCAGCAATATCTCTAATGGTATTAAGTTCTTTTTCTAAATATTTATCTGAACATACTTTAAAAGCTCGTCTAATATAAAATTTGTAAGCTTTTGAAAATATTAAAAATTGACACATAGGAAAAGGATAACAGAACACTTAAAACCAAAGATGTTATGTATTTAAATAATATGAAATCATTACTTTCCCTTCACGGCTTTGGATGTATCTAATGAAGATGTTCACCTGAATCGGATTACTTAAAAATATATACTTAGCTAATTCCAAATATTTTCGAAGGAGGTAGATTAAAGAAAAATAATATTTTTCTTAATTTTGGCCTTTTTTACTTCTACTACCATGAGGTAAACATATACATTAACTCGGATTTAAATTTAATACTTTATATTACCTTATGGGGTTTATGCCTTAAATCTATAATGGTGTAGTGCAGGGTTGGCGAACCTTTTTATAGTCGCGTGCCAATTTTTTTCAAAAAATGCTTTATATGACCTTGACGTGCCAACTATAAAACAAATTTAGTGGACTGAAAAATAATGAATCCAAACTACTTGAAAATTACTTATTATTTTTTTTTCTAATATGGGTAACATACTTGTATTACACTGAAATAATTATAGAAACACTTATATTTTAGAAATTAATAAAAAAAATAATGTGATTAATTGTTTTGTATCTTGGATGAAAAAAAATTGATATCATTTTAATGCTCAGCTAATTTTAACAGAATGCAAACTAAAATGGATTTATCTGGCAACTGCTCTCTATTTGATTTTTTATATTATTCATTTGAGAAAATAATGACTCACAGGTATAAATAGTAGGGAAAATTATTAAAATAAAAAAAAGGCAGTTTACATTTAAATAGTTCTCAAATTAATTTTCCAATTGCCATAATTTACCATCGGTATTTTTATTAATACATATAATAATCTTTCCTTTTTGGTAGTTAACAAATATTTTCTTTGATAAATTTTCGAACTATATTGAATAAGATTAAAATTATTCAACTTCGAATTAATCGAATTTAGAATTAAATCAGGTCGCCTAAATTTATGTATTTTGTGTAAAATCACTTTATCCTGATTTCGAGACATAATCAATGCCGCGCCGTGCCAAAATTATTCTTTCGCGTGCCAAAAGTGGCACGCGTGCCATAGGTTCGCCCATCCTGGTGCAGTGTATTACGGCTTTTGTACCTTATCTTGGGGCTTAACCGTCTTTAAGCCGTATTTCGACTGTCTATAAACGGCATTTAACTGTTTATATTAGACATCCAAGTACAAGTGTCAAAAGTGTTTTTGTTCCAAGTCTGGTCTCTTTCTTGAAACCACGGAAAGCTTTTTCTAAGGTGAAAAACTTGACAACGGAAAAATAGAGTATTCCTCTGTGTGGAATGACTTCACATCTTATGATAAGTGCAGGATAAGCCAACTTTTACTCAACAAAATTTTTAATTCATTTTGCTACTGGGAAACAAGTCAGAAAACAGCCTAGTGCTAATGAAATCTTCCAATAATGTTCTTTTAAATGTCCCGAGCCAACAGCATGAACAGTTTTATAGTTGCCTCGACAAAATAAAAAACTATTTTTACTTTCATATTATTTTATCTTACATTCAACATAAAACGTTGAGCATAAAAAACACTTTTATATTATTTTACGATCAACATAAAATAAAACTCTGTCATATAATTAACTAGTTCAGAATGTTAAAATTCATCTTAATAATAGAATATAAAAATGCACAAATGATTCACTACGTAACAGATGTAAAATGATGTTATAAAGATCAAGTGTTTTCGGCTATGTGCCTTAGATTTCATCAGTATTTCAGATATTTAAAGTTACGTTTCGAACACTACTTGTAAATATCTCACTCATCAAAGCTTCTCTTTAAAACCGTTGATCCGGGTTCTATGGTCGAGACCACTAACACGGCGGAAACAGAAAAGAGTTGGGAAAGCAGGGAGGGATATTTATTACAAATCATTACTTTCTGATCAAACCTAGCCATATAGATAAAACAGCAATGATTTGTAATAAAAAAACCTCCCCATCCCCACTTCTTTTCTGTTTATCACCGTGCTAGTGGTATCGACCATGGAACCCGGATCAACTGTTTTAAAGCGAGGCTCTCATGAGTCAGATATGGAAAAGTAGTATTACTAACACCAGTTTAAATCTGAAATTCTGATGAAGGCTTGGTACATAACCGAAATTACTTGATTTTTAACATTATTTTAAACTGTGTTAATCATCATATCTGTCTTTTAGTTGACAAATTTCAGTTTAGAACTAAAGCTTGATGCTTCATATTTAATCTGATCTTTTTTTCAATTTGCTTTTCGAAACAAAGTAGAAAATGTGGTAACCTTGCCTTAAATGTTCACTGTTGTGATTAGAAATCTAGATTGGAAATTAATATAAAATATCATAGAAAGTCAGTAAATTTACCAAGAATTTTTAAACGAATTTTTTTTTTTTTAAATACTCCTTTTCCCTATTTTCTGATGTAAAAATGGAAATTACAGGGAATAGAGACGTCGGTACTAGAAATTAAAGTAAAAGCAAAAGCATAGGTCACCCTCGTTATATATTTCTTAAAATAGTAATAGAGTTTGGCGAGAATCGAAAAATGAGATGTGACAAAAACGTAGTTGCGAAATACGTTCCGTAGTGAAAGAAATGATAATTTTTCTTTACATTTTTTTCTATTATCAACATCCGTTTTTCTCAACTAATATAGTGCGAACAATGATAAATGAGGTATCTTTGGTTAGGTGTTTCTGCCAACATCTGACATCGCGTCGTGAATTTGACTAATATGTAGCGTAGAACGATGAATGGGATATCATTGTATAGGATTTTCTGCCCTCATCTCAGATTTTATATTTAGATTTCGTTATACTTTTAGGTTAAATATCATCATACATATTACTTCTGATGTCAACATCTCCTTTCCTATGCACATACAATTCTAACAACGATGAATGGTGTTATTATACGAAAGGTTTTTGAATAGGCTTTTGACACAATACGTTCATATTTCGTTAAAACAAGATGTTTGATTACACAAATTGCAGTTAATTATAAATTAATGAAAATTATATCAGAAAGTAAATTTAAAGATCGCAGTCAGAAAACTTCAATACCTTTCCATGTACTTATTGAATCGTCCTTTATACAGTTTGGTATTAGTGTATTTGACAGTCGAGTAAGGTTAGTCCGTATGGGAAAAATTATTTCGGGGAAGTTCCAGGAAAAAGAGGAATTTTCAAAAGTACAGGGTGACAATTATTGAACTATATGAAATAAAACGTAAATTATTTAATAACTACTGAGTGCACAATCTTTATTAAACATGTAAACGTCACTACAGATATTCGGATTTAGGTTATACATGTTCGACATGGCTGCCATCATTTGCTACGATTTGGCGCAGATAAATAGAAAAATTCTGCATGACCCGCTAAAGTGTCGGAACATCGATACTGTCGATGATTTCCTGAATGGCAGTTTTCAGCTCAAATTCTTGATGGTTAGCACCCATGAGCCGGTTGTCTTTAGCTTGTACTCGGTCACAAACTTCCTTTGAGCCGCAATCGGGCTGTTATTGCTCGCATAGTAGGCCTCAACAAGCAATATACGCTCAGGCACGTTGTACCGTGGCATTTTCATTTGCAAATGTCCGACAAAAACAAGTTGCGTGCACATTCGCATTGTAATTCCCAACATACTCTGTGCCCATCCACGAAGTTTGAATTTCATCGCGCAAACAGTTCAGAAGTTATGAAGTTATGATGATTTAATTTCATATAGTTCAATAATTGTCACCCTGTATATACACCTTATTCGCAATTTCGAGAGTATATACACTGTTTAAGTAATTAATTACAGTGCGAAACAACAAAATTTCAGAGACAAGTATTCCAAGACAGGTACTTCCAATTCCCCAGAAGAGCAGTTTTACATCTACAACAAAACTTAACGCAAAATGTAAATCGCAACTGAACTATCGTTCCAACTTAACTAATACCTTCTCTGCAGATCTAAGCATATACATCTTAGGGTAGTGATGGCGAATCATCCAACTCATTCTGATTTATCACTACAGCTATTTTCTCCCATCTAAGCCAAACAAACTTTATTAACGTTTTGCTCTACGTAGATGTTTGTCACACCCACTTGAGAATTGTGATAAGCACTTGACCATATGCACTTACTTTCTCTTCACATAAAACTGGATATTTTCGGACATATAAAAATACAGCATCTGCAACATTGTATTGGTTTTGCTCCGCCCTCCAATAACAAATTAACTCTTAAATGTCTGGTGTTGCTTTTCGGCAACATACCCAATTTAGGCTCTAAAATACTATTAGAATAATATTGAAGCTATAATGCCTAATGTTGCCAATAAAATACATTCTGAAAATATTATTAAATTGATTTTCAACATGTAGATGGCAACACTTGTGCTGTTTAAGAATAAAAATAAATTTATTTTTTCAATTGTTGCTACATGTTCTTTTTGTTTTGTTTGGAAGCTTGCGAAATACCCTATTTTGACCTGTAGTAAGCAAGTAAAATTTATTTTTTATTACAGTTCCTAAAATTCTTGTGTGTTTAATATTATAGAATTTTATCAAGGGAAATTATTTTTTCAATTAAACACCAGTATTGCCGATTAGTAACAAACTGTTTTTTAGCCGTAAACTATACTTAAATCAAAATATGATTTTTTAAAGTATTTTTCCCATGATTTACTTAAAAAATGAAAGCCGAAAAACATTATTACAATGTTTTTTTGAAAAATCAGGCATTTAAGGGTTAAGCTCTCAAGTATATAACACTATTTTTTACAAACTCCTTTCCCAGTATTCAAACTAAACCTGATTTTGAATTGTACAATAAAAAGTGTTGAAATACTCACCTCCGAGTTTTGTTTGACTTTTCACTCTCTTTGACCATTCTCCGGGGCCTGCTGCGGTGAGTGCTGTTACTTCGAAAGTGTAGTTGACGTTAGGAGTAAGATTTCGAACAGTGTAAAAAGTAGCTGCGGACCGAGTACCTTCTTCGCCTGTTATACTCGAGTTCTGCCAGCGCACTCGATACGTTATAATGGGCCCAGTAGATATTACCGGATCGTTCCATTTCAGCTCGGCTGTCGTGTTGGTCATCTTCGCCACAGTGAAATTCGTTGGAGCATGTGGTACTGAAATGAAAATGATTTAGATTCAGTAAACCTTCATTAATCTAGAATATCTGGTCTGTAAGTCGTCCGGATTAAACAAAAACAAATTATAACTTTAATTAAGGATATAGCTTAGCATTCTGTACAAAAAAAATGTGTATTTTAAATTTGAAGTAATAAAAATTGTAAATTATTCCAAAGAAAATAAATTGCAGGAAAAACATAGTACATAAATTACATGATATTTAGCTCCTGTACACTGTTAGCTCCTGTAACATTAAACTATTGATTGATGTGTCACATGCAAAAAAAAACGACATAATGCACCAATTTATTAAAAACTGCTTAAGGCATTTGAATACATTTTCTAAAAATAATTTTGGCAGCAGCTAAACTGTAAATTTGCTATTCGAAGCTGTTATTGAGATATGAATTTTTGAAAAGTAAAATATGCTAAAGATAAACGACCGTTATTTAGACAGAACTAGGACTTAAAAATTACCTTAATTTTCTTTTCAATTTTTTTTTTTTTTTTTTTTTTTTTTTTTTTTTTTTCTTTTTTTAGATTCAAACATCACGCATATGCAAATTTTAGAGTGAAATCTTTCTTAAACATAAATTTTTAATTAATAAAGCAATTGTTAAAAACTCACAAATAAAAATATGCACATTTTTTAATCGTCATTATAATCCACATAGATGAAAACTACCAAACAAAATTTTCTTTCACTTCAAGTTATGAGTAGGTATGTAAAATGGGTAACTTTGAGGTGCAATGCACCAGACTGAAGTTGAAAATCTCTTTTTTGCTATTTCATATATGCTAAATACAGTGAATCAACTATGAATATCTTGAACTTGATTAGTATTATTTTCCTCGTTAACAAATTATATTTACTAATTTTTACTACTATATCACTTAGTCTTCAAGTTGAGATTTCTTAATGTTGACTGAGTCTCTGAACGTATTTCAACTCATATTTAGGGTGTTTTGAGATACAGCATTAAACGTTTTATGGTATAGCAAAAAGTCAAATCGAATGAAAGAAGATAATCTAATCGTTTTTATTGAAATTTGAAAGTTCGTGAAAAAATAAACATGCATTTGTCCCCTTAAGAAATTTTATTATAACGAGAACAAAGCAAACCATATACAAAAGACTCTAGTGAAAACGAGTTTATTTTGTGAGTTTTTACATTAGAATTAAGCTATCGTTCACATTACACTGGTCAACAAATTCGAACTTTTGCTCTGTCCTAAAACAGAAATTAGTTGTTTTTATGCGGTTTTTTGAACTGATTCCGAATCTAGTTTTAGATTTACTCCAGCACGTCAAGTTTGAGAGATATTTGCATATTTCAATTTATGCAAATTTAGTAAATTTTATACAATTATTTGCAAATTTAAGGTATAAAGAAATATCAGACAGGGTTTTTTGTTTTATGTTATGATTACTACCTAATTTACTTCACAAAAACGCTGTTTCTGAGATTATACTGACATGTGACGGTGAAATATTGTACCTAATTTGCATATTTTTCATGTTTTTCTAATAATGTTTCTTTGCGTTCAAATATTTCTGCCGCACGAGTACGCTAATATGTTTCTAAACCAGTTTTTTGAGCTTATTTCAAATCTTGTATCTGTTTTCTTCTATCACGTCTAGTTTTTGAAAAAAGTGAAATTTTAGTTTTTGGTCAAAAAACCCAGAAATAGCTTTTTATGATACTTTGTATGATAAATTTCAACTAGTTAGGATAGATTCTACTACTAATTTTTTTTTCGATTATATAAATTTTTGTTTATGTCTTTTATATGAATCTGACCCTGTTCACCTTCTTGTCAATGAATTACACACCCCTAAAAAGCATCTTATATCAAACCTGTGTTAATGCCGTGCAAAAGTAGAAATTCATCTTACTCAAAAACTAGACATGACATAAGAAAACAGACTGCAGATTTGACACCAGCATAAAAATCTAGTCTAGAAAAACATTACGTCAATTCTATGGCAACTATTTTAAAGTTGATAGTGATGTAAATATTACACCATTGAAAAATGTGCAAATTAGGCTTAATAACTGATAAATAAACGTTAAGAATATACGAATCGTGAGATTTATCTGAAGCAAATAGTGAAGTAGTCATTATCTAAAAAACGTAATTAGATGTGACATATATTGTATCTAAAATTTGCATAAAATAGCACAAAAAAGCTTAAATTTGCATAAATTTAAATATGCAAATTTCTCAAACCCTGGACCACCTAGGGATAAACGGAAAGCATATTCGGAATCAGCGCCAAAAACTGATCTAGAATCAACTAATTTTAGTTCTAGAACAAAACCATAGTTGTACAGTGTTATTTGTTGCATAAACATAAATACAAACAGACGAACCGAAAATATAACCACTTTTCAACTTAAGATGGAAAAAGTTTAAAATGATATTACGCAAAATTTTATAAAATACACATATGCTCAAAAGTTACTAGATGCTTAAAACGTTACTGACTAATTATTCTTACTTTTCCTTTTAAAGTTAGAGAATTTTTACATGGCTGCAAGACAAAAAATATAGGATAAGCGCAGTATATGAGTACTTGTGTATTATTAATTTTTTATTACGTTAACGTCTTCGTTCAGAAAAAATATAAAAAATAGGAGTGATAGATATCGAATGTAGCAACACCTAAATATAATTGTTTCTTTCCTTGAAGGAAGAGTGTAGCATTATATATAAATATATATATACTAGGGGGCTCTGCCCCCTGCAAGCTACGCTCGCCAACCCCCGTTCAGACACTGTAGAATCTAAAAGCACGCTAATCTGATCGGTTTTAAAAAGATTAGAGAAGATTGAAATATACTGAAAAAACCTGTAGCGATCTCCCTGTAAACGGGTTTCCATTCAATTCCCTTTGATTGCAAACATTTAAGGTAGAATCAGTTGCTGTTAAGAGATCCAATGGTTGTTTTCGTGTTTGGTTAAAGAAGATCAGTTAAACATTTTAAAAGAAGCTAAAATAAAATGAATTAAGTAAACAGAGTCTTTGTCTCTCGGAATTTTTTAACAGCGTTATAAAACGATTGACATAATACAATTACTAAAATTTGCTGCTTTAATCCCTTCAAGGGCGGTGATTCAATTTTGGACCACTTAATTTTAATTCATAAATGCCACATTAGCATCAGAATATTGGGATGAAAATTTCCCTTTTATTAAGTAAGTGAACAAAAGCATTTTTGTATTTCGAAATTTGTTTGTAAATTCTGGTGCCATTCACTGATTTCAAGATTTTACGAATAGAAGTGCCTTGTCCGTGAAAGGGTTAAACGCATATTAATGTATTTATTATTTTAAAGTTTCCTTTCCCTTTTAATATCCACGTGTAAATACAATTTTCAGGACATAATTTTCAATATTTTCCTGCCTTTAACACGTACTCATTTAATAGTAATTTTAAAGTTTTTTTTCTGTTTTTAATAGTCACGTGAAAATAAATTTTTAATCGTTAGGAAATATTATTCTTTGCGCTGTTTTTAAAATTGAAAACAATCTCTATAATTAATAGCCTAAGTCATGTGACTATCATCGACAGCTCCAGGCGGATCCCTTCGCTTTTTATATTCCAGGCGGCCATTTTGGTACTTTAATGTTAGCCAGCCACAAGTGTGATAAGTCGCCGAATATTATTCCATCCCCATTATTTCGTTTATATAAATATTAATAATATTTCTTTAATAGTCCAAGGCATGTAACTGCCAAAAACAACGGGCTGATTCCTTCGCTTTTCATAAGAAAGGTTTCCATTTTGATTAAAGAATCAAAATTATTTTTTCGAATAAAACTGCATAAAAGTTGCCATGATCATAAAGAATTCCTGGTACTTTTATGTTAGCCGGGTGCAAATCTCGCCAATAGCTTTTTTTTTAACTCGCCAGTTAGCATTTTTTTATTTTTCGAGTGGTAAATTAAAACGGTGTTACTTGGTTATCCCATCGAACAAAAATCTGTCGCCAAACTATAAGATTAAATGCCAAAAATGGTTGATGCCAATAATGCCAATAATAAATTAAATGCCAATAATGGTCGACGGGACAAGTAATAACATTAAAACGTTGCTTTGAAGTGAAAATTAAATCTCATGATTTGTTGCATATTCACATTAGTTTGGTGTGATTTTTTTTTTTTTTTTTTTTTTTTTTTTTTTTACGACAATTTGGCGAAAACCTCGTTTTCAAATACCTGTTACATATCTATTTTTAAATTATTTTCTGTTAGTTTTAAAATGAAATAACAATAAATAAAAAAAATTAATTATTAACTATAGAACAAAACAATTTATAACATTTTTTGTAAATACAAAGAAAATAAATTCAACTAAACATTTATTAATAAATAAGCAACAATAGCCGGGTTACCATGTCAGGCAAAATAACGCCATTATGGCGCCAATTAGGTACCCCGTTCCGTATATGACATCTGTGTCTAATATTTTTCATTTCGTTTCGTATAAAGAAAAGAATGAAGTAAAAGCCATTTATTTTAAAGGTTTCAATTTTAAATACAAATTGAATTCTCCATAAAAGTAACATGATGCATTTCTTAGCATACATTTAAGGGAGGCCAAACTCGTCGGCAAATTAATTTAAAATAACCTTTTCTAAAATATGAAAAAGAATATCTGTTATGATTAATATTTGAGTTGCCATCATTAGAAAAAGCATTTAAAATTAGAAAAAAAATTAATATTTCGAAAACTAATTCTAAGTTTAAAATTCTAAAACCAGTTTTAAGATCTGTGGATCAATACGGATTTTTTGTGTTAATTTCATCGCAAAGTATTCCATATTTTAGGAGAAATCGCCGTGAAACGTAATCAGTTGTTTAATCAGTCGTTTCATAGAATCGTTACATAAATTCGTTTCAATTCGATTCATTAGGATTTTATATATACAAGGGGATCGAACCCGAGCTCCTCGGGTTACAGAATATAGGTTAAAACCATTTTTTTTTTAAATCTAATTATTTTTTTATATGTAATATATATTTTAGATTGCCCACTAACATCAAAAAGAATTTTTATATGAAAAATATGAATTATGCAATCAAATAAAGTTTTGAAATTTATTAAAAGCGATACTTTCACATGTCACCACATGCCAGGAGTTATTAACCCAATATTTTGCCACTTACGTCAGTCTTTCCGATCATTTCGGTGCATAAGCGCGTGGTTCAATCACATGTCTGTTAAATTATTTTCTTATTTACATTAATTAATTTATTTTTCTATAGAGGAAGTTTTAACTTTGTTATGGAACATTAGACGGAAACATATGCTGAACTTTTTACATTGTTTCAAGGGAAAGCGGATTAACCTTCCGTAATCGAGCTACACGTGATAGAGATAAATTAAAAATAATTTATGCTTGGAAATCTATATATATATTACGCTATCGTACGTGACACAGAAATCGCGATTAATTGTTGGTTAATTGTTCAATTGGTTAATTTTAAACAATTGGCGGTTAATTGTTCAATGGCAACGCCCGAATGAAACGCATCTCATTGGTTATTGTGTAATATTTTAAAAAAGTGAATAACAATAACTAAATAAAAAGTTTAATTAATAACTATAGAACAAAACAATTTATATAATTTTAAAAAATAAAATAAAAGTAAATAAAATTTTTTTTATAAAATAAACAACAGCATCCGGGTTACCATATCACGCAAAATAACGACACTTTGGCCCCAGTTAAGTACACCGGTGCGTATATGACATTGGTGTCAGAAAAAGTCGTGTTAACGTAGTGCGTATATGACACCTGTGCCGTCTTTTATTCATCTAATTTATAATACAATAAATAAAAAAATAAATGAAGGTGCTTTTTCAGTATAGGTACGTGGCGAAATAGAGAAAGGTGCATGGCGAAAAAAGAAATTTTTTTCTGGCAACCGATTTAATCAAAATATTTTTTTTTTTTCAAATAAAACTACATAAAAGTGTCCATAATCGCAAAGAGTTCGTACTTTTATGTTAGCTGGGTGCAATTCTCGCCAATAGCATTTTTTAACTCGCCAGCAGCATTTTTTATTTTTCGAGGGGTAAATTAAAACAATGCTTTGATGTTGAAATTAAATGGTTTATGGTATTATTTATTCTTTTTCTTTTCTTTTTCTTTTTTTAAAGAATTTTTTTTTTTAAGTGAAAGTCATGAATTTTAAAGGTTTTATTTTTAAATTAAAGTCATCCATTCTAAATAAAATGAGTGAAGGGATTATATTTTAATCTGAATTAACGAAGTATATAAAAAAAATGCGACGGGTAAAATGTTTGGCGATTTATCACCTGTGCCCGACTAACATAACTGTAGGGAGTTCTCGATTTCTCTATCAGAATCTTCAAATTTGGAGAAGGATTGAGCAAGTAAATTAAATTATGAATAAAAGTAACATGATACAATGCCTAGCAACGATTTAAGGGAGGCCAAATTGGTCGCCACGGGTGTCTAGTTATTTTAAAAACCATAATAACTCAGTCAATTAATATAAAATTTTCAAACAAATTGCATTTGAAAGTAGATTTTTTTCTCTATTTGACGGTTTAAAAATTTAAAATGTGCGATATTTAGAAATTTAAAAAATCGCTGACATAGCACGTATTTTAATTTCAATTTATTTTTTCAGTTTTTATGAGAAAATGGCTACAAAAATGTACAGTAATATATTATTTTCTTCCTTCCGTGATTAATTTCCCTTTACTTTCAACCCTCCACGACTTTCAACAGAAATGGAGTTCTTCAGTTGCCACAATTACAAAAAATGTATTAAAAACTACAAAAAAATTAATATCTCAAAATTAAATTGAGATACAGCTTTCAAACAAATTGCATTTAAAAGAGCATTTTTTTTCGTTACACGACAGTGTAAAAATTTAAAATGTGCGATGGTTAGAAGTTTAAAAATTTGCAGTAGAGAAAATTGCAAAACCAAAATTTTATTTCAAATTTCAAAGTGTTGCCATTCGCAGAATGACGTATGTGTTACGCACAGATATGTTTGTCCTTTATAATATAGATAGGGTAGATATAAATACGAATACCCAATTTTCTCCCCGGTTTTCCTACAGCTTTACCTTCAGATTACAGCTACCTTCTAAAACAAGAAATTGTTAAGTAAAAAAATACGCTGACTTCAAGTGATTTTTCCTTAATTTATTTCACTTATATACAGGTTTTTCCAAAAAGGTCCGAACAACTTTAAAGTATTTTTTAAAAAAAAGAACAGGCCTACAGCCAAACTAGTTACATCAATATATAGAATAACTCAAAAAGTTGGGTGAAAAGGTTCCACCAGATTCGTCCGGGATAGCTCAGATGGTAGAGCACTGGCGGCTTCAGCCAGGGGAGATCCCTGGTTCGAATCCTGGTCCGGACATTTTTTTCGCCCAGTTGGAAATTTACATCTAATAACTCAAAAAGGTTTTGTCTACAGTATGTTTCTGGTCATAGATAGTGCTGCACAACACATAAACAATTATTAAAAAATTCAGTTATTTAAAATGGCGCATCCTGTGTAAAAAGCTCAATGTGTCGAGTGGATTATCGAAACATGTAAAAGTGTGTACCGAGCAAAAGTTAACATTCTAATGGAATTGAAAAAAGATCCAAACAGCTTTAGCTACTATTTACGTTAGCATTCTAAAACGTTCGTGGATTAAATTGGAATCTATTCTTGATATTCTTCGTGCTAGAAAATGATCATATCGTCGGTACCATGTCAAACTATCCAATGTGAAAATAGCCACTTTTGAGGAGGGCGAAAAAACTGTTTTAATTGTGGATTCAAAATCAGCGCCAAGCAGCAGTAAACAATTATTATATTTTTCGGATGTTGTTTTATATCCTATTTAAGCATGCTATTGAGATAAATCATTTGAATAATTTTACTCGCCAAAAAATCACATTGGATAGTTTGATATGGTATGCTTATTTGTACTTTTTCAGCTTCGTTGAACTTTTTCAGCTTCAAACTATCCAATATGCCACATTGGATAGTTTGACTTGTAAAAATTTTGTGCTTTTCCCAGATTCGCCATTCCATAGAAGCGAATATGCCATATTAGATAGTTTGACTTGTAAAAATTTTGTGCTTTTCCCAGATTCGCCGTTTCATAGTAACAAATGTGTTAATTTGTAAAATATTTGGCATTTATACATTCAATATTCTTAAGATTCATTCTCTTAAGATTTTTCTTTAATAATTTTTAACGAAAACTTCTTTAAAACGAATATACAGTAAATTAATAAAGATAAAAGCTGATTTTTAAACATTCTGTTAATTTTATAAAGCATAAGATAACAAAAATATCTCAAATAATGGGGTGGTCAACAACAGGCTTTTCATACCAGTAATTATAAATACTAATATTTGCGCTATTAACTCTGAGAGACTCATGGGCCGCTTTGTACCACTATTTTCGAATAGAAATCTTTGATTTGTTTAACCTCCCATTAACCCTTTCCGGTTAGTGGTTTAGTTTAATTATGTTACACTATTTCAAACATAATGAAATTTATATACATTATTGAGGTGCACAGCAACATGCCTTTGTTAGAATATGACGTGTACAACAGTTATCGTTCATTTACAGTGACACACAAAATATTTCGGTTAAAGTGCAATCTACTAGCAATAACTGCTGGAAATGCGTTTTACATTATGGTATGGGTTTTAAAACTATGTGCATACTACGTGGTATGTATAAATTCTGTAGATTGTATACAGGACTATCTTAAAAAATTAGTTAGCATTAATTAGCATGATTCTGAACTACTTAAACGTAGTTTTTAATTGTGTTATGCATTTCAAAGCTGAACTATTATTAGTATATCAGATGTTTGTGGAACATAAGTTAAATCATATACAGGGTCAAAATCATATATACAGGATAAAAAAAGACTTGAAATAGGGACAATTATGTATGATAATTTCTGGAAGTATCATTTTAGTTTTAAGCGTCTTTTAGCTTGCATTAAATTTTTAGCTTATTATGTGGTATGTATAAAAATCTGTAGGTAATACAGATTTTTACCTACAGAGTAATTATAATGTAAGTAAGTAATGTAAGTATAATGTAATAATTTTATAGGGTTTTACAAAGCAATTCAGTTATGCTCGTCTATTGGTAGAAATTACTGAATGTGAATTTTCAACCTATTACACTTTTTAACACATTCCAACAAGGTTGAAAAGTGTTTATGAATTCAGTTTGTCCGTCCACGTTCTAACTCACGTAAATATACTCTGATTTTCAAGCAATTAAAAAATGTTAATGGTGCTTACAATGGCATGTTCAGTATTGCATATGAAGAGTGTAACATTAATAGTTCATTTACAGGGGCACTCAAAAGATTTCCATTACATTATGGTATATTGGGGGGAAATCATTTGGGGAGTATTTTAATGACATTACGAATACGATATTTCAAATGTATTAAAACTGACATAAATCCCTGAATTTCATTACAAGAAGATTACGACAGAATAGGGCATTCATTCGTAGCATTTGTCGTTCATTTACAAGGACACACGAAAGAAATGGGTTAAAGTACTGTCTTTGAGCAATAATTGCTAGAAGTGTGTTTTTGAATTTTGGTATGCGCTTTTAAATACAACTATTTTTTTGCATGTTGTATAAAAATTCTATATCTCGTATACAGTGATGCAGAAAAGAATTCACTAAAAAACAATTATCGTCAATAGACGAAAAAAGTACTCGAATCAGTTTGTGAAGCCCTGTAAATGATCTATAGATTTTTATATAATCTAGACAGTATGCGATAATTCAGTTTAATTAGAAAACGCGTAATGCAATTTACACTTTCAACCTTTAGTAATTTCCGCATTAAGCGGAAATATACTCGAATTCCTTGTATAGCCCTTTATATTAGCTACAGATTTTTATACATGTTACGTAATATTTTAAAATTTAATTCAGGCAAAAAATTGTTATAAACACACTTCTAGAAATTACCGGTCATAACCGGCAATGTTTTCAGTTCTTTGCGTAACCCTGCATATTAGGAATTTCTACTAACATATTTTAGTATAGTAAAAAGAAATAAAAGACCGAAATTGCATAGCTCAATTAAAAACCTCCTTTAAGAAATTCACGCTCATGCAAAGTAATGCTTACAAATTTTTTGCATAGACCTGCATATGATCTATATAATTTATACGCACCACGTAATATTCAAATAGTTAAAAACTCATACTATAATTGAAAACTCACTTCAAACAACTATCTCTAATAGACAGCAGTGTGAGTGATTTTAATGTCTGTCCCTGTAAATTAACGATAACTATCAAAAATGTCATACTCTACAGTAAGCAACTTGTAATGTAAATCAATTACGGATGTCAATTTCACTTGGTTTGGAATATTTTAACATTACAAACATATGCTTCAAATATATATATTTTTTTAACTATAAACCATTATACAACAAAATTCTTTTGTATGGACCTGTAAATAATAATAAATGTCTTGCACACCATATTCTGCGTAAAACATGTTTTAATACACTTGATAAATCCATATTAATTTCATTATGTTTTAAATACCATAACACCATTAAAAGACATCGCACTTTTCCCTATTGAGTGTAATGTAATGGTATTTCTTTTGAGTAATCCTATAAATGAACTAAAAATTCTTACATTCCATTAACAATAGAAAATATATGCTATAGTAAACGTCAAAGACATATGTCAATTGCGCGAAATTTCAATACATAAATAAAACAGTTTTTGTCTTCCTGATAAAAAGGCTATTTTCATATTGGATAGTTTGATATGGTACAGATGCTTAGAAAAAGAAAAATATTCAAACATTTGCGGCAAAGGATCGAATATGCCACATTGGGCAGTTTGACATTGTAAATTTTAGAAAAAAGTGCATATTGGATACTTTGAAACAGTCATTATCTAAGTTTCTAAGCAAGCTAGAGACGTGACGATTTTGCTTAGTACGTATTATGCACAGTACAATAAAATGGCACAAAATTTGAAAAATGCATTTTTTCACATTGGATAGTTTGACATGGTAGCGACGATATGTTGAAGTTCACAAAGACAGAACTTTTTGAGTTATTTTATCTATTGCTGTAACTAGTTTTTCTGTAGGACTATTCTTTTTTTTTTATAAAACTTTAAAGTTCTACAGATCTTTTTGGTACACACTGTATATTTATTGCACGTCAGTTGCATAATATAGAGATGGGATCTTGCACAGTAGGCTGTTTTTCTATGGAACCCTTTTATTTTTATACACATTGCTTTTTCATACCATTAATTTCAATATGATTTTCACACTCAATTGAGGATTCTATATAATTTTTTTAGCATATCTGAAAAAGAATTAAAAAGATATGCACGGTAATACAAATATTTAAAACTCGTATAGTTGTACAGTTTACTTTAACAATAAATTTATATTTCTTGGTGAATGAACAAACCGGCTACATTTAATTATGTATGAGCATATAATGTAAATTCAATTTCTTCATATAAGATCAAATTAATATCATAGATAGTATTATAAACAATTCTTCCAAAATTAATTTTAAATAAGGAATTAATATTTTTTATTTAGTTTTTCTGTTCGTGTTTTAAAAACAGAGATTTTGCATGTTAGAGTACATTTCCGGCACGATAAAAATAGTTTTTTCGGGTTAGGATCGGATTTCGAGTTGTCTTAAAATTAAGTTCTCGGTGCATGGTCAAGAATAATCGAGACGCACAGCCACTACAATAAACCAATACTTAGTACAAAATCAATGTTGGTTACATTAGTTATATTCGGCTAATGTTACGCCAATATTGCATACCTCGAGAATACTTTATTTGAAATACCAGTAATAGTTAATTATTGTCTTTACAATGGAAATATTTCATATAAATGGCGACATATATTTTAAACATTGATAAAATACCGCAATATTTATGCAATATTTCTGATATAGGATAAAATATTGACAAAATTGTCCAAGATATAACCAATTTAACTAGTATTGGCTTAATATTGTTTTATTGGGAAAGATATCACTTTCCTAGTTTGGTTCCACAATTTAATGAAAAACAACTTTCTTACCTCCAACTGCTGTCCGGATATCCAACTTTTCTGACATTTTTCCAGTTCCTGTTTCGGTGACGACCGCTACCCTGAATGAGTACTCGACGAAGGGCGCCAGATGCTTCATCGTATGGGAAGCGTTGTTGGAAACGCTACGTTCCCATCCACTGCCACTCGAATTAAACCAATGGATTTCGTAGCATAAAATGGGGGTCATCAACACAGTTCGTTCATCCCATTTCAAACAGACGCTCGTGTTGCTATAGCAGGTTGCTTTTAGATTTCGGGGTACGGAAAGATCTAGAATAATGAAGTAAAATACGATTAAAAGTTGTAATTTAAAAGTGAATAATAATATGCCATTCAAGTAGGGGGTTTTTTCCAATCTTATTATATCATATAATCGAAATTTAAATTATAATTGCAGTACAATTCAAACCATATTTAATAAATAATAATTTTATGTTCAACCTAAAATGGGATTATGTTTTTTCTTTGACGGATTTTAACTTAACATAAAGTGCAGTGGCCGCCCCTCGGGGTGGTCCGAAACCGACTCCTTGAGTAGGGGAGAAGACTTGGAGCCCGGCCGAGTTCGTTGTACGCGAATTCGAAGGGGCCGGATGGAGACGAATCACAGCCTCCTAGAATGGCTCGCGGTTGACAGGCCTCGAGTCCAGCGGCGACGGGTAACGGACGTCGTGCATGGGGAGATTTGCAAGATGTACGTTACCCCGGCACCTGGGTTCTCTGGGTAAGTCGGATAGCGACGGTCTATAGGTCGATCTTAGTGCCGGTCTACGGACCGGACGGTGTCGCTGAGCAAAGACTAGCTAATGTGATAGGACCCCATCCACCAATTGACTAGGAGGTAGCCTGAGAGGAGAATGCGGGCTTTGTAGAACGGTGTCTCGGTGACTCACTAGTGACGTCAGTGCTCGCGGGATCGCCATGCAGGGTCTCCCGGAGCAACCGAATGGTGATGGATTCGGACAGCGCCTAATGTGCTATTTACGTCAGGAGGCTCATCCCGTCAAGATATCCGTAGCTGGAGCAGTTGCGAGCCGACCCTAAGGTGGATTGGGTTTGGTGGTGCCCTCGTCGACCAGGAAGCGGTTTCAGAAAGAGGCCAGTATGGCTCTGGTTGCCCGATGTCGTGCCGCAAACCCAGGAAGGGTGTCGGCCGGCAGGTCCACCATTGAACACTATGCCCGCAGTGAACCGGGCCGGAGGCTCGCCGACTAACGCAGTGGCACTTCGAACCTTGGGTGAACTTTTGGTCCCCCAAGGTCCTGCATGCCTGTGCGCTACTGGAGGTTGCCGCGCCCAGTGGTGAGGATCTAGCGGTGTCTCAAACTAACTTTTGAACGCAACTAACAGGTAGAGGTCGGTCACTGCACGGGGTCAGGAGCGTTCGTGCTTGGGTACCCTCGACGGCCGTGACGGAAGGTAGCGGGGGCCGGGCTTTTGCCGGTCTCCCGCGGCTTCTCCACCCTCGAGTTGTAGGGGACCAGTGGGACTCTGGACCCTCCAACCCCTAGCGAGGCGGGGTCCATCCCGTCTAGAGAGAGCTTTTCGTGCCCTTCTCGGGTCGCTAACGGCACCTATCCTGGTCTCTCTTGACTCCCAGCGTCGAGTTGCGAGGGATTCCGCAGGTTGAGCGGAGAGATTGGGCGAAAAATCCCTAGCGAGCCCATGTCTTTGTAGTCAGGGGGGGAGTTTCCTTGTCTTCTCGGGGTCCGTTAAAGGCACCTTCATGATCCCCTGAGCGAGGCGTCGTCAGTGGTGTCAGGAGGTATTTTCCCCGTCCCTCCGGGGCTTCTTAGTTAGGGCACCTCTCTCTCCCATGGTTGGCTCGGATAATTGTCTAAAAGGGTATTTGATCTTGTGAGCCCTCCGTTAAAGTAAATCCGGATCGGGAAACCTCGTGTAGGTTCGTGTGCCGACTCCTTTGTAGGTCTTCGGTTCCTGCGGGCTGTCGGGGTGTACCGGGTCGGGAACCAAGAGAAGGGACCATTTAGCTCTTCTAGCTGGGTGGTGAGGATTGTCGTATGCGACCAATTCATCTTTCTTTTGGTAATAACCGGCGTGACGTGCTCTGGGCACAGCGCCGGTCTGGCCGGAGTCTTTGTGAGGGGCGGCTTGACGAGTCATTCCTGCCGGCGACCTTCGGGACGCGTCGCGGGGTTTGGCTCTCGGGTCGTTTCGAGTAGGGAATAAATGGGTCTGCAAGGGCCTGGGACCGGGAGATGTGACCCCGTCTTAACATAAAATGCAGTGATGTATTCTTATGATTAATTTGCATTTTTGTTTTTTTAATTTACTTTACTGAATGAATTGTTAGTTTTTGAAACCTATTGCAACTAATCACTTTGAATTAATATAGAAAAAAATCATTTTTGAGATATAGTTTTATAAAATCACTAGTGGGCACAGCTCGCTAAGGCTCGCCAACCCCCATGAATTGCTACGCAAATCACACTGGGACAGCTACGCGATTCCAGCTCGCTTTGCTGGCTCTCCACTATTTGTGTCAACTCTAGACAGAATGAATGCTATCATAAATCATTATAACATATTAAATTTACAAATGTTGTTAATTTATAAAACAGCAATGGAAAACTTTCTTGAAAATGTAAGTGAAAATGTATGGTACCCTAAATAAACATTACCGACCACCAACAAAAACTGTGAAATTATGAATAAAATGACATTAACAAATACAGTTCTCTCCAACACACTTTACATAGATAAACAACAAGAAAATACATATAACCTATATAACGAGATTGGTTAAATTCATTTATTGAGACTTTGCGATGATAACAATGCAAAATTTAATGGAATTCCCTATGAAGAGGTATCAGATAACTACAGAGTAGAAATAAAATTTATAATACACAAAGATTATGCGCAATTACAGCAGTGATCTAAGCGTATAATATTTAAAAACATTTAGCTACCGTGGTTATATATTTAAAAAGATATAAGATACCATTAATAATAAGGAAATAGTTCAAAATGAATTTTGACATTCAAAATGAAAAGATATCATAATATAAAAATATAATAAATAACATAATATATATATATATATATATATATATATATATATATATACATATGCGTGTGTGTGTATATATATATGTGTGTGTGTGTGTGTGTATATATATATAACACTAGCGCCCGGCTAAGAAAAGAGTACCAGAATTAATTTAAAACCTCAGTGAAAATACAATTAAAAATATTTTTAGCTGGACTGCTATGCGATCCCATTTTGCTTCGCTCGCTCTCATTATTTGCATCAACTCTAGCTAGAATGAGTGCTATCTTAAATCATAAATCATTACAAAATATGAAATTCACTAATGTTTTTAATGTATAAAACAATCAATACAAAAAACCCTTAACGGGTTAAAAGTTTGTGACGCAGAACTTTATCCTATTGGTATAAGAATTTTAAATATGGAACTTAAAAATAATATCAAATTTTAAGTGACGCTATGCTATTAATTAATGTATATGTATACATACATTTATATTATTTATTTCATCATTTTATTTTTGTTTTATTTATAATTACATGCGTAAGAATTATGTTAAATTTAAAAGGATGTATAAAAATTTATTCATTGATGCTTTATCATTCACATCGTTCATAAATTCAAAATATGTGTTTTAAAAGATATGATATCAAAATTTAAGTGACGCCTTGATGTAGCTTTAAGCAATGTTTTAAAATTCAATTTCAATTGTTTTCGGTTTGGCTAAATATATTTGCACATGTAACCAAAACTTTTAATTTACCAATACACTGTTAAAACTATCACTCTCACTGAACATATACAATGCACTTCAATGTATTTATATGAAAAAAATTGATTTATCTTTTGTGCCATGCTATCCAAAATCAAAAGTAAAATCTATGTAAATGATTTTTGTGCGTCATATTATCCATTTGCATACATTTCGTTTAGTTTGGATACAATGACGCACAGAAATAATTTACATAAATTTTACTTTTGATTATGGATAGCGTGGCACAAAAGATAAATCAATTTTTTCATATAAATACATTGCAGTGCATTGTATATGTTCAGTGAGAGTGATATTTTTAACAGTGTATTGGTAAATTAAAAGTTTTGGTTACATGTGTAAATATATTTACCCAAACCGAAAAGAATTGAAATTGAATTTTAAAACATTGTTTAAAGCTACATCAAGGCGTCACTTAAATTTTGATATCATATCTTTTAAAACTCATATTTCGAATTTATGAAAGATGTGAATGATAAAGCATAAATGAATAAATTTGTATACATCCTTTTAAATTTAACATAATTCTTACACATGCAATTATAAATAAAACAAAAATAAAATGATGAAATAAATAATGTAAATGTATGTGTACATATACATTAATTAAAATTTGACACTTAAAATTTAACACTTAAAATTTGATATCATTATTTTTAAGTTCCATATTTAAAATTCTTATAGCAATAAGATAAAGTGCTGCGTCACGAACTTGTAACCCGTTAAGGGGGTTTTTTTTATATCATTACATTTTTTAGGTCAGTAATAAAAAGATAAAACAAAAAAATTTAAAGGCCAATGGACCAAAGGACCAACTCATAATCGTGATTTTCATTCATCTTTAATCCTCCCCCCTCTCTTAAAAAAGCATACCTATTTACAAAATGGGTTTTTTATGGTTTGTTTCATATATATAAAGCTTTGTTAAATTTTACTACGTAAAAAGCTTACCTTTTTAAGAAGAATATCAAGAAACATTACTCTTTAAACCTTTTTATTTAAAATACAATAATTGGTCACTAATAAAAGTAAATAAATATATCTAAATCAAATTCTAACCTACAATTTTTTGCTTAATAATTGAGTATCCATTTTCCTTTAGCAACAGTTCGAATATACATTCATTCCATACAGAAAGCACAAGAAAGCATCAATTTTCCACAGCAGTAAATGAAATTCCACTTTAAGAAAAAGGTTGCCAAAGTGAACTGGTAACATTGAATCGCCAAGACCTCGCCAAAATGTAATCTCGTTGATACCATGATAAAACAACGATAAATGACTGAATATTCTTAAATATAATTGCTCTTCGTAAAAGATATTGAAGCTTGGTACTAATCTGAATTTTCGAGACCCAAATTAAAATTTTTGGGGCCCATTTACCAATATTTAAAATTGCAAATGTACGGAAGAGGTGTTATATGGAATATTATTATTTTTACATTTGAAAGACAGATTGCAGCTGCACCAGAAAACACTAACTTCATTCAATAATTCAGAAATGTAAACGGGATTGATTTTACTAGATCTAGCTAACAAATTTTGAAGGTTATAAATTATTTGCTAAATATATAACAAAATAAAACATGCAAATTCGTAAAAAAAGACTGTCGGGGTTTTTTTTTTTTCGTTCGTAATCTTCAGTACCGTTTTTTAAAGTGAAATATTAATTAGTAATACTTTATAAGTTTATAACAAAAAAAAAAAAAAAAAAAAAAAAACATGAGCTTGTGCATTCATTTATAATTTTTTTTTTAACACATAGAGAGAGTTCAAAGTATGAAGTTTCCATTTTATGAATTTAATGAAAAGTAAAGGAGAAAAATGTGCGCATTGTTATTTGTTCAATCGACATTTGCGTTTTATTTACAGTTTTTTACACATAAAAATTCATATTTTCCTCAGCGAAACGGATTGAAATACGATACATATAAATAAACTATACAATTTAAATTTTTTTTCAATTATCCTAAAATTAAAAAAATATATATGATTTTTAAAAATCTACTTTTTTAAATTTTGAATGTATGACATTTTTTTAAAAATCTTGTAGTCTTCCATTTACAGTTAAAATAATGGCATGTTTTTTTTTTTTTTTTTTTTTTTTTTTTTTTGTTATAAAGTTAATGGAAGAATAACGGCCTGTTTTTTTCTTTTTTCTATCATAAGGGTAATCGAAAAAATAAAAACGCATAATTTAAATTTATGTACCGTAGAAAAACAGAAATTTATTTGTGTTAAAAATTGTAAATAAAAGGAAACTGTTGTGGACTGAACAAATACAAACTACGTATTTTCTTTTCCTTATGATTAAATCTGAAAAATTTCAAAATTAAAATTCTCTCTCTGTAAACAAATTAATGCGTAAAAATGTGCTTTTATTTATATTTGTATATTATATGTATTTGATATATCTATCAGTTTTAAAATTCCATTTACCGAATGCTTTTCAGCTTTAAAATATTCTTTTTTCTGTCTCATGTGAAAATTGGCTTTCGGCGGACCTTAAAAACCTTTCCGTTTCCGCGTTAGGCAGATTTCGGCTTATGGAGCACGTATTAATGTTATTTTCAATGGATTCGCCGGGACTTGAAAGTCTTTCCGTGGTAGGCAGATTTCCGGCTTACACAGAGTCCGCCTTAAACACATTTTACAGTATTTTTACTGTCTGAAAAATTGTCACGAAATAGTGATATGTGAAACTCTTAAAGAAAGAAATCAAAATAAACCAGTACATTTTTATAGAGACGTAAAATCAAATTTACTTTATAAACTGACTTAAAAAGGATAAAAAAGAAAAAAAAGTGCTTACTGCTTCAAAGAGGACAGACCTCACAAACTGTGTATTGCAAGGCCAGCGATTAACCGACTGAGCTACAGAAGGTGCGTAAACTTTCCACTAAAAGTTGATCATAAGAAATTAAGCGCACGAATACAGTGGCGAATCTTCGGTGAAATTTCCATAAATGGCGGAAAAATATAGTCCGATTTTTCATGCTTATTATATAACGAATAAGGTTCTTCCAAGAAACAAGCATGGTCTTATTCGGCTCATCTAAAATAGATTCAGATTATATATTAATTTTAATAAGATCGCCCATGTCATTTTCGGAGGGAAAAAAATGTGAATAAAAAAATTAGAGTATCCCCGGAAACAACTGTTATCTTATTATCTTCACATAAAACAGATACATATTATATATCAATTTAAAGGAAATCGCCCGGGCGTTTTCGCGTAATCGAAATTAGGAATTTCTGACATCGTTTTTGCTTTAAAAATGGGTATTTAGATCTTAAAATATACTGCACGTAGAAATCTAAAAATTTCAGAATAGGATTAGACTGCAGATATAAGGCTGTTTTTAAAAAAATCAGAATAATAAGAACTATATTTGCTGAGTTATTGAAAGGCGGCTTTTCGCGTTTTCTTTGAAGTCGAGTTAGGTGTATATATGAGTTCCGCCATCTACGAATTCTACGATACGATACGATACGATTTTAGGCTTAAGGCTGCGTCACTGGAATACTATCGTCTTCCATGATAATCGAAAACTTTGTTGAAAATGCAAATAAAATTGTATTTAGATGGTGATACTAAACATATTTTATCAAAAGTTTGGCAGTGTGACTTGTTGATCGTCATTGAGAAAGCTAAGCTGACTGGAAATTGCCGCCATTTAAATTTAAATGGCATGTTAGAATCAGATGGGGTCCTTCTCCTTTTGGCTATATTATTGAACATCACAGCTTAAATCCATATCAAATTAAAATAAGATGCTGTAAAAGATGTTACGTATCATGCTAACGAACTGTAAACAAAACGTTTTCGGCTGTGTTTAAATACAATCTTGAACAAAAAGCTGATTCGCCGAATTCAACACGTCACCGTAAAACGGACCAATAGCAAATGTTAGTCATGCATTGCTCAAACGGTTTGTGTTAAAAGAGAGCTTCTGTCTGGATTTTGATTTGCTGAATGGATCGGATCTTGTGACCGTAAATTAACCACTGAGAATCGTCGCTGCGATTGTTGCCAAATAGCAAGCTACAAATACAGCCTTTATTTCGCGCTGCGTAAGAGAAATACATATATAGAAGATTCTTGAAAGGTATTTAAAAAGTCATAAATTTCACTAAACTGAGCTACAGTTTTCAAACAGTTTTATTTGGAAGTACACTTTATATTTCAATTAGATGATATAACAATTTAAATTATGCAATATTTAGAGCTAAAGTATCAACTATAAAAATAAGAAGCAGTTTTCGCATCTGTCCTAAAATGACCTACACAATTCTGAGTCCGTAGTGAATTATATAAAACTTTGTCACTAATATAAAAAATTTCCTTACATGAAGATTTATTAACATGGCATCCGAATAACATCAAAACGTACTTTGAACATTCTAACATAGCGCTACGATTCACCGAATTTCTTCTAGATGCCGATCTATGTCCGATTTTTTTTTCTAGTTGCTCTTTTTTCTTGACGCCGCCGTTCAGAAGTATTCATAACTGTGTAACTCATTGTCTTTGGCATTTATGTTTTATGACTACTGGCTTTTAAGTTTCAATACGTTCATATATGCAAAAACTTAAGTATATTAAATTATCTTTTGTAATTTTGTTCACCGCCAAATTGTCGTATTTTATTGAATATAATATTGTTCAGAGAGTGGATTTTTAGAACTTTGTAATGGTATCCACACTCACACCAAACCATCTTGTCAGCAGTAACTTTTATGTTTGATGCCAATTTTACTTGTAAATCCGGTTACGGTATATTAGAAAAATTATTTAATGCCTAACCTCTCTTCGCCGGTCGAGACAATCGCCTGGGGAGCCCAGCTGCTTTAACCCCTTAACCTACAATGACGGGCATAGCCCGTGTACGATGATCGAGCCAAATGTAAATTCTTCTTACCACTAAAATTTCACAGTAAATATAGTTTAATTTAATCGTCGAAATTCCATGATTAAACAAGGCGAAAATCTCTATTAAATTTTAGTGGTAGCTATGGATTTGCCAAACCGTGGAGTTGTTAAAAGTAAATCGTAGGTTAAGGGGTTAAGCAGCGTATACACCGTAGTACAACAGTGCATTTCCCACATAACAGAAAATAAAAAAATAAATACTTTATTATAAATTATACGAAAAAAAATTATAAAATTATCTAAAAAGCGTGTACATAAAGTATTTCTCTAAAAGTTTCTTTCCCTTAATTCAAGCCAAGTCAATGAAAATATTCTCTGGATGTTTTCATTATATTGGCAAAACTAGTATGTGCAGAAAAAGGGAACATAGATTTAAATAATTAAATTCGTTTTGTTAAAAATTGTATGACAATTTCAGGTGGATTGAACGTTTAAGTAAACTTTATATACTTGGTGCCAAATATATGAGGGATAGAATATAAGTCTGGACTTAATTGAGCAAGTTTTGTTAATAGGGATAAGATTACGCATGTATTTTATTCATCATCCGTTTCTGTTGATTTAGAGGAGATAATTCCTTATGTGGTTGACAAAACGAAGTACAAAGAATTTGGTAAAGGGATGTATTTAAATGGATGTATTTTGGTTTATCTGGGACACCATCCACGTTTCAGAAGGCCATAGATAAAATACTGAGACTTTTCTTTGTTAAGAAAGTTTTGATCTATCTGGGCGATATTATCGTCAAGGCAGATACTTTTGAAGAACATATAAAGTTTTTAAGGGAAATCTTTACCCTATTGCGTAATGCAGGTTTAACAGTAAAAGAGGAGAAATGCAAATTTTTAAAGCGGGAAATCCATGGTTCTGGATTTAATCGGCAAGTTCCCCCTGTTATCTGCAAGTGGAATTTTCCCATTAGCGGTCTTTATATAGAATCGTTGATTGTGTGTTTCGCCTGGGTGGTAAAGATTTGAACATTACGGAAATAAAAATATCATCGGAATTTACTAAGTTCCATTTTGTAGAGATATTAGAATGTTTATAATGACATTCTGTAGTAGTTTTACACTGTTTTAGTGACAGTTTATAGTAAAATAATGACATTTCTAGGAGGTGAAAAATGAGGCCATTTTGATTTCAGTATAGTGCATTAAATTAAAAAAAAAATTGGAAAAAGATTCTGCATCTCAATTTTTTAGTGAATTTGATCTTATTTTTGACCGCCGAAATTTAACTCTGCCTGCTCCTCTAAAAATCATCCTGTTTATCGTTATAAAGAAATTATTGTTGTTTGTTAAATTTTTGGTATGGTCTGTTTTAAAATGCACAGCTCTGAACGATATGTAACATTATTACTAATATTTCGAATATATTCTATAAATTTTGTACATTATATTATATGATACCAAAGTTATATATAAAATAATATTTATTAATAATGATATAAAAACAATGTTCTCTGCTTGAAGATTATAAAGAATATTTTTTTTTTTTAATAACAGTATAAATTTTAAAACCAACATGCATTTTGAAAGATCTTGGTGTCTTCGTCCGGTACAAAAGAAGAAGTATTAACAATTTGGGAAAAAGGTAAAATGAATGGATATATGGCCAAAGGTGACCGGTCACTTGCGATTTTAGACGTTTTGTTAAATATCTAGAAAAATACATGAGGAATTAACCTGAAACGCCAGGTGTGTAAACATTATAGTATAGGTCATATATTCCCGCGAAGATTTTTTTTCCCGAAACCACATAGGGGACCGTAAACAAATTGAAAAGAACAAATATATTTTGGATAACCCTGTAAAAATCTATTTAGCCAAAGCGTTCAAACTCGAGATTATTAATAAGTGGTTTATTGTAATATACTGTGTTCATTTTTATGAGGATAGCATGTATACTCGTAGCGCAATTAAAGTTTTTATAAAAACAGTCCCAAATTTTGCCAAGTTTTTTGCTTATAATTTGCAGAGTTCTTAATATACAAAAAAGTTATTTTCAGAAAATATGACACCTAACATTGTACACGATATTCTGCAATCAGAATTAAAATATAATAAAAATTGGATGAAAATGAGCAGGTTTACTAAAAAATATTTCACTACGCATGCGCGAATGCAATCAAAATATAATGTGTATAATGTATTAGCTAAGTATATAGAGCAACTTTGAAAGACTCAAAATCATAGCTTGAAAGTTCTGAAAATTATCGTCGATAGAAATCAGTTGTTCCCAAAAAGAAGCAAAAACATGAGGGGTTGTATCAAATACCTGTTGATTAGTGCCAAGATAGCGTACACAATATTGCACGCACATTGCAATATTTGGATACAACCCCTGATCTTTTTGCTTGTTTTGGGGAACAACGGATTTCGAGCTTATTTTATCGACGATTATTGTCAGAATTTTCAAGCTATGTTTTTGAGACTTTCACAAAAGTTGCTGTATATACTTAGCTAATACATTATGCACATTATATTTTGATTGCATTCGCGCATGCACAGTGAAACATTTTTTAGTAAACCTGCTCATTTTTCATCCAATTTTTATTATTTTTTTAATTCTGATTGCAGGGTATTGTGTACAATGTTGTTTGCCATATTTTCTGAAAAGAACTTTTTTTATGTTAAGAACTCTGCAAAATATAAGCAAAAAACTTGAAGAAATTTGGGACTGTTTTTATAAAAACTTTAATTTCTCTACGAGTATACTACATTCTATCCTCATAAAAATGAACACAGTATATTACAATAAGCCACTTATTAATAAAGTATTAGCAAGTCTTTTTGCATCTGGTGAAGACAGATCATGTTTTTTTAGAAAAGTGTCGTATACTTTTATCAGTATGGCATTTTTTTTTTAAAGTTTCGACAAATGTATGGTCGTTCGGCGATTATACAACAGCATTTGCAACTTTTTACGTGGAAATTGTTTAGCATTTTTTTCTACGGAAATCTATTGTAACATACCTATACATCCATCATCTTCCGTATATTCATATCCAGTAGGACAAGCACACTCAACATAGTTGTAATCCCATAAATAAAATAGACATCTTCCTCCAGTATATTCACATTTAGGCTTTACCTTTTTGCACCTGCCAACGGTAACTGAAAATAAACAAAGATATCAGAGGTTTTTTTTTTAAACAATGGCTTAAAAATGAATTTAACCACTCAATCATTTCCTAAGATATAGATCTAATGCTGGAAGACACACACTTTTAAAATATGCATCTCAACTCGCAGTTTTGAAATTTTCAAATTTCTCATTTTTTAGTAAAAAAGCACACTGTAAAAAAAAAGACACATGTTTCTTAATTTACGAAAATGTACTATGATCACGAACGAAAATATACAATAACCTATTCCGAGTCACTCAAGATTCCGAAAAGCGTTTCTTTATCTTTAGAAACCTCAAAAAAGAGTATTTATCTTTTTATCTACAGTGCATCAATCAGTTACCTCTACACAGAAAATCGGTTTTTTGGATGCTATGAGGTCTCAAGTAAATATTTTCTTGTTCAGCAAACATGTTTAACTGCAAAACATATAGAATTAACACCATTAACATTAACATTAAAATTAACATTTTTCTGTTACAATTGCATGCACAATTTCAGTTATGCAGCTGAAAATATTTAGTTGAGGTGTGATAGCATCTGAAAAACCTATTTTCGGGTAGAGAGAACCGATTAATGCAATGTAAAAGCTGCTCGAAAACGTTTCCAAAAATTACTCGCAGCTAATAAAAATTTATTTTTATAAATTCTTCTTTAAATTTCAGAAAATAAATTGTTTTCTAAAGATAAAGGAACGCTTTTCAGAATATTGAGTGACTTGGAAACAGTTATAGAATATTTTCGTTCGTGATTATAGTCAATTAAGAAATATCTCTTTTTAGAGTGCACTTTCTTTAAAACGTTATAAACTTTTTTACTTTTTATTTCTTACTTTTTTTGCTATTGATAAACAAAGACTATGGATCCTCACGTTTGTGTTTTTTTCATGTCTTTTTTTTTTTTTTTTTTTTTTTTTTTCAAAATTGTTTGTTCTATATTGTGTTTAACACCAGTATTTATAATTTTTGGTTTTACATTGTTTTATAAATTTATTTATTTGAAAAATACCTATTTTATTTTCTTCGTATAGTTTGAGAATTACAATGTTCAATTAAATAAAAATATTTGATGTATAAATTAAGTATAATTAAATATAATTAAACATAGCTAATCAAGCAAAAGAAAAATAACTAGAAGGGAACTGCTGCTTCAAAAATCATATTTTCATAGCGTCATAGAAAGTTTACATATAGCATGCAGAGATTTTGTTTAAAATTTTAATTCCTTTATTTTAGGTTTATCCACAATTCTAGCATAAATGAGGCATTACTTAATACTACTAATTATCACTGTACTGTACTACTAATTTTTTAACAGTGAGATTAAGGCGTGGAAATAAGAAACAAACAAAGTAATAAAAAAACCCATATTTTTTTAGTAATTAGAAAATGTACTTGCAAAAAACCATTAAATTCAATAAGTTTTATCACAAATTTAAAGTTAATTCTTCATGATCAAAAACGTTTCTCGATTTTACTGCCGAAACCATCGGTATAAATTTAAAATTCATAGTATTTTTTAAATACTTAAATTTTAGACGACAATTACAAAAAAACACTACTTTGGCATCGGACGTCTACTTTCTGATGATGAAAAGCATATTTCGACAATTGCATTTGACAAAGTCTCATTATCTAATTATATAAGGTGTCCATAAATGAATGTCCCACTTCAATGGTATGTTAAAAACAGTTTAAATTAGACTATTTAGGGGAGACCGGGGATAGTAGGCACAGCTTTTAATTATTGATTTTTATTAATTTTTTGTTTAAGTTTTTTTTATGAAACTTCAACGGTGCTTTTAAAGAACAGACATTGGGCTATAAACACCCGGAGTTTTGAGTTTGTAGCTTTTGTAGTTTATGTTTAGCAGAAGCCTAAAGTAAAAGGAAAATTGCGCGCCAACCTACCCCGTCACGGGGCAAGTTGCCTATACCTATGGAGTAGGTTGGCACACGCTTTATAAAAATTTAAATGAAACTCAAATAAGACACTCAATTAGGAGAAATCGATTTCATTATTACCAGTAAGTTTAAACAAAGGTATTATCGCCGTACAATGTAAATTCTAAATTATACAGACATAAAAATAATGAATAAAACATTAACATTGAGTAACTTCGATCTTACTCGGTATCATCATCAAAGTTACAGTTAAAAAATCGAGTGTCTCCTTTTGGCAACCCTCGTGTGCCCAAAATCTTGCATTGCAACCACTTTTCTCGGTGTTTGCTGTATTTCAAGCTACCAGCACACACTAGACACCGAGCCAACTTGCACCGTGTTCAATGCGCCTACTAGCCCCATAATAAATTTCTTCACAAAAGGGACACGTAACCATCTAAGCATAAATAATCCAAGTACATCGACTATGGGGTAAGTACAGTTAATCATACACTAAGAAAAACTGCACAAGTTAAATCGCAGTTATTAAGATAAGTATTAGAAATCAGAAAAAGAATGAAGCAACAAAAAATTGCTAGTGAGCGCAAAAAACAGAAAAATCGTAATAGATGTCCACTGCACGTAGATAACGCTGCAAAACTACAATGAGGATTGTAAAAAGCAAGAAGAAAGGTACTCTGTGACTGGTTACGCAATCTACCCACAAACAGGCAATTTATGAGGACTGCGTCTACTTATCCCTGTATCCAACTAGCCCAGGCCTCCCCTACTATAAATCATACATCAAATTGAAGGTATACTAAAATAATTTTCCTTACAAATGTTCCATAGGTGCACCTTTTGTTATACGGCACGCATCCAAGCTGAAGTCCAACTTTTCCAACACTTCGGTTAACATGTCCGGAGTCATGGAAGCAATAGCCTCTTCAATACTGTGTCTCAACTCTGGTAAATAATTAGGTAGCGGCGGAACATAGACACAATATTTTATAAAGCTCCAAAGAAGTTTTTTCCGGTAGTGTATGCTTTTGAATCTTCAGTCCAGCAATAAAGATTTAAGCTCAGTCGTCTTTTTTCGTATGTGGCACTGCAAGCGAGTCAGTAACAAAGCAGTATTCGCACATGCACTTAACTGAAATTGTTTGTGTTACACTTTATTCGTGACCTTGAACCAACACACTACAACCAGTGGCGTAGCCAGGATTTCTTTTCAGGAGGGATCCAGAATTTTTCTCTCTCATTGCCACGTTGAAATTTCTGTAAGCAAAGTTAAAGTGGATATTCACAAGTCGTAATTGGTGTCAAAGGTATTTTTGAATGCAGACATTTATCTCCGGGAGGGATTTCTGCATCTCTGAAAGGGACACTTCGAAGTTAGTTACGGGGGGGGGGGGGGGATAGCAATTCTAGACCATTAATAAGCAAAAAATCCCAAATCTTCCGGGGGGACATTTCAATGCTCCGAGGGGTAAGCTCCCTATGAATTAAACGCTGTAGTGTAATTAATGTAAAAACCGTTTACGATGTCTTTTGCATCATTTTGAATTCGTACAAAAAATACTAACTTACTCATAGTTCTGTAATTGGTTTAAATATCCCGTACAATGGCGAAAAACAAAATTATAATAAATAAGTAGATAAACATTTGCCCTTCAAAACAAGAAATAGCAACGCAATATTACATTAACAATTTATTTAAAATAGCTAGGGTTGAAAGGTTCAATAACAAAAACCGCCATTATTTTGTAAAAACCCAGAAGATCATCAAAACCTTTCAATATCCCTCTGTTCTTTCTCTAACGATCAACGAGACCAAAAATAAAATTAAACCAAGCAAGAAAAAAAGATTGATCTCCTGAAATATTCTTCAGATTTGACATGAGATGTATTATCCCTTTTCATTGGATAGCCAACGTGACAAGGAATGTGTATTGTAAAATGTATTATAAATCAAACTTTAGAAAATGTAAAAACCTTCTTAGAAAATAATTTTTAATTTAATCACGTAAAGCTAAATGTCTGAAGTTACAGTGAAAGTCTTTATTTAATTTTACCTACCTTGGCAACCCGCATTGTCGAAGTATGACGCAGGATAGGGACAGATGCACTCAAGTCCAGAAGTTTCTAATTTGCATGTACCACCAGTTTCAACGCATTCTTTTTTCATTTGTTTACATGTGTCTTCCATAACTAAAATAAAATTGGTAATTTTTTTTTTTCAAATTAACCCAATCTTAAACAATACATAAAAAATAAATTTATCATTAAAACATTTATCGAAAAATACTTACATTTAAATTAGATTAATGTCTATTTTATACACATCAAGTACAATTAATAAATTATGATATTTCTATGTTACCAAAAATTAAAATACATTCACAGTTATATTTTTGTGTCATATTTTTCATATTACATGGTTTTCTATATTTTTCCATATGCTTTCTCAATTTTGTATTGTATCCAAACAGTATGAATTCACCTTTTTAATTTAACCTCACAGGACTTCGCAAAATGCCTCGGAAAATACATATGTTAAAAATATCATTTAGTTATTCGAGTATTCAATTAATTATATGTAACACATGTAACTTTTTGAAATTAAATCTGTTATAATTAATATTCCCGGAAATGTAGAATTCTTATAAGCAGATCATAACTATTTTAAACTCGTAAGAGAAATTTCTTTTGACATTATAATAGCATGAACAGGGATGTATTTATGGTCGTCATTCATATATTACAGGTAATATTTATTCGTGGAAATTATTTCTACAGTTGTATATTCTATAAGAAATGATGTCATTTAAAGTGATTTAGTGACATTAAAGAACGCATCGAAAGATGAAATAAATTACGCATAACTCTGAAAAAGAAATTCTTGTTAGCAAATTAAGAACTTTTTTTTTTATTTTTTTAGGTAAACTGTATTAAATAAAAATGTATTATAACATTTTCCATCTTCAGGCTCATGCGAATCGAAATTTTTCACGTATGCTTTATCGAGGAGAAAGAATATATGCTTATAAGCAGATCACGATCATTTTAAACTTATCTTTAAATTTCTCTTACCGTTATAATAAGTAGTTCTAAGCTTGAAGACTGGTATATTTCTGGTTGTCATTCATATTTACAAGTAATATTTTTTCGTTGGAATTATTCCTACAGTTGTATATTCTTAGAAAATCATGTCAGTTAAAGTGATTTAGCAACAGCAAAGAACGCATGGAAAGATGAAATAAATTACGCATAACTATTCTAGAAAAATTCTAGTTAGTAAATTAAGAAAAAGTTTCATTTTTTAGAGAAAATATATTAAATAACATTGCATTTTAACATTTTCAATCTTCAAGCTCATGCGAATCAAAACTTTTGGCGTATTATTTATGGGGCCGAAATAATATATCCTTATAAGCAGATCACGATCATTTTAAACTCGTAAGAGAAATTTCTCTCGCATTATAATAAGTAGTTCTAAGCTTCAATAGTGATATATTTCTGGCAATCATTCATATATTACAGGTAATATTTACTCGTTTAAATTATTCTGACAGTTGTATATGCTCAAAAAAATCATGTCATTTAAAGTGATTTAGTAACAGTAAAGAACGCATCGAAAAATGAAGTAAATTACGTATAACTCTGGAGAAAAAAAATCTTGTTAGTAAATTAAGAACTTTTTTTTTTCAGAGAAAAAAATATAATTCTTGTTAGTAAATTAAGAACTTTTTTTCATTTTTTAGAGAAAATATATTAAATAAAATTGTATTATAACATTTTCCTTCTTCAAGCTCATACGAATCGAAATTTTTGGCATATGTTTTAACGGGGAGAAAGAATATATTCTTATAAGCAGATTACGATCATTTTAAACTTGTAAGAGAAATTTCTCTTGCCGTTATAGTATAGTAGTTCTAAGCTTGAGCAATGATATATTTCTGGTCGTCATTCATATATATTTATTTGCTGAAATTATTCCTACAATTGTATATTCTCAAAAAATCATGTCATTTAAAGTAATTTAGCAACAGAAGGCATGGAAAGTTGAAATAAATTACGCATAACTCTGGAAAAAAGTAAAATTCTTGTTAGTAAATGGGGATTTTTTTTTATTTTTTAGAGAAAATATATTAAATAAAATTATATTATAACATTTTCATTCTTCAAGCTCATGCGAATGGAAATTTTTAGCGTATGCTTTATGGGGAGAAAGAATATATGCTGATGCGAAATTAAATTAACCGCCAGTTTCAAGCATTTTTTCGTCTCTTTTTTTTTTTCATGTGGTCCCTTCAACTTTTTTCCTGAAGTACTCTGTATTCTATTCTGTATTATTTAAGCTTTTTAATAATCCAAAGTCCAACAACAGTGAAAAAATGTGTGTGTTTTTTTTCACTTTAAATGAAATTATTTATGATAATCAACACGTTACTGTTTATATTTTTTTACATTTCTGATTATTTAGACCTAAAAAAAGTCTCTTTCGAAATCAATTTGGTATTGGATTGGTAAACACTATATCATAGTGCATCTTTTGAATATTTGAAATTTGGTATTTAGAGCCATTTTCGTATCATTTCGCAGATTAATGTATCTGTTGTTCTAATTAATAATAGTATTAGATTACACATATGTAAGAAAATGTAAAATAACGTAATAAAATTTGACAAAATATTGCTATTATACATCTTATTCCCAGTACGTCTGTTAAAAATATTCTTTCGTTATCCGAAAGTATTTATCAATACAAAAACCCTTAACGGGTTAAAAGTTTGTGACGCAGCACTTTATCTTATGCTCTAAGAATTTTAAATATGGAACTTAAAAATAATGATATCAAATTTTGAGTGACGCTATACTATTAATTATAATCTCTCTCTATATTATTTATTTCATCTTTTTATTTTTTTATAATCGCATGTGCAAAAATTATGTTCAATTTAAAAAAATGTATAAAAGTTTATTCATTGATGCTTTAGCATTTACACCTCTCATAAATTCCAAGTATGAGTTTTAAAAGATATATCAAAATTTTAGTGACGCTTTGATGTGGCTTTAAACGATTTGTTTTAAAATTAAATTTAAATTATTTTTTGTTTTGGTTAAGATATATTCACACATCTAAATAATAGTTTTAATTTTCCAATACGCTTTAAATATGTCACTTTCACTGAATTTATATACTGCATTTAAATGTATTTATTTGAATAAATTGATTTATCCTTTGTACAATGCTATTAAAAATTTAAAATAAGATTTACGTAAATAATTTTTTTGCCTCATACTATCCATTTGAATACATTTCACTTAGTTTGGATACAATGACACAAAAAAATTATTTACGTAAATCTTATTTTTAATTTTTAATAGCATTGGACAAAGGATAAATCAATTTATTCAAAAAAATACATTTAAATGCATTATATAAATTCAGTGAAAGTGACATATTTAAAGCATATTGGAAAATTAAAACTATTATTCAGATGTGTGAATATATCTTAACCAAAACAAAAAATAATTTAAATTTAATTTTAAAACAAATCGTTTAAAGCCACATCAAAGCGTCACTAAAATTTTGATATATCTTTTAAAACTCATACTTGGAATTTATGAGAGGTGTAAATGTTAAAGCATCAATGAATAAACTTTTATACATTTTTTTAAATTGAACATAATTTTTGCACATGCGATTATAAAAAAATAAAAAGATAAAATAAATAGTATATAGAGAGATTATAATTAATAGTATAGCGTCACTCAAAATTTGATATCATTATTTTTAAGTTCCATATTTAAAATTCTTAGAGAATAAGATAAAGTACTGCGTCACAAACTTTTAACCCGTTAAGGGTTTTTGTATTGATATCATTACTTTTTTGAGGTTATTGAAAAAATAAATAAAACAATAAACACACACACACACAAAAAATTAAAGACCAATACAAATAATTCATAGTCAGGATTTCCATTCACCTTCAATCTCTCCCCCCTCCCTCCCCGCAAAAAAGGATGACCATACTTCAATTTTAAAGAGCGCCGTACAATGAGATTTTTATAAGAACTCTTTGGTAAGATATGGAAGTAATGTACAACATGCATGTTTAGAGGGTATTTCTGTCGTTTTGTTTCAGAGATATAAAAAGCTATGTTAAATTTTACTATATAAAAAATTTACTTTGTTAAGAAAAATAGCAAGAAATATTACTCTTTAAACCTTTATGTATGTATATATAATAATCATCCCTCACTTATGAAAGTAATTACATACATTTATATTATATCCAAAACTACAAATATCTGCATCTCCCTTTTCTCATTCCTAGTGCAAAAAAATTAAACATTCTTTAATTTTATGTAAAATAATCTTTCACCATCCCTATTTAAAATTCTTTATTAACAATAATAATAAATCATATAAAATAATCCCCTGAGCTCCGAAGATTCCACTTCTGCTTTTGCATCCACTTCTCCAGCTTACCTAAATAATAAAATCTTTCAAAAGTTAGTTTGGAAAAAAAAAATCTGCAACATTTGTTGCTTACTAACATAAATAAATATATAAGCACTAACTTCCCTAACGTACAGTCATGGGAAAAAAAAGTAAACACCCCCTACTAACTCCTCAACACATTACCGTAGAAGAAAGTTACCGGTACCGAACGATTGGAAATAAAGTCTACTTTTAAATGATGTATATGAAATTTGCTTAAGGGGTCATCTACATATTAAAACGAACCATAACTTTGTTTTATTCAATAGCAGTACACAATTCTTACAGCATAAATGAATTCTACATCATTTAATTAGCCTAAAAACAAATTTTTATGCAATTAACTACTATTTTTACTATAAGTTTCCGAGATTTACTATATTTATACTATAAGTTTCCGAGAAATTAATTATTTTAAAACGAGCGTATTTTAAGGGCTGTATCCAAATCGAAGTTCGGTATTCGATTGTTAACCGAGAGAGCCCCCTTCTTGATCAAGGCACCTTAAGCGTCACTCAAGCAGTCAATGAAGTCTGCTAGATTACAGGACATTTCAAAAACCATCATTTTGCTGTTTTTTAAGCATAATTTGAAATCTATTTGGAAGAAAAATGTGAAATTTTGGATTTCCATAAAGCAGGACTTAATAAATCTAAATCCATCAAAAAAATTGTAGGTTACGATTCATAATTTTTTCGAATATTAATTTCATAATTCATATCATAAAATTATAAAAATTGCAAATTCAACGTATTTATGTTTGGGTATATTAGTATTACTGCTACACAAAACATTAGCACATTAGGAGCATAATTTCAGGAGATATGAATAAAAATATGAAAATGTAATTTAACATTAGAAGCACTAAATTTTGGATGTTTATAATTCAAAAACTTATTATTCAAATGACTTGAAATTTGGTGCCTAGGCATAGTTTGAACCGAACATTTGAAATATCTCGTTAAAATTGGGTATTGCCATTGAAAAAAATGAAGTTTGGATTTGTTTTAATATGTAGATCGCCCCCTAAGCATATTTTATATACATCATTTAAAAGTAGACTTTATTTCCAATCGTTCGGTACCAATAACTTTCGTCTACGATAATAATTTGTTAAGGAGTTAGTAGAGGGTGCTTACTTTTTTTCTCCACGACTGTACATTTCACCTCTTCTCCCTCCCCCTACTCCCCAGCATTAAAAAAAATTAAATCTTTATTTTTATACAGAAAATTCTTCTATATAAATTATCCTCCTATTCCTCAAAATTACTGCTTTCCCACTCCAGCCTAGAGATTTCAATCTTTAAAGCTTTTTAGAAAAAATGATCTGCAAAGTCTGTTGCTTAATAATAAAATATATAACCATGTACAGTCGTGGGAAAAAAAAGCAAACACCTCCTACTAACTCCTAAACAAATTATTGTAGACGAAAGTTACTGGTACCGGACGATTGGAAATAAAGTCTACTTTTAAATGGTGTGAATAAAATTTGCTTAGGGGGCCATCTACATATTAAAACGAATTTAAACTTCATTTTTTTCAATGGCAGTACCCAAATTTAACGAGATATTTCCAATCTTCGGTTCAAAATATGCCTAGAAACCAAATTTCAAGTCATTCGAATGATAAGTTTTTCAATTATAGGCATTCAAAATTTAGTACTTCTAATGTTAAATTGCATTTTCATATTTTTATTTATATCTCCTGAAATTATGCTCCTAATGAGCTAATTTTTTGTGTAGCAATAATACTAATATACCCAAACATAAATACGTTGAATGTTCAATTTTTACAATTTTATGATATGAATTATGAAATTAATATTCCAAAAAATTATGAATTGCAACCTACAATTTTTTTGATGGATTTAGATTTATTAAGTCCTGCTTTATGAAAATCCAAAATTTCACATTTTTTCTTTGAAGTGGTTTTCAAATTATGCTTAAGAAACGGCAAAATGATAGTTTAAGGGGCCGTCTATGATAGAAGTGAGTAATTTTTGTAATTTATTCTGCTATCCTGTAATCAAACAGGTTTCATTGACGCTTAAACGTGCCTTGATCAAGAAGGCTGCTCTCTCGGTTAACAATTGAGTTCGGAACTTCAATTTGGATAGAGCCCTTAAGATACGCTCGTTTTAAAATAATTAATTTCTCGAAAACTTATGGCACGAATTGCATAAAAATTTGTTTATAGGCTAATTGAAAGGTGTAGAGTTCATATATGCTGTCAGAATTGTGTACTGCTATTGAAAAAAACAAAGTTATGTTCGTTTTAATATGTAGATGGCCCCTTAAACAAATTTTATATACATAATTTAAAAGTAGACTTTATTTCCAATCGTTCGGTACCAGTAACTGTCTTCTACGATAATTTGTTGAGAAGTTAGTAGGGGGTGTTTACTTTTTTTTTTTCCACGACTGTACACTTTTAATTATTTTTCACACAATCAATTGATGTTATGATAATAGTTGTTCTGAGCGAGTATTGTGTTGGCTGGGCTGTCGTACAGATAGCTCAATTGGAAGTGTACTAGCAATTAAAGCCAAGGGTTATTAAAGTTCACTGTAATTCAAGGTGTTTAACCCCTTCGCGACAAGAGCCTTTTGGTTAATTTTTTACCTTTTACTACAGGTTTTTAAAAACAGAAAATTTTCTGTAATTCAATCACACAAATACTCCGAATAAAGAAGGTAAATTTTACAATTAAAAATAACTGGTGAGAATAATGAAGGGTTGTGAACACCTTAAGTGGCCAAGTATACCGGTCGCTCATCCCCAAGGACTTAAAGATGCTTTTTTGCTATTATAACCTTTAGGATTTATAATATAAAAAAATTTTAATCACTTCTGAGGTAAATAAAGACAGTGTAAAAAAATCAAGATGGCAAAGTTTTGATTGGCAAATTCTAAGATGAATAATTTGTGCTACAGAATGAAAAAAATATAAAGTTGTAATAATGTCCTCTTACAGATACTAATTCTTTAAGGTTTTTGATGTGTGAACTACATATGAATACAGTAGAAGATCTTTATAATGCACACCTTGGGATAAGAAGTTGTGTGTTGAATTTTGCATTATTTAGATCATATTTCATACATCATTAAATTTACCTCGTATACATGGTTTGAATTACATTCCTTGGAACCAGAAATTGTGCAAATTATAAAATTTTACATAATAGGTATAGATCACACACTATTAAATTACCTTAAAGCATGATCCAAATATGCCTGGGCAAAATAATTATAAATAGTGGTAACTCGTTACTGACAGTTTTGGGCAAACTAAATGCATTGTTGGCAAATTTATTCCTTTTTCACTATTTTTAACAATAATGAAATCTTTGCCTTAATTTTGGCAGAACTTTTTTCCATTAAATAAGGCAAAAATTTAGTTTAAAAAAAACTTTTGGAAGGCAGGCATTTTAGTGCTGCAAGAAAAACCTGTCATGAGCTACTACTAATTATAACACCCATTTACAAAAAAATTTAATAAAATAACAATGTTATTATATTAAATATTATAAAAATTTAATATAACTCCAAAATAATGTGTTAAAGACGATAATGCATCAAATTTAGTGTTCCAAGAAATAGCAATATTTGTGAAATACATGTGCTTCGTAACTGCAAAATTCATTGTTTACATATGAGAAATACATTACATTTTCTGCATTAAAATGTTTTGGTGGCAGGCTTTTGTGATTGAACAAGAACTGCTTGCAGGGTGCTTGTAATGATTTTAGAATATAAAATTACGGCTCTTAAACTACTATTAATCCAATACAGTAACAGGGATAAAAAAAATCCTTAAATAGTTCATTTAAAAAAATTATTTGTATTTTCATCAGATATACCGATTATTACTACCATATGTTACATGTAACATATTTATTAGAAAAGTTACAACTATTTTGCTGAAGTTTTGGATTTCCCCTCCCCCTCCCTGACATACTGTCAAATTTCGCGAGGGTTTTTTTTTCTTGTGATGTTCCTCCCCCGACCGAGAATGGGGCGGTTTTTTTATAATCAACTGATTAATTTTGTTTTTCTTTTATTGCTACTTTTTTATGTTAGTGTGGTGATCTTTCAAATGCTATTGCACAACTAGGCGATAAACGCGCTACTCTGTAAGTGGCACGGCAACCCTCCAGTGTACAGGTGGAATTGATAAAAAAGTGTTTTTGTAGTCGGAATATGCGGAATGTTAAAGAATAGTGAATGGTTTAATGAAAGCAGAATAAAAACTTAACATTTAATTTAAGATGCGAGTCAGATTAATATATTAATTGAAATGGTTACTGGGTAATCACTTTATTAGTTTATAAAAAGTCTAATTATCATGACAGCTACAATGCAGCTGCTAATGAAATTTTGTGAAACCAATCTTTTCTAAATAGTAACATGTTCTGAATTGTTCTTATTTATAATAATACTTCATTACCACAAATACCATGTAAGGGAGCTGGCTACTTTTATATTTTTTAAAAGTAAATTATTTAAAGCTTTTTTTTAAGCATATTAACTTTAAAATTAAATAAAAACAAGTATCTTACTTTTGCAAAAAAGCTGTTTTATCTTATTTATCTATAAACTTTAATTACTAAATAAGGAAAAGTATCATGATGAAAATTTTTACTTTTAGGAGCTCAAAACAACCAGTCAGGATAAAATGGTTCACTTTGAGCTAATCGTGATAATTTAAGTATATAAAGTAGAATTTACTATCAGTCAAAAATATGTCCGAGACTGAAGGTCTTGCACCCATGGCTGTAATCAATTAGCCTAAAAGAAATGCTTCAGGGTTTTTTTTTTCTTCTGTTTTTCTTTTGTTACAGAGATAAACGGATATAAGAATTTTTTTTCCCCTTTAGGTTTAATTTTATAAAAATAAAATACTACGATGATTTAATTTTTGAAGCTGAAAAGAGTTATATAAAAAAAATAAACGAAAGATAATCATATTTCGAAAAAGATGTCATTTTAAGTCAATTTTCGTTTATAATGTTATTAGAAACGATTCGCAAATGAATCATTTTATAAACGGGATTGGAAATCTTAATTTTGATTTCGTCATACCTTTTATTTAAATTGTGTGTTCTTTAAAAATGAAAGATTTTGTTTAATTTCTTTAAAAGAAAACTCAAAACACAAAATTAAATTAGTAATCTATCATTTTACATTCACATATCACAAGAAATACCTATGCCACGCATGAATTTTATTTTGTAAGGAAAACAGTTATAAGTATTGTTGAAAATAAAAACAATTCAGAACAAAATACTAATTAGAAAGGATCGGTTGCAAAGAAGGCTGTCTGGATAATTAGAAATTATACTCACTTTCTCCCCTTGGAATACCATTTCAAGATCTTTGATATTTTTTATTTCTTCAGTCAACTTCGCGTATCGCCTAGTGATACATGGCGAAATCTTATGGCGAACGCGATGAATTTTCATTTCGATACGAGAATTTTCGATAAATATCGAATTTCGATATCAGAATTTTTTTTTAAATGTGAAATATTTTCTCCTTAAAAAATGTTTACTTACTATGAATAACAATGAAATAAAATACATATAATTACAAAATACTGCTCCATTTCAAAAAAACAGTCTAAGTATTTTAAAGGACATAATAAACTGTTTTTGTAGTTTAAAAAAAGATTTAATGCCAATATTCAGATTTTTAACTGTGACCTCAACCGCGCAAAACCGATGTGCAACGTTCTGTCTGCTAGCCCATAGAATAACATGTAATCCGCGATCCTAAGAAGTCCAATTTTTCATGCGGATTATATAAAAATTAAGAGTTTTCCTATATACTAGGCTAGTCTTATCCATTTCATCAAAAACAGATTCATTTTATATATTAATGTTTTTAAAAAAATCTAGACCGTTCCGGAGAAAAAAAAAAAGACAAACTTACACCATCGAAATTGCTTTCAAAATGGGTTTACAGATCTGAAAATATACTGCACGCAGAATTGTAAAAAAATTCAGAATAGGATTAGACTGCAGATATAAGACTGTTTTATAAAAATCAGAACAATAGGACCTATATTTGCTGAGTTATTAACAGGCGGCTTTCGCATTTTCTTTGATGTCGAGTTAGCTGTATATATGAGTTCCGCCATCTACGAATTCTACGATACGATACGATACGATTTTAGGCTTAAGGCTGCGTCACTCGGAATACTACCGTCTTCCATGATACGTGCCACTTCTTAAATTTGAAAAATTTAAGTGTAATACTTCAGAAAATACAGAAATCTTATTGTTAGATAATGAAAAATTTATCATCGTTAAGAAAATCTGACCAATTTTTGTTTTCCTTTTATATACCTTGACAACCCGAATTTCCATCATATAACGTGTCGCTAGGACAGATGCACTGAATTCCTGTAGCCTCTGATTTACAAAAACCGCCAGTTTCTAAGCATTGCTTTTTCATTTCTTTACATGTGTTCTCTTCAACTGAAATATAATAGATACAAAAAAAAAAGATTATTTTAAGTTAAAAAATTTTAGTCAACACATAATAAATCTTTTTATTACAAAAATATTTCTCGAAGAATTCATAAATTTAAATTAGTTTTAAGTCCACATTCTATAAATACAAGTGCAACAAATATGTGTCGCATTTTTTATATCGCAAAATATCATAATAATTTAAAAATCATATTTTTATGCTTTTATATTTCATATTATAAGATATTAAAATATTCATATTATAAGGTATTAAGATATATCATATTATGCGATCTTTTTATATTTGTCTATAAATTTTGACTTTTTTATTTTTATTTTAGCTAAACAATATGAAATGGATTGTTCTAAAAAGCCTAATCTTAATCCACACAAATTATTTAGGACATAAATAGATGACATATCAATGAGCTCGAAATTATCAAATTTAGATCTATAGAAATATATTCGCTTAATGATATTTTTTGCAAATTTTACTTTACAACTGAAAATTTGAACTTTATCTCGTATTGATGTGTGAAATTATTTTTTCGAAAATTTATTTAATACTAGCTGATACGCCCGTCGTTGTCCCGGGCCCTGATAAAAATCTTAAATATCCCTAAAATCCAATGTCTGTTAGTTTCACTTTCCACCGCAAGGGGTGTGCACACTGTTCTAAACAAATCTCTATCCGAACGAAACTCCTTTATTGAACCTATCAATGTTATTTGAGTGAGTGTGGACTCAAATAAGAGAAAAATCCCCTGGGGAGCAAATTGGGGTAGGGGGGGGGGGCGAGGGAGTTGCAGGTGAATTTTGACAAACGATTAATTAAGATTATTTTAGTCTTTGGTCAAAAATTTGGACTGCTACTTGAGGTAGAACTTAATTTTAAAATTTGCTGAAATTACTATTCAGAAATAGTGGTAACTGCAATTCGTAAGTTGAATTTAACATAGTGAGAGGTGATAATTAAGATATTAATGTATAATTTGAAATTAATTTCGAAGAGCTATGAGTAATAGGACTTGAGTTATTAAGATATGACTCAGTTAAGCAAAATCAATGAATAGAGAAAAACGGGTAGTGAAATGCAAGTGCTCTTTGACTAATGACAAATTAAGACCACTGGAGTCATTGATTAAATATCTGGACTGGTACCTGAGCCAGGAACCTAATTTAAGAAATTTGCTGGGATTACTATTTGGAATTTGTGGTAACCACTACTTATAAATTAACTTTAAAACTGCGAGAGGTGATAATTAAGATATTAATGTAATTTGGAATTAATTTCAAAGAGATGTGAGTATTGGGAGTTGAGTTATTAAGGTAGGGATCAGTTGAATACCAAGTTGAATACCAAGTTGAAAACCACGTTGAATAAGACAAACTTCGTTGAAATCGGGGCCATAGAACTCGAAATAAGAATGCGTCCTGTGGCGCTGGAAGGTGGCACTAAAATCTTTAGTATTAAATACTTTAGCCCTTGGCAGCGTTTAATATTTAATATCCTTTCATATCCTAAATAAGATAGGGGGTCGGCTTATCTTTTGAAGCCGATTTCTTTTCAGTTCAGTTTTTAATGACTGCTTGTGTCCCTGGTGTTTTTGTTTTTTTTTGTTTTTTTTTTTGTTTGTTTTTTTTTGTTTTTTTGGAATTTTTGTACTGCCGCTGTCAGATTTTTGCAAAAGTTAAGAAAAATTACAGACCGAATTATAAAAAATTGGTTATTCGGATGTAAAAAAAAAAAAAATCTATACTTCCGCTGAAATTTTCAAATTGATATCTCGATTAATTTTAGCCAATTAGTGAAAATTGCCATTGTCTCTCATTTTCATATGAAAGTCAAATACAGCAGATGCACCATCTTTTGCTGTTTCAGGAAAAAAGTGCTTTTTCACGAGTATTTTAATGAATTTTAATTAATATCTGGATTAACTACGGACTGATTTTTACGAAATAAACATTACTATTGAAAAGAGGAAAAATTTTACTAGATTGGATTAAAAAATTGAAACTGGACTATAGATTGCTAAAATTCAAAAAGCGGAGAGAACAAAATTTACTATATTAGGCTAAAAGTTAGAAACCGAAGTGCTTTGACCAAATAAATTACTGCGAAACTTGAAAAATCGCTAAAAATCGTATTGAAAATAGCTAAAAATTACATTGAAAATCGCTAAAAATCAAAAATTGCGAAGAAGAAAATTTACTGTAGTAGGATAAAAATTTTATACCAAATTGCTTTTCCGAATGTCAAAAAATAGCCGTGGGCCTCGAAAAAACGCTAAAAATTGCATTGGAAATCGTTAATTATTCAAAAACAGCTGGAGAAAAATGTACTTTAATGGGGAAAAAGATTGAAATCTAAAATCTTTCATAAATGACAAAAAATCGGCTCTGTAAAAAAAAACCTCGAAAAAAAGAGAAATATCGCATCAAAAATCGCTAAAATTAAAAACTCGTACAGGACCAAATTTACTACAATTTTGAAAATGAATTATTTTTTAATATGTCAAAAAATTGCTGCGGTACTTGAAAAATTGATAAAAATCACTCTGAAAATTGTATTAAAAATTACTAAAATTAAAAAATCGTAGATGACAAAATTTATTATATTAGGCTAAATGTTTGATACCATTTTCCTTTTCCTAATGTCAAAAAATCCCCGTGGGACTCGAAAAATCGCATGGAAAAATGCATTAAAAATAGCTAAATATTAAAAAATCGCAGGGATCAAAATTTATTCTAATGGGGTAAAACATTGTAGTCAGAAATCTTTCATGGATGACCAAAAATCTACGTGGAACGTAAAAAATCTCGAAAAATCGCTGCAACTCGCATTAAACATCTCTGAAATTTAAAAATCGTAGATGGCAAAATTTACAATTTCAGGCTAAAAATTTGAAACCAAATTCCGTTAAAGAATTTCAAAAAATCGTCGCAAAATAGAAAAAAATAGTAAAAATCGGATAAAAAATTCGTGAAAAATTCAAGAATCTCTATGCTAATTCCAAATAAACTTTACTAAAAAGAGGACAAAATTTACTACGTTGTAATAAAAAATTAAAACTGGATTATTTTTATTCAAGTAGAAAAATCGCCTCGTAACGGGAAAAAGCACTAAAAATCGCATAAAAAACTAAATTAAAAAATCCATAATCAGACTTCGAGGTACAAAACTTCATATATAGACGATCCTTCCCCCAAATTTTGTAGCTCTACATGCAGCGGTCTCTTCAGAACACCGTCAACACTCTCACACACAAACTTCTTTCCTTATTACCAGAGATTGTGTTGCCATTGTACACTGTTAAAAATCTCTAGCGTTTGCTGCAGTCACTCCACCGCTTTTATAGAAAACGATTACTTGACTATAATATGGAGCATTCTCATTGGTCAGAATAGAGAACTATTTATATAGGATCTAAGTCTTTGTGTGTCCCTCACAATTCCGGTTGGACCGCCTCATTCATTGCAGTCAAGTTAGGATTCCTATGGAGAAATCGGTATGAACTTCAACAATTAGTAATTGTTGAAAAGAACTAATAACAGCCACAATAGGTTACCACAATAAAGAGTCCCGTAAGGCATGGTGACGTCACGGCGACGTCGTTGTGAAGTCACACTGTGATTTTCAGACCGTCGATGTGACGTCACGTGACGTCGATGTGACGTCATAGTGACTAGAATGCGAGGTCGTTATGGCCGTTTTAGAGGTCGTTTGTGACGTCACATTGTGACCACTGTGAAGTCACGGTGTGACAAATTTGTGAAAAGTGTGTCATTTGTGACTATTTTGGCATTAACTTTGTGACGAACCTGTGACGACAGCGACAATGCTTTGACGTCACACTGTGACTAATTTGTGAAATATGTGTCATTTGTGACGAACTTGTCATAAACAATGTGATGATTTCAAATGAAAATCAAATTTGAAATTAATTGCTGAAAAGGGCAAAGGCCAACATAGAGAAAAAGATTCCAAGCCGGGACTCGAATTCGGGCCATCAGTGTAGCGCACTGACATTCTACCACTAAACCACATGGAACGAGACTCAGCCTGGAAAATTTCTTACTAGTACATGTTGGCAAGGCTACAAACGCAGCACAAGATGGAATATTTATCGTTAGCCGCCAACATCGGGTAAACACGAAACTTAATTAAATCCAGCATCGATTCAAACTATATAAATACTTGGAAATTTTTCCATAGAGAACCATTCGCCTTGCATACAATATTTCAAATGAAAATCAAATTTCAAATTAATTACTAAAAATGCAATTTTAATTTGAAATTTGATTTTCATTTGAAATATTGTAGGCAAGGCGAATGTTTCTCTCTGGAAAAATTTCCAAGTATTCATATAGTTTGAATCGCTGCTGGATTTAATTAAGTTTCGTGTTTGCCCCACTGTCGGTGGCTCATGATAAATATTCCATCTTGTGCTGCGTTTGTAGCCTTGCCAACGTGTAATAGTAAGACATTTTCCAGGCTGGGTCTCGTTCCATGTGGTTTAGTCGGTAGAATGTCAGTGGGCTATACTGATGGCCCGGATTCAAGTACCGTTATGGAATTTTTTTCACTATGTTGGCTTTTGCGCCTTTTAAGCAATCAATTTGAAATTTGATTTCCATTTGAAATATTGTTTGCAAGGCGAATGTTTCTCTCTGGAAAAATTTCCAAGCATTAATACTGTGATGATTCTTGTTATAAACACTGTGATGAATTTTAAAATAAAGTTTTGTTTGAAATATACAATATTATCTTTTTACCGTACTTTTTAGCAAAGTATCGCTATTTTGGAGTCCTATTCTTCTAAAATACTTTTAATTTTTACACGGAAAAAAACAATGCTTATCAACTGGCATACTTTTTTATTAAGTTTTAAGCTTGATCTTGAGTTCAAGCTTTATATTAAGAATGTGTAAGTTTTTATGTGTTGTGATTTGTTATTATTTTATTAAATACGAACATGGAGTCTAACGGATATCAATACATTTCCTATTTAAAGAAGAATAAGTTAGCCATATTTATTTAATTTTTTTATTCCCGTGTATATTGTATTTTGTTAATATGAGCTAAATAGATTTGGTATGATTTATAGGAAATGACTGATCTGGGAAATAGAAAAAACAAGTAAGAAAAATCATGCGTTAAGAATAGATTATAAAGCACTTTCCAACGCTTCCTGAATACTTTAACTAGACATCTAATTTAAGGAAATAACGTAAATAAGATAACTAAGTAAATATTTTAGAAAACGCATAAAAAATTTGAAAAACTGATTTCAGCAGTTACCGTCCATAGCCAAATATGTTTTCCAATTCTTTTGAATAGCCCTGTATTTAATCTGTAGGTTGATATATACTAGTATATACTGTGAAAATTTAGTTTAGCAAGAAAACGCATAACAGGTTGAAATTCTCATTCAGCAATTTATACTAATATATGAAAACATACTTGAATACTTTTGTATAACCCTGTAGTTTACCTAGAATCTTTATTACACGCCACTATTTAGTTAAAATTTAATTCAAATTAAAACACTCTTAAAACTGCTGAAATCACATTTCCAGAAATTATAATTTATAGACGGCCGTATATCCATTTCCTTGCGTGACCCTGTGTATCATTTTATCCATATTCTACAAACATTTCTTAGTAAATTAAATGCAGTTCAACATAAAAATTCGTAACTCATCTAAAAAACACCTTTAAGCAATTTGCGCCCATACCCCTTAACTCTTACGTATACTTTTGTGTAGCCCTGTATATGAATTATAGCTTTTATATACACCATATACTATGCATAAATATAGTGAATCATAAAAGCACATATTATAATTAAAAATGCATTTCCAGCAATTATCGCTAATGAGCAGTACAATATCAACTTTTATAAATATCATAAATTATAAATATTTTTTTATAAATATTATAAATATCAAATTTTAAAAATTATAGTAAAGCAGTTTAATCTATAAACTTGTTATCAGGCATGAAAAACACTTTATTTCAATGCTTAATTGTCATATTTTATTTTTTAATGCGAAGTATCGAACGTGTATCGAAAACGTAGAAAATGAGTTTACAATCGAAGAAAATTTAATAACTGATTCTGAATGTCTACAATTAAATGTTTGATTAAAATCACGAACAGCAAAAACGTACTTACATACAATTTAAAAAAATAAATATACCAATTTGAAAAACACTAAATAATTAGTATTTATAATTGTACTATTAAACAACAACAAAGTACAATAGATGAATTAAATGTATTATTAGATTTAACAATTTCTCAAAAATCTCTCCATATGTTACAAGGAATTCCTATTATTTTATAATTTTGGCAAATGTTAAATCTGAAAACATTGATATGAAGATTTAGGATTTTAAATAATAATTTAAAATATTAGCAATGAAAAAAAGTCTTTCAAAAGTTTCACTACTATAGTATGTAAAACGACATTTCCCATTCAGTATAATGTTAATTTCTAATCTGAAAAACAATCCCAGATCAGTCTCTTTCTATAGGTATAATATAAAACTATTTAACTCATTTCACCAAATACACAAAACAGGAATAAACAATTTAAATTAAATAAGACTTACTTTTTGAGCTCCATAAATTAATTTTTAATATCCGTGTGTATCCGAAAATGGCAACGTCTTTTTCTTCCATTAAAAAAAGCACACGCAAAAGCTTACATTTTAGACTAGTAACTTACCGCATCTGTTAGAACAAAAAGTTCTCTGTTTACCCTGCGGTGTCGTGGCAGACGATTTGGGGCAGGTGTTAATTTATTTGCTTTTGTATAAACATATTTGGAACTTACATGTGCAATCATTTTATGAGACTGTCTGTATTTAGATTTTTGTATTTGAAGAATTTTCCAATGTATTTTACCTTTTCTTTTTATAAGTTTTAATCCCCCCCCCTCCCTTTTTCTAAGTAAAGATTGTTTCACACATAATAAATACAAAATATCTTCCTAAAAAATAAAAAGATATAAATAAATATCGAGGATAAAAAAGATTTTCTTTGTCAATCGTCATTCTTTTCATGTTAATTTCCTGTAGAATAAAACAATTCGTAAAATAACTTTTTTTTAGAGTCATATCTCTAAAACACAAATTTGAAATACGAATAATAAATTATATCATGGGTTTTGCATAAATTTTGTATATTTTGTTTTATTCGGAAAATGCTAATGTTATTTTAGAAGTCTGAAAGAAGTAGAATTTTTAAAAAAATAGTTACTTAAAATAGGTACTCTAACAGGAAAAAATATGACTTGAATGCAAATTATAAAGCAAGAAATGTATGCATGACTAAACTCTGAAGACTCTTTCTACGTGCTCATTAAAAGCTGCAGACTTAACTATAATAGAATTTTTTTAGTTTCAAGACACAAAAGTGTTTCGAATACCAGTGGTCGGTAAAAATAAATTAAAAATTTTCCTTTCTGCAAATTAAATATGTAAAGATTTTTGAAGTTCCAGATTACAGATGATAATAAGATGATAAGAGATGACGTAAACACGTGTAACTTGCTTAAAGTCAAGTGAATGAGACATTTACGATCAACCGTTATATGCAATTAATCTTATACTTTAGCGATAAATTTTTGGTCGACGGGATAACTCAGTAGTACCAAAAATACATATATAACTGCTATTCAAAAACGAGGTTTTCGCCAAATTTTCGTTAAAAAAAAATTAAAAAATTAAAAAAAAAAAATCACGCCAAACCTGCCGTATATGACATCTGGCCGAATATTAAATAATGCAACAAACCATGACATTTTATTTGAACTTCAAATCATTGTTTTAATTTACCACTCGAAAAAAAAAATGCTAACTGGCAAGTTGAAAAAAAGCTATTGGCTAGATTTGCACCCGGCTAGCGTAACAGTACCAAGAATTCTTTGCCACCATAACAACTTCTATGTAGTTTTATTCGAAAAAAAAAATTTGATTTTTTAATCAAAATGGAAAACTTTTGGCAAAGATGTCATATACTGGCCCATATGAACGCCCATATTGGCGAAATTTCTTTCTGACGCCAATGTCATATACGCAACGGGTACTTAACTGGCGCCAAAGTATCGTTATTTTGCTTGATATGGTAAGCCGGATGTTGTTTCTATGCTGTTGACGCTTTCCCCAAATTAGCGTCGGAAAAAAATCGCGCCAATATGGGGTATGATGTATGTGACATCTGAGCCAAACTTTCATACGAAAGGCGAAAGTATCAGACCGTATCTGTTTATGGCAGTTGATGACTTGAACTATTATAATATAGATGAAATGATGGCGATATAATAATATTTGACAACTTATCACCTGTGCCTGGCTAACATTAAAGTACCAAAATGGCACCTAGAGTATAAAAAACGAACTGGTCTGCCCTGAACTGTTGATGATAGTCACATGACTTAGGCTATTATTATAGAGATTGTTTTAAAATACCGGGAGACAAAGACTCTGTATACTTAATTCATTTTGTTTTAGCTTCTTTTCAAATGTTTAACTGGTCCTCTTTAATCAAAAACGAAAACAACCACTGGATGTCTTAACAACAACTGATTCGGCCTTAAATTTTTGCAATCAAAGGGAATTGAATGGAAACCCGTTTACAGGGAGATCTGCATAGCTTTTTTCAGTATAATTCAATCTTCTCCAACATTTTTTAAACCCATCAGATTAGCGTGTTTTTAGATTCTGCGGTGTCTGAATGGGGTTTGTCGAGCGTAGCTTGCAGGGGGCGGAGCCCCCTAGTCTATATATATTTATATCTGTCTGATTTGTAGCATGCAGTATCCCTCGTATTTATGAACCGACTTGGATATGTCTGAGATTGTGTGCAAGACTTACAAAAGTCTCGGCCGATTTCGTTAACCAACTTCATCCGCCATCTTGTTTCGAAATGGCGACCATTTACATATTTTTAAACTTTAAACTTTAAAAAGATTTCTTTAAATACTTTTCTTAAAAGACTTAACTCACCTTTACAGCCAGTTTTTTCATCGTAAATTATACTTTCTGGACATTTGCATTTAGCTGTATTTGTTTCACGATCTGCTAAGCATGTTCCTCCAGTTGATTCACAAATTGGTGTTTCACGTTTACACAAATCGTCATTAACTGCAAAATAAATAACATATATTACTGCGAAGATAGAATTGCATTTAGTCAGAAATTTTATTTTTAAAAATAAATTTAGAAACAAATATTGTGAATAGTTCTGTGAATTTTCTTTTAATGTTCAATTTTATAAATCTAAATTTATCTTAGAGTTTAGAAAATCATAAAACGGTTCGGCGTAAATGTATAGTACATGATTCTGAATGTTTTTTGAGTAAACGATAAATATGATAATTTCGAATATTGAAAAACTGAAGACAGGAACTAATAATTCTGCTCGTGAGGTTTCTTAAATTTTGGTTTTCAGTTAAATATTTCTTAATGAAATAAAATAATAACTTATAATATATTTGGCAAAGATATCGAGACAAACATGAGATTTTCTATACAAAATTTACAAAATATTCATAATATCCTTTTCTTGTAGTGACTTGTTTCAGTTAATCGTGCATATTTATGTGGGCTTTTTCCAGTTAAAAATAATATATCATGACTATATGTTTATATGTTTTTTCTCTTAATTACATTCAATTATCAGCTGTGTATTTATTGTTGTATTTTTGAGATTGTAAAAGTTGAACGAATAAAATTCAGAGGACATCACTTAGAATTACTTCTTATAACAATTAACACATTTAAAATCAATTAATTCTTAAATTGCGACGAACAATTTTAGTTTATGAATAAATACAAATATATATTTATCCGTTTATTAAATGTTGCTGAATTAATTACCAGCTGACATAAACACAAGAACAAAAGCACACACATAAGAACAAAAGTAAAATATGATCACCATCACAGCCTCTCTCTTTACTGTAAATAAGGCTTCCTTTACAATCGCATTTTATATTATTTGTCGCTTTTTCAACAGAGCAGAATCCGTTGGTTGATCTGCATTTTGCATGTTCATTGTCACACAAATCGTCAGGAACTGAAATAAAGGCAATTTTTCAACTCTCATTTAAAACTAAAATATAGTATTATGAACTAAAAATCCTGTGGTGTAAAAATATACATATACAGTGATCTCTCACTTATGCGCGGGTGACCGGGACAGTGACAAAATCGCGCATAAGTGAGAGTCGTGCATAAGTGAAACACCACAAAAGGGAGCTTGAAAGTAAAACATCAAACAGTGTACACATATTGTTAATTAATACTATGTATATGTTACTGATAAATGTAAATAAGATTAGTTTCATAATGCAAATTCGTGTATAACTTCCATTAATTATATTTTAAGAACGTTTAAGAAAATTCAAATGCTTACATACTCAAATTTCGTTTTACTGCTGTTTATTTCTCAAAAAATAAGTTAGAATTGAGGATTGTTTTTGTTTTCGGGATTTAAAAAAAAAGTCTTTTCTAGTTCATCAAGACGTGAAAACGTTCCTTCACTTCCGGAATTGAGCTGAAAATAGCCACGCAGAGTTTTTAATGCTTCTAATGCTACTGTGTAAGTTGAAGGAACTTTTGCCGCATCTTCTTCATCATCGTCCTCTGTATCTTTGTCGCCACCATTTATTTCAGCTTTAATGTCTCCGATTTCCTGCAATACAGCTGTGATTAAATTTTCATCTGCATCAACCAATTCGTTGAAAGTACACATAGCGAGTCCACCAGATACAATATGCCGATTTTCTTCGTTCATCCATTTTCACAATTTTCACTTTCATATTCGGGCTCCTCACATTCATTTTCTGTTGGAAACGAAAACCCTTCTTTCTTACATCAGCTTCTAATATACTTGTACGTGATGTTTCTCCATGATGAGCGCAACATATGAATTGCATCAAGGGTAGTAATAGTTGGTTGAAATTTGTTAGATAATTGCTCTTTTGTTTCAAGAACATTCCACCAAATGGCAGCATCAGACAATCCTCTTTGTTGTTCTACTGGCACAGACACCTCAGAACAGTTAGTGTTTTCTCCCTCCCTTATAGCAGTTGGCAGCAAAATGCAGCTGGATTAAAAGTCCAATAATATTCCAAAGGAATAATAATATTATCTATTAAAAAACTGCAACAAACCATAGTTCAAAGTATTTCTTTATATTTGTGTTTGTAAATAGTCTCAAGAATACTCATCTGTTTTGTTTTATTGTGAAGTGTGATCAGTATTGTGCCCAGCATATTATTCTAGTGTATTTAATCTTCAAATATATGTTTTTGTTCATCCTAAGAAGAATATATTTCTACTGAATAATACATCAAAACATAAAGGTAAAACTTTTAACTTTTTTATTGTTTACTATTGAGGAATTTCGTATTCATGCCTTCCATATGGAATAACATTCCAACAAAATTTCGTTGCAGGTTTTATTTCTGACGCAGCTAGAAATCGATGGGTTAAAATTTTTCTGTAGTTCACCTTCACACAACCAATGGCACTCAGATCCAAAGGTGCTCGTACAATGTGCAGGAAAAACACAACTTTCGTGTTATTGAAATATGGAAAATCTGGTGGGTAAGCAAGATATTGATTCATGAATAAGAGAACTTTCGGTTTATCTTTCTTCCATTTTCCTGTCGAATTTATCAAGGCACTCCAAGAAATTGTGTGACGTCATCCACGCCGTTTTGTTGTCAGTGTAGTCGCAATGAAGTTCTTAAAACATCGAGGTCTATTTGATCTACCAGCGACCAATGTCGGGATGTTTTCCGAACAATCAGCGTTGCAACACAGCAAGACAGTTAGTCTTTCTTTACTTTTTTTTCCAACATGGCATGGTCCTCTGTTCAATGGTAAAGTTCTGTCGGGCAACATTTTATAAAAAAAAGTCCAATTTCGTCACAATTGTTGATATTTTGGGGTTCGTATCAGTTTACTAAATTAGCCAAGTCTTCTTTCCAATTGCTAGCCTTACCTATTTTTCAATCCATCCATGTGACGCAGAAAAGTTTTCCATTTCAAAACACTTCGACAATTGTAAGGCCTTCTCCCTTTGAATCTCACCAGGCATGTTCCAGGAGAGAGTTTCTTTAACGCATTGAAACAAAACTTTCTTAAATTCTTCGAACTTTCCGCCTTGAATTCCGCTTCTTTTCTCGACTGAATATACATTCTCGATGAGCTACTATTATTGCCTTCCGATTTTTTAAAATCCCTCTGAATGTCGATTCTGGGGCATTAAAATGATCCGACAAAGCTTTCTTTTGGGATGCAAGGATTTACTTCCTTTCTTTCTGAATAAGATCCATTTTAACCGAAAGCGACAATTTCGTTCTTTTCGTCATTTTAAAAAGTAACCATCTCACCAAGATTCCAACGATGTTTTTTCCCTTATTAATCAATGCCACGTGTTACATACTGTACTAACCTCTCTAATTCGCTGCGAATTTTACTGATGTCAATCACAAGATACAGCCCCCCCCCCAGGTATACTCCTAAGTAAGGTAGAGGAATGTATTCCTGGAATCTGAACAATAGGGAAAAGGCGAGGGAATGCATTCCTAAAAGCACAACAAAAATTTTAAAATTCTTAAAACTTTTTGAAATGCGCATAAGTGAGAGGTGGTATTTCAGTGCGGCGCATAAATGAATAAAAGTTAGCATTAGTTTTCCTATATGACTGGCCGGGACCGCGATAAAATGCGCATAAGTTAAAAACGAGGTTTAAAGAGAGCGCGCATAAGTGAGAGATCACTGTATTTATTTATTTTTTTTTTTCTCAATTTTTATTTTGTACTTCATTTTTTGTATTGACTATTAAACATAATCTTTTAAACATTGTCTATTAAGCATTGTCTTCACCTTTAACAGATTCTTTTTTATTGAAAGGCATTTTAAATAAATTTTGCATAGTTAAAAAATGTAACTTTTTGCATAATAAGCTCTGACAAAATTATATATTTTTTAACTCTGCAAAAAGAATCGGTAAAATTAGCATTCATTGTTTCGTAACAGGAAGAATCAGTTTTGTATTTGAAAAGTACATCTACGTTTCATATGTATGTCTTATTGTATTTTCTTTCAGTAACCAAATTCATTGAAAATATCAATTTTCACGAGACTACACTATTAAAGGTCAGACGTTATCGCCGAGCGTGTTTGCTGCACAAGCCCAATTAAAAGAATATACGTTCCTATTTTTTCAATAAAACTTTCAGGACTTGTTATAATTTAATAAGTTATAATTAAGCAAATATCTAAGAACCAAAATTAATGAAAAAAATATTAGAAACTATATTTATTGGATGACTTGAATATAAATAATCTATCAAGATTTCAATATAATTTTCTTGTTTCTTTTTCGCAAGCCCCGCTACCAACAACGTGAAGGTATAAAGGTACAACATAAAGGTATTCTAATAAATGCATATCTCGAAAACCTAACGCATGGAGATATTACATGTTAGCAATACATGTTAGCAACAATCATTTATTTGTTTTATTTAACGAATCTTATCCATCCAAATATGATAAATGTGAACTAATTTGTGAACGTTTGAGTCAAGTTAATTCAAAACGAATTAATTAATGAAAAATTTCTTTATTTTCATGGAGAATCAATTCACATTTTTCCATTAATATTTAACCTTCTCCTTTACCTAGTTGCCAAAAAATAAAAATACTGGATTAATACTTTCTCACCAATAATCAATTTCCAATTGAAATAATTACACGTAACAGAGAAAATGAAATAACTAGAGAACAGGAATTCTGTTTTTTCAGAATTTAGTGTCGCCCCCGGTATTTCCATTACTTCATTTTCTTCTTATGGACTGGTGGTTTCTATTATTATGAAACAGCCATTATAAATGAAGCGTTAGGTGAAGATGAAAGAGCAGTCGTAAAAAGTTAGAACTCTGATTTTCTGGTCAATGTGCGATGTTTGAAAATGTGCGATGTATAGAAATTTTTAAAAATGCTATAGAGTATTTAATTGTACAATGATACATCTACTTTGTTTATTGCTAGCGTCTGTAAGCTAACGTTATTTTTTGGACACAAAATAAGCTGGGAGAAAGAAATAGCATACCGTACCGGAGGCTAAAAAAAGAAGAAGAAAAAAAGAAGAAAATGACGGCATATCCTAATTATATTATAAATGTAATAGTGTGTCTAAATGTTTGAGTCAAGTTAACGTCAAAACGAATGAATTAATGTCTTTGTATCTTTGCATATAAATGGATTATAACCCGAAATACTTAGTGTATGCTTTATATATTTCAGTCAAATATTTGTCTTAATAATTCAAAATTTCATCATTTTCATATAGAATCAATTGACGCTTTTTCGATAATATTTAAGTCTTCTTTATCTCGTTGCAAAAAAAAAAAATGAAAATACTAGAATAATAATGAATCTCACGAATAATGAATTTCCAATTGAAATAATTTTACGTGAAAAAGGAAATGAAATAAAAAAAAATCCCTGCCGGCTCGGGCCTACAGGCGGAGGTAGATTTCGAAGTTAAGTACTAAATTCACCAACAAAACTTACATCAAGATTAGAGATAAACCCAGTTCCTTCACTAAGAATGAGGTCTATGGGAGCTAAACATTTTGTGAAAATTTCAATATACACGAATACACACACGCATGTATGTAGAATAGGTTTAAAAATAGCTAAAGCAAATTCAGAGAACCCCAAAGTGTTAAAATATGTTAATATTTCCATAGTCCGGTTTTTATCATGTTTTAATAAGTTTTTTCAAACTCACATGACGTTACCTATTCACCTGCTGAGGTCCATTATATTTCCAATACGACGCAATGTTTATTTATTTTTTTTTTAATTCGTCAAACTACTTATTTCATTTTGAGTTTTCATGCTCTAGAAAACTTATGACGTAATATTCAATTTGTTTTCTTGCTCTAGAAAACTTATGACGTAATATTCAATTTGTTTTCAATTCGTCAAACTGTTTACTTAATTTAATTTTTCACGTGAAATCTTGCAATAGAAAAGCAATTGTTGTGGTGAGAATTTTACTGCTTTTTTTTTAATTGTTGGCAACTGCTATAACAAAAAATTAAACAAAAACATAATTTTAAGAACAAATTAAAAAAACAAAATTTATTTCCTACATTGTTTAAGCCCAAGAAGGGACAGATATTAAGTTATTTCATTCAATTAGCTCTACATTTAATGTTAAAATTTTGTAACAAATTAGTTAAGCCAATTGAAGATTAAAAAATAAAAATAAAATTCATACAATATGATACTTAAAACACCCTAAAAAATTAGATTCCGTTCAAATGAAATCGAAATAAATCTTAGAATTCTTCCATTTTTAAATAAAAATATTTGTATTGCAGATTTTGTAGTATGTTTATGACAATTGTGCATAAAACGATAAGATGCATGCAAAATACAAACCTTTAAAAAAGTCTAAGATTTATTTCGATTTCATCTGAACGGAATCTAATTTTTTAGGGTGTTTTAAGTATCATATTGTATGAATTTTATTTTTATTTTTTAATCTTCAATTGGCTTAACTAATTTGTTACAAAATTTTAACATTAAATGTAGAACTAATTGAATGAAATAATTTAATATCTGTCCCTTCTTGCGCTTAAACAATGTAGGAAATAAATTTTGTTTTTTTTAATTTGTTCTTAAAATTATGTTTTTGTTTAATATGTCAAGTTTTTTAATAACTAATGAACTCAGACGAACGCATTTCAAAATTAATAGAGAGTATCATCATCAGACTTTGATGTATGCGGTATTGCATCACAATGTGGGATGCAGTTTACCAATGTGTAATTCAAAATGTTTCACCACTGTAGTAATGCAGGTTGCGGTAGTTTGGACAAAAACTTCTAATCTGAAAGTAAAAAAATCTATAATCAAAACATAAAAAATTAACTTCACTTAAATTTAGATACCCTATTTCCCACTCAGGAACGCTATGATTGTAAATGTAAATTGTGTTGAATCCTTACTGCTAATATTTAGCAATATTATAGCTGTGACACAGTAAAAAATAAAAAATAAAAGTTTTACTTAAATTTTTAAACCTCATTCTCTCCCAAAGGGGGATCTAAACACATCCGAAAATTATTACCTAAGTTTAACTTGGGGTATAAATAGTTCTCATATCGGAAAAAAAAATACATTTTAAAATTTAAGTTACGTAATTCCCCACGAAGTTCTCTACCTGCGTAAAAATAGCTATCCACAAGAAACTTTTTACTAAAATATAAACTTGACCAAAGCAAAAACTTATTCTGAAAATATCCTTTTTATTTCCACTATGACGTCATATTCACCTTTTTAATTTTTGAAAAAAAAAAACTAGCTCAATTTAATATTTCACGTGAAAATCTTTCAACTAAAAAGAAATAAATTATTATTACGGCTTTTGAAATTTTTGCAACAATGAAGAAAAAATGTTATATTTTCTATGAAAAATGTCCGTTGATTTTCAATGGAAAAAGCGAAAATTGAAATTATTAAGAAAAATATTTAAATAATCTAAAAAAAATTGACCCATGTTTCTCTCTCGGTTGTAATTCATCCATATGCAAAGGCATTTTACCATTCGCTTTGACCCTGACGTTAGGCAAACGTTTTTACACTTTAAATTTATAATATCACTAGCCGCCTTCGCCCGCTACGCTGGTCAGTTTTTCTAAAGAAATCTTGAATGAAACAAAATATATCTGTGAATTTGATCATGCATTTTAAAGCAATATGGACATTTACCTGGTGTATCCAACCGAATTGCTGAAGGCAATATGAATGTCATTACGCTATTATATCTTTTATTGAGTCATACAAAATTTAGACTGTTAAGGACCAATTTCTTTACTTGATCTGTTAGTTTAGGATTCGGTTAAGAACAATAGAACAATATGTAACATACTAAAAGCGTTCATGAAAAATTATCAATGCAAGTCTCATCAGAATCTGTTAATTGGACTTGTTGAAAAGGCTGATCGTTCATAATAATTGGGTTCGCCTGATTCTAGAACTTTCATCTATAATTCTACAATCAAGCAACCTAACAACCAAGCAACAGCAAATAATATGAGCTTTATACTAAAACATTCACTGAAAAATTAACTAACCGATCAAGTTGCATCGAAATCCACTTAGCAGAATCTTTTAAACTGGAAAATATACCAAAATCTTCCCTAAAAATGATCTAATTAACAGTTTAAATCCCATAAAAATTCATTCAGTGAAACCTTTAAAAAAAGCAAATCTTTCAAAATTGGGTTCATCTGATTTAGAACTTTCCTCATAATTATTTAACTAAGCAACGTAGAACGTTATGTTTTATACTAACATCTTTTCTAAAAAATTATCTAACTAACAATGTAAGTCCCGTCAAAATCTATTCAGCAGAACTCAAGATATAAGAGGCCGGAATGAACTTTCTCTTTGCATTATATATATATATTGATATAGTTAAATATAACTTTCATAATCGCGTTAACCTGATTATAGAACTCTCTGGGAGGTAGGGGTAGGTATATACTGCATCACTTCTGAATATTTTTAGGAACTCAGCTCAACTTCCATAACTATAGCATATATACTCGCTAGTATACCCTATCTCTGTAGCATATATCTTCCAATTTTCCTTACTGTACCACTGAGAGCTTTTTCCGCATAGCTCCGTAACTAAACAACACAGAATGATATGATAAATATTGAAAAAATCCCTGAAATATTATCAAACTTAGTGTGCATTTAATTGGTTGACTTGAAATCTTTCATAATCGAGTACACCTAATTTTAGAACTCCCGTAGCAACTTAGAATGATGGTTTTTACATTAAACCATTTATAAACCAAATTTACTATTTAACAGTGTAAGTTCTACAAAATTCTGTTCAGTAGCATCTGAGTTATAGTCATATTTACAATGTTTATTGCTCTTAAAACCTTTTCTCTTTACACTTCAAATAAAATAAATAACTATTTTGATATTTCACTGTTATGCCAACACCATTGTCACCAAGCGTAATAGTTGGCACAAAAATGAAATGATACATTTAAAAAAAAATTATAAAAAAAAATGAGCATTTAAAAAATATAACTTTTTAAAATTACAGACTTTGACCCACCATTTTTTTAAATCAATAAAAATAATGGTACTACTTGATTATCCCGTCGACCAAAAATCTATTGCCAAAATCTATTGCATTTAATCTTATAAGATTAAATGCCAATAATGGTTGATCGTAAATGTCACATTCACTTGACTTTAAGCAAGTTACACGTATTTACGTCATCAGGTGATTTTTATTTAGACATTTTAAATGTATTTTTATTAATGTTATACTGATTTATTTGTTCTTTCGTTATTTAAAATAAAAATTATGTCAATTTGTATAATTTAACGAGTGGTTTGGCGATTTATATAATTTGGTGAAATTGGTCGACGGGTACCAAAATAAATACTTAAAATATAAGAATAAATAAATATTTTGCAAGTAATAAAATATAGTCAATTTAAACTGCAGTCTTGAAATTGTAAATGTCTTTTACTACTGAAGCATGGCGTACGTAATACGTATGTCTCACATTGCAGTAAACATTTCATTCTTTCAATGAAGACATTCATGGTTTTTTGAACAAAACATTTTTATATGTATAATTCATAACTTATGAAATAATTTTATTGTAGCTTCCTCATCATTAGATGACTGTGAAATGGTAAAATCTATATCAGTATTAGTAATAAATATTTTCTATTCAAAAAATAACAAATTAAAAAGTTTTGCGAGATTATGATGGAATAAAATAAATTCCATCATTAAAAATTCCTGCATAAAAATATTCACGTTCAATAATTAGCAAATTTTTAATGTATGGCACGGTTTGCAATAAAAATCGTTTGCACGATTAGGGTTGAAATAAATGGCGCGATACCATACATTTTGGCATGGTATCGTGACGAAAATTAGAACGAAAAAGTACCACAGTTTTTTTTTTTATTATTATTATTTAGTTTTAGTTTTTGAGAAGTTTGAATTTTTTTTCTAATTGACGAAGTTGTTTTTATTTAACCAAAAGGATTGGTTAAAAAATTATTCAATTTGAATTTTTTCCCTTGCTCTAGTAACAGAATGAAAAGAATGAGTTTTTAGAAATTATCACTTGAAAACCTCAGGTTTTGGCGCCAAAGATAGCGCCAAATTAGAAAAATATGAAATATCTCTCAAACTATTGGGCTTAAAAGAATTTAGTTAGTACCATTCGATTCAGCATATAAAACTACACCAAAATAAGTTATCAGTTGAAAAATAACTACACTACTCAAAACAATTAAAGGATATTTGAAGTTTTATATAAAATAAAGATATAAACGAATTTTTTTTGCCGAAAATAGAAGAAGAGAATCACAAATGCAAATTTTTCTGGTTTTCAAACTGTGGAGTATGCAAATTTTGAGTTCGACGTCAAAAACGTCGCTTCAGCGACAGCGAATGAAATTTGACTTTCAACTGGATAAAAGAGAATGAAGACAAGGATGATCGGCATTCAGTGATTGCTTTGTTTCGATGAGTACGATGTCTCAACGAAGTCATTTGACAGATTCAGAAGCTTTGAGAATTGTTGGTAGGTTAGAAGGGGGCCAAACTCAAGCCGAAGTAGCGCAAGCCATTGGAGTGTCACAAAGTGTCATTTCCAGGATCTGGAACCGTTTTTTGGAGAGTGGATGTGCAGGCCGAAGACCAGGGCAAGGTCGTAGACGGGCAACAACGCCCAATGAAGATCGGTATTTAGCGTTAACAGCTCGGAGACACCGAACCATGAACGCTACTCTTCTCCAACAACACCTTCGCTCGGCTACAGGCACCACGATTTCAACTCAGACTGTCCGAAACCGGCTCCATGCTGTAGGTCTGTATGCTCGCCGACCGATGGTATGTGTTAGATTAACATCAAGGCATCGTCGCGACCGCAGGGAGTGGGCAACCGAGCATGTCAACTGGAGGAGAAATGAATGGAGCAATATTCTGTTTTCTGACGAGTCCCGTTTTTCTGTGCATCCGGATAATAGGCGTATTTTCATCTGGAGGGACCGTGGCAGTAGGAATAATCCTGCGTTCGTGCACGAAAGTGTCAGATTTGGCAGTGGAGGAGTGTTGGTGTATGGTGGCATCTCCATTGACGGGCGCACTGACCTCTACATCATTCGAGATGGAGCTCTGACTGGTCGCCGATATAGGGATGAGATCCTCAGACCTATTGTAGTCCCTTACGCTGCAGCAATCGGAGATAACTTCATTTTAATGGACGATAACTGCAGGCCACATCGTGCAAACCTGGTGGAGGATTTCCTTTTCGAGGAAGGAATCGTTCGAATGGAATGGCCAGCGTGTTCTCCAGACATGAATCCAATCGAGCACGTTTGGGACGCTCTAGGAAGACGAGTTTCTGGCCGCCAACAACCCTTACAAACTCTCCAAGAACTGGAAAGAGCTCTTCTGGAAGAGTGGGGCAGAATACCCCAACTCGTCATTAATAGCCTCATTGAGTCCATACCTCAAAGGTGTTCAACGTTGCTGGCCGCCCGTGGAAACCATACCCCCTACTGAAAATGATTATCTTTGAAGAAAACACCTTTTCTTATTCTTTTTTTCTCATATGCACAAATTGTGTTTTTTCCCTTTAGTACACAAATGCGCAATAAAATGCATTTTTTTCTGCCAAACATGTGTAATTTATTCTCATATAACCTACTATGTCTGTCGACCATGTATCAATCAGCTAAACAGTTTACCAGATACAAAATCCACCTAAAACTGCAATATCCTTTAATTGTTTTGAGCCGTGTATAAAATCCGATTTTTAAGGATTTTTTTAAAAGTTCGTTATTTTTTTTACCCCGCTTAGGGGTGGAATTTTGGAAAATCCTTTCTTAGCGGCACTCTATATCATAAGAAGTATTTTTACCCCCATTTTCAAGATTTTAGGTTCAGTAGTTTTGGCTGCGCGTTGATTAATACAAAATCCAGACTTTCTTTTTATATATATAGATTAGAATTAGTAAAGAATAAAAAATGAGTGGCATCAGGGACAAAAAGGTGGGAAGAAAAAATGAAAAAGTTATCATCTCCATAGGCTTTTCCATGTTAAATTAACATTCAGAAGTGACACTGGAAATAAATAAGTATTGCGCTGCCGCGCAATACTTAAATATTTATTTGTTCCTGTCATTGTTGTGTAAGAGCTGATTTTATCAGAATCATGTTAATACGGTATTCAAAATTTTGAGCTATCCCCATTTCCATTCCCTTTGGCCGATTTTGCCCATTTTCAATCCCCGCCGAGATATTAACCATCTCAAAGTTGTTGGCGAGTTTGAAGGCGATCCGTGCATAATTGCGAGTAGCATAATAGTACATACATCATAATAGTAGTGCATAATAGTACATACATACATACATACATATATATATATATTATATATATATATATATATATATATATATATATATATATATATATATATATATATATATATATATATATATATATATAAACTTTTTAGGTGGGGGTGGTTTTGGGGTCCTGGGGTCGTATAATGAAAAGTTATGAAGGAATTTTTCAAAAGTCGCACCATGGTAACTGCAATAGGTAGTATTTCTTACGAAATCTACCTAAAAATAAGAATAAACAAAGATGATTATGACGTCATATCCTAATAATATTATAAATGTGAAAGTGTATGTGAATGTTTGAGTCAAGTCGACGTCAAAACGGATGAATTAATGCCTTTGTATTTTTGCATATAGGGGAATTATAACCCCAAAACATAGTCTATGTTTTATTTATTTTAGTGAAATATTTTTCTTAATAATTCGAGATTTCATTATTTTCATATAGAATCAATTGACACTTTTTCAATAAAATTTAATCATCTTCTTTATCTCGTTGCCAAAAAATGAAAATACCGGAATAATACTTTCTCACGAATAATGAATTTCCAATTGAAATAATTTTACGTGAAAAAGGAAATGAAATAAAAAAAATAAGAATAAACAAAGATGAATATGACGTCATATCCTAATTATCTCTATAATAATAGCCTAACAATAGACTGTTAATTGACTATCATCAACAGTTCCGGTTTGATCACTTTGCTTTTTATGTGCCAAGCGGTCATTTCGGTACTTTAATGTTAGACAGGCGTAGGTGATAAATCGCCCAATATTGTTCCAACGCCATCATTTCATATATACTATAATAGTCCAAGTCATGTGATGCCATAAACAATTATGGGCTGACCCCTTCGCTTTTCATATGCAAGGTTTCCATTTTGATTTAAAAATCAAAATTATTTTTTCGAATAAAACTACATAAAAGTTGCAATGATCGCAAAGAATTCTTGGTAGTTTCATGTTAGCCGGGCGCAAATCTCGCCATAGCATTTTTTAACACGAAAGTCAGCATTTTTTATTTTTCAAGTGATAAATTAAAACAATGCTTTGATGTTGAATTTAAATGTAATGGTTTATCGTATTATTTTTTATTTTTCTTTTCGTTTCGTTTTTAAAAATAAAAAGAAACAAGTGAAAGCCAAAAAGAGTGAAACCCATGAATTTTAAATGTTTCTGTTTTAAATGAAAGTTCTGTATCTTAAAATAAAATAAGCGAAAATATTATATTTTAAATGAAAGTAAGAAAATACGAAAAAAATTCGACGGGAACAATGGTTGGTGATTTATCACTTGCGCCCGGCTAACATAAAAATAGCGATTTTTTTATTTTTCAATCAGAATCTTCCAATTTGAAAAAGGTTTGAGCAAATAAATTAAATTATGAACAAAAAAACATGAAACAGAAAGTAACATAATACAATGCTCAGCATACATTTAAGGGGGACCAAACTGGTGGCCAAAGGCGGCTAGTAATATTATAAATGTGAAAGTGTGTGTGAATGTTTGAGTGAAGTCAACGTCAAGACGGATGACCTTCGTCAAAACGCCTTTGTATTTTTGCATATAGAGAGATTATAACCCGAAAAACATAATCTATGTTTTTCCGTCAGATTATTTTAGTCAGATATTATTCTTAATAATTTGAGATTTCATTATTTTCATATAGAATCAATTGACACTTTTTCAATAAAATTTAACCGTCTTCTTTATCTCGTTGACAAAAAATGAAAATACCGGAATAATACTTTCTCACGAATAATGAATTTCAGTTGAAATAATTTCACGAGAAAAAAAAAAATGAAATAAAACAATTACAATAAAAAAGACGAATATGACGCCATATCCCAACAATATTATAAATGTGAAAGTGTATGTTAATGTTTGAGTCAAGTCAACGTCCAAACGGATGAATTAATGCCTTTGTATCTTTGCATATATATGGATTATAACCAGGACATGAAAATAGGCTACGTTTTACTTAATCAAATATTTTTCTTAATATTTTAAAATTTCGTTAATTTTCATAGAGAATCAATTGTGATTTTTCCAATAAAATTTAACCATATTTTTCATCTTGTTGCCAGAAAATGAAAAGCCAGAATAATAATTTCGCCCCAACAATTAATTTTCAATTGATGAAAAATGAAAAAGGAAAATGAAATAACAAAATAGGAATTTAAAAAAAGAATGAATATAACGTCATATCGAAATTTTTCAAGTATGTCTTAACAATACAAGGTGCATGAATATGTGTAAGTACGAAAGCAGGCGATTATGACGTCATATATAGGGGAAAAAAAAGATATATGGTTTGATGCTGAAATAAAATGGTCTTTGGTCATGGTATTATTTCTTATTATTTCCTTTCTTTCTCTTTTATTTTCTTTCTCTTTTATTTTCTTTCTTTTATTCTTTCGTGTTCCACATGAAATGTGTGTATTTTAAATTAATGTAATATATTCTGTTTTAAATTAAAGTTGTGTATTTTAAATGCAACGAATTCAATACGAAAGATCGATATGGCATATGGGAACAATACTTGGCGGTTTATCGTCTGCGAATGGCTAACATGAAGATAGCATAATATTATTTGTCCTTTTTTCTATAGAACATGATCCTTAGGCTGATCTTCATTTTGCATGTTCACTGTCACACAAATCATCAGGAACTCTAATAAAGGCAATTTGCCAACTCACACTTAAAACTAAAATGTAGTATTATGAACTAAAAATCCTGTAGTATAAAAAAAGTATTTTTGAATTTTGAATTTTTTTTTTGTCAATTTTTATTTTGTACTTCATTTTTTATATTGAGTATTGAACATTGTCTCCACCTTCAACATATTCTTTTTTATTAAAAGGAGTATTAAATGAATTTTGTATATTTACAAACGTAACTTTTGCTTAATAGACTGACAAAATAATGTCATAATTCTTAACACTGCGAAAAGCATCAATAAAATTAATAATCATTCTTTCGTAATAGGGAGAATTAGTTTTTATTTTAAGTATATATAGTATATGCTTGACTTGTTTGCCTTATTGTCTTTTTTCTATTAATGCACTATTTATATTCTATTTTATTCTATTATATTTTCTATTAATGCACTATTATTTTACACTATTAATGTTTGAGACGTTAACGCCAAGAGTGTCTGCTGCACACGTCCAATTTAAAGAATATGCGTTCCAATTTTTCGGATAAAACTTTCAGGAGTTGTTATAATTTAATCCTTTATAATGTAGCAAGTTCCTAAGAACTGAAATAAACAAAAAAAGTCCTTTCGGCATGTACAGGGAGGAAAAGGTAGTTTTCATACTCCTTGCTTTTTTATATATATACTAGGGGGCTCTGTCCCCTACGAGCTAAGCTTGCCAATCCCCGTTCAGATACCGCAAACTCTTAAAAGAACGGTAATTTGATCGGTAATGTATCGTTTTAAATCTGACGCAATGTTCACCAAAGTTTTCTTTCCCTTTTTAATATTCACGTGAAAATACTTTTGTTGTTAGAAAGGAAATTATATTTGCTGTGTCTTCGAATTGTCAGCACAAGAGAAATGCGTGCTTTAATCACATCTGCATTGGTTCAAAATATCTCAACATGTTGATTTTCTGTATGCAAGTAAACCCTATTGGTTTACAATGGAAGTCTATGGAAATTTGGCGAAATATTAGAGATATTGCCATGTTGGCGTCACTTTTGGAGACAAATTTTGGTCGGCAAATTTAGTGATATATCGCCAAGTTGGCGACAACCTTGGTGGCATTTGGCGACACAACAGGTTCCCCCCCTATGTTAATCCCCCTTATGGGTATGGTGATGCATTAAATGCTGTTCAATAACCAATGAGACGCATTTCATTGATACAATAGCGCAATATACAGGGTGTCCGCAAAGTCTGGAAACGGCCGAATAACTCGAGAAATAGATATCAGATTGAAAAACGAAAATATAAGTGTTAAATATTTTTAAAAAAGCTACTCAGATATACCAAACTTGAGCCCCGCTCTCCCCCCCACCCCCCCCCGGGGATCAGAGGGGGTCCAATTTTGAAATCTTGAATTATAACCCCCATTTTTATTGCAGATTCGGATTCTCGGACAAAAATACGTAACTTTTGTATTTAAAATTTGTTTCGGATCTTCGTTGATCACGGTGTAATCGAGCATATTCGACAGATACATATTTTGGTTTTCCCAACCTGGTTTTGCCAACTCGAAATCTTATTGGTCAGAACTTTCGTCGAAGTAGGCGTCTTTTGTGGTAATAGTGCTTCTCGAAAACCATCAGTGGTGATTGTTTCGATGACGCTTTATATGCTTTTTCCATAAAAAAATATAATAGAAATGTATTAAATTAGTACTCTATTCGCATATTTGTTTATCCAGTTAATCATTTCTAAATAATAACCTGCGAATTTTGATTTTTAACGTGTAAATATGCACCTGCCCTCAAGAACAGAAAAAGGATAATCTTCATTATTTGGGGGCGGGGTTTGAAGATACTCCGCGTTTCGATGGCATCTGCTTTTTTTTTATTATTATTATTTTTTTTTTTTTTTGTCTAATTCAGAGGGCGAGGGCTGATGCGGGTGTACAGTTTATTTTAATTATTACTATAGAATAACATATAGGACAAAATATTAAACAAAAACATGTAAAAACCTTTTATGCTGGCTGAGCAAAGAATGGGGAAGTAGCGTAAATAACAGTGGGGGTGGAGTTATAGGTTTTGATAATTGATTAGTTACTGCAACTACAAAATTTTCAGGCAGGGAAAGAGAAATTTTCAATAATTTCCATAAATTTAATATTTCTTTGTAATTATTAAGTATTACAAAGTATTACAATTATTAAGTAAAAGTATTTTTTAAATTTAACAGTTTTTCATAATTTTAAATTTAATAATTGAAAACAATTGAATTTTTTTTATCTTTTAACCTTGTTCATTTAAAAAAAATAATTAAACTCTTTAAGCTCTGTTGATTATTACTTGGGGGAGACTACATTTTAATTTTCATATGGAAAGGATAATGTAGAAAATAGTTTAATTATTTATTTATTATTACAATCAAATAACAAATGTGAGAAAATATATGAAAAAAAGGTGATTTGCAGAACGAATTAAAAACAAATCTTTTTTTTCCGACATTTTTTAAGCCTGGGAAGAAGGGACAAGTATTAATATATTTTATTCAGTTAATTCTACGTTTAATGTTAATTTTTATAACAAATAAGTTAAACCAATTGAGCATAAAAATAAAAACTAAATTCAAACAATATGATACTTAAAACACCCTAAAATTTTCGATTGTTTTCAAATTAAATTAAAATAAATCTTTGATATTTTAAAAATGTTTTTTTTTTTTTTTTTGTATTTAACATGTACCTTATCATTTTGTACACACCCATCATAAGCATAATACAAAAGCTGCAATACAAATATTTGTAATTTAATAATGAACAAAATCTAAAATATATTTGGATTTCTTTTGAAAGGAACATGAGTTTTTAATGAGTTATAAGTATCATATCGTTTGAATTGTTTTCGTTTATCTTATTGGTTGCAAAAATTTAACATTAAACGTACAACTAACCGAATAAAATATTTTAATAAATGCTCCTTTGTTTATATATTTTGTCACATTTGTTATTTTATTGTAATAATAAATAAATAAATAAACAGTTTTCTACATTATCCTTCCGTTACAAGGCTGCCATATGCGACTATTTTTATATTCTATTCACAAAACTATTTTTAAAATACAAATTTTGTAGCATATTTCTCTTGCTTTTGTTGCACAGTGTATTTGAAAGATTTTTGTTTTGAAAAAGTGGAGCGAGATGGAATTAAAAAATAATTGCCTGTGAAAGCCCTGCCGTTATGAAAATTAAAACGTCGTCTCATGCAGCAAATAATCATAACAGCTTAACACTTTCGAGACCGCCTTGCTTATACAAATTTTATTTGGGATGTACCGGGTTTTTTAAACAGTTCTCTTTACTTGTCAAATTCCAAAAAAATGCTTTAATTAAAAAAATCCAATATTATTATTTATTTATTAATTAATTATTAATGGTGCCAAAAAGCAAATTGCACATGCCTTTTGAAGATACATCTATACGTCACAAGTCCCGAAACGGTTAAAAAGTTAAATTATTTTTTTATTTAAAAAGTTTAAAATATAAAAATACTTCAATTGTTTAAAATTAAGAAAAAAAATGGTAAATTGAAAAAATATATTAATTTACAAAAACTTATTATATTTATTAGAATTATTGAAATATTTTCTGCGCTACTTGTTATTTTGTAGTTGCATTAAATAATCAATCATCAAAACCTATAATCCCAGCCCCACTTGAAATTTACGCTACTCCTCCATCCATTGCTCAGCCAGCACAAAAAGTTTTTATACGTTTTTTTTTTCTTTTAATATTTTGTCCTATAATTATAATATAATATTTTATATATAATATATAATAATATTATATTATATAATAATATAATATTATTATATAATATAATATTTTGTCCTATTCTGTAGCAATAATGAAAAAAAAACATTCACTCGCATCAGCCCCCAAAATTTGATGATTTTTAAAAAAAAAACAGCAGAACCCATCGAAACTCCACAAATAATGAAGATTATTCTTTTTCTGTTCGAGAGAGGAGGAGCATATTTATACGTTAACAGGTCAAAATACGCAGGTTATTATTTAGAAATGATCGACTGGATAAACAAATTATGCAAATAGAAAACTAATTTAATATACTTCTATTAATTTTTAGAGAAAAAGCATATAAGGCGTCATCCAAACAACCACCACTGATGGTTTTCGAGAAACACTATTACCGCAAAAGACGACCACTTTGACAACAAAAACTCTTACCAATGAGAATTCGATATGACAAAACCTGATTAGGAAAACCAAAATATGTATCTGTCGAATATGCTCGATTACACCGTGATCAACGAGGATCCGAAAAAAATGTTAAATACAAAAGTTACGTATTTTTGCCCGTAGAATCCGAATCCTCAATAAAAAGTGGGGGTTATAATTCAAGATTTCAAAGTTGGACCCCCTTCTGACCGACGGGTGTCAGGATGGGGGGTCAACTTTGGTATCACTGCGTAGCTTTTTTTAAAATATTTAACACTTATATTTTCGTTTTTCAATCTGATATGTATTTCTCGACTTATTCGACAGTTTCCAGACTTTTCGGACACCCTGTATATATATATAGATTAGTCTTATAAGATTATCTCAAAATATGAAATAAATGTCTCGTGCAAGTATATTTTTTAATTTAAACTGTTTAGCAATATCATGGTTTGGCAATTTTTATTAATAATGTAATTATCAATTTTTAATTATGAATATTTTCCTGCTTTTAATACGTAATCATTTAATTCTCATTTGAAAGTTTTTTCTGTTTATAAAAGACTCGTGTAAATAAATTTTTAATTTGAAGGAAATATTATTCTTTGCTCTGTTTTTAGATTTGGCAACAGTTTAAAATAATACCCTTTTCTAAAAGTTGTAAAAAATATCTCTCGAAATGCTGAAAATTTGAATTTAAAATAGAAATAAAACCTCAAAACATGGGTCAAATAAAAAAATAAATGCAGTCTGCACACCGGGAATTTATAATGTATAAAATAATCTAAAAATGATTAAAATCCTGTGTATAGCTTTTGCTCCTATAAAACCTTTTTAATGGAAGGATTTTAGCCAACTTTAACATTAAATATCTCTTAAAATAATTCTTCGATTTGAAAACTGTCTGCCTCAGCGTATTTATCAAATATTTTTCTATAACAGCACCGATTTTCATATTTTTGTATGCAATATTTTTTTTAACAGCAACGAAGAAAGACATCCGGTCATAAAAAATTCAAAACCGGCGGCGGCGGCGGCGGCGGAGGAGGGGGCGGTGACAGCGTTAGATACTTTTTTTTAGAATAGAAAGATATAGAGCTTATTTTACTCAAACACCCGAAGCTAAAACTAGTGTTTGGATGATTCAATACAAATTTTCTTCAATACTGAATATGAATAAGAATTACGTCAAATAAATTATTTAAATCTAAATTGGCTTCTTTTAGAGTAATTTATGTTTGGTCGCCAAATCTGGCGATATTCTCATGTGCCCGCCTTTTTAAAACACTAAGGTGGATCAAGCTAACCAATGAACTTGGTATAGACCTTGGTATGTTCTGTGCACATGCTTAGTCACATCTAAATGGGTTAAAAAATACGCAAGCTATGACATGACAAACATCAGGTTGTTTCAAAATGTCAGCCAACCTATAAATTCAAACTGCTATATCTCCGGCATTTTTTATGATACAGACGAAACAAAAATGCACCGAAATCCTTGTTTGAAGTTTAAACACTTAAAGAAAAAAAAAATTCAATTTCTGTTTTTTTTTTTTTTTTTTTGTATCGCTTTTTAAATTTGTAACTATTTTTAAATGGTCTCCATTTTGAAACAAGATGGTGGTTTAAACTGGATAACGAACTCGATCTAGACCTTGCCATATACTGTACAGATGCTTAGTCGAATGCAAATCGGTTAATTAATGCGCGTGATATCGCATGATGAAAATCAGATTCTTATGAAATGTCAACCATCCTAGAAATTGAAATGAAGCATATGATTATGCATTATGGTGCATATATTCTGTCAAAATGTATATCTTTAAGAATGTTTAAATTTAAATTAGTTTTAGGTCTACTTTGTATACTTTACGGGCAATTGATATGTTTCGCATTTTCTATATCGCGAAACATCATATTACTTTTAAAGTTCAATTTTTATTCTTTTTTATTTCATATTATGTGGCTTTTTATATTTTTGTAAAATTTTTGACATTTTTTTCGTTTTATCTAAAAAGTATGAAATTATTTGTTCCACAAAGCCTAATTGCATTTCAGGCAAATTCTTTAGGAAATAAATAAACTCCATGTTAGTAAATTACAACTATTTAATAATGTTCAAAGCAAATAACTTAAACAAAATTAGACATTTATTTTATTTTTTAAAACCTATGATATGATAAGCTAGTTTTTAGCGTATGACGTATCTTGGTTACAAAAGCACTGACTATCTGATGTAATTTATTTTCCTTAATACACAACTTCAATCCGCAATTTACAAACGCGGCATTCTTGGGATAAAGGGGCGCAGCCTAGGAAATATTTTTTTTTTCTAAAATAAGAAGAAATTCCCTTGGGACAGATCATTTTTTTAATGGAAAGTTTTTTATTCTAGATAAGACTCTTCTAGAGAGGCCTTCAGTCCAGACGTCCTAGACAATCAGATCTTGAATTTCTTATATGAACTGATTAGTTAAGTAACCAGCATACTTTCTAAATGAAAACTTGGATATAAATTTTTCAACCCACTTAGACGATCCTTTCACAAAAAAAAAACTTCTGGAAATTGTTGGAAATTTTAATGATAACAAGGACCCCCCTCGCAACAATAAATTCAATAAAAGAAAATATACTCCCCTTCTCTCTCTTGACATCAAAAGAGCGACTGATAACGCGGATTTCAGGGATATCCTTTTTCAACTTAGTTTACTAAAGTACATCGTTGGAGTCATCGGTACGTATCTTTTCGAAAGGAGTAGCTTGATTAATTGGATTAGCTGGGTTTCACCATCCTCAGAAAAAGTCTTGTCCACAAGGTTCATGTCTGTGGCCTAGAGTCCTGCACGGGTCGGGTTGTACCCGACCGAACCCGCAAATTCCATTTTGATTCAACCCGCAACCCGCCCCAAACCCGACAAAAAAATTCCTCGACCCGCAACCCGACCCCGAACTCCAAAAATAATTTTTGGCAATCCGCAAACCAACCCGAACCCGAGGTATTCCAACCCGCACCCGACCTGAACCCGCAATGAAAGAAAAGTAAATCATGTTTTAATGCTATTATGAAAACATTTCTACAATCGTATATCTAATGCCATTTTTATATTTTTCATAGAAGAGTTTACAAATCTATATTCTTCAATATTCAAATATAGTAAAACCTCTGAATAGTGGACGCCTTGGGGTCGTTGAATAGAGTCAAACATCGGCTCGGATTATCCCGAATTTTGTTTTTTAGGTTCGGAATGAATATAATTTTCTTTTTTCAGTTCGAGTTCACACTAGAAAAATTCTTGCGGGTCATATATAAGTTTTTTGCCACTCAGATTGTTGGGATTTTCACGAAAGGTTTGAGCACAATTATGTTTCTGATGAAAAGAAATGCATATTTGAAGTAGCCCAAACCCGTGCCTAGTATATGACTCAAATGAATATCACAGGTATGATGGATTATACCCGAACTTTGATACAATGAAAACAAAGGAAGTAGGAAAATAATGTCTCAATCTACATGTAACGGTATAAAATTAAAAATCTAATCTTTAAATATGCTTTAAAATTTGTTGCGGTTTCAGAAGTTCCACTTATAACGGTACACCTTGTCTTACACAAATAGCATTCTGCCTTATCGTACTTTAAAAATACAATACGCAGCAAAACACCAAATGATTTTCCCAGTTTATCACACAATAGATTTTTGTCATAACAAAGTTAGAAGTATCAGCAAAAATGCTTTAGCAATGCAGATGGCATTCGTTATAATCCTTATCGTACCATTAGATGAAAAAGTATGTTTAGCTTATATTAACTTCCTGAAATTAATTCTAAAACTAGACGCATTTTCCTTTCATGAAACTTTGATCTGCGGTTTAATAGACTTTTAACGGGAAAAAATATTTTGGACATTCTATTAAAAAATCGGGTCAACCCGAAACCGACCCGCAAGAGTAAAAAAGCCAATCCGAAACAATGAAAGCCAACTCGACCGAACCGCGAGTCGGGTCGGGTTCGGGTAAAAGCGGGTAACCTGACCCGATGCAGGACTCTACTGTAGCGAGTCATTTGGATCCTTGTTGATCATGTCAGGCATATAAAAATATGGGTACTTGCTCTATCATTTGCGGATGACTTCAGCGTCATTTTTTTAGGTAAAAGTCATCTGAACTTGGAGGAGGAGGTTTTTCGAGCTTTACCCATAGTCTGCCAGTTCCTGGAATCTCTATATTTTGCACTTATTGCAAATAAATCTAAAGCCCTTACTTTTTCTAAACCACATATTTTTCAAAGAAAACCCACAATTAAAATTTACGTTACTAGTGTTCATCCTTTTCCAAATTTAAAACTTCTATCTATTTACCAACACTGTCACTGGTTCTTGTACATCAACTAACCAAAATTAAAACTTAATAAATTTAAAATTCATATTCCTCCGTCTGTAATTTTTGTCATATTCTGCATTTTATCCCAAAAATATTAAATCATTTCCTCCATAAATTCCAACTGTCTATTTCACCTCTATAATTTTTTAATTTTTCTTTTCATTTTATCTAACAATATGAAACCGATTGCTCCATAAAGCAAAATTGTACTTCGAACATATATATAGGAAATAATTAAACTTCATATAAATTAATTCGAAATTATCAAATTTAAATATGTAGAAAAAAATTCTCTTGGTAATAATTATCACAACATACTACTTCAAAACTTGAATATTTAGTTTTGTCTCTTTTGAAGTGTGAAATGTTTTTTACGAAATTTTATTTAATATAGTGTTGTCATTGTATGCAATTCCTGTATAAAAACTAACAAAATTTTGAACGTTTGATGTGTTTCAGCTTAAAAGTTTCTTTTGGAGGGCACCGTGTTTTAGCCAGTAGTGGCTGGTGCACGTACATAGTCACGCTTAAAAGTTTCTGGTGCCTTTTAAATATAAAATCTAAGATTATACGATGACATATTAATGATCGCTCTCCCTTGATACATCACAGTTAATTTGGTTGCTTTTAAATTCTTGCTACATTCCATATTCTCATAAACATCATCTTATGAAAACAGAAGTATAATTAGCAATACAAATTAACGCATAAGAAGCAGGAAATGATATATTTTACATATATCTCTACAAAAAATATATACTTCTTTTTAGTAAATTAAAACTATTTTATAATTTTCGTAACAAATATATTTAACATAAATATATATGAACTATTTCATTTTTTTTCAAACTTATGGAAAACTAAATTTTTGCGTATGTCATATCGAAAGGGAGAAGGAGACAGAAGCATAATATATCTCTTGATGTTCATTTACATTAACCGCCAGTTTCTGACATTGAGTTTTATTTACATATGTTTTCTTCAAGCGAAAAAAAAATAGATATACATTTTTTTTTTTGCATATGAACAAATTTTAATGAACACATAAAAAGTATTTTCATCACAAAAATACTTTTCGAAGGACACATAAATTAGTTTTACGTCTGCTGCATATGCATAAAATGCAACAGATACACACACACACACACACACACACACATATATATATATATATATATATATATATATATATATTTATTTATATACATATATATTTTTTATCGCGAAAGTTCAAAATACATTCAAAGACGATTTGTATGATTTTATATTTCTGGTTATATTATTTTTATATTTTCGATCAGTTCTGTTATTTTGTTATTATATCTAAAAACTATGAAACCAGTTGCTCAATAAAGCGAAAATGAGACTGCCAAAACGTTTTTAGGACATAATTAAACTTCATATCAATAAAGCCATATTTATCATTTGTAAATATATAGAAAAATTTCTCTTGCAAATAATTATCGTAAAATATATCTCTAAAACCTAGAGATTCAGAATCGTCTCAATTACATACCTGAGCTAATTTTTACAAAAATTTATTAAATATAGTTTTGCCATTTGATATAATTCATTGTTCAATAACAAATAAATATTTAAACATTTCATATTACATCAAGTTCAAAGTCTCTCATGCCGTTTAAACAGAAAATCTAAGATTAAACGGTAATATATTAAAGGTAACCCTCAATTGAGTTATTACCAGTAATATTTCTGCTTTGAAATTATTTCTACAATTACATATTCCCCAAGATCTTATTTCGTTTAAAAAGAAATTCAATTAGTTATACAAAACAATGCTTTGGATGCATTAAAAGAAATCTTTATGTATAAATCAGCTGCAAGCATACTATTTTCGTCAGTAAACTACCATTTTATAAATCAAATGTATTTATCAAAATTGAATCTTTTTTTTTTTTTGTCAAATCTAAGCGAAACAAACTTTTAGCGGATGACGTATCGGAAAACTGCAGCACTGAATTTTGCTGCTGTCTATTTACATTAACTGATAGTCCATTTTAATGCAATGCTTCGTCTATTTTTTATTTATTTATTTATTTTTTATTTATTTATTTTTTTTTTTTGCATGCTGTATCTTTAACTTGTTCTCAATGTATACTGTAGTGATTGGAAAAAAGAAATGACTATTCTGAAGTTGCACCATTTCTTTAACCCTTCATTCTGAATTAGTACTTTTTAATCGCACCAAAACCCCAAAAAATGAAAAATTATTGTATGACTAATTTTTTAGTTTTAAAAATATTATTTATGATAATCTGTATGTTGTAATTATTACTAATGAAAATTTTTCCTATTTTTTACCTTTTTCGTATTCAGACCGTAAAAAGTACTACTTTCTAAAGAAAACATCAAGAAGTTGGTTGAATAGTATCTTTATCATAGTGCGTCATTTGGATAGTTGAAACTTCGTATTTATACACGTTTTCGTATAAGGCAGTGAATTATAATGTCTATTTTTCTAATTTATAATACTATTAGATTACACATATTTTAGAAAAGGTCAGATAGCATTCAAAATTGTGCTGCTGTTATTCGTCTTGTTCGAAATACGTCTCTAAAAATTATTCTTTCATTTAACGATATATTGTATAATTATACGTACCACGCGTAATGTTTGAAAATCTTCTGTTATTACTGACATTTCAAAAACTACACAATTCTTATTGGCAGATTGCAATCAATTAATACTCTAGAAAAAGTAATAAAACAGTAAACTTCTTCTCCCTTTACTTACCTTGACAGCCTGAATCTTTGTAGTATGACGTATCACTTGGACAGATGCATTGAATTCCAGAAGGTACTGATTTACATGAACCGCCAGTTTCTATGCATTGCTTCTTTGTTCGTTTACATGCGTTCTCACTTACTGAAAAAAATAGGCACGAAAATATGATTTTCTTCTCTTCAAAGATTTCATGAACACATGAATAATATTTTTATGACAAAAAACGAATACATACACTTAAATTAATTTTAGGTTAACTTGTGAAACCGATGTTCAGAGTGATTATAGAAAACTATCCCGATATCTGAAACGCCAGCTATCATACAGTTCGCAGACTCTGAATGAAATATTGGTTTAAAGTATTTTGAGATATGCGATCACGAATTATACGAAAAACAACAGTTAAATTCTAAAAGTCACGATCACAAAATTTCAAAATTTTCAAATGGCATCAACAACTACTTTTTTAATTGAAATTTTATCTCCATAGTAAAATACCCACAAATAGCGTTGAACAGTACCTGTTGCACGACAATCGCCGCTTCTAGATAGACTAAGAAGAAACGTGAAAACAACTGTGGCGTTCACAGAGCACGACTTCCTTTTCTAATGAAGTCAGTTTTCACATCGTATTTTTGACTCTAATCCCAGCCCACTGAATATTCATCGAGATGAGAAGAAGAGACCAAGGTACACAGATTTCTTGGTTCGCACTAAGTGAAAGAAAAGGTACTGTGAAATACGTGCCACATATATTGCTTACTTGCACTCCGAACAACTTCCCTTTTTCAGGGAAAGAATATGGGGAAATTCTAGAGATTTACTACCTGAATGGAATATATATCGTAGGGGAATTATGTATCTACCACAGAAACCATGGGCTACGCTGAGACCCATGTACTGTAAAAGCTGTACGGGATTTGATACTGACATCTATCTCAGTCTGGACGAGTCTTTCGTACCTGTCGATGCTGATGCAGACGTCCATGAGACAATAAGCGAAGGCCCTCTTGAAATTTTACACGGTGTTTCATGCATTCTGCAATTGCCGAATTCTACGGTACGTAGATAATGCGCTCTACTTTCGACATGTTTTCGTATTGGTTTCAATGTGTCCAGATGTTGCAAGCAGGTGATAAGCCAAATTGGCTTAATTTTCTGAATGAATACTTTATCCGGTATGACGAGAATGACAGCTGGCCTTTACGTATTCTGTGGACAGACGAGGTCCATGTGCTCTAAGCAGACAGTAATCTCCATGATGTGGTTGCACTTCTATTACACCAAACAATGGCTGTCTGTGGCGGTATAACAAGCACCTTCATTCTCGGCCCTTACTTTTGAGAAGAAGTTACTTCCGCAGATCGACAAACGAGTGCTCGTTTGTCGATCTGCGAGTGCTCGCCGTCAAAAAATGTTGATTAATTACGTAATTCCCAATTTGCAACTGCGAAATGCGGTATCTGACGCCGTGTGATTGCAAACTTGCACTCCGACGCACGTGGTTTCTTCTGGCAAACGTTTCTTAACGCAAGAGTTTGGTGACAGAGTTATATCCCTCCTTTTCACGTTTCCGCCAAGATTCCCCACCGCGAAATATCTCACTCCAGTGGATTTCGGGCTATGGGGAAACCTGAAATCCCAAGAGTAGGCATTTTAACGACAAACTGCATCTAATTTGAAAGATGCCATGAAACGACCGGTTCAAAAGATTTTTGTTGCCATGGTACGTGTTTCGGTGCTTTCCACCATCTGCCGAATTCAAAGTGAAATTGGAAAAAGAAGGTCAAGTAAAAAATTTTTGAAACACAATAAAATGTTTAGCTTCCTGTTGCTTCTCTATCCTTATTGGTTGTTTTGCCTTTTTTTCTTAGGCAGGTCTTAGTTTTTGTGGCACCGGAGATTTTCGTGCTATCGGTACCTTTCCAAGGCTATTTATAGTTTTTTACTGAGATCACATTCTAATAAAAAAAAGTTGATGTTCCCATTTGAAATTTTAGAAATTTTATCTCTGTAACCGTTAGATTTTAACTGTTGTTTTTCATATGACTCTTGAGCGAATTCCTCAAAATATTTTATACTTAAATTTCATTCAGTTCAAGTGAAGAGTATCATAGCTAGGAGTTTATATATTGGGATAGTTCTCTTTATATAATTTTCTTGTATTTCATATTTTTTATATCGCAAAATATCATAATACTTTCAAAGTTCATATTATATGGCTTTACATGTCTTTCTGCAAGTTTTTCCACATTTATTCGTTTTCTCTAAAAAAATATGAAATTGAATAGAAATTATCAAATTTAAATCCATAGAAAAATTTAACCAGTTAATAATTTCTCAAAAATTGTAATCCAAAACTCGAATCTGTAGCGTTGTGTCTTTTTTATGTGGGAATTTTTTTTTGTAAGAAAATTTATTTAATATTGTGTTGTCATTGTATATATATTTATATACACTCATGTTCAAAATTAATAGAATTTGCATCTTTTGTCGAATTTTTTTAAAAGTGCGGAACGAAAGGTGAAACTAATGCTTAGAAAAAAATTCAACACTTTTGTGTCGGACACGTAAGCATAAACATGTCTGTGGAAGAAGAAAGAAGAAGTAAAGTTTTTATAGACGAGCGTGCAAATTTTTACGTTTTATGCGCTCGCACACCGCACATTCTATCTTGGTGGGCTTTTTGCAATATTCAGTGAAACTGAAAATGAGTATATTAGCTTGATGGATTGGCCAGATCGATCTCCAAACCTAAACCCTATAGAACATGTCTGAGACGCTCTGGGGAGGACAATTGAAACTAACTTTTCACCTCCCAGAACCTCCCAGTGCCTGAAAACAGTGAGACTAACTGCCACAGGAACTCATAAACTGCCTGATTTCCAGAATGAATTCACGTTGTGGCAGCTGCATAACTATAAGATGGGACTATTCCCTCCTATTTACCTATTTTTTATTTCGATATTGCAAGATCTTTTTTATACCTTCTGATGCAGAAACAGCTCAATAACGAAGTGAAATGCGCTTGAAAGATGGAGCAAGACCTAAAAATTCCCCTCGAAGTCGCTCATTAATCAAGGTAATGTCGACTGTTTTCTTTGATTGTCATGGTGTTGCGCATTATGAATTGTTACCAACTGGTGAAGCTTCTTTTCATGGTCTTTAGATCATTTCGAAGAGGTAATTTCTGATTCACGATATTTTAGTATTTCTGCCTTACCTAAAATGTATTAGGAGTACTTTTAATTTTATATTCATGCATGACTGTCGTGATTGGTTTTCTCTATTTGTTTGTTTGCTTCCCTAGCTTGTTTTAACAATATATATGAATTTATATATGATATTTTGTAATTCTAGCATTAAATTTTCTCATTTCTTATTATTTGCATGTGTACCATTATTTAATTAATTAAAGGTAGTGTCCCATTTTAATTATTTGTCAAAATTTATTGTTAAATCTATATTCTCAGCAATATTGCTGAGACTAATCACGTTAAGGGAAGTACTAGTTAGTGTTTGAATTGGTGTATTAAATGTAATCAGTGATGTAGGGAAGACCGGGGTACAATGAATATAAAGTGATAATGGACCACCCCTATTTTTGATATTATTTCTCTTTTTGAGCACTTCATATTCTGGTACATAGACGATAGCACTGAGATAACAAAACAAAATGGAAAATTATGTGTACAACAGACAATTTATTCATTTTATTCTAGATAAAAGATTTGTGACGGGTAAAAGTAAATATTTTCAACAAAATGTATCTTCCTTTTTCAATTAAAGAATTGTGATCTGGACGATATTTCTCAGTATAGTTAGAATGTAAGATGATTTATTCTTATATTAAATGTAGCTAAAATAATTGAACATAAAATTTGCTATTTTTAAATAATATTTTGTCAAATTCCATACGGAGACCACCAAAAACCGGTGCACAATGGACGAGGGTCCATAGTACCCCAGTTTAATATACCATAGGATTTTTTGAGTCGGGCGTTATATGTTAAATTAAGCATTAATAAATTGGTTTTTTTTCCTAATTAATTTAACAAATGATTCATGTTGTCTGCATTTTTGAAATGCTATGTATGTGTTATATCTTTAAATTTCAAAATTAACACACATTAGAGACATAAGAATAGTAAAGAAAGATTTTACTCATTCACTTATTTATTTGTGTTATTTTTTCTTATTTACTATTTATAACATTTAACTTATTTTTGAATTTTTACACATTTTCAAACATACAATTATACTACACCAGAATTAAAATGAAATAGGATACGGAATACAGTGATGAGCAAAATATTTCACAGCATAATGCTAAATTTGGTAATGAAATAAAAGTTGGACATTATATTTTGGTCAAATTACTGACTAAAAAAACCGTGTTTTTTTTGTTGTTGTTGTTGTTTTTCGTTTGGTTTGGTAACACAAAAAATTACATTTTGTCAGATTCATGCAGCGAAAGCATTTCTTAACACAAAACAACAGAACTTGTTAATTTTTTCTGATATCGTTAATGAATATTTAGTAAATTATCAGTGTATGTAAGATGATAAATTCTTAATGTAGCTAAAATAATTGAACATAAAATTTGCTATTTTTAATAATATTTTGTCAAATTCCATATGGGGACCACCAAAAACCAGTGCACAATGGACGATGGCCCATAGTACCCCAGTTTAATATACCATAGGATTTTTTGAGTCGGGCGTTATATGTTAAATTAAGCATTAATAAATTGTTTTTTTTCCTAATTAATTTAACAAATGATTCATGTTGTCTACATTTTTGAAATGCTACGTATGTTTTATCTAGTAAAAACCAACTTTTCAAAAGTAAAAAAAAAAAAACTAAGCTTAAAAAAAAGTTGAAAGTTGTGGTTAAAAAATGGTGTGATATCAAATTTCCAAGCTTATATTATGGTACTTATTTAACATTTTTCATTAAAAAATTTACCATTTGTAAGTCAAGTGCCTTCGTATATGTTGATAGAAATCCTTTTCTCCTGTACTAAATACATCATAACTTGTTTCTGGAAATTCAAATGTTTTAAAATTATGCATGATGGGTTTGACGGCCATCTTATATTTTACACAAATTTATATGAGCACAAATCCATAGTTAAAGTCCGAAATTCAAAATTTTTACTTAAGCAGACATTTTAAGCTTTTCCTTTACTCCCCCAGGAGCTGCACTACAACTCTAAAGCATTTGCTGGGTTTCCCTGGGTGGCCATCCTCGCCCCAAGCTTTTCATTTACGGACTTGTATTCGGAGAATTTTTTGCCTTAAAATAATAGTGATTTATCTAAAGGATTCATCTTGTGATTTATTTCATAGAGTAAATAATCATTTACTCTATGAAATCGTTTATCATTTAAAAGCAATGACAATCAATTTCTTTTCTCAAAATACAAGTCTTTTTCAATCTAGCTGTTTGCAGTTGAAAACCAAACTTCGACATTTTTTCTAAAGCAAACATTTTATGCCTCCCCTTTATGGAGTTGTGTGCTTAGAAATTTGTGCGTTAAGATAATGGTGACGTATCTTAGCGATTTCTCTAATGATTACTTTTTTAGCGTAATTAATCTTTTAAAAGCAGTAACAATCAACTTCCTTTCTCAAAATAAAAGTCTTTTTTAATTTACTTGTCCGTAGTTAAAATCAGAAGTTCTTAAATGTTATTAATGAAAACTTATTACTCTTGCCTTTACGAACTTGGGTGCTTAGAAATTTGTGTAAAATATGGAAAGATGGCCGCCAAGCCCATCATGCATAATTTTAAAACATTTGAATTTTCGGAAACACGTTATGATGTATTTAGTACAGGAGAAAAGGATTTCTATCAACATATACGAAGGCACTCGACTTACAAAGGGTAAATTTTTTAATGAAAAATGTTAAATAAGTACCATAATATAAGCTTGGAAATTTGATATCATACCATTTTTTAGCCACAACTTTCAACTTTTTTTTAGCTTGGTTTTTTTTTTTATTTTTGAAAAGTTGGTTTTTAGTAGATATCAGTTCTTTTTTTTAAAGAGATTATATATAATTTGATTAATTTACTCATTCAAATTAAAATGAGTTCTCGTAGAACATTTGTAAGTAGGAAGGGAACACAGTATGTGCACATTTTGTTTACATATCATTCCTTTCTTAATTTAATTAATCATTTAAAAGCAATGAAAGTCAATTTCTTTTCTCAAAGTATCAGTCTTCTTCAATTTATATGGTATTTAATTTTTATGAAGAATGAATATTTTGTAAAAAACTGATAGAGTCGAAATAAAATATACATATATATCTGGTCTTTTAGTTAGATATTTGTTTATTGTTAAATATTTAGTTAGATATAAGTTTAATGATAACTTTTTTTCTTTTTTTCAGAATTGTTTTAGCTTTGCAAATACCTACGGCTAATCAGAGAATGAAGCACGACTTACAAAACAGTACGAATATTTTTAGAAACGGTTCTTAATGAACCTTAACATATTTTACCATGCCTCAGTCTTCTACCCCGAACAGTATCGCAGAAATCGGAATTTTAGGAAATGAGTTCTAAGAGCATTTAAGTTTCAAAAGTTACAACCATGTCATATTTCAAGATCATGCTTCAACAATTCTATTTTAATCGTAATTTAGAAAGTATTTAGAAAGTTTTCTGCTCGTTTAATATTTTTAATGCAATAAACAGTTCTTAGCGAGCGTTTAGATCTTAAAAGTAACGGCTTGTTAATATGCAGGCTTCAATATTCAACGGTATCACGTAAGTCCAATTTTAGATCGTTTTTTGCTCCTACGCCGTTAAAAATTTCAAATTTTTTAGGAACTGTTCACTGTGAAAATTTTCGTCTTCAATGTTACCACTATGCCAAACTTCAATATCCTTAAGGCTAAGAATTCAAAATAAATCGTATTTTTTAACATTTTTAGAAAGCTTTTTACTCGTTTTACCCTTTTAAATTTCGATATTTTTAGAAATGGGTATTAGCGAGCACTTACATCTTAAAAGTAACCACCATATCAAATTCTAAGTTTCTCCCTTCAACAGTTTCATAGAATTCTTAATTTATGAATGACTTTTGCTATTGCAGCCTTTTAAATTTCGCATTTTTTAGAAATTGCTCAGGACGAGCATTTTTGTTTTAAAAGCAACAATCATGTTAAATTTCAAGTTCACGAAGTTCATGCTAGAGTTCATGCTTTAGCAATTCCATTCAAATTGGAATTTAGAATGTTTTTAGAAAGCTTTCCACTCATTTTATCCTTTTAAAATTCGATTTATTTAGAAACAGTTTTTAATCAGCATTTACGTCTTATAAGTAACCACCATGCCACATTTAAGGATTCTATCCCGAACTGTTTCACAGGAATCAAAAATTAAAAATTTTTTTGCTCCCTTACTCTTATAAATTTCTAATTTATTAGAAAACGCAAAGCATTTCTAGTCCTTTAAAAATAATACCCGTGTCAAATTTTATGTTCTCAGCCCAAAGAATCCCATTAAAAGCATAATGCAAACCGTTCTTAAACCGTTTTCCGCTCGACTCATCTCTTAACATTTCGATTTTTTACTAACAGTTCTTAGCGTTTACATCTTTAAACAAACCGGCATGCCAAAATTCAGGTCCCTATCCCGAACGGTATTATAGAAATCGCAATTTTAGAAAGTTTTTTACGCCTGCATCCATTTAAATTTCGAAATTTTTTAGAAATTTTTCTGTAGGATCATTTACGCCCTATATGTAAAAATGATTGTCAAATTTCAAGTTTCTAGCATTAACAATTAGAAATAAATCATAATTTAGAACGTTCATAGTGCGATTTTCTATCGTTTCGAACTTTTATTTTCTTCTTTTTTAGAAGTCATTCTTAGCGAGTATTTAAAAGTAACCACCATGCCAAATTGACGGTTTCTATTGTAAATGGTATCGCAGAAATTTGAATTTTAGAAATACTTTTGTTCAGACCCGTAGTTTACCTAGTACCTTTATTACACACCACTATTTAGCTAAAATTTAATTCAAACTAAATCACTCTAAAAACTACTGAATTCATATTTCCAGAATTTATCATCAATAGACGGCCATGTATCCAATTCTTTGCGTGACCCTGTACATCATTTTATCTATATTCTACATACATTTCATAGTAAACTAAATGCAGTTCAGCGTAAAAATGCATAACACATTTAAAAATCACCTTTCAGCAATTTACGCTCATACTCAGTAACCTTTACGAACTGTTTTGCGTAGTCCTGATATACACTATAACATTTATACACACCATATAGTATGCATAAACTAGTCGTTTGGGGCCACCGTAATACTTACCCATCATGAATATAGATAATATAAAATATGAAAATAAAACATGTGATATTTGCTAAGCATTGTACCATGTTACTTTTATTCATAATTTAATTTATTTGGACTCCCTTAAATATAATTAATATAACCAATTAAGCTAATATTACTTTTTGTTACATTAAAATATCTCAATTTGTTGATTTTCTGTAAGCAAGTAATCCCGATAGGTTTACAATGGAAGTCTATGGGAATTTGGTGAAATATTAGAGATATCGCCGAGTTGGAGTCACTTTTGGCGACTTATTTTGGCCGCCAAATTTGGCGATATACCGCCAAGTTGGCGACAAACTTGGCGGTATTTGACGACAGAACTGTGCCCCCCTACGGTAACTCCCTTATAATAGTTATGGAGAGGCATTAAATGCTTGACATTTACGATAAGCCATTATTGGCATTTAATCTTATAGTTTGGCGATAGTTTTTGGTTGGCGGAATAATCGAGTAGTACCAAATTGCGTAAAAGAAACATCCTTATAACTCGAAAAATTATAATCCTATTAACTAACAGTTTACTGCGTCGGATTAAGCGTCTCATTTCCAATTAAAATATATCTTTGAATTGAAATTGGAATGAAATACAGAGTCATGAAAAATCGAAGAGTGTGAAAAATAGAATTACAAATATCTCGGCAACTAATTATCCGATCGAGTTCATTCATGATGCAAAATTTATGTTTTTTATTGTCTTTTATATTCACTCCTTCAAATAAACAATTTCGAAAATTTTTGTATACCTTTATCAGAACGAATATTTCAAGAGTCCGCAAAAAGTAGTTCCGGCTAATCGAGGTTACTGATATTCAATAGGCTTCTTCCCATTATTACTTCCTAAGTACACACCGAATTTCAAGTCTCTATCTCGATTTGTTCGGGAGATAAAGCGATTACAGGCACACAGACATACAGACGGACGGACAAATTTTTTTCTAAAAATATTATTCCGAATCTTCAGTGTCTGAAACGTGTAAATACGTCAAAAAAAATTTTCGATTTTTAAAACGATTACAAGATTTACCCTATACTACGTATGATGGGTAAGTAAAAAGGTGAAACTTAAAAGCGCATATCATAATTAAAAATGCATTTCCTGCCGTCATCACTAAAATACAGTACTTCTGATAGAATATACTTGTCTGAAATCTTTTGTGTGTTCATGTAAATGCTATGCACTTCGTATTATGCATGAAATAACTTACAGTAAGCCTCACCGACGTAAATCAATTTCATTATACATAAAATTGCATAATTAAAATACGACGCAAACAATTTTCCCCTATACCATTATGTAATGAAATTTTTTTGTGTGGCCCTGTAAATGACTAGTAACTATTCGCTGCATCGCATATTTTAGTGCACTTCGTAGATGCATATCAGTTTTATTATGTTTGAACGGGTGTAACATCTTTAAAATTCATTTGAAACGATATTTTTCCCATTGACTGTAATGTAATGGAATACTTTTGACTGTCCCTGTAAATAAACTAAACATTCTACAAACTTCATTTGAAATAGGGTTCGTGCTAGGTTAAATTTCAATAACCCAAATATTTCAGGGCAATCCGAGTATATATACGTGAGTTAGAGCGCGGACAACCGGACAAAGAAACCGAAGTCAATAACACTTTTCAACTTAAATGGAAAGTTTTAAAAACGCCTGTCATAACTGAAAATGTTCATCCAGCAATCATATTAATCCAGCAATGTACAGTATTTCGGGTACAGTATAGTATCCGAAATCTTTTGTATGTCCCTGTGAATGCTATGCATTTCATATTATACAAGAAGAAACTTGTAGTAAACCTCAGCAATGTATACCAATTTCACTATACATGAAATAGTTTAACATATTTGAAATACGCCGCGAACAATTTTTCCCCTGTACCATCGTGTAACGGAATTCTTTATGTAGCCCTGTAAATGAATAATGCATATTCTTTGCACCACACGTAGAATGCATATTTTAGTGAACTTCATGAATGCATAACAATTTCATTATGTTTGAAAGTGTGTAACATCATTAAAATGCACTTGAAACGATTTTTTCCCTATTGGCCATAATGTAATTGAATAATTTTGACTGTCCCTGTAAACGAATTATAACTGTTACAAACTTCATTTTCTTCAATAACGTACAAAAATTTCAGGGCAATTCGAGTGTATTTACAAGAGTTAGAGCGCGGAAGACGGACTGACGGCCGAACGACCAGACAAACCAAAGTGATAAACATTGTTGAAGTACGTTGGAAAGTGTTAAAAACATTCCAAGGTAAAACCGTATTGCATTAAATCACCCGAAAATGACGTCAAAAATGTTTTCTAAGTTGATTCTCTGTACACAAACGAAGTGCCTATAGCTTACCATGTTTTTTTTTTTTTTTTTTTTTTTTTTTTTGTGATCTGAAAACCACATTCAGCTCAATTCCTTTTCAAAAATTTTGTTTACATTTGAAAATAAAACTTTAAATGTGGATAACTTTCAATGCATACTTCTTAGAAGGTACCTCTTCTCTCAAAAATTATTTTTATTTTAAAAATATTTCTAAAAATGTAACTTTTATGCGGTTTTACTCAAAAAAAATACCTTGTTGGAAATTGTTGATCTATCAGATTAAAGTTGAAGTAGTTTTACCGTATTATAATGTGGATAGTGTGCCTTCTTTGGCGGGTTTATCACTGTTTGGCATTGTTTGATAATTTTAGACTTAATTAACAGTTTTTTGCTTATTAAGGACAGAAATTTTATTTTTTTGCAGCTGAATTTTATAAAAGCACGTAGATTGAGTTATCACCTGTCCGAAAATGCATTCCATACTTTTTTCTGTCCATTATTAAAGTCTCTACCTTGATTGAATTAATATATGTTTGGCGAAGGTTTTTTTTTATCATTTTCAGTATCTCGACGTTTTTTTAAAAATCATGTATCTCTGTTTATAATTATTTTATAGAGATGAGTTTGATCTCAAATTGAAGCTTTTCTTCTGTAGATTCTTCTAGTCTTAATTTTATTTCTCTGCGATGCTTGCTTTCTTAAATATCTGAAAAATTAAAATGCCATGTTTGACTGATTTAATATGGAGAAGTTGTCTTCAGTATAATAAGCAGTTACGCGGTTTACGCGGCTTTTGGTTGTTGGCGTTTGTTTGTTTGGCGGGGTTAGCATTTTTTTATAGCTTGGCTTGGCAGAACGACCGTCCTGCTTGATAATAATGGCAAGCATTCGTATCCAAATCAAGTAATAAATACAAAAATAATTTGGCAATTAATCGCCTTCAAGCAGATCAAAATATTATTATTATACAGACAGACAAAACAAATAAAATCGCAATAATAAATCGTATGGATTATATCACAAAAATGTAAACATGCATCGCAGAAATGGAATCCATACTACTTAACAAGGATCCGAACAACCAAATTAAGAGTAAAACTGCAGAATTACTCAATAGAGGATGTTGGCCACCAATAATGAATAACAAATTGAAAGTTAATAGTACCGCCACCTCTCCAAGACTATTTGGGAGACTAAAGGACCATAAAAATAATTATCCTTTAAGGCCGATAGTTGGGAAATGTACAAGCCCAATGTATTTCCTTGAAAAAGCATTTGTTCCTTTTCTGAAACTTTCTCTTCCACCCTCTAACCCTAGTTTAACGTCGACTACTGATTTCGTTGACCGGATTAAAGATTTGAAACACAATAAAGATAGTGTTTTAGCAAGCTTTGACATCATTTCACTTTTCCCATCAATCGGCGATGACGACGTAAAATTGGTCATTAATAAATTTATTGATAATGATTGATAATTTATTGATCAATAAACTCACAAATGAAGACCACCGTAAAATCTGGAAATATTTTCATTTCTAACAAGAAAATTTATAAGCAGATTAAATGAGCACCAATGGCTTCCCCTATCTCAAATATTTTAGCTCAATTCAAATTACGTCCATTTGAAGAAAAAATTTTAACAGACAGCGCTTTAACTCCGTCTGTATGGTACCGTTATCTGGACGACATTTTCATAGTATGGGATCATGGTTTATCTGAATTGTATTCATTTCTTAACAGAATAAATAATATGGATCCTAACATAAAATTTACCATCGAAATATAAAAGAATAATGAGTTGTCATTTCTTGACGTAATGCTAATCAAAAACTTATCAAACTTAACACTTCATCTCACGGTTTACAGGAAAGTAAATAAGTCTAACAGCACCATTCCTTTTGAAATTACATCACCTTTCAACTACAAACTTGCTCCGTTCAACTTTTATATAAGACGAGCATTTAGTGTTTTCTCTATTAATCATCTTGAAAATGAATTAAATACCATTAGAAACATTGCAGTTGAGAACGGTTTTCCAAAACGTATTATTCATAAACTAATCAATTTACAGAAAAACCATATGAAGATACAAAAAATTCCCCTGAGTAATAAAAGATATTGCACAATGAAGTACATTCCAGGACTTTTCGAAAAACTCAGACATGCACTTTCTCGCTTTGGCGTAAACTTAATCGCCACTCCTCCAATAAAATTGAAAGATCTAGTTAGTGCCAACATAGACCCGATCCCGAAAGATGAAGTTTCTGGAGTATATATAATTCCACTGAAAACAGAAAATATTTATCTCGAATACATATCTCAAATGAATTCTCGTAAACTTAAAGATCGCATTAAAGAACATTTGAGAAATTTGAAGTTCAACCGGCCAACAACAGCCCTGTTAAGACTTAACCAGAAGCAGAATATACAAGTTAATTTCGAAGGTATAAAAATTATATGCCCCTTAAAGAATTATCATGATTTAATAATCCGTGAATCAATAGAAATTATTACTAAAGAAAATACTGTTTGTAATGACGTTTTATCCTACAACATACCCATAATTTGGCTCAGTTTGCTTCCTTAGTAATTGCTTCTTTAGTTGCTTCCTCAGTTTTCTTCCTTGTGATTCTTTAAGAATTCTAAAGCACGTAATATTTCACTTCCCTCTATATCCAGATTTTTATTTTCTCAATGTTTTCCGGATCTAAAATTTGACTTTCACTTTCATTCCTTTCGACACCAACTATGTGAAATTTGAAAATAAGACGCTTGTATTTTTTATTCTCTGACGAAGGCTATGTATATAGTTGAAAGTACTAAGGATATTAAAGTAATTTAACATCTTTTGAAATATTTTTTCATCTTTTAAGTAATTTCCACATAGTGTAATTTTAAGTTTAACTTTTTAAAAATGGATTTAGCATTCTATTTATTTATTTGTTGATGAAAATTATTTTGTTCGGTACACGTTAAGTTGCGGGTTCACTTCAGAATGATTTTTTTTTTGTTTTGTTTTGTTTTGTTTTAGGTCAGATACAACCCCATCCGCGCACATTCTACACTTTGATCAGTTTGCTATTCGGAAGTTTCTTTTAGTCAGAGGTAAAAGCTTAGAAATATATATGAAGAACTATAAAGTGAATAAAATATAAATACAAAATAGATATGTTCTCTACTACAGAGTGTCCGTTATGGAGGTTTTGATCTTTATCCTTTTAAAATATTTGACTTTTCTTTTATAAAATCAGATCGACCCGAACCTAAAATGTCAAAGACTAAAAAAAACCTGCGTTAAATCTGGGAATAAACCGGATTTTTCTAGGAACAAACTAAAATTTTTCGGAATAAACCAGGTCTTTCGGAAATAAACCTAGTAATATATCGGTTTTTGCAACTCTACTCGAATCCGACATGCAAGAGTTCAAACCTAACCCGAAATGGACCCGAACTCGAAACAATTAAAATAATTCCAGCCCGCAACAAAAAAGTAGAGGTCCACGCGACCCGAAACGAATAAATGTAGCGCCAACCCGAACAGCGGGTCTTTTCGGTTTCGGAAAAAATCGGATTACGCAACCGGATACAAGACTCTAACCTAGACTTATTGCAATATGTCCAAGGTACTAACTGGTTATGCATAGTTTTAATATAAAATAATAGGAGCAGGAACTTAAAATGCCTATAAAAAATGTATAAGAAAACTTGACAGATTATTGACAGATTTCAGTTATGCAACTGAGTGTATAATATTAGTCAATAGTTCATTTTTATTTTAATGGTATATTTTTCGCAAGCTTCCCATACAGAAGTATCGATAAAATCTGCAAATGCGGCAGATTTTTACTATTTTCACAGCATTACGTGGAAAAGTGGAGACGATGAATGAAAATAAATACAGAAATATATAAGAAAAGTGCAATGTCAATGAAATCTATCAATCCAGATTCACTGATGAACAAAAATTACAATTATCATAGGGCTCCTTTAACAAATGAAGAGTTCAGATGATAAAGGTGCTAAGTGACAAAATTACATAATAGTGTTAATCATATGATTGAAGGCAATCATTGGTCTTCTACCATCTGTTAAATTACTATTTAATAATATCTACTACTCGCAGAGATTTTAATTGATAAAGGAGGACGCCAATAAACACAAACAATTTGTCAATAAACGCAAACAGACATTTGAAACTTTACAACTCATTTTCTCAAAACGATGATTGTGTAACTCATTACCTTTATCATCTGCATCATTATTCATATGTTATTTTTCAATAGGTATTCAGAAAAATTCATCTTTTTTCTGTTAAAACTTTTACGAATAATATTATATAGATACCTTCGCAATGCATCTTCCAAATGTGAAAGATATGTATCGATTTTCAAGATATTGAGTTTTTTTAACCTGTTTTACATTACAAAAAGTTGAAATCAAACACAATAAAAAATGAAAAATTATTCACGGTGTAAATAGTAAGTCTCATCTGCTATTGAAAGTTCACACACAATTTAAAACTTGCAACTCAAATTTGTTATATTTGTAAAAAATATTTGAAACTGTTTGACAAAAGTTCAATTATAATCCTTAACTAGTTGGATGTGCCAATCCCAAAACTTTCTTCTATCTTATACATCTTAATATTTCAAAACCTAGTTACACATGTTAATACTTCAATATTATTAGTTCAATACTATACCAACTTTGATTTTCATCTTAAATTTCTGCTCAAGTCAATTAAACGGGCTAAAAACGAGTTAATCTATATCATGATATTTGTTAAAATTATTAAATTTTCCTTAATCTGTCGTTATCAGCTGTTTGCGAATAGCCGGCATAGCAGGAAGCGAGTTCCCGCCGCTGCATGAGCCGCCGATGCACAATAGAACTACGAAAAATCAAGAAAAGTATACAAAAATCGCTAGCACGGAGCCCCTTTACCGCGCAATATTTCCAAATTCAAGGAGAACCTGTTGGCCAAAGCCAAAAACAAGCACAAACATTTTGGTTCAATTGTATGCATAATTTTATACGCTGTTCGATGGTACACTAATGAAAATGGCACAGAGATCGGAATTATAGCGCCCCCTTCTTTCGGAAGTTTTTCAAGTTCAGGGAGGACTTGTTTGCCATAGCCAGAAACATGCACAAAAAATTTGGTTCAATTATATGGATAACTTCATACAATTTTCGATGGTACAATAATGAAAATGGTACAGACATCGCAATTATAGTGCCCCCTTCCGGCAGTTAACTATGCCCCCTTCCGGCAGAATTTTTTCAAATTCAGGGAGGACCTTCGTGACATGACCAAAAATAAACACATAAAATTTGGTTCAATTCTATGCATAACTTCATACACTTTTCGGCGGTACAATATTCAAAATGGCACAAAAATTGTACAAAAATCGCTATTACAGCGCTCTCTACGAGCGATTTTTTTACAAATTAAGGGAGGACCTCCTTGCCATAGCCAAGAACTTAAAATTTTTTTTGGTTCAATTCTATGCATAACTTCATACACTTTTCGATGGTGCAATATTCAAAATCGCACAAAAATCGCTATTACAGCGCCCCCTAACGGCGATTTTTTTGCAAATTCATGGAGGACCTGCTTTCCATATCCAAAAACTTAAAATAAAAATTTGGTTTAATTCTATGCATAACTTCATACACTTTTGGACGGTACAATATTCAAAATCGCACAAAAATCGCTATTACAGCGCCCCCTACCGGCGAATTTTTTCCGAATTCAGGAAGGACCTGCTTGCCATAGCCAAAAACTTAAACTAAAAATTTGGTTCAATTCTATGCATAACTTCATACACTTTTGGACGGTACAATATTCAAAATCGCACAAAAATCGCTATTACAGCGCCCCCTACCGGCGAATTTTTTCCAAATTCAGGGAGGACCTGCTTGTCATATCCAAAAACTTAAACTAAAAATTTGGTTCAATTCTATGCATAACTCCATACACTTTTGGATGGTACAATATTCAAAATCGCACAAAAATTGTTACATCAGCGACCCCTACCGGTGAATTTTTTCCAAATTCCGGGAGGACCTGCTTGCCATAGCCAAAAACTTATAATAAAATTTTGGTTTAATTCTATACATAACGTCATACACTTTTTGATGGTACAATGGCGACAGACAGACGGACGGACAGACGGACAGAGACACACAGACAGACAGACATTTTCTATAAACATGTTTTTTGGAATCTCTGACCCCTAAAACATGCAAATCCGTCGAAAACCGGAAGTCGAAAAAAATTTCGATTACAATACTTTCTTCTATTGAAGATAGAAGAAAGTAAAAATTGAGAAAATAATCTTAAATTACAATCTCCTAAATTACAAGTTTTGTCGATATCTGCATCCACAGCAAAATATAGAAAAGAACTGATTAAAAAAATAAAAAATATCGTTTTATTAGATAAAGTTTTTTTAGGTAGCTTTCTTTACAAAAAGCTACCTATTGCAGCCGTTCGGAGGAAAGCGATTTCAAAAAATTTTGGTATATTTTCATCGATCATGACCCCCAGACCCCGAAACCACCCTCCGTTCAAAATTGATATATATATATATATATATATATCAATATATATATATATATATATATATATATATATATATATATCTGACCTATGTCACACTGTAACTCTCATATTTATGAACCGATTTGGATGTAATTCGGTGTGTACATAGTACATACCAATGTCTCGACCGAGTTCGTTGGCCAGCTTCATCCGCCATTTTGTTTCAAAATGGCGGCCATTTAAAAATTTTAAAAAAATTTAAAATTTGAAATGTGGTACCAAAAAATTGAAAATGGAAAAATATTTTTTTCTTATGTATTTGACCTTTATACAAAGACTCCGTAGCAGTTTTTGTTTCGTCTATATCTTAAAAAATGGCTGAGTTATAGCATTTTGAATTTCCAGCGAAGCAGACATTTTGAAACGTCCTGAATTTTGTCACGCGATAAAAGGCGTATTTATGAACCGATTTGGATGTAACTTCGTTTATACATAGTACAGACCAATATCTCGACCGAGTTCGTTGGCCAGCTTCATCCGCCATTTTGTTTAAAAATGGCGGCCATTTAAAATTTTAAGAAAAATTTAAATTTGAAATGTGGTACCAAAAAATTGAAAATTGAAAAAATATTTTTTTCTTATGTGTTTGAACTCGATAAAAAGATTCGGGAGCAGTTTTTGTTTCGTCTATATCTTAAAAAATGGCTGAGTTATAGCATTTTGAATTTCCAGTGTGGCTGACATTTTGAAACGCCCTGATTTTTGCCACGTGATAACAGACGTATTTATGAACCGATTTGGATGTACCTTGGTGTGTACATAGTACATACAAATAACTCAACCGAGTTCGTTGGCCAGCTTCATCCGCCATCTTGTTTCAAAATGGCAGCCATTTAAAAAAATTTAAAAAAAAATTAAATTTAAAATGAGATACCAAAAAATTGGAAAATGAAAAAGAGTTTTTTCGTATGTGTTTGACCTTAATAAAAAGATTCCGGAACAGGTTTTGTTTCGTCTATATCTAAAAAAATGGCTGAGTTATAACATTTTGAATTTCTATTGTGGCTGACATTTTAAAACGACCTGATTTTTGTCACGCGATAACAGGCGTATTTATGAACCGATTTGAATGTAATTTGGTCTGTACATAGTACATACCAATGTCTCGACCGAGTTCGTTGGCCAGCTTCATTCGCCATCTTGTTTCAAAAGGGTTGCCATTAAAAAATGTAATTTAAAATTTAAAATGAGGTATTAAAAAATTGGAAATTGAAAAAGATTTTTTTTATGTGTTTGGTATTGATACAAAGATTCTGGAGCAGTTTTTGTTTCTGAAAATTTGTTCTTTTGTTTATATCTTAAAAAGTGGTTGAATTATAGCACTTTGAATTTCTATCATGGCTAACACTTTGAAACGATCTTGTATTTGTCTCGCGATACCACACGTATTCGCCTATTTCCATGGAAGAAGGCATGTGGATAGTATACATCAATATCTCGACCAAGTTCGCTGGCCAGCTTCATCAGCCATCTTGTTTCAAAATGGCGGCCATTAAATTAAAAAATATATTATATATATTTAAAGTGAGGTGCAAAAAAATTATAAATTGAAAAAGGTTTCTTTCTTAAGTATTTGACCTTGATATAAGGATTCAGGAACATTTTTTGTTTGTATTTATCTTAAAAAATGGCTCAGATATAGCAGTTTCAATTTCTAACGTAGGTGACATTTTGAAAAATCTGATTTTTTGCCTGCGACAGCACTTGTATATATCAACCGATTCCGATGTGAGTGAGCATGTGCACAGCAATTACTAAGGTCTCGACCAAGTTCACTGGTTAGCCTCAACCACCACGTTGTCTTAAAATGGCAGGCACTTTAAGAAATCGCCGAATTTGGCAGCCAAATATAAGTTACTTTAAATAAAAGCAGCTTGGATAAAGCTGACTAATTTCGCGAAATTCTCATTCATAATGATTTAGTATTGATAAAAATTAGTATTGAATCTCCTACATTCGGTTTCCACTTAATTGAGCTTCGTGTGTTTGAATAATATAACTTGGCTTTTTTTAAATAAGGAATATGAAAGCTACCTCTTCCTCCCGGCACTGGCCGGAAGGACTTTTTAACACGATTTGAGTCGCCCAATACATAAAGAAATTCCAAAAAGTGATTCCAGTTCAAAAAATACACTGATCCAGGGTGATTGAAATAAAATTTTGTCATATAGAACACAAAATTAGTAGGTAGTGAATAATTGACTTATAAAGCTTAACTGTTATTTCTGATTTTTATACTCACTTGTACATATTCCTTCAATATCTTCATATCCTGCTGGACAAAGACATGTTTTTTTGCCAAGACCTCTGGAAAATGTGCAATTGTAAATTGAGCCACAATCGCATTCTGGAAAAAAAATTCATAAATGATATAGGTTTTTAATGTTAAAGGATGTCAAACCATGACATGGTACATAAATTCAAGTACTAAATTTTGGTGAATATTTTTGTTTTTTATCAGACTAAAAAAAATATAAACAAAGTGAAAATATAGTTTCGAATATATTCTGATGAAACATACCTTTAAAGAAGAACTTAACATGATATAAATTTTATTTTCACCATAAAAAGAAGAAAAAATTTACATTTTTTTCACACATTTTTGTTAACAAATCGGGCTCACTAGTACCACATATAATAACACATTGTTTTAAATTTCCAAAACAGTTGTTTTAAAGAATAGAACATATAAATTTAAAGTTTATATTTAAAAAAGAAGAAAAACATTCGAAAAGAGGCGGTAACACACAGGTGTATCTCCATTCGTGCTCCAAGAATAAAAAACTGCAAATGAGAAACTGTCCGCCAGTTTTGTTTTTCTTTAATTAAATAATATTAAAGAAATTAGTTGTAAAGTTTTCATTTGTATTATATGTTTTATTTCAGAAAACTAATTAAAAGCAAAGCAAACCCGGAGAAATAAAAGCAGTAAATCCCTATACTAAGAAATCTGTAGTTGTTAACATTCCAGTCACTGTTTATAATAGAAATGCAGTTTCAAGATCTTTTGTATAAAAATAATAACCGTATAAAGTATTTCCAAAAGAAAATTATAAATATAGTAAGTAAGGTGAAATTTTTCCAAAGTATATATTAAGACTACTTAAAATGCTATTTATAAATATGTAATTTGCTTTTACTTACTTTTACATTGGTCACTTGAAAACGCACCTCCTTTTGAAAATCCATGTCCAGGACAGCAATTGCATTTTTTTTCTTCACACTTGCCTCTGTCACATATTTCGTCTGAAATCAGAATTTTTTATACGCATAAAAAATATACCATAATGATAGAGACATGTAAGAAAACTGATACAAATTTGAAAATTAGTTAAAATTTAATATTCAGAATAGCCTTTATTCTAGTTACGGTTTGGTTTGGTTTGTGTTTATGACGGCCAATTATCAACACGAATGATATGAGCCCTAAGGGAGGTGGAGTACCCTTCGTGGGGGTCTTTCTAAGGGAACCTAACCCGTATTTAAGCTTGGAAATCCAAGGTTCGAAGAAAACCACGAAAACTCCGAACGATTAGGCCGATGGGCACGATTGGGTTCGAACCCATAAGGACGGAAATACAGGGTGATTCATAAAAGATGGGCAGAACTTTAAGGGGTTATAGTACACTTAAAGACAAATAATATTAAATAGGAGACTAAGGGTCCCAGACGTATTCCCAAGGAGATAGGGGGCATTAAAGTTTAGGGTCCGAAATTTCAAATGATTATAAAACATGGAAAAATTGGTCGATTCGTTTGCGGTTTTTGCAAAAAATTTTCTTTATGCCAGTATTTTCTTGAAATAAAATTTTAAAGTTCAATTTCAAAAAATGCCGATAGGGGGCGCTTTAGACTTTGGAGTAACAAACAACTATTTTTTAACGTTATTTTTTGTATTTCTTTAAATGATTTCGAAAGCTTAGACTTAAACTTAAATTTTGATCTAAAAATCTGAGTCCTAACGAGTAGTTAAGTAGCGTAAACTGAAATTTGAAATTTGAAACCCTTCTCCCCCCAGAACAAAAATCAGTTATTCCCGATCTTTGTGTCGTAGATTAGGCTCTAACTACTGCCGCGTTTTGCTAAAATTATTCTTTATGTCAGTATTTTCTTGAAAATAAATTTTAAAGAAAATTTTCAAAAAATTCCGATAGAGGGCGCTTTAGACTTTGGAGTAACGAACAACTATTTTATACCGTTATTTTTTGTGTCTCATTAAATGCTTTCTAAAGCTTAGACTTAAATTTTCAGCCCAAAATCTGAATCGTTAGACGTGGTTAAGTTTCTGGGGAGAGGGGTTTGAAATTTCTACTCCTGAGCACAGTTCAGTTTACCATGTCCACACATTGTGTGCTGTGATACGAGGTAAAAAGACACAAATTAGGATTATGTTACCAAAGCATATTTATTAACATGTAATTACAATAAATGTTCAAAATTGTGACCACCAGAGGTTATGCACGCAGAACAACGGCGAAGAATGGAACGGCGAACATTCGCGAAAACATCAGGCTTTTCGAGCACTTCCCCTACAGCGGCGGAAAGTCTGGCGACCAGTTCCTCGGGGGATTCAGTGGGTGTCTCATACATAAGAGCCTTCAATCGTCCCCAAAAAAAGAAATCGAGGGGTGAAAGATCTGGCGAGCGAGCAGGCCTAGCAACAGGACCACCTCGAACAATCCATCTGTTCGGAAATGTGATGTCCAGATAGTTGCGGACGTGTCGTACGTAATGGGCTGGCGCTCCATCGTGCTGGAACCACATGACCCGCCGGATGCGTGGAGGAACAACGTTTAACAGGTCTGGCAGCACATGTTGCAAAAATGTGAGGTATGTTTTACCGTTGAGGCGTTCAGGAAGAAGGTACGGTCCGATTAGGTGGTCTCCAAGGATTCCTGCCCAAAGATTGATGGAAAAGCGTCTCTGATGAGCATGTGGATACGTAGCATGTGGATTGACATCCGCCCATACATGTGCATTGTGTGTGTTAAATGTACCTTCACGTGTGAAGGTACATTCATCGGTGAAAAGCACAGTTCGTCCAAAATGTGGATTTAGCGCGTTCTGCTGCAGAAACCAGCGGGCGAATTCAATACGATTTGGATAATCCCCTGGAGACAGTTTCTGGACTCGTTGCACATGAAACGGGAGCAAATGTTCATCCTTCAGTACCCTCCAAGTCATGGACTGTGAGATATCCACCTGCCTAGCCACTGTTCGTGTACTTGTACTTGGCTGCGCCGCTACTACACCAGAATGGCTTCTGCAACAACTACTGATTCGTCCTTTTTTGCACGACCTGCATTCGACCGGGAAGCGAGAAATGATCCCGTCTCACACAACTGTCTGTGCAAGCGCTCGAAAGTTTTGCGGTTAGGCAACCGCCTGTTGAGAAATCGCTCTCCGTACATTCGTTGTGCCTCTGCACCATTTCCATCTGCCGCTCCGTAAATTAAATGCATCTCAGCCTTTTCCTTATTCGTGAAGGGCACCATCTTCCGATTCATTACTACAGCGACTTACACTTGACTCACCGTTCAGTGGTTTTTATGCCTGAATCGTGTCGAAATTTTGCATACGTGTTCTTCTTCTTCCCCATTTGACATTTGCATACTTTCTGTTTCCTTCTTCACCCGGTGACTAGCGTCAGGAATGGAGCTTTAACGTTTGCATGAGCGACGTTTCCAACTGTGCCAGTGCCTTTATGAGTGAATTCCGACTATGCAGTCCTTGACGAAAGTTGTATTTTTGCCTCGTATCACAGCACAGAATCGTTGGGCATGGTTAAGTAGTGCAAACTGAACTATGTTCAGAAGTTGAAATTTGAACCCCCTCCCCTCGCTACTGAACCACGCTCAGCGATTCAGATTTTGAGCTGAAAATTTAAGTTTAAGTCTAAGCTTTAGAAAGCATTTAATGAGACACAAAAAATAACGGTATAAAATAGTTGTTCGTTACTCCAAAGTCTAAAGCGCCCTCTATCGGAATTTTTTGAAAATTTTCTTTAAAATTTATTTTCAAGAAAATACTGACATAAAGAATAATTTTAGCAAAACGCGGCAGTAGTTAGAGCCTAATCTACGACACAAAGATCGGGAATAACTGATTTTTGTTCTGGGGGGAGAAGGGTTTCAAATTTCAAATTTCAGTTTATGCTACTTAACTACTCGTTAGGACTCAGATTTTTAGATCAAAATTTAAGTTTAAGTCTAAGCTTTCGAAATCATTTAAAGAAATACAAAAAATAACGTTAAAAAATAGTTGTTTGTTACTCCAAAGTCTAAAGCGCCCCCTATCGGCATTTTTTGAAATTGAACTTTAAAATTTTATTTCAAGAAAATACTGGCATAAAGAAAATTTTTTGCAAAAACCGCAAACGAATCGACCAATTTTTCCATGTTTTATAATCATTTGAAATTTCGGACCCTAAACTTTAATGCCCCCTATCTCCTTGGGAATACGTCTGGGACCCTTAGTCTCCTATTTAATATTATTTGTCTTTAAGTGTACTATAACCCCTTAAAGTTCTTCCCATCTTTTATGAATCACCCTGTATACATATATGCATAGATTTAGACTATTCAGTTTTAATAAAATATTTTATGTAAGTTTATATATATTCTCTTTATATAAAATCCTAATGTTACGATATAAAACGAATTTAAGAAACAATGTTATAAAACGAATTTATGAAACGATTTCGTGAAATGATTTTACGAAACGAATACACACTGCTCAAAACAAATAGGGGAGCAAGCAAAAAAGTGAAGAGAACAGTTCGAGACGGCCATGCATGGGCATAAAATCAAGAGTAACATGTATAACAATGCGCAATACAGACAAAAAGACGCAAAAAATTTCGCACGAAAGCTTTAAATCTTTGAAACGATGGGTAGAATGTAAAAAGATGGTTTAGGGCAATAATTTGGTTACATGTAAATAACAAAAAATTGTACTGTTTAGGAATGATGCAAGGTATTTAACACTAGAACCGCCGGAAAAATTACTCGAGTGTTATAAAAAATATTTCACACTAGAATTACCTTTTAAAACTATTTATCACATATATATAACTTATTTGTCCGTAGTATATATTTAATTTATTAATTTTTTTTTTAATTCTGGTTCGAATGGAAATATTTTCATTTTTTACCGGTCAAAATGACCGCTATGGCGGTTCTAGTGTTAAGTCATTTATGCCTGAATTTTTGTTTTCTCAAATTTCTTGGTAAAATCACTTTAAAATGTTACAAAATGAACTGGAAAAATACTAAAAAAATTTACGCTAAAATATTTATATTTATTTGACAAAATGTAAACGTAGAAAATATGGGAATACCCATATGTGGAAAAATGCATAATTATATGTTTCTCTCTATTCTAAAAAAAAGTAACTACCGCTGTCACCGCCGCCGCCGCCGGTTTTGATTTTTTTGTGACCGGAGGCCTTTCTTCGTTAATATTAACAAAAATAATGCATATAAAAATATGAAAATCGGTGGTTTTTATACAGAAATGTTTAATAAACACGCTGATGCAGATAGTTTTCAAATCGAAGAATTATTTTAAGAGTTATTTAATGCTAAAGTTGGACAAAATCGTTCCACTAAAAAAGTTTTATAGCAGCAAAAACTATACATAGCAGTGTAATCATTTTTAGATCATTTTATGCGTTAGAATTTGCCGGAGTGCAGATTGCATTAATTTTTTTATTTTGACTCATTTTTTCAGGTTTTATTTCTATTTTAAATTCAAATTTTCAGCATTTCTAGAGATATTTTTTACAGATTTCAGAAAATTGTACTAATTTAAACTGTTGCCAACTGTATAAAAAGCGCAAGCAATAATGTTTGCTTCAAATTAAAAATTTATTTACACGTGACTATTATAAACAGGAAAAAAACTTTCAAATTAGAATTAAAAAATTACGTATAAAAAGCAAGAACTTATTAAAAATTACGTCATAAAAAGTATACACGTGAATTTTAAAAGGGAAAGGATATTGTAAAATAATAAATTCATTAACATGCGTTAGAAAGTCTTAGGAGAAATTGCGTCATATTTACGTCACATTATAGTTATTACATAAAATGAACACAAAATAATATTGCAAAAAAGTTTAAATTTAGAAATTGCGCTAGACATTTATTTGATATTTTGAGAATTAATTTAAAATGTCTCATTTAAAAGAACTTTCTTTTCGCTTTGTTAAAAAATACCAGGAGACAAAGACTCTCTTTACTTAATTCCTTTTATATTAGCTTATTTTGAAATGTTGTTACACGTGTATACGTCATCAAGTTATTTTTATTTCGACGTTTTATTTGTGTTTTTATTAATGTCGTAGGAATTTATTTGTTCTTTCGTTATTTAAAATAAAAGTTATATCAATTTGTATAATTTGGCGAGTGGTTTGGCGATTTATATAATTTGGCGAAATTGTTCGACAGGATAATCAAGTAGTACCGCAGCGGATTTGGCGTTAAAATTCCCCAATCAATGAGAAATGAATAGAAATTCGTTTATAGGGAGATCGCCACTGTTTTCTAAATTATAATTCAATCTTTCGAAATCTTTTTAAAGCCGATCAAATTAGCGTGCATTTAGAGTCTGCGGTGTCTGGACGGGGGGTTGGCGAGCGTAGCTCGTAGGGGGCCGAGCCCCCTAGTTGTCTAAATTTATGTAAATTAAGCTTTTCAATTGTATATTATATACTATAATTAGTATTTTTATGAACTATTAAAAAATGTTTTATTTCTTTACAGAGGCTAATAACATTATAAGTATTATTAATAATAAATTAAGAATAATCGTTTTTGAGGCAAGAAAACAATTTATTTCAAACTCATCTTCAAAAAGACTTTATATAAATAACAGTCCCCTAACTGGCTAATAGAAATATGTACCCATTTGCGCCTAGCGCCCTATATTTTGTACGTTACAAACATGCATAAAAAATAGGGTTGAACATACAATTTCGCAATTTAAAAAAATACTTTTTCAAAGAAGTCTACAAACTATGATTATGGTTTATTTATTTGGATCATTTATCGAAAAAATACAAATAAATTTACTTTTTACATTTCGCTATCTTGAAAAAGGAAAAACCTATAAACACCGAAAAAAGGCCTTCATTTGAGCAAATAAATATCAATCTTATGCTGTCATATCTCGGTAATAGATAAAGACATCTATAGACAATTACTTCATGCAATTTTCATGTTGTAAAAAAGAAGAAAATTATAAAAAAAATATTAAAATTCGAAACGTCCCAAAAATAGGACACTAGGCATAAATGGATTAATATGGCGTGTGATCCCTTCGAATAGATAAAACTGTTGCGTACCGCTTTTCCATGGATTCGATGATATTATCGATAAGTTTTAGAGGAGTACTGTTCCATTCCTCAAGAATTGATATCTCCAAGTCCCGGATAATAAAAGAAAGCCTCAGTCTCGCTGCAATGCGGCGTTCGAATGTGTCACATACATGCTCGATAGGATTCAGATCAGGAGATCATGTTGGTTGCTCCATATTTTGTATTGTTTTAACTTTAAGAATGTTCTCCACAAGATAAGCTGTTTGCGGTCTAGCATTATCGTGCATATAAAAAACATAAATCACCAATTGCTGAAACATAAAATACGGCATGAGGTCTCAGTATCTCATCTGTATAACTTCGGACCATCAAAATGTAATTCCGAATGATATGCAGACACGTACGTCCACCTATGCTGATTCCAACCCATAGCATCAACCGCCTCGACACTAATGTGATCTCTCAGGAACGAATATGGGATTATTTTGAGTGCCCCTTTCTCTCCATGCCGAAAAAAATCGAATGTCACATCCAGACTGAATCGGGACTCGTTTGGAAACAGAATTTGAATCCAACAACGTTGTCTGCAAACTCGATGTTCAGTTGCCCACCTTCTTTGTGTCGCACAGTTGCTTGAGGTCAACGGAATACAGACCATTGATTTACGTGCGTAGAGATCACCCTGATGAAGCCTATTTCGTAATGTTTAACAGGACACCCTTCATCCTGTGGCCAACAACAACTGTTTTAGCAGTTGACTTGCACTGCCAGTTCCATCTAGACGAGCTGTTAACAGGATTATTCAGTCATCAAATTCTGCGTTACCACATTTTCGATCTTGCAAAATAAAAGTTGGACATTATATTTTGGTCAAATTACTGACTAAAAAAACAGTGTTTTTTTTTTGTTGTTGTTGTTTTTGGTTTGGTTTGGTAACACAAAAAATTACATTTTGTCAGATTCATGCAGCGAAAGCACTTCTTAACACAAAACAACAGAACTTGTTCATTTTTCCTGATGTTGTTAATGAATATTTAGTAAATTATCGGTGCATGTAAGATGATAAATTCTTAATGTAGCTAAAATAATTGAACATAAAATTTGCTATTTTTAAATAATATTTTGTCAAATTCCATATGGGGACCACCAAAAACCGCTGCACAATGGACGAGGGCACATAGTACCCCAGTTTAACATCCCATAGGATTTTTTGAGTCGGGCATTATATGTTAAATTAAGCATTAAAAAATTGTTTTTTTTTGTCTTTTGTAATTAATGCAACAAATGATTAATGTTGTCAACATTTTTGAAATGCTATGTTTGTGTTATATCTTTAAATTTCAAAATTAACAGTAATTAGAGACATGAGAATAGTAAAGAAAGATTTTACTCATTCACTTATATATTTGTGTTATTCTTTCTTATTTACTATTTATAACATTTCACTTACTTTTGAATTTTTACACATTTTCAATCATACAATTATACTACACCAGAATTAAAATGAAATAGGTTACGGAATACAGTGATGAGCAAAATATTTCACAGCATAATGCTAAATTTGGTAATGTAATAAAAGTTGGACATTATATTTTGGTCAAATTACTGACTAAAAAAACAGTGTTTTTGTTGTTGTTGTTGTTTTTGGTTTGGTTTGGTAACACAAAAAATTACATTTTGTCAGATTCATGCAGCGAAAGCATTTCTTAACACAAAACAACAGAACTTGTTCATTTTTCCTGATGTTGTTAATGAATATTTAGTAAATTATCGGTGCATGTAAGATGATAAATTCTTAATGTAGCTAAAATAATTGAACATAAAATTTGCTATTTTTAAATAATATTTTGTCAAATTCCATATGGGGACCACCAAAAACCGCTGCACAATGGACGAGGGCACATAGTACCCCAGTTTAACATCCCATAGGATTTTTTGAGTCGGGCATTATATGTTAAATTAAGCATTAAAAAATTGTTTTTTTTTTGTCTTTTGTAATTAATGCAACAAATGATTAATGTTGTCAACATTTTTGAAATGCTATGTTTGTGTTATATCTTTAAATTTCAAAATTAACAGTAATTAGAGACATGAGAATAGTAAAGAAAGATTTTACTCATTCACTTATATATTTGTGTTATTCTTTCTTATTTACTATTTATAACATTTCACTTACTTTTGAATTTTTACACATTTTCAATCATACAATTATACTACACCAGAATTAAAATGAAATAGGTTACGGAATACAGTGATGAGCAAAATATTTCACAGCATAATGCTAAATTTGGTAATGTAATAAAAGTTGGACATTATATTTTGGTCAAATTACTGACTAAAAAAACAGTGTTTTTGTTGTTGTTGTTGTTTTTGGTTTGGTTTGGTAACACAAAAAATTACATTTTGTCAGATTCATGCAGCGAAAGCATTTCTTAACACAAAACAACAGAACTTGTTCATTTTTCCTGATGTTGTTAATGAATATTTAGTAAATTATCGGTGCATGTAAGATGATAAATTCTTAATGTAGCTAAAATAATTGAACATAAAATTTGCTATTTTTAAATAATATTTTGTCAAATTCCATATGGGGACCACCAAAAACCGCTGCACAATGGACGAGGGCACATAGTACCCCAGTTTAACATCCCATAGGATTTTTTGAGTCGGGCATTATATGTTAAATTAAGCATTAAAAAATTGTTTTTTTTTCTTTTGTAATTAATGCAACAAATGATTCATGTTGTCTACATTTTTGAAATGCTATGTTTGTGTTATATCTTTAAATTTCAAAATTAACAGTAATTAGAGACATGGGAATAGTAAAGAAAGATTTTACTCATTCACTTATACAGGGTGATTCAGCTCGTCGGTGACAAACTTTAAGGATCGATAGAGCACACCTAGACGAACATTTTTGAATAGGGAATGTAGGGTCCCTGACGCGATGGTAAGGCGCTAGGCGCTTTCGAAAATTTGGGTGCCGAAATTCGAAACGTCATAAAAACTAGGGAAATGGTTAGATTTTCTTGCTTGTTGCGTCGAAATGATTCTGTTTGTTTAGACTTTCTTCAGTACCAATTTGATAAGCGTATCTCTTAAAACATGGATAGGGGGCGCTGCAGACTTTGGAGAGCTAGACAACAACTTTAAGCCCGTTATTTTGATAATTTAACACATGCTCGCCAAAGTTTATACTCTAACTTAAAGTTTGAACCCAAAAGTAGAGCCCTGCAAAAAGCGTAAGAGCCGGAATAAAATGTCAAAGTACAGGGTGGTCGAAACTCGAAGGCTCCTAAGAGATAAACAAACAGATTTCTTGACTTATGGCATGCATTTTCATGATTCTGTTTGCTGGGGCTCTCTGAAACTCAGTTGAACGGTACAAAAAGAAACATCGATAGGGGGCGCTTTGGGCAAAAAACATAATTCGTTGACATTTCGGACGCTAACTGGAAACGGGGCGCTACGATCAGTTAGAAACAAAACAAGAGAGTAATTTACTTATCATAAGAAGCTATTAAAACTGCAGTTTGTTTGTTTTTTTTAACAAACATAGCTGGTTTCAATCATGCACAATGCGCGCAATAAAATTTACATAAGGTGCTTTTTGCTGATTTATGCAAAAGATATCGTACCACATCGATATGCAAAAGATACGTAATGCGTAGACGACAACGCGAGATGACGTAGTTGTATGCGCAGACACGTCTTTTGAACGTGCGGTACCTACTTAAGCTTCGGGTTACTTGTCTGCAGATCGGTAGTAGGATGGAACGGTACACAAACTCTGAATTGGCTGACATGCATTTGGCGTATGGCGCTGCTGGTTGTAATGGACGAGCCGCTCAGCGGTTGTACGCCGAGCGTTACCCCAACAGGCAAATCCCCTGCCATGCCTTCTTCGCTCGAGTACACCAGAGGTTGTCCACAACGGGATCTTTCGACGGAGGCAGGCCTGAACGGGAGCGATCAGTGAGCACCCCCGACAACGAAGAGGCTGTGCTTAACCTGGTTGAGGACAACCCAGGTCTTAGCACGAGAGATATCGCCAGACATGTTGGCATTTCGCAAGCAACTGCGTGGCGCATCTTACGTTCCCGGAATCTGCACCCCTACCACATCCAGCGGGTGCAGTTGCTCAGAGAGCAGGATTTTGGCCCTCGAGTGGAATTCTCAAGATGGTACTTGGCGATGAGATTCAGGGATCCCCGTTTTGTAAACAGCATTTTGTTTACGGACGAGTCCACCTTCAGCCGGGAGGGAATGTGGAACGCCCACAACAGTCATGTGTGGTGTGATGAAAATCCACATGAAACCAGAATCCGAGCAGCCCAGGAGCGTTTCTCAGTAAATGTGTGGGCCGGCATTCTGGGGGATTGCCTCATTGGCCCTTATTTGTTACCTGAACGGCTGACAGGTGGAAATTACCTGATTTTCCTGGATCAAGTGCTGCCGCAGCTTCTGGATGAGGCGCACGTACCCGAAGGTTCGCGTCGCCAGATGTGGTTCCAGCACGATGGAGCTCCGGCCCATTACACGAACGACGTGCGTCTCCATCTAAACACAAGGTATGGCCAGCGGTGGATCGGGCGTGGGGGTCCAGTTCACTGGCCTGCCCGATCACCAGACCTCACCTGCTTGGATTTCTTCCTTTGGGGTTACCTGAAGGCCGAGGTATACCATACACCTGTCAGCAGTGCTGAAGAACTTGTGGCGCGCATTGTGGCAGCTGCAGGGCAGATCAGAGATACTCCTGGCATTGTTGGAAACACACACTCCTCAATGCGACGGAGGTGCGAAGCCTGCATCATGGCCCAAGGTCGAAATTTCGAGCATCTTCTGTAGTGTTATTTTTTGTAAATAAATCTCCAGTATCATTGATGTTTTTGGTCTAAATTTATTCAGAAGTGTTGAGCAGAGGTAGAAAATGTGTTTTCATTATTACTAACTGATCGTAGCGCCCCGTTTCCAGTTAGCGTCCGAAATGTCAACGAATTATGTTTTTGCCCAAAGCGCCCCCTATCGATGTTTCTTTTTGTACCGTTCAACTGAGTTTCAGAGAGCCCCAGCAAACAGAATCATGAAAATGCATGCCATAAGTCAAGAAATCTGTTTGTTTATCTCTTAGGAGCCTTCGAGTTTCGACCACCCTGTACTTTGACATTTTATTCCGGCTCTTACGCTTTTTGCAGGGCTCTACTTTTGGGTTCAAACTTTAAATTAGAGTATAAACTTTGGCGAGCATGTGTTAAATTATCAAAATAACGGGCTTAAAGTTGTTGTCTAGCTCTCCAAAGTCTGCAGCGCCCCCTATCCATGTTTTAAGAGATACGCTTATCAAATTGGTACTGAAGAAAGTCTAAACAAACAGAATCATTTCGACGCAACAAGCAAGAAAATCTAACCATTTCCCTAGTTTTTATGACGTTTCGAATTTCGGCACCCAAATTTTCGAAAGCGCCTAGCGCCTTACCATCGCGTCAGGGACCCTACATTCCCTATTCAAAAATGTTCGTCTAGGTGTGCTCTATCGATCCTTAAAGTTTGTCACCGACGAGCTGAATCACCCTGTATATTTGTGTTATTTTTTCTTATTAACTATTTATAACATTTCACTTACTTTTGAATTTTTACACATTTTCAATCATACAATTATACTACACCAGAATTAAAATGAAATAGGTTACGGAATACAGTGATGAGCAAAATATTTCACAGCATAATGCTAAATTTGGTAATGAAATAAATGTTGGACATTATATTTTGGTCAAATTACTGACTACAAAAACAGTGTTTTTTTTTATTCTTGTTGTTTATTTTTGGTTTGGTTCGGTAACGCAAAATAATTACATTTTGTCAGATTCATGCAGCGAAAGCATTTCTTAACACAAAACAACAGAACTTGTTCATTTTTCCTGATATTGTTAATGAATATTTAGTAAATTATCAGTGTATGTAAGATGATAAATTTTTAATGTAGCTAAAATAACTGAACATAAAATTTGCTATTTTTAAATAATATTTTGTCAAATTCCATATGGGGACCACCAAAAACCGGTGCATAATGGACGAGGGCCCATAGTACCTCAGTTTAATATATAATAGAATTTTTTGAGTCGGGCGTTATATGTTAAATTAAGCATTAATAAATTGTTTTTTTTTAATTAATTTAACAAATGATTCATGTTGTCTACATTTTTGAAATGCTATGTGTGTTATATCTTTAAATTTCAAAATTAACACAAATTAGAGACATAAGGATAGTAAAGAAAGATTTTACTCATTCACTTATTTATTTGGGTTATTTTTTCTTATTTACTATTTATAACATTTCACTTACTTTTGAATTTTTACACATTTTCAAACATACAATTATACTACACCAGAATTAAAATGAAACAGGATACGGAATACAGTGACGAGCAAAATATTTCACAGCATAATGCTAAATTTGGTAATGAAATAAAAGTTTGACATTATATTTTGGTCAAATTACTGACTAAAAAAACAACAGTGTTTTTTTTTGTTGTTGTTGTTCGTGGTTTTTTTTTTTTTTTGGTTTGGTACGGTAACATAAAAAAAAAATTACATTTTGTCAGATTCATGCAGCGAAAGCATTTCTTAACACAAAACAACAGAACTTGTTCATTTTTCCTGATATTGTTAATGAATATTTAGTAAATTATCAGTGTATGTAAGGTGATAAATTCTTAATGTAGCTAAAATAACTGAACATAAAATTTGCTATTTTTAAATAATATTTTGTAAAATTCCATATGGGGACCACCAAAAACCGGTGCACAATAGACGAGGGCCCATATTACCCCAGTTTAACATCCCATAGGATTTTTTGAGTCGGGCATTATATGTTAAATTAAGCATTAATAAATTGGGAAGTTTTTTCCTAATTAATTTAACAAAGGATTCATATTCTCTACATTTTTGAAATGCTATGTATGTGTTATATCTTTAAATTTCAAAATTAAAAGAAATTAGAGACATAATTGTAGTAAAGAAATATTTTACTCATTCACTTATTTATTTGTGTTATTTTTTCTTATTTACTATTTATAACATTTCACTTACTTTTGAATTTATACACATTTTCAAACATACAATTATACTACACCAGAATTAAAATGAAATAGGATACGGAATACAGTGATGAGAAAAATATTTCACAGCATAATGCTAAATTTGGTAATGAAATAAAAGTTGAACATTATATTTTGGTCAAATTTGTGACTAAAAAAACAGTGTTTTTTTTGTTGTTGTTGTTTTTTTTCTTTGGTTTGGTTTGGTAACACAAAAAAATTACATTTTGTCAGATTCATGCGATAGCATTTCTTAACACAAAATAACAGAACTTGCTCATTTTTCCTGATATTGTTAATGACTATTTAGTAAATTATCAGTGTATGTAAGATGATAAATTCTTAATGTAGCTAAAATAATTGAACATACAATTTGCTATTTTTAAATAATATTTTGTCAAATTTCCATATGGGGACCACCAAAAACCGGTGCACAATGGACGAGGGCCCATAGTACCCCAATTTAACATCCCATAGGATTTTTTGAGTCGGGCATAATATGTTAAATTAAGCATTAAAAAAATTGTTTTTTTTCTTTTGTAATTAATCATAGCAAACGCGGCAGCGTTAAGCTATAATATGATTAAGAAATAGAAAATGCAAACGACTTTCTTAAATTTCTGGCGAACCAGTTGACATACGACAATGATTTTTCTTTTGAAAGATAGAGCTCGACGAGACGAATAAACTGATAGCATTTAAAAAATTACCGTAGCTTTCAGTAGTTTTTTATTTAATCTTAAACGAAAAAATGAAGACACAAAATTCAACAAAGCGTAGCTAACGTTCCAGTGGGTGGATTAACTTCGTTTTTGTTTTATTTTGATCCTCTTGTTAAAACTTAGAATAGGTTTTATTTTCATTTTTGTATGTTTGACGGTCGATGAGAAAATCGAAATTGTCTTTTATAATGTCCCCATAAAATTATAGAAATATCTCCTTTTCATTTTCTAATTTTCTAATTCAATAATTTATTTCGTGTTGCCACTCCCTAAAAAGCAGTACAATAATTTAAAAAAAAAGGATAACACGTGTACTTTTGTTTTTATAAGTCAATAAAAATTGAAATTCAACTGACAGATTTTTGTATTTGTGAAATCGACGTCAACCTAAGCAGATAATGCATAATTATCATAAATATATATATAAACTTTCTTGATTAATATTTTGAACTGGAGTAATAGACACAATGGAGCACAAACGAGTTGATAGGAAAAAGAAAAACAGGGTAAATCCCAAGCTTCTGTTCAGGAGCTAAATGTAAGGTTTATTTTAATTATCATCGTAACATCCTGACTTACACAAGCGATAGTTATGCAGTAATATAAATACTTCACATACTAAGCATACCTTAAAAAATACCATTCCATCTATTTTTAATAAGGAAGAGATGTCATATACGCACCAGAGTACATAACTGGCGCGATAATGGCGTTATTTTGCCTGATACGGTAACTGAGCTATTGTTGTTTATTTATCAATTATTTTTTTTATTTACTTTTATTTTATTTTTTAAAATTATATAAATTGTTTTGTTCTATAGTTATTAATAATTAAACTTTTCATTATTTATTGTTATTTCCTTTTTAAAATAATAGAAAGTAATTTAAAAATAGATATGTAACTGCTATTCGAAAACGAGGTTTTCGTCAAATTTGCGTCAGAAAAAAAAACGCACCAAACCCGTTGTTTTATATGACATCTGTGCCTTAAATAATTAGGGTTTCGTTTAACTTTAGGTACTTTTGCTTGAGATATTGTCAAAAATCTACAGCAAAAATATATGGTACTACTTGATTATCCCGTCGACCAATTTCGCCAAACTATTCGCCAAATGATACAAACTGACATAATTTTTATTTTAAGTAACGGAAGAATAAATAACTTAGTAAAACATTGGCACAGATGTCATATTCGCCCCATATTGGCGCGATTTTTTTCTGACGCCAATGTCATATACGCAACGGGTACGTAACTGGCGCCAAAGTGTCGTTATTTTGCTTGATGTTGTAACCCGGATTATGTTGTTTATGCTGTTGATGTTTTCGCCAAATTGGCAACCGAAAAAAATCGGGCGAATATGACATCTGTGCCAAAACATTAATAAAAATACTAATAAAAACTTGGGCGCAGATGTCATATACGCTCAATATTGGCGCGATTTTTTTCTGACGCCAATTTTCGAAAACATCAACAGCATAAACAACAATATCCGGGTTACCATATCAAGCAAAATAGCGATACTTTGGCGTCAGTTAAGTACCTGTTGCGTATATGACATTGGCGTCAGAAACAAATTGCGCCAATATGGGGCGTATATGACATCTGTGCCAACCTCCTTAATATATCACCTGTATCCGGGTTACCATATCAAGCAAAATAACGACATTCTGACGCCAGTTAAGTACCCGGTGCGTATATGACATTGGCGTCAAAAAAATCGCGCCAATATGCAGCGTATATATGACACCTTTGCCAAAACTTGAATTAAAAATCACTTGATGAAGTAACAAACCTGCGTATCGAGTTAAATGTCAAATGAATGTAACATTTACTACCATCCATTATTGTCATTTAATCTTATAGTTTGGCGATAATTTTTTTGTCGACAAATGAAGTTGTACCAAGTATGGTACATATATCATATACGCACCACGTTGGCGCGATATTTTTTCTGACGCTAATTTGGCGAAAACCTCGTTTTCGAATACCAGTTTCATATATATTTTTAAAAAGGGATTAACAATAAAATTTAAAAAATTTAATTAATAACAATAGAACAAAACAATTTATATAATTTTAAAAAAGAAAATAAAAGTAAATAAACAATTTATTAATAAATAAACAACAACATTCGGGTTACCATATCAAGCAAAATAAGAAAACTTTGGCGCCAGTTAAGTACCCCGGTGCGTATATGACATTGGCGTCAGAAAAAAATCGCGTCAACGTGAAGCGTATATGACATCTGTGGCGGTTCAAGTACACTTCGGAACGTTACTTTGAAATCGATGAGTTTCATCGCCAAAATCGCCAAGATGCATAATAATCATCGCCATTGAATATATAAATAATGCCATATTTGCAAACTTATAGGTCAAAATATAAGAGGAACCTCGGTTCACGACCGCTTCTGTTTATAACCAGTTCGGTTTATGTCCAACTTCGGTAATCAAAATTTGACTCGTTTGGCGTGCAATATCTCGGTTCCCGACCAAGGCTGCCGAATAGTTCAGTTGGCAACCCTCACATAACTCTTGTTATTAGTCAAATTTTGAGTAAGGTGTGCATATCAGAGTGCTTTGTGTACCTTTATTGCTGTAAAAAAATTAACTTTTTGTTTTACTTTTACTCAGGTTTGCGCTAATTTTAGCTCTCATTATGGCTTCTAAGAATGAAAAAGTGCTTAGTGATAGCAGTAGTAAGAAGCTTAAGCGAATTACTGTTCAATAAAAGAAATTGTAGCAAAACATGAGAACGATGTTAGTATAACCGGTCTAACTAAACAATACGATGTGGCCTAAACCTTCGATTTCCACGATAATCTACAATATATGTTACGCTATCGTATGTGTCACAGAAATCGCGATTATTTGATAATTGTTTAATGGCAACGCTCGAATGAAACGCATCTCATTGGTTATAAAACAGCATTTAATGCATCACCATACCTATAAGAAGGGTTACCATATACGGGACCCTGTTCTGTTGCAAAATACCGCTAAGTTTGTCACCAACTTGGTGATATATCGCCAAATTCCTATAGACTTCCATTGTAAACTAATAGGGTTTACTTGTTTAGAGAAAATCAACAAACTAAGATATTTTAATGCAACAAAAACTAACATCAGTTTAAGGAATTATATTTAAGGGAGCCCAAGTAAATTAAATTATGAATAAAAATAACGTGAATTTGATTAAAAAACCTGGAACCTCTTAAAACAATGTGCATAACTTGGTTAAATAGTGCATTATTGTGCGAAATAAGAAAAAAAGTATTGGGAATATTTAAAGCAACTCAAGTTTATTTATATTCAATATATAATTATCAAAAAATTTAAATGACTAGTATTAAAAAATGCTCTGACGAGCACCAAAAAAGGCTAATATGTTTAAGTATGAAAAAGGGTTTGACAAGTGCTTCTAATAGAGCATGAAAAAGGACAAGGGGTCCCTTCTTGGCTGCAGCTCACTGTCAATGCCAACTTTGACAAAATCATATTTGCGCTTTTTTTATATAAAAAAATCAGCCACAGTTACGATAAAAATGTGTAGTGTAAAGACACAACCAGTAAAGACGCAGCCTGATTAAACATGAATGTAAGGCGACATAGTACCAAAAACCTTAGTTCCTACAGCGTATTACACTCATGTAGGGCCACCAAGCACGCCCGCAATGTAGAACTGTACAGAAAACTGATTTGTAGTGCAGTGCAGACTGTTGCAGCACTATGCACAGGAACAATTCCACATGTGCACGCATAACATTATATTTATTAATTCATTGATTGTTGAAATTAAAAGCAAGTGGCTGTGGCTGTACAATGTACTATGCAGTACAGCAATGCATGTAAATTATAAACGAACATTAGACGCATACACCTTTAATACGGAAGTACAAAAGCACAGTGTGAATGTGCGCTGAGGTTCAAAAATCAAAAGCATAATAGGAATGTACAGTGTAGTACAATTTATAGAGAAATAATGGTACACAGTGCACTGTACAAAGTTGCATTGCAGACGCATGCGCAGTACAACAATGCAGTTAACATGTAAAGCGCGACGGAAAGTTTTACTAAAGTACCGCGAATTTATTTTATATGGAAAAAGCGCAAATATGATTTTTTCAAAGTTGGCATTGACAGTGAACTGCAGCCAAGAAGGGACCCCTTGTCCTTTTTCATGCTCTATTAGAAGCACTTGTCAAACCCTTTTTCATACTTAAACATATTAGCCTTTTTTGGTGCTCGTCAGAGCATTTTTTAATACTAGTGTAACAAATGATTCATGTTGTCTACATTTTTGAAATGTTGTGTATGTGTTTTATCTTTAAATTTCAAAATTAAGACAAATTAGAGACATAAGAATAGTAAAGAAAGATTTTACTCATTCACTTATTTATTTGTGTTACGCGGCAGCGTTAAGCTATAATATGATTAAGAAATAGAAAATGCAAACGACTTTCTTAAATTTCTGGCGAACCAGTTGACATACGACAATGATTTTTCTTTTGAAAGATAGAGCTCGACGAGACGAATAAACTGATAGCATTTAAAAAATTACCGTAGCTTTCAGTAGTTTTTTATTTAATCTTAAACGAAAAAATGAAGACACAAAATTCAACAAAGCGTAGCTAACGTTCCAGTGGGTGGATTAACTTCGTTTTTGTTTTATTTTGATCCTCTTGTTAAAACTTAGAATAGGTTTTATTTTCATCTTTGTATGTTTGACGGTCGATGAGAAAATCGAAATTGTCTTTTATAATGTCCCCATAAAATTATAGAAATATCTCCTTTTCATTTTCTAATTTTCTAATTCAATAATTTATTTCGTGTTGCCACTCCCTAAAAAGCAGTACAATAATTTAAAAAAAAAGGATAACACGTGTACTTTTGTTTTTATAAGTCAATAAAAATTGAAATTCAACTGACAGATTTTTGTATTTGTGAAATCGACGTCAACCTAAGCAGATAATGCATAATTATCATAAATATATATATAAACTTTCTTGATTAATATTTTGAACTGGAGTAATAGACACAATGGAGCACAAACGAGTTGATAGGAAAAAGAAAAACAGGGTAAATCCCAAGCTTCTGTTCAGGAGCTAAATGTAAGGTTTATTTTAATTATCATCGTAACATCCTGACTTACACAAGCGATAGTTATGCAGTAATATAAATACTTCACATACTAAGCATACCTTAAAAAATACCATTCCATCTATTTTTAATAAGGAAGAGATGTCATATACGCACCAGAGTACATAACTGGCGCGATAATGGCGTTATTTTGCCTGATACGGTAACTGAGCTATTGTTGTTTATTTATCAATTATTTTTTTTATTTACTTTTATTTTATTTTTTAAAATTATATAAATTGTTTTGTTCTATAGTTATTAATAATTAAACTTTTCATTATTTATTGTTATTTCCTTTTTAAAATAATAGAAAGTAATTTAAAAATAGATATGTAACTGCTATTCGAAAACGAGGTTTTCGTCAAATTTGCGTCAGAAAAAAAAACGCACCAAACCCGTTGTTTTATATGACATCTGTGCCTTAAATAATTAGGGTTTCGTTTAACTTTAGGTACTTTTGCTTGAGATATTGTCAAAAATCTACAGCAAAAATATATGGTACTACTTGATTATCCCGTCGACCAATTTCGCCAAACTATTCGCCAAATGATACAAACTGACATAATTTTTATTTTAAGTAACGGAAGAATAAATAACTTAGTAAAACATTGGCACAGATGTCATATTCGCCCCATATTGGCGCGATTTTTTTCTGACGCCAATGTCATATACGCAACGGGTACGTAACTGGCGCCAAAGTGTCGTTATTTTGTTTGATGTTGTAACCCGGATTATGTTGTTTATGCTGTTGATGTTTTCGCCAAATTGGCAACCGAAAAAAATCGGGCGAATATGACATCTGTGCCAAAACATTAATAAAAATACTAATAAAAACTTGGGCGCAGATGTCATATACGCTCAATATTGGCGCGATTTTTTTCTGACGCCAATTTTCGAAAACATCAACAGCATAAACAACAATATCCGGGTTACCATATCAAGCAAAATAGCGATACTTTGGCGTCAGTTAAGTACCTGTTGCGTATATGACATTGGCGTCAGAAACAAATTGCGCCAATATGGGGCGTATATGACATCTGTGCCAACCTCCTTAATATATCACCTGTATCCGGGTTACCATATCAAGCAAAATAACGACATTCTGACGCCAGTTAAGTACCCGGTGCGTATATGACATTGGCGTCAAAAAAATCGCGCCAATATGCAGCGTATATATGACACCTTTGCCAAAACTTGAATTAAAAATCACTTGATGAAGTAACAAACCTGCGTATCGAGTTAAATGTCAAATGAATGTAACATTTACTACCATCCATTATTGTCATTTAATCTTATAGTTTGGCGATAATTTTTTTGTCGACAAATGAAGTTGTACCAAGTATGGTACATATATCATATACGCACCACGTTGGCGCGATATTTTTTCTGACGCTAATTTGGCGAAAACCTCGTTTTCGAATACCAGTTTCATATATATTTTTAAAAAGGGATTAACAATAAAATTTAAAAAATTTAATTAATAACAATAGAACAAAACAATTTATATAATTTTAAAAAAGAAAATAAAAGTAAATAAACAATTTATTAATAAATAAACAACAACATTCGGGTTACCATATCAAGCAAAATAAGAAAACTTTGGCGCCAGTTAAGTACCCCGGTGCGTATATGACATTGGCGTCAGAAAAAAATCGCGTCAACGTGAAGCGTATATGACATCTGTGGCGGTTCAAGTACACTTCGGAACGTTACTTTGAAATCGATGAGTTTCATCGCCAAAATCGCCAAGATGCATAATAATCATCGCCATTGAATATATAAATAATGCCATATTTGCAAACTTATAGGTCAAAATATAAGAGGAACCTCGGTTCACGACCGCTTCTGTTTATAACCAGTTCGGTTTATGTCCAACTTCGGTAATCAAAATTTGACTCGTTTGGCGTGCAATATCTCGGTTCCCGACCAAGGCTGCCGAATAGTTCAGTTGGCAACCCTCACATAACTCTTGTTATTAGTCAAATTTTGAGTAAGGTGTGCATATCAGAGTGCTTTGTGTACCTTTATTGCTGTAAAAAAATTAACTTTTTGTTTTACTTTTACTCAGGTTTGCGCTAATTTTAGCTCTCATTATGGCTTCTAAGAATGAAAAAGTGCTTAGTGATAGCAGTAGTAAGAAGCTTAAGCGAATTACTGTTCAATAAAAGAAATTGTAGCAAAACATGAGAACGATGTTAGTATAACCGGTCTAACTAAACAATACGATGTGGCCTAAACCTTCGATTTCCACGATAATCTACAATATATGTTACGCTATCGTATGTGTCACAGAAATCGCGATTATTTGATAATTGTTTAATGGCAACGCTCGAATGAAACGCATCTCATTGGTTATAAAACAGCATTTAATGCATCACCATACCTATAAGAAGGGTTACCATATACGGGACCCTGTTCTGTTGCAAAATACCGCTAAGTTTGTCACCAACTTGGTGATATATCGCCAAATTCCTATAGACTTCCATTGTAAACTAATAGGGTTTACTTGTTTAGAGAAAATCAACAAACTAAGATATTTTAATGCAACAAAAACTAACATCAGTTTAAGGAATTATATTTAAGGGAGCCCAAGTAAATTAAATTATGAATAAAAATAACGTGAATTTGATTAAAAAACCTGGAACCTCTTAAAACAATGTGCATAACTTGGTTAAATAGTGCATTATTGTGCGAAATAAGAAAAAAAGTATTGGGAATATTTAAAGCAACTCAAGTTTATTTATATTCAATATATAATTATCAAAAAATTTAAATGACTAGTATTAAAAAATGCTCTGACGAGCACCAAAAAAGGCTAATATGTTTAAGTATGAAAAAGGGTTTGACAAGTGCTTCTAATAGAGCATGAAAAAGGACAAGGGGTCCCTTCTTGGCTGCAGCTCACTGTCAATGCCAACTTTGACAAAATCATATTTGCGCTTTTTTTATATAAAAAAATCAGCCACAGTTACGATAAAAATGTGTAGTGTAAAGACACAACCAGTAAAGACGCAGCCTGATTAAACATGAATGTAAGGCGACATAGTACCAAAAACCTTAGTTCCTACAGCGTATTACACTCATGTAGGGCCACCAAGCACGCCCGCAATGTAGAACTGTACAGAAAACTGATTTGTAGTGCAGTGCAGACTGTTGCAGCACTATGCACAGGAACAATTCCACATGTGCACGCATAACATTATATTTATTAATTCATTGATTGTTGAAATTAAAAGCAAGTGGCTGTGGCTGTACAATGTACTATGCAGTACAGCAATGCATGTAAATTATAAACGAACATTAGACGCATACACCTTTAATACGGAAGTACAAAAGCACAGTGTGAATGTGCGCTGAGGTTCAAAAATCAAAAGCATAATAGGAATGTACAGTGTAGTACAATTTATAGAGAAATAATGGTACACAGTGCACTGTACAAAGTTGCATTGCAGACGCATGCGCAGTACAACAATGCAGTTAACATGTAAAGCGCGACGGAAAGTTTTACTAAAGTACCGCGAATTTATTTTATATGGAAAAAGCGCAAATATGATTTTTTCAAAGTTGGCATTGACAGTGAACTGCAGCCAAGAAGGGACCCCTTGTCCTTTTTCATGCTCTATTAGAAGCACTTGTCAAACCCTTTTTCATACTTAAACATATTAGCCTTTTTTGGTGCTCGTCAGAGCATTTTTTAATACTAGTGTAACAAATGATTCATGTTGTCTACATTTTTGAAATGTTGTGTATGTGTTTTATCTTTAAATTTCAAAATTAAGACAAATTAGAGACATAAGAATAGTAAAGAAAGATTTTACTCATTCACTTATTTATTTGTGTTATTTTTTCTTATTTACTATTTATAACATTTCACTTACTTTTGAATTTATACACATTTTCAAACATACAATTATACTACACCAGAATTAAAATGAAATAGGATACGGAATACAGTGACGAGCAAAATATTACACAGCATAATGCTAAATTTGGTAATGAAATAAATGATGTACATTATATTTTGGTCAAATTACTGACTAAAAAAACAGTGTTTTGTTGTTGTTGTTGTTGTTGTTTTTGGTTTGGTTTGGTAACATAAAAAAAATTTACATTTTGTCAAATTCATGCAGCGAAAGCATTTCTTAACACAAAACAACAGAACTTGTTCATTTTTCCTGATATAGATAATGAATATTTAGTAAATTATCAATGTATGTAAGATGATAAATTCTTAATCTAGCTAAAATAACTGAACATAAAATTTGCTACTTTTTATAATATTTTGTCAAATTCCATATGGGGACCACCAAAAACCGGTGCACAATGGGCGAGGGGCCATAGTACCCCAGTTTAACATCCCATAGGATTTTTTGGGTCGGGCATAATATGTTAAATTAAGCATTAAAAAATTGTTTTTTTTTCTTTTGTAATTAATGTAACAAATGATTCATGTTGTCTACATTTTTGAAATGCTATGTATGTGTTATATCTTTAAATTTCAAAATTAAGACAAATTAGAGAATAAGAACAGTAAAGAAAGGTTTTACTCATTCACTTATTTATTTGTGTTATTTTTTCTTATTTACTATTTATAACATTTCACGTACTTTTGAATTTATACACATTTTCAAACATACAATTATACTACACCAGAATTAAAATGAAATAGGATACGGAATACAGTGATGAGCAAAATATTTCACAGCATAATGCTAAATTTGGTAATGAAATAAATGTTGGACATTATATTTTGGTCAAATTACTGACTAAAAAAACAGTGTTTTTTTTGTTGTTGTTTTTGTTGTTTTTCTTTGGTTTGGTTTGGTAACACAAAAAAATTACATTTTGTCAGATTCATGCAGCGAAAGCATTTCTTAACACAAAACTACAGAACTTGTTCATTTTTCCTGATATTGTTAATGAATATTTAGTAAATTATCAGTGTGTGTAAGATGATAAATTCTTAATGTAGCTAAAATAATTGAACATAAAATTTGCTATTTTTGAATAATATATTGTCAAACTTCCATTTGGGGACCACCAAAAACCAGTGCACAATGGACGAGGACCCATAGTACCCCAGTTTAACATCCCATAGGATTTTTTGAGTCGGGCATTATATGTTAAATTAAGCATTAATAAATTATTATTTTTTTTGTAATTAATTTAACAAATTATTCATGTTGTTTACATTTTTGAAATGGTATGTATGTGTTATATCTTTAAATTTTAAAATTAACACAAATTAGAGACATAAGGATAGTAAAGAAAGATTTTACTCATTCACTTATTTATTTGTGTTATTTTTTCTTATTTACTATTTATAACATTTCACTTACTTTTGAATTTTTACACATTTTCAAACATACAATTATACTACACCAGAATTAAAATGAAATAGGATACGGAATACAGTGACGAGCAAAATATTTCACAGCATAATGCTAAATTTGGTAATGAAATAAAAGTTGGACATTATATTTTGGTCAAATTACTGACTAAAAAAACAACAGTGTTTTTTTTTGTTGGTGGTGGTTTTTGTTTCGGTTTGGTTTGGTAACATAAAAAAAAAATTACATTTTGTCAGATTCATGCAGCGAAAGCATTTCTTAACACAAAACTACAGAACTTGTTCATTTTTCCTCATATTGTTAATGAATATTCAGTAAATTATCAGTGTATGTAAGATGATAAATTCTTAATGTAGCTAAAATAATTGAACATAAAATTTGCTATTTTTGAATAATATATTGTCAAACTTCCATATGGGGACCACCAAAAACCGGTGCACAATGGACGAGGGCCCATAGTACCCCAGTTTAACATCCCATAGGATTTTTTGAGTCGGGCATTATATGTTAAATTAAGCATTAATAAATTATTATTTTTTTTGTAATTAATTTAACAAATGATTCATGTTGTGTACATTTTTGAAATGCTATGTATGTGTTATATCTTTAAATTTCAAAATTAACACAAATTAGAGACATAAGGATAGTAAAGAAAGATTTTACTCATTCACTTATTTATTTGTGTTATTTTTTCTTATTTACTATTTATAACATTTCACTTACTTTTGAATTTTTACACATTTTCAAACATACAATTATACTACACCAGAATTAAAATGAAATAGGATACGGAATACAGTGACGAGCAAAATATTTCACAGCATAATGCTAAATTTGGTAATGAAATAAAAGTTGGACATTATATTTTGGTCAAATTACTATCTAAAAACACAACAGTGTTTTTTTTTTGTTGTTGGTGGTGGTTTTGTTTTTGGTTTGGTTTGGTAACATAAAAAAAAATTACATTTTGTCAGATTCATGCAGCGAAAGCATTTCTTAACACAAAACAACAGAACTTGTTCATTTTTCCTGATATTGTTAATGAATATTTAGTAAATTATCAGTGTATGTGAGATGATAAATTCTTAATGTAGCTAAAATAATTGAACATAAAATTTGCTATTTTTGAATAATATATTGTCAAACTTCCATATGGGGACCACCAAAAACCGGTGCACAATGGACGAGGGCCCATAGTACCCCAGTTTAACATCCCATAGGATTTTTTGAGACGGGCATTATATGTTAAATTAAGCATTAATAATTTTTTTTTGTAATTAATTTAACAAATGATTCATGTTGTTTACATTTTTGAAATGCTATGTATGTGTTATATCTTTAAATTTCAAAATTAACACAAATTAGAGACATAAGAATAGTAAAGAAAGATTTTACTCATTCACTTATTTATTTGTGTTATTTTTTCTTATTTACTATTTATAACATTTCACTTACTTTTGAATTTATAGACATTTTCAAACATACAATTATACTACTTCAGAATTAAAATGAAATAGGATACGGAATACAGTGACGAGCAAAATATCACACAGCATAATGATAAATTTGGTAATGAAATAAATGATGTACATTATATTTTGGTCAAATTACTGACTAAAAAAACGGTGTTTTTGTTGTTATTGTTGTTGTTTTTTGGTTTGGTTTTGTAACATAAAAAAAATTTACATTTTGTCAAATTCATGCAGCGAAAGCATTTCTTAACACAAAACAACAGAACTTGTTCATTTTTCCTGATATAGTTAATGAATATTTAGTAATTTATCAATGTATGTAAGATGATAAATTCTTAATCTAGCTAAAATAACTGAACATAAAATTTGCTACTTTTAAATAATATTTTGTCAAATTCCATATAGGGACCACCAAAAACCGGTGCACAATGGGCGAGGGGCCATAGTACCCCAGTTTAACATCCCATAGGATTTTTTGGGTCGGGCATAATATGTTAAATTAAGCATTAAAAATTTTTTTTTTTCTTTTGTAATTAATGTAACAAATGATTCATGTTGTCTACATTTTTGAAATGCTATGTATGCGTTATATCTTTAAATTTCAAAATTAAGACAAATTAGAGATATAAGAATAGTAAAGAAAGGTTTTACTCATTCACTTATTTATTTGTGTTATTTTTTCTTATTTACTATTTATAACATTTCACTTACTTATGAATTTATACACATTTTCAAACATACGATTATACTACACCAGAATTAAAATGAAATAGGATACGGAATACAGTGATGAGCAAAATATTTCACAGCATATTGCTAAATTTGGTAATGAAATAAATGTTGGACATTATATTTTGGTCAAATTACTGACTAAAAAAACAGTGTTTTTTTTGTTGTTGTTTTTGTTGTTTTTCTTTGGTTTGGTTTGGTAACACAAAAAAATTACATTTTGTCAGATTCATGCAGCGAAAGCATTTCTTAACACAAAACTACAGAACTTGTTCATTTTTCCTGATATTTTTAATGAATATTTAGTAAATTATCAGTGTATGTAAGATGATAAATTCTTAATGTAGCTAAAATAATTGAACATAAAATTTGCTATTTTTGAATAATATATTGTCAAACTTCCATATGGGGACCACCAAAAACCGGTGCACAATGGACGAGGGCCCATAGTACCCAGTTTAACATCCCATAGGATTTTTTGAGTCGGGCATTATATGTTAAATTAAGCATTAATAAATTATTATTTTTTTTGTAATTAATTTAACAAATGATTCATGTTGTTTACATTTTTGAAATGCTATGTATGTGTTATATCTTTAAATTTCAAAATTAACACAAATTAGAGACATAAGGATAGTAAAGAAAGATTTTACTCATTCACTTATTTATTTGTGTTTTTTTTTTCTTATTTACAATTTATAAAATTTCACTTACTTTTGAAATTTTACACATTTTCAAACATACAATTATACTACACCAGAATTAAAATGAAATAGGAAACGAAATACAGTGATGACCAAAATATTTCACAGCATAATGCTAAATTTGGTAATGAAATAAAAGTATGACATTATATTTTGGTCAAATTTCTGACTAAAAAGACAGTTTTTTTTGTTGTTGTTGTTGTTGTTTTTCCTTTCGTTTGGTAACACAAAAAAATTACGTTTTGTCATATTCATGCAGCGAAAACATTTCTTAACACAAGACAACAGAACTTGTTCATTTTTTCTTATTTAGTAAATTAACAAGATATTGCAATGAGTTTTCCGAACTTTGCAGTTTTGCAAGAAACAGTTCGTCTTCTGTGACACAAAACCTTTTTTGTGCGTCAATTTTCTAATTTTAATGTTTATTAGCAAATTATAGTTTTCTTTATATTCTATGTATAAACTGAAGCTTTGAATACAAAAGTATAATACATTCGGTACTTTGTGTTATTGAACCATATACTACATAAATGTTTTTTGTTTTTTTTTACTTGTGGTCCATAGAGCCCATGATGTGGATCATTGTACCCAGCCTTGGGGTAAAATGGACCAATTTGTCCCTTACTATTTGAAACAATACATTAAAAAGTTCAAATAGTTATTGGATTTAAGTGAGTGCAATTTCAACTTTAGTATATAGATAATATGAATTCATTTTTTCAAACAGAACATTAAGAGTAAACAGCCAAAAGTGGTCCGCTGTACACCGATCTCCCTTATATCTTTCTATTCTAAAAAAAGTATCTAACGCTGTCACCGCCGCCGGTTTTGAAGTTTTTGTGACAGGAAGTCTTTCTTCGTTAATATTAAGCAAAATATTGCATACAAAAATATGAAAATCGGTGGTATTATAGAGAAATGTTGATAAACACGCTGTTGCAGACAGTTTTCAAATCGAAGAATTATTTTAGAGATATTTAATGCTAAATTTGGACAAAATCGTTCCATTAAAAAAGTTTTATATGAGCAAAAACTATACATGGGAATTTAATCATTTTTAGATCATTTTTTGCGTTAGAATTTCCCAGTGTGCAGACTGCATTAATTTTTTAATTTGACTCATTTTTTGAGGTTTTATTTCTATTTTAAATTCAAATTTTCAGCATTTCGAGAGATATTTTTTACATATTTGAGAAAATTGTATTAATTTAAACTGCTGCCAACTGTATAAACAGCGCAAACTGTAATGTCTGCTTCAAATTAAAAATTTATTTACACGTGCCTATTATAAACAGAAAATATAAAAAACAGGAATTCATTGAAAATTACGTCATAAAAACTATATTTACACGTGAATTTTAAAAGAGAAAGAATATGTAAAATAATAAATTCATTGACATGCGTTAGAAGTTTTAAACAGGAGAAATTACGTCACATTTACGCCACATTACACTTATTACGTAAAATGAAAAAAAAATAATATTGCAAAACAGTTTAAATTTAAAAATTGCGCGAGACATTTATTTGGTATTTTAAGATGATCTTTTCAACTATGTTTATTAGGACAGCGCAAATAATATTTCATTTCTAACAAAAGTAATTTCACGTGAATATTAAAAAGAAAAAGAAAAGTTTGGTGAAAATTACGTCAGATTAAAAACGATACATTTAAAGTGCCTTATTTAAAAAACTTTCTTTTCGCTTTGCTAAAAAATACCGGGAGACAAAGACTCTGTTTTCTTAATTCATTTTATATTAGATTATTTTGAAATGTTTAACTGATTTTATTTAATCAAAGACGGAAACAGTCATTGCACCTTTTAACAGCAGCTGATTTGGCCTTAAAATTCCCCAATCAAAGGGAAATGAATAGAAACCCGTTTATAGGGAGATCGCCACTGCTTTTTTTAGCTTATAATTCAATCTTCCGAAAGCTTTTTAAAGCCGATCTAATTAGTGTGCTTTTAGAGTCTGCGGTGTCTGAAAGGGGGTTGGCGAGTGTAGCTCGTAGAGGGTAGTGCCCCTTAATTGTATAAAAATTTGCGTTACAGCAAAATTGTAAGAGTTACACATTGTTGAAAAAATAAGATATTAAGCATTCAGTTTTACTTTATTAACATGAAACAAATTTTCGTTTTTCGTTTTTTAAAAGATTTCAAAAGTGATCTTTTTAATTTGTATTTTCATATTTTTTCACATATTTTCAATATATGAGGCGTTCAGAAAATAATCCGACTAACTCTATTTTAAATAACATTTTTTAAACAAAGAACATTGAAAAATTCCTATATATTTATACAGTGATAAAACGTTATCCTTGATTAAAAGAAAATTAATGAGTTCAATCAAAATATTCCGAGAAAAAATACTATATAGATACAATATTTTTATAGTTACAATAACTGTTTATACTTAACATTTTCATTTGATTGAGTTAATCGATTGATCTTCATTTGTCGTCTAAGGAAAAGTTCCAGAAAAAATAATCAGGCATGTTCAAACGGTTGTGGAAAAGTTATACTAGAGTCTTCAATATGGTATTAATTAAAATTGAAACTTCGCTTATATAGAAGTCATTTCTTTTAACTGTGTGCAGGGCCCGATTAACCTCTGAAGCTATGGGAAGCACAGTGTTATTTCGGGGGTCCCTTTCATTCGAGAAGAGTTTTCTGAGTTTGAAATAACCGAAAACTCATCTATGCTGCAAATATTATTCCAAAGAGTGGCTCCGTTGAGTTCATATATAGTTACTAAAAGAAAAAAAAACTTTTTGTTATGTTCTCCTATATATGATACAATCAAGACTGGACACAATCAAGAAAAAGTTGCAACAATGATTTTGCATAATATGTTGAATTAAAGATTGAAAAGGTTGGATATGAAGGTTTCAAAAGAGATTGTAATTTGGGGCTCGCAGTTATCTCAATTTCGGGCACCTTCAAAATTTGCTAAGAGGAGCACGTGTTTCTCGCGCCTATTCGGTAATCAGGGTCTAAATGTGTATAAAAACATGCTTTAAATCGAAATATTTGAGGATAAACACAAGGTAAAATATCATAGTAATATGCTGATAGTAACAAGATTCATCTATAATATCTGATTAATAATGAATAAAATATTCAAATATTTTTACAAATCTTTTTTTCGCTCTTTCTAATTTTGCACCATAGGATTCGTACGCCTGGAGCAGTTTGCTGTAACTGCTCCACGGTAGCTACGCCCCAAAGTTTTCTTGAACATATTTATTTTTGTGCTTTTGTATCTTGAAGTCCAAGAAGTATTATATTCTTCTATAAACAGATGGAGCATTTTTATAAGCAATAAAAAACGTTTAAATCAAATAAAAACAACATTTCTTTAATTATAGTTACTAATCATTATATGTAATTAGTGTATAATATTCAAGAAATGCGTTAGCAGAAAAATGTATGTGAAATGGGTTCGTTTTTGTAATGTTACAGATGGCATGGAATTCGCTTTTTCATTGTTCCTAACTACCAATTTTTTAACTTCAATAATTTATTCGCATGATTATAAGGAAAATTAATATAGTTTTAGAGCTTTTGTCAATGTTCAAATTTATCTCTCTTGTTTGAACGTTAAATACATATTAGATATACTTCTTACTAAGTTATTATATTCAAAGACTACAGTATAATTTACTTATGCGTTTTACATTTCTCGCCTGAGTAGTCATCTGAGCAGCTGCAAACGGGTTTCTTTTCTACTACTGTACAAGGGCAGCCATTTTCACAATAGTTTTCACATTTATCTGAAAATATTTATAAATTACACATGCAATATTCAAGAAAACTGCAGAAGGCTAGTTTGAATTTATTGTAACAAATTATTTTTCAAGTTGTAATAAATTTTTTTTAGTTCGGAATTTTTAAATTTGTCTCCTTTTTTTAAACTTTCAATACAATTCACATTAGGTATTCGCATTATAATTTGATATTTCAAGATTACAGCATAATTTACATACAGGTTTCACATTTCCCTTAGTACATTTTACGTAAGATATTATATATTTTAATCGGATTATCTGCATCCATACCAGAATTAAGGTTTTTTTCAGAAAATATCTTAATGATATATTAAAGAATATTTACTGATATAAGATATGAAGCAAAGAATCAAAGTATGTATCAAATAAATCTAAAGATGTGTCGAATTTAGTCGAAATATAGTTTTTGAAAAAATTATTTTCAGTGCTTCTCTGCATAAAAGTCTAAGAAACAATATATTCTCATTTACAGAGATTGTGCATTTTATCAGAAACAAAAAAAAATTAATTAAATGAGAAGCAGCAGGTCTCCAATTGTTGCTATTGATCAATGATTATTCCTTTTAAATATTACATAATATTCAAGAATTACATTAGCAAAACTATTTATGGAAAATATGTAAGTTTTTGTAATGTTATAGATGGCATCTTATCAGCTTTATAATTTATCGTAACTACATAGTATGCAACTCAAATAATTTATTAGCCTGATAATACGGGAAAATATATATAATTATATATAGTTTGGAATTTTGAAATTTGTCTCCCTTTGTTTACATTTTTAATACAAATCTCATTAGTTATACTTCCAATCCAGTTGTGTCACGATATTTCAAGATTACAGTATACAACATACGAATTTTACATTTCTCTTTGGACACTTTACATAGTATTTTAGGTAGCTTTCATTACAAAAAGCTACCTATTGCAGCCGTTCGGAGGAAAGCGATTTCAAAAAATTTTGGTATATTTTCACCGATCATGACCCCCAGACCCCGAAACCACCCTCCGTTCAAAAGTTGATATATATATATATATCTGTATTTCGGAATATAATACTTAATCATTTATATAGAATAAAATGTTTATGTTCTTCTCCTCTAATTAACAATAATATTCAAAAACTAATTTATGATGCATTAAATCATGGTTTTCCAAAAAAATTCATATATTCATTAATATACAATTAGTACTTTTCTTACATGATCTATTAAAACAAATTAACACATGCGTAAACAAATTTACAAAAAAATTATAAAATAAAAAAATATCTATAAAAAATTAAAAATTGTAAAATAATATAAAAAAATTATTATAGGTTGGTTGGGTGGGTAGATGTTAGAGTACGGAGGAGGGTGGTGTTGTCTGGATAATACGCAATGGTTAATTATAAAAAAAATGGGGGCTTTTGTATTATTACTATATTTTTGTTACGTATTTTATATGGATGTTGATTTGATATTTTATATGTAATTGGAGAATTTCATTAATATTATAATTAGCTTAATTATTGATTAATCTAATTTACAATTATTTGTTATTAAATTTAGTTTACTAAGGACAATATAATATTAATTACTAATAGTATGCCATTCTTATAGTGAATAATATACATATAAGTATGTTTAATATAAATATAGTTATACTGTATGCATTAAAATTGGGTAATTATTTTTATTATTATTCCTCTATTCTTTTTAATATTTATTATCGGTTTAATGTTTTTGAATGTCCCACATTCATACTTTTTGGATTTTTATGGATGTCTGAAAATAATCCACACTCTATATTTGTGCTTTTTAAGTAATGGGAATTTAAGTATCATTTAACCTTCTATATACTTCCACATGTTTTTTTATTTCCTGTTCATTTTATAAATATCTTATATATAATTGATTAAAAAATAATTATTATATTATTTTTAATAATTATTTATATTAATTATTACTGAATGTATTTTGTTTTATAGCATATAGCTATATGCTATATATTATCAAGGTTCTAGAATTATTTAAATTCTTAGTTTAGTTTAAATAAGTTAGCTAATAGAATATATTGTATGCTTTTAAATTTTATTAACAATAGTTTTTAAATACATTGTGTGGTTTATATTAGGTTTATAATTCTCTATATATAAGGATTTGTTTGGTTTTGCTGTTTAAAAAGTTATTTACATTCAAATGCTTACAAATATTTATCTTGCGACAGTTGTTTAATAAAAGTAAAACTAGATGGCAGCAGCAAATTTCTCTCTTTAAGATAGCTCTAAATTTTAATTTTTTCTAGCTCCATTTCATTTATAATTTAATACACCAGGGGGTATTTTTAGCTAAATTTTGACGATATTGTTAAACAGTTATTAATTAATTTAATAGTGCATTTTAAATAATGTAATTACTATCTATTTATTTTATATTAGATTAAATGTGTTTAACAAGGTATTTCAAATTTTATTTCAAAATGTATTAACTGCATCCTTTGGTATCATTTACTGTGATTTCTTAACTGTTTTATTCACCTTAATCTTTATGATATTCTGGTAGCCATGTGCGCGTGGATTTTTGTAAAATACTGAAATATTAATCGGTATGGTGTTTATTATTTATATTTTATATCCTATAAATATTTAAATACGTTTTATTGATTCTTCCATTTCATATTATTTGTTTCTATTCTGCTTTCATTTTTAATCAATTCACTTGATTTTAATGGTTGTTTGGGCACAGGGGAAAATAATTTTTAGCTTTAGCTTATTTTTCCCACAGAAAACAACCATTTTGCTTATATCATTGAATTCTGTGCCCTTGATAACGTAATTCAATGTATAAGCTTTTCAATTTTTGTCGGTGTCCACTTTTTTCTTTTTCTTCCATAATAATTCTTATAATAATTTTTTTTTAATACTTACAGCTTTAATTCATAATAATTGACGGTGGTAGGTTATGTTTAATTAATGGTTATATATATATATGATCTTTGTCACACTGTAACTCTCGTATTTATGAACCGATTTGGTTGAAATTTCGTCTATACATAGTACATACCAATGTCCCGACCGAGTTCGTTGGCCAGCTTCATCCGCCATCTTGTTTCAAAATGGCGGCCATTTAAATATTTTTTAAAAATTTAAAATTTGAAATGTGGTACCAAAAAATTGAAAATTAAAACATATTTTTTTCCTATGTGTTTCACCTTGATACAAAGATTCCGGAGCAGTTTTTGTTTCGTTTACATCTAAAAAAAGGGCTGAGTTATAGCACTTTGAATTTATAGCGTGGCTGACATTTTGAAACGACCTGATTTTTGTCACGCGATAACAGGCGTATTTATGAACCGATTTGAATGTAACTTAGTGTATACATAGTGCATATCAATGTCTCGACCGAATTCGTTGGCCAGCTTCATCCGTCATCTTGTTTCAAAATGGCGACCATTTAAATTTTTTTTTAATTTAAAAATTTGAAATGTGGTACCAAAAAAATTGAAAATTAAAAAATATTTTTTCTTATGTGTTTGGCTTTGATACAAAGATTCCGAAGCAGTTTTTGTTTCATTTATATCTTAAAAAATGGCTGAGTTATAGCACTTTGAATTTCTAGCATGGCTGACATTTTGAAATTACCTGATTTTTGTCGCGCGATAACAGGCGTATTTATGAACCGATTTGGATGTACCTTGGTGTATACATAGTACATACCAATGTCTCGACCGAGTTCGTTCGCCAGCTTCATCCGCCATCTTGTTTCAAAATAGCGGCCATTTAAAAAAAATTTAAAAAATTTAAATTTTAAATGAGGTGCCAAGAAATTGGAAATTGAAAAAGATTTTTTTTTTTGTATGTGTTTGACCTTAATACAAAGATTCCGGAACAGATTTTGTTTCGTCTATATCTAGAAAAATGGCTGAGTTATAGCATTTTGAATTTCTATTGTGGCTGACATTTTGAAACGACCTGATTTTTGTCACGCAATAACAGGCGTATTTATAAACCGATTTGGATGTAACTGGGTGTGTACATAGTACATACCAATGTCTAGATCGAGTTCGTTGGCCAGCTTCATTCGCCATCTTGTTTGAAAAGGGCTGCCATTAAAAAACAATTTAAAATTTAAAATTTAAAATGAAGTATCGAAAAATTGGAAAATGAAAAAGATTTTTTTGTGTGTGTGTGTGACCTTGATACAAAGGTTCCGCAGCAGTTTTTGTTTCGTCTATATCTTAAAAATGGTTGAATTATAGCACTTTGAATTTCTAGCATGGCTAACATTTTGAAACGATCTGATATTTGTCGCGCGATAACACGTATATTTATTAACCTATTTCGATGTAAGAAGGCATGTGGATAGTATATAGCAATATATTGCCCAAGTTTGCTGGCCAGCTTTATCAGCCATCTTGTTTCAAAATGGCGCCCAGTAAATAAAAAAATATATTTAAAGTAGGGTGCAAAAAAATTAGAAATTGAAAAAGGTTTCTACTTTAAGTATTTGACCTTGATATAAGGATTCCGGCGCATTTTTTGTTTTGAATTTATCTTAAAAAATGGCTCAGATATAGCAGTTTGAATTTCTAATGCGGGTGACATTTTTAAAAATCTGATTTTTTGCCTGCGACAACACTCGTATATATCAACCGATTCCGATGTGAGTGAGCATGAGCACAGGAATTACTAAGGTCTCGACCAAGTTCACTGGTTAGCCTCATCCACCTTGTTGTCTTAAAATGGCAGGCACTTCAATATATCGCCGAATTTGGCAACCAAATATAAGTTATTTTAAATAAAAGCAGCTTGGATAAAGCTTACTAATTTCGCTAAATCTTCATTCATAATGATTTAGTATTAATAAAAATTAGTATTGAATCTCCTATAATCGGTTTCCACTAAATTGAGCTTTGTGTGTTTGAATAATATAAGCTGGCTTTTTAAAAATAAGGAATATGAAAGCTACCTCTTCCTCCCGGCACTGGCCGGAAGGACTTTTATGTATTTTAATCGGTTTATTAATATATGCATTCATACAATGTTTATTCAAATATACCAAAAATATTCTTTTTTTTCAGAAAATACCTTAATAATATATTAAAGAATATTTATTTATATACAGCAACGTATCACAGAATTCTAAAGATGTGACTAATTTAGTCAAAAGAAAGGTTTGTTGAACATATTTATTTCTGTGATTTTGTATCTTGAAGTCCAAGAAGTATTCTATACCTATATAAACCGATGGTGCATTTTTATAAGCAATAAAAAACGTTTAAATCAAAGAGAAGCAACATTTCTTTAATTGTAGTTACTAATCATTATTTTAAATAATGCGTAATATTCATGAAATACATAAGCAGAAAAATGCGTATGAAATCGGCTGGTTGTTGTAATGTTATAGATGGCATGGAATTCGCTTTTTCTTTTTTCCTAACTACCCATTTTTTAAGTCTAATAATTTATTTGCAGGATTATAGGAAAAATGAATATATTCCTATAACTTTTGCCAACGTTCAAATTTATATCTCTTTTTTTAAATGTTAAATACATACCACTTTAGATATACTTCTTATTAACTTATGATATTTCAAGATTACGGTATAAATTACATACGAGTTTGACATTTCTCGCCTGAATAGTCATCTGAACAACTGCAAACAGGTTTCTTTTCTACTACTGTACATGTTCCGCCATTTTCACAATAATTTTCACATTTATCTGAAAATATTTACAAATCACACATGCAATATTCAACAAAACTGTAGAAAGTTAGTTTGAATTTATTGTAATAAATTATTTTTTAATAATAAATAGATTTTTTATGCTGAGAACTCCTTCCCTGTTCATTTCACTAATATTATAAAGGAAACGAAAAAATTTATCAAATATTTCGATAAAAGTCGATGCCTCAAACTTGGGATTTTAGATTCTTAATAATACTGTTTTCTAATCTATCTATATTTCAGATAACAATATTAATTGCGTATAAAACACTATTAACTAAATTAAAATACACGTAAAAATATAGAAGGTTATTTAATTAGGATATTGGAGTTTTTTAATCAGATTACTAATACACAAAACTATACATTTGCATTTAAATCTCACCGAAATTATTACTTCTTTTCATAAAATACCTTAATGATATATTAAAGAATATTTATAGATATAATATATGAAACAGCGTATCAAAGATTTCTAAAGATGTGTCGAATTTATTCTAAATATTGTTTATATAAATATATAAATATTGCTTCTCTGTATAGAAGTTGAAGAAATATTCAGTTCTTCTATACATAGATGGTACATTTTATCAGCAAAAAAAGAAGGTTAAATTAAAAGAGAAGCAACATTTCTTTAATTGTGGCTATTTAACATTCTTTTTATCTATTACATAATATTCGCGAAATATTTTAGCATAAATAATTGTGGAAAATATGAAAATTTTTTTAATGTTTTAAATGGCATATAATCTCTTTTTCTATTTATCTTAATTACATATAATGAAACTCAAATAATTTATTAACATAATTAAATGCAAAATATATATTTTATATATTTTATATATTTTATATATTTTTTATATTTTATATATTTTGTTCGGATTGTTAATATGTGCATCCATACAATGTGTACTTAAATACACAAAAAAAATCTTCAAAAAAAATACCTTAATAATATAACGTTTTTTTTTTCATTTTCCCTAAATACCCATTTTTTTTAACTCCAATAATTTATTCGCAGGACTATAAGAAAAATGAATATAGTTTTAGAACTTTTGGCAACGTTCAAACGTATCTCTCTTTTTTTAAACGTTAAATACATATAACAAAAATATGTATACTTCTTATTAAGTTATGATATTTCATGATTACAGTATAATTAACTTACGTGTTTCACATTTCTCGCCTGAGTAATAATCTAATCAGCTGCAAATGGGTTTATTTTCTACTACTGTACACTTTCCTCCGTTTTCGCAATAGTTTTCACATTTATTTGAAAATATTTATAAATTACGCATGCAATATTCAACAAAACTGTAGAAAGTTAGTTTGAATTTATTGTAATAAATTATTTTTCAAGTTGTAATAAATTATTTTTAGTTCGGAATTTTTTAATTTGTCTCCCTTTATTTAAACTTTCAATACAATTCACATTAGGTACACTTACGATTATAATTTGATATTTCAAGATTACAGCATAATTTACACACAGGTTTCACATTTCCATTACTACATTTTACATAGGATATTATATATTTTAATCGGATTATATGCATCCATACCAGAATTATGCTTTTCATCAAAAAATATCTCAATGATGCATTAAAGAATATTTACTGATATAAGATATGAAGCAATGTATCAAAGAAATCTAAAGATGTGTCGAATTTAGACGAAATATAGTTCTTGAAAAAATTATTTTCAGTGCTTCTCAGCATATGAACTTATTTATACTGCTGTAGAAAATACCCTACCATTATTTTAAACAATAGCAGTTAATTTGATAATATTCTTGACTTCTGCAAATCCATGCGAAAATGTAGAACACACTATCTAAGAAGGCAGTTTTAAACATAAAACATATGAACGTAACTATTTAAGAGATATAGTGATTTAAAAATATGAATATTCTGTCACGTTTTCTACTACCAAGTAACCAAGTGATCTTGAAACTATTTTTTAATTATATAAAATCCTCCCAGTACAATATAAGTCAAGTTAAATGTTATTAAAGTTCAAGAAATACGTAATTGGAAGTTTGAAAGATAATGATCAAATTCCCAGATTCATAGAAAGTGCGTTCCAACAAAAACGAGAGAGACTACATACAAAATCAAAATACAATAGATACTTACATGCTTAATTATGTATAATTATGTATTATTACAGCAAATTATGTATACTAATATTTAAAAATTATAGTTGAAATTCTAAGTATGTGCTGTAGCGGTTTCAAAATTTTAATCTTTTACATCGGAAAATGTCTATTACTTATTATTTCTACATTATCAAAATTTTGCAAGTGTCTTGTACAGTGTGTTAAACAACATGTTGACCCATGTGCCAGCGTTGAACAATGCCTAAAATGATGTTTTGTAAGTGGTTTATCAAACAATTTGCAAAACATAGGTTTGAAAACCTAAATAAGTGGATTATAAATTTTGGGATGGATTAAGAAATAATAATTTGACTTTAAGAAAAGAATCACACAAATTTAATCAAAACATGTTTTTAGAAAATGCGCTAAATGTCGGCTTTATTTTATAGAAAGAAATTTTTTACACTTAGAAGATAATACAAAAAGCACTAATGGTGCTTTTTTCGTAACATTAAGGAAGTTTTATTTAAAAGAAAATTGAAGCTCCGATGACATTTTATTATATTTTATATTTTCTATTTTCTTTAATCCTTTATATGAGCCGCGCCGACGGTATTTTAAAGTTCCGTACAGAAATTGCCATATAGCACTCAAGTGTCAGTAATACTATTTAGGATCAGTTATAGATACTTTCCAAAGCATTATTTGTTATAAAAAAAAAAGAAATGTTTTTGAATGAATATAGTTTTTCTCAATCATAGTTGTTGATTTTTATTGTTGTTGAAAGAGGTAGCATGAAAAGTCTAAATTCTGAAAAATGTCTGCATTTATATGTAAAGCATTATATTTTCACATTTTCTAATACTATAAATATTAAAAACAAAATTTAAAAATATAAATTTCAGTCAAGTCTAAATAGACGATAGTCCACAAAACACCGATAAACGCCGATTTAGTTTATTAGTTTTAATAGATGAAATATGTATCAAATTTCTTCGATTGCACAAATATTCTAACGTATTTCAAAAAATATGCTACAAAAATGCTTTGAAGGTTTAAAGTTGTATTCATTCATCATTCGGGATATACAGGTATTATTTTAAAGTTGGTTAAATTTTTAGAAAGAATTTTTCGTTTATGTGATGGCTCATTATTTATGAATAATGAATAAACTGAAATGTTTAAATTATTTTTATTTTTTAATATTTTTTTACTATTGTTAGGATATATAATTAGAGCTAATTAAAAATAATTTATAATGAAATGGCTATATCAATAAGCTGGGATTGACTGCATATAGGGTAACTCTAGGATAGATGGCCATAGAAGAGAGATGGCTAGTCTAAATATTTCCAAAACTCGATCATAGATTGCAGCATAAACTTTGATCGTAGGAAATACTAATTCAACAAGTTCTTTCATTGCGAGGCGCAGCTGTGTTTTTCGATTATAAAAAGTAAGTGTAATTTTAATGTTGTGTAATGCGTAATGCAAATAATGCAATTTAGTGGTTGAATATTTTTGTTGAGTTAGTTATCTGAATGTTTTGCAGTACGTACGTTACATTTCTTTTTAGGTAGATTTCGTATGAAATACTACCTATTAGGATCGTTCCTATGTTGGAATTTCTGAAACATTTTTGCAGATCTACACCGATCATGACCCCTAGAACCCAAAACCACCCTCAGTAAAAAAGCTTATATATATATATATATATCTATATATCTATCTATCTATCTATCTGTCTGTCTATCTATATATATCACTTTATTCTGGACACGATAACTTTCGTAATTCTGCACCAATCTCTTCCAAACTGATACATAAAATCAATGGGCATAAAATCTCGGTCAAGTTCGATAATGGGCAAAATCGGACCAAGGGGGTGGAAATAGGGAGGGGTTTTGTGAAAACCGAAAACCCCCCATAACTTCTTAATTTTTGTACATATCAAATCAGTTTAAAGTTTTTATTACTTCTAAAAATAGGGCCAAAATTTTATGTATCACAGATTTTTGATAAAGTTAAAAATGGGCTCAAGGGGCGCAAAAATTAGGGTTTTTGGGAGAAAAAAATTCATAACTTCGTCAATTCTCAAGATATCAATTCCAACTAATTTTATTATAAATCTCCTTAATATTATCTACAACTTTTATATTCACAAGTTTTTGATAGGACCAATTCTTACCGCAAAAAAATGAAAAACGAAAACAAAAAGGGAGTTTGAAGAAGTAAAAAATCCTTAACTCCGTCAATTCAAAAGATATAAAATCCCCATGAATTTATCATATATCTTCTTAATATTGTCTAAAACATCTATATAGACAAGTTATGTATAGGACCTATTCTTACAGCAAAAACAAATTAAAAATACATAGCGGTTGAAGAAAAAAATCATCTAAGTAAGAGTGTATTCAAACCCAAACTGCGTATTTTCTGACTCATTTTACACTTCATTTTTGCTCTCAAAGGCTTCCAATTGGTAGGTTTTCTTACTCAGAAACTATATAAATGTACCGTAATGGTCAATTTCTTGATAGAGGCAGAATATATTTCAAAAACTGCTGTTAAAGTGGGCATTTTGAACTGAATTTCCCGATGCGGATTGTGTTGGAAAAATCATTGATTTAAGGATGCACTCAAATCCAAACTGCTTATTTTCTGATTCATTTTTAAATTCATTATTGCTCTCAAACGCATTTAATTGATAGATTCGCTTATTCAGAAACTATATAATGTACAGCAATGATCGATTTTTTTATAGAGGCAGAATATATTTCAAAAAATGATATCAAAGTGGGCATTTTGAACGGAATTTCCCGAAGCAATTGTGTTATCACTTTCTTCTGGACACGGTAACTTCCCCAATTCTGCACAAATCTCTTCCAAACTGATACATAAAATCAGGGGACATAAAATCTCGGTTAAGTTCGTTAATGGGCAAAAGCGGACAAAGGGGATGGAAATAGGGAGGGGTTTTGTGAAAACCGACAAAACCCCATAACTTCTTAATTTTTGTACATATCAAATCAGTTTAAAGTTTTTATTACTTCTAAAAATAGCGCCAAAAATTCATGCATCACAGATTTTTGATAAAATTTAAAATAGGCTCAAGGGGCGCAAAAAATAGGGTTTTTGGGAGAAAAAAATTCCTTACTCCGTCAATTCTCAAGATATCAAATCCAATTAATTTTATTATACATCTCCTTAATATTATCTACAACTTTTATTTTCACAAGTTTTTGATAGGACCAATTCGTATCGCAAAAAAAAAAAATTAAAAACGAAAACCAAAAAGGGGGGTTGAAGAAGAAAAATTTTCATAACTCCTTCAATTCACAAAATACAAAATCTCCATGAATTTATCATATATCTTCTTAAAATTGTCTTCAACATTTATATAGACAAGTTTTTGATAGGGTAAATTCTTACAGCAAAAACAAATTAAAAATACATAGCGGTTGAACAAAAAAAATCATCTTATTAAGGGTGCATTCAAATCCAAACTGTCTATTTTCTTACTCATTTTTAAATTCATTTTTGCTCTCAAACGCATCCAATTGCTAGATTTTCTTATTCAGAAACTATGTAATGTACAGTAATGATCGATTTTTTGATAGAGGCAGAATATATTTCAAAAAAGGATGTCAAAGTGGGCATTTTGAACAGAATTTCCCGAAGCGATTGTGTTAGAAACGAAAAATATTGCCGTAATGAGAAAGTAATTGTTTATTAATCAAGTTTTAATTAATTGAAAGAAAAATAAAAAAACAGGTCGCTTATAAATCTTTTCAAAAATCACGTCAGCATGTTTAATATTTTTTCTTTTATTAAAAATGAATCTGAAAATGTGCCAGAAAATTTCGAGTTGTTGAGCATGGAAAAATATTTTTTAGGTAGATTTCGTATGAAATACTACACAGTTAAAAATTTTGCAGCATTCTGGCAGGTCATTCGACCGTTTTTTGAAAAAACGGTTTCATAACCATAATTTAACTATATTCTGACCATAAAATAGTCAATAATATGGTCAGAATAGTGTTAAAATTAAGATTGTGTAACCGTTTTCGGAAAAAACGGTCAAATGACCTGCCAGAATGCTGCAAATTTTTAACAGTGTATCTACACTGTTAAAAATTTGCAGCATTCTGTCCAGTCATTCAACCGTTTTTTAAAAAAACTGTGTCATAGCCGTAATTTAACTATATTCTGACCATAAAATGACCAATAATATGGTCAGAATAGTGTCAAATTACAGTTGTGTAACCGTTTTCGATAAAAACGGTCAAATGACTGGACAGAATGCTGCAAATTTTTAACAGGGTATCTATATCACTTTCTTCTGGACACGATTACTTTCGTAATTCTGCATCTGCACCAATCTCTTCCAAACTGATACATAAAATCAATGGGCATAAAATCTCCGTCAAGTTCGTTAATGGGCAAAATCGGACCAAATAGGGAGGAGTTTTGTGAAAACAGAAAACCCCCCATAACTTCTTAATTTTTGTACATATTAAATCAGTTTAAAGTTTTTATTACTTCTAAAAATAGGGCCAAAAATTTATGTATCACAGAATTTTGATAAAGTTAAAAATGGGCTCAAGGGGCGCAAAAATATGGTTTTTGGGAGAAAAAAATTCATAACTTCGTCAATTCTCAAGATATCAATTCCAATTAATTTTATTATGAATCTCCTTAACATTATCTACAATTTTTATATTCACAATTTTTTGATAGGACCAATTCGTACCGCAAAAAAAAATTAAAAACGAAAACAAAAAGGGTGTTTGAACAAGAAAGAAATCCATAACTCCGTCAATTCAAAAGATTTAAAATCCCCATGAATTTATCATATATCTTCTTAATATTGTCTATAACATCTATATAGACAAGTTTTGGTTAGGACCAATTCTTACAGCAAAAATAAATTAAAAATACATAGCGGTTGAAGAAAAAAATCATCTTAGTAAGGGTGTATTCAGATCCAAACTGCTTATTTTCTGACTCATTTTACAATTCATTTTTGCTCTCAAAGGCTTCCAATTGGTACGTTTTCTTACTCAGAAACTATATAATGTACCGTAATGGTCAATTTTTTGATAGAGGCAGAATATATTTTAAAAAATGCTGTTAAAAAGGGCATTTTGAACCGAATTTAGGGAAGCGGATTGTGTTGGAAAAATCATTGATTTAAGGATGCACTCAAATCCAAACTGCTTATTTTCTGACTCATTTTTAAATTCATTTTTGCTCTCAAACGCATTTAATTGGTAGATTCGCTTATTCAGAAACTGTATAATGTACCGTAATGATCGATTTTTTGGTAGAAGCAGGATATATTTCAAAAAATGATGTCAAATTGGGCATTTTGAACGGAATTTCCCGAAGCGATTGTGTTAGAAACGAAAAATAATGTCCTTCTGAGAAAATAATTGTTTATGTATCAAGTTTTAATTAATTGAACAAAAAATAAAAACACATGCCGCTTATAAATCTCTTCAAAAATCACGTCAGCAAGTTTCATATTTTTTTTTTTATTAAAAATAAATCTGGAATTATTCCAGAAATTTTCGACTTGTTGAGCATGGGAAAGTATTTTTTTGAATACCGCCCTAACATGATTCTCATAAAGCCAGCTATTATATAAAAATGAAATAAAAACTCGTCAAAAGCGGCCAGATAAAATTGTTAAAGTGAATTTATCTCTAATCATGATTTAGTTTTTGTTTGTGAAATTAGTATATTTGACTTCGAAATCTACCTCTGCCTGTAGGCCGGGCCGGCAGGGATTTTTTTACTATGTGGACTTTTAATGCACGCATATTATCCCATGTTTGCTTTTAAACCTAAAATAAACCCGTACAATGGTGGAATGACGCTTTAAATTAGGTAGTCGTCTGTCCTTCAATTTCAAGATAGATGGCCACATCAAATCGAGGAGAGATGGCCACCTTTAAAACCGTATTTCAAAATTATACGGAGTGAGGATTTTAACTAAATATAATTATATTTAAAATAGTTATATAACGTTTGTCTGTATAATTATATTAATTGATATAAATGTTTAAATTTTAACTAATGTTAATAGTATTTCAATAATAATAATATAAAAGGCTTAACAATGTATTAGTTTTTCGGCAAATTTTGAAAATATTGAAATACGTCGGAAACTTTCATCCCAGAGACAAATAAAATTGATAAATTAACTTAAAACTGTGAAAAAGCCTAAAATTAATGCGAGAAATAAACAAAGACATGATACTTCCAGCAAGAAGATGAAATACATTTAAAATTATCAGATTCAACAGATTCCGAAAAAATAGAATTGGATGTGGATCACTGTATTGGTTGTGGAGAAGAATATAATACCACAACCAAAAATGATGACTGAATACAATGCATAAGGTTCCTGAAGTGGTTCCATGAAACGCGTACCAACTATCAAGACCTTTGCCAAAAATGTGGTAAAATTTTACAAAAAGTGAAGGATTGAAATTATATTTAAGATTTAGTTTATTCGAATTTTATTCACTCATTTTCCGTGATATAATCGCATATTTACAAACTTCTATATGTTTTTCATGATTAACTATATGAAATGTTTTATTTTTTGCTATTTTAATTTAATTTTTTTTTCTTGTATTGGATGACCATCTTTCCTCGGCTTGAAGGAGAGATGACCATCTGCCATTTTAATTTCAATGTTGTTTCCCACCTTTTTTTCTTAATATTTAATTATTTTTTCCCAAAATGGGATGAGCATATGTATAACGATTTAAAATATGTATAAACATTTCTTGTATTTGCATTCTAAGAATTTTCATTTCAATCTTTAAAAACTATGGCCATCTATCCTAGAGTTACTCTAAGAGTGTAGGGAAGAGTCGTACACATTGGAACATATTTTTAAAAATCAATAATTATATGCTACATATAAGAGACCGAAAAGTTTTTAGTCATTGCATATATAAATCTGTTGATTGAAAGCAACTTTAATACTGAATTTACTAATACACCAAGAAAAGAAAAAACCCTTTAAATTGATATTGCTTTCTTTTCTCGTGCACCACACCTAGTATACAGTTAGATATTCGAAATTAGGGTTTTGCTCATTTGACGAAATTCTATTCGTCTCTCTCTGTCTGTCTGTCACAGAACTCGTTCTCGGAAACTATATAAGTTAGAGACTTGAAATTTTGCATACTTATAGCTGAATAACTCTAATCACACGACAGGTCATAAAATTTTGAAATTATCTCATTTTTTTAATTAAATGAATTAAATTGATGACATCCGACCGTAATTCTTTATTATTCGAAATTTAGATTTTAGAAGATAACCATAATTTTGCTTTTTTGTCAAAGTCTCAGTGGCACAGCGGTAGCGCGTTTGCTTTCTAATCCAAAGCTCCCTGATTCTATTCTCGACGACGGAAATTGAAATTTCAGATTTTTTTCTTTCGGACTACATTTCATTGTCCGATGGATTTAATTAAAAGAACTTTGGTATTTTTTGCCATTTTAATGGTTTCGTTTTTTTTTTTTTTTTTTTTTTTTTTTTGGCTAAAATTAAATCATGTCATTAAATGTGCTTTTCCGATAGAAAAACATATGCTGTTACAATTGTCTGAAAAGCAGTTCTTAAATGTTTTTAGTTTGATTTTTAAAAAATAGCTTCAATTTTTGTAATCACTCTAATATCAAAATTAATGGTCGTGCCACGTATGTTCGTCCTGATGCAGCGCACTGATAAAGGATAAGGATTATTTGATTATAAATTAATTATATGGATTTATTAATTAATGTATAAAGTGTTTTAAAAATAATATTAAATGAAACTCTTTATTTTAGCTTCGATCATACTTACTCACTATTATTTTATACGTTTCACCAACATATAGAGGATTCTGATAAATGTCGTGGTTGGGCTTTGAATAATGAGCATCTATGGATCAACCGCCATATCGTATAACGTTTTAATGGGTCCATATACTGATAATTCAAGAAGCTAGGCTTTGTGACAGTCATGTAGGGGTGTGGTGTGAGCAGTGTACCCTATGCATGGGCGCTTATGTCTCAAAAATATAAAAGTATATTAAGTAATGTATATAATACATAAAATTGATTCTGCAATAATTATCATTGTAACGATACGGGGTGGGGCATTGTTTTACTGTGTACGAGCGTTCTATGTCTCACTGTGTATTCTGTGTACTATTACGATTTGTTGAAAATAATGGTTAAATACCTCTTCCTTTGGCTTTGTTTGAGTTAAATCTTTGGTATTAAGTAGAAAATAACTTGTCATAATTACGGCAATCTAACTGAAATACTACATACAATTAGGAAAAAGGTATATGATCTATAACAAAGTTATATGATTAACTTTCATGTCTTTAAAATATTTCCTTCTCAAAGGAAACAACAAAAATTTCAATTTTGTTAACGAACACTCAAAAGAAAACATCATTGAATATTTTGAAACGGTTCAAAAGTAAACTTTGCTTTGAAACCTTCTCTGTTACACTGTGTACCAGGGCTCGAAAAATCACATGCCCGACATCAGTGTTGTTACTTTTTTTTATTTTATTGGCACCACATTTTTGCAATGATAAAATTCGCTTTATTTATTGGCAGATTAATTAATGCGAATTTTAGCATTCCAAAAAAGTGGTGCCAATCAAACTAAAAAAAAGTAGCAACACTGATGTCGGGCATGTTATTTTTCGAGCCCTGCTGTGTACTCTTCCTCACTGTTTAGGACTCTCCCATATTTATTTTTAAAAGTTGAGAAATTTTAAAACTTACCGTAATTTTGAACAACAGAAGGCAACTTGCTATTATTCTTCAAATCTTTAACTCCATCTGGTACTAAAAAAGCTACTATAGAAGAAAATAGGGTGCAACATAAAACAAAAGCATGTAACTCCATAGTTCACGATATTAGTTTTACAACCTCAATATTCAGAGAATTTTTCGCACATCAAGTGGCTAAGTGGATGTGGAAATTATTTTTAAATTATCGAAAACTCTTCAGTTAAACAAAAACATTATAAGATTTATTCAAGATCCTGAAATCTGTAATCGTGCAACACAGATAACATGTTTTAAGTGCTAGATAATGCATTTGAAGAAAAGCATTATGTTTAAAGATGACAGACACAGAGGTTAATAAAAACAAATGGCACTTAAAAAAGAAAGGAAATGAAACTGTTTTATATCCTCTTTCTACAATATTTCGTAAATCATTACAAGTTACGATACTGCATTATTATTCTTATCATCGTTTTAAAGTTTTAAAAAGTAAAAAAATAAGAATGAGAAAGAAATATAAAAAAAGTTTATAATGTCTTAAAATGAAAGTACAGTAAGCTTTGCAGAAAAATAGAATTATTTTGAAATAATTATTCAAAGTAATGTATCTCAAGGTGTGCTCACGTGGTACCTCAAAGGTTTAAACTTTAAAGGGGGCAGATCACGTTGACGTTAAAAAAAATGATTTTTCACAAATACTTGAATGGATACCTTCAAAAGTTACAAATACACTGCAAAAAGAATTTTACAAAAATACCAATTAGAACAGAAGTTATGGCTAAAAGTATCTTGAATAAAAGCATTTGCTATAAGGTTAGTTGGGGCAACTGGGCCATGATTTTACAATGTGACTCTGGAGATTCTGACAATTCAGTTTAAAAAAGCTAATGTTCATTTGAATTAAAGTCTGAACTTCTGTAAATGTGTTCAGTTAGGTTCCCTCTATCAGACAGAAATGCTCAAAATTACATTTTAATATTTAAAAATATAAAAATATGCATATTTCATCTTCCTTTCCTCATTGGTCCAGTTACCCCAATTTTTGGGGTAACTAGACCAGGGGGGGCCTATGTTCCACACGCGTTTATATTTTTTCATATCGGATATCAGGTCCTGTTTGAAAAAGGGTAAACAACTTAAAAAAATTTAAACCAGGCAGATCATGTAAATTATATGTCAATAAACAGCTTTGTAAGGGAAACCTTTGCTGTCAATGTGTCTAAAAAAAGCACTAAAAGTGAAAATATTAGATTTATTTATACCAAAAACATAAAACTTAAGTAAGTACTTATGTACTTTAGTATAGATAATAAGTATAAAAGTCACATGGGTATTTTAAGGAAAAAAATAGCAAGGTAAATCTATGAACAAATGGCTACGTAAGTACTTAAGTACTTTATCTTTATCCAGGGGTCGCATTATATAGGGAAAATTTTATTGTTCCTACCAGAACCCTTAAAGATAAATGCGATGAAGATATTATTTTCAAAATAGTGGTAGGAACGATAAAATATTTCCTATAGAATGCGACCCTAGTACAATTTCAAGGTCTGGCTATCTTGCTTTCAGGGGCAAGGTACTTGCATTCGTAAAATGTTGAAATAATTTAATGACACCAATATTTACAAGAGAATCTATCTGAAAACATGTAAAAGTATATTTTCGCGTACTTAATAAAGGTGAAATTTTCATTATAAAATTCAGGTGCCAACGTGGCAATTAGGAATTAAAATTAAGTGATGCCATAACGGTATCACCGCCTCTCAAGGGGTCAACAAATTTGGTTTTATACCACTCAATATGCTTTTTTTTAATTTCATTCGGTATTTTTAATAATGTACTGTATCATTTTTTTTATTGTGAGAAAAAAACAATGGAGAAATTTACTTCCCGTAGTAAGAGAAACACAAAAAAATTATTTATAACTACTGGGGTAACTGGATCCAGCATGGTCCAGTTACCCCGGATACATGTCTTAACTATCCCATTCTTGAAAAATTTATGGGGTAACTGGGACACTGGGCTCACATTTGAAACATGAAGTAAATATGTATTGATACCTAATAATATTAATGTAGTTATATGTCTAATCTTTGAAAAAAATTAATAAAAGTACTTACAGTATTTTAATAAAAAGCCGAGGAAGTTCAACCATATTGACATTGTTTCTAAAAAAAGAAATGTAAATTTTTGACAACCTATCACAGCAAAGTGAGAGTTATGATTGAGTTGATACACGTTGTTTTAGGAAGTAGAGATTAAGGGCCATTGTTCACAAAAGCTAAAACTTAAAAAGCACCAATAGTTTTTTTATAAAATAGCCTATGGCCCAGTTACCTCGTGGGTCCAGTTACCCCAACTAACTTTAATCTTATAAACCAACTTTGAAGCCGTTTTTCTAAAAATTTATTTTTTGGTATTGCTTGCACTCTCATTTAAAAAATAATTATCAGAGAACTTCGAAATTATGTATATTCTTAGTTTATATGTGTTAGTTAATGCTGAACCTCAATTTAGTCTGAAATTTTTACAGAAAATTGTGGATTGAAAAACTAAGTACACAGTTTTTGGCGAAATTTAGTGAATATGATTAGGAAAGCCATTAATTATGCTAAAGAATTTGAATATGCTATCAAATTTAGGTTCAGCGCAAAATATAATATTATAAGTAACAAATTATGAAACATTAACCATATATCTGTAGTAGAATTTATAAAATCGTGCGCGAAAAATGCATATTTCAATATTCACATTTTTCAAAACCCATTTTTGTCATTATGATTTAACTAATTGATATTACTAAATATATGTGTATTTGAATATTTTATCAAATCATAAGAATGTGTGAAAATAAAGAAAAAAGTTGTTGTGTTCCATTTATCGGTTAAGAAACTACAGAGTCTTTCGTACTGATTTAAATTCGGTCATTTTCTCGCTGCTCAACGTTGTCTAATAATAACATTACTCACAGACCGGGAGGCATATTTCAGACATGTATATAGCTGAGACGATTACAGCTTCTAAGCCAATCATCGTGCTTTATCATCGTGGTCACATACACGCCCACACAGTTTGATTGACAGTGAACACGTAGACGATCGATCGTGTGTGTTTATTAAGCACCATGAAAGAGAAAGATTTTTATTTTTTCAGAATGACTTTGGATTTTATCTACTTCAATTAGAAATTATACTTATGTTGGACTTTTTGTTTAAATTTTAAGTCGATGTATAGTCCTATTATATTACGTGTGATTAAAGCTACAATGAAAAAATTGTAGGCAGAAAGCTTTAAATAATTTCTTTACAATTTATTTGCTGGATAAATAAATTTAAAAATAGAGCATTACAGAAATTTGTATACATCGCATGCTAGATTTGCATGTTATAATAAAAAGTTTTTTTAAATGAATTCTATAAATATTTGAATGAAATTAATACAATAATAATGAAATTCTAATTTTAATCTTTGCTAAAGAAAAAATGCTTTTGCTTTTCTCAATTTTTTTTAAAACTAGGTTTTGTTTAAAAACATTGAATCTTTTATAAAAAACATAATAATTAAAGATGTTTAGAAGAATAGTTTATTACTAGTATAAGAAATAATTTGTATCTTTAAGAATAACATCCATTTTGCATCTGTCAAATTTAGAAACAATCTAACAAAATAAACCAATGCTTGTATTTGACAATTGGGTTGAGTAACTCGATGAGCATGTTGACATCCGTAACAATCGCTGATTGGCTCAGAAGCTGTAATCGTCTCCGTGATACACATGTCTGAAATATGCGACCAGGAGACGGCAGCACAGACAATCACTTCAACGAGTTCAGGGCTTAAAATCAAGAATTAGTTAAAACTCGATTCGCATATGAAAACGCAATCGGTCTGCCAAGTCATATCTTGGTGGAAAACACCTGAAAACCCGATTTTAGCGGTTGACTCATAGGTTTATAATTACATTTTCCTGCTCCCAGTCCACCATGTTTTCATGCCTCTGGGTGCAGGAAAACTCAATGGTAAACCTACGAGTCAACCGATAAAATCGGGTGTTCAGGTATTTTTAACCAAAATATGACTTGGCAGACCGTTTGCGTTTAAATATGCAAATCGAGTTTTAACTATTTCTAAAATTTTAGCCGTGAACTCGATGAGGTGATTGTTTGTGTTGCCGCCTTCCGGTCTATCAACAGTGCTATTTTAAATATATGTTAAACATTCCTAGACAGAATAAAATATGTGTTTTGAATCATACCTTTAAAAATCATACGCGGTGCAGTCGGTGATTTTAAAAATACAATTCTTCATAAAATTTATTTATTTTTTTTAGTCCAGTTTGTGTGCATCTGAAAATACTTAATTGTAGACTACTACAAGTTTTCTTTATTAAGTTTTTTAAGTGGTATTTAAATCAGGCACGTTATAATTATCTAGCAACATTTAACAAGTAGACAAGATAGATAGATCAGTAACGTCTACTATCAAAAATTGGCAAAGGTTCTGTTTCAATAAAATTTCATGTTTTTGTTTTCTGGAAAAAACTGATTTATGAAGTTGGATATTAGCCTGTGAGGCGGATGCACAAACAATCACCTAATCGAGTTGACGGCTGCAATTCTAGGATTAGACAGACCTCGATTAGCATATTAAAATGCAACTGGTCTGCCAAGTCATATCTTGATGGAAAATACCTACAAACCCGATTTTAGTGGTTCACTGGTAGGTTTACCTTTGTGCTTTCCTGCTCTCAGTCCTCCATGTTTTCATAATTTTGGCTGTGGGAAAACACAATAATAAATCTACCGATCAAGCACTGAAATCGGGTTTGCAGGTGTTTTCCACCAAAATATGGCTTAGCAGACCAGTTGTATTTTAATATGCGAATCGAGTTTTTTCTAATCCTGGAATTTCAGCCATCAACTGGATGCGGTGATTGTCTGTGCAGCTACCTCCCGGTTTGTCTACCGCTTGCCGGTCTATATGAAAATATGTTTTTATTTCTTCGAATTTTCTGGATATTTGTCATTTAACCAAGCTACCTTTTCTTACAATCTATAGAAATAAAAAAAAAAAGCTAAAACCGTGTGGCAAAGGTTTGATTGAAAATAAGTAAATTCAAGAGATGTTTATGTTTTTAGAAGTTCTATAGTTTTTATCTGAACATGAAGGTTGAAGATTCGTTGAATGTCAAATAAAAGATTTGAGCAAGAATTCTAAGTGAATTTCAGTATTTATGTTTACAAATGTATTATATTATTCATGTAGATGAACTGTTGTGATCTTCTAAGCATATTATTTGTTCGAATGAATAATAAATACCGTATACAATTGATAAACTAATAGATGCGTTTATTTCTAGTTTTAAGCCAAGTGAATCTTTTAGTAATTTTCAGACTAAATCCTACATATATATATATATATATATGTATATATATATACAGTAGAACCTCGATCCATCGTTTTTCAAGGGATGCGCGAGAAAAAAACGATGAATGCGGGTTAGCGTCAAAAGACAAAAAAACTGTGTTTATGCATTACTACTACATGAAATGTATATAGTATACAGATAAATACTAATTTGTTACTTACCAAACTGAAAAAGAAATAACAAGTCCTCTTAATTCACACCACAATATTTCACAAAACGAGCATTAAGAATAATAAGTAATCTTATTTATTTATTTAACTGAATAACAAACATACGACTTGTGTGCTTGACATAAAGCCCGCTTATAAGTCGAAGACAAGATAGCACAAGGAAATATTACAACACAAGAGAAATACACCCTGGGAGTTCCACACAAAGTGTGTGTGCAATGGAACCAGCGGGAATCGAACCCACAAGCTCTTACGCACAAGCGATTAGCTAACTGGTGCTTTGACCACTCAGCCGCAGAGCCCCCATAAGTCATCTTATATCACACCACAACATTTCACAAAACAAACATTAAGAATAATAAATATGAATCTCAGATATCGTTTGTTGCCATGCGGCTGGTATAAATTCTCAACTTTCAAAAAATGACGATTCCTTCATCAATGGAGCGATGAGATTGTAAGACGCACGCGCATGAAAATAAATGTATTAGAGAAATTTAATTATTAGAAAAATGCTACAACCTATTCAAAAATAAATAAATAAATAAACATCCCGCAATATTGCAAATATTATATTTTATGTCTAAAATTTAAGACAAAAATCGCACGGAGTTGATCTTACATTACGTACGCCATGAATTAAACGTCAATAGTATCATTACACGTAAAAATTTCAAGCAACAAAAATCGCCTGCGACTCGTACGTATTATCCACCTGAAACTTATGTATTATCCAAGCATTTCATTGGCTGTTCGGGAAAAGGCTTTTTCATCGTCAGATTTCCAAGAAATCTGACGGCCAATTTTAAATGAAATTTATTTCTTAAACTTCTAAACATCCCACAATATTACTTTTTATATCGTCGTATAGAGAAAAAAATGTACTTTTAAATGCAATTTGTTTGAAAGCTGTATCTCAATTTGTTTCTGAGTTATTAATTTTTTTTTTGTAGTTTTTATTACTTTTTTGTCATAGTGGCAACGCTCTGTTGTCCATCTCTGTTGAAAGTAAAGGGAAATACATATTACTGTATAGACCAATCAGGAAACGAATAAAATGCGGATTAAACCAATAAAAACCTTCAGATATGCTTTTGATTTCCTACCCTGACGAGAACAATAACCATTTTTCCAAATGGTTAAAAACTTTTCTTATTTTAAATAGAATATGCTATTAAAAGTATAATAATCAGTTTTATTTCCTTTTTTCCTCTTTTGGCCACAACAAAAGAATTACTGGGTTGCCATGATTACACAAATGTCTTTAAAAATTACAAAACAAGAATAATATCTTGGAAATTAATTTAATTTTTAAAATGCAAAGTGTTCTTACGACATCCTCGATTAATTACGACTAATTAGCTTTTATGTCGACCTGTAAATCTGTCTATTCTCTGGAGAGTATATGCGAAATGTTATTCACGTTTAAATATGATAGTAACAGATGAGAATTAATATATAGCCGAGTTGGGAAAATTTGCAATCTCAAATATCCGCAGTGTAATTACAGGTTAATTGCATGTAATTGATTATAGTTACACGCATTCAAACGCAGAAATTTTGCCAAATAAGGGGATGGGGGCGGTCCCGGTTACAGTGCTGCGAGATTTTTTTACGGCATGTAATTTTAATTATAATTAATTACATATAATTAAACTGTAATTACATTACAGATAATTGGAATTACAAATACGCCAACTCTGATATGTAGTATATAGCAAAATTTAATGAAAAAAATAGGGGAAATTAAGGTAAAACCTTATAGTCAAGCGAAATCGTATACCTCGATTTTGACTCAGTATGAGCAGCCTTATAGCAGGTAATGGTTGAAGTACTTATAAGAATAAGAAGCGGAGATTGCAATATCTCCATATTGACATTTAATATATTTTGTATTAGCAAGTTTATTTTACCATTTTTATTTAATGTTTAATAGTTTTCAAAATTCTTAAATATGAACTACGGTATTTCCATACTGGCATTTAGTAGATTCTGTATTAGAAAGTTAATTTTACCATTTTCTGTTTAATGTTTAATAGTTTTCAAAATTCTTAAATATGAACTACGGTATTTCCATACTGGCATTTAGTAGATTCTGTATTAGAAAGTTAATTTTACCATTTTCTGTTTAATGTTTAATAGTTTTCAAAATTCTTAAATATGAACTACGGAATTTCCATACTGGCATTTAATAGATTCTGTATTAGAAAGTTAATTTTACCCTTTTCTGTTTAATGTTTAATAGTTTTCAAAATTCTTAAATATAAACCCATTTAAATTCACTGAAACTTTTTATATAGCTGTTTAAAGTAGTAAAAATTAATTTGTAGTAATAATAATTTATATTTAATAAACATTTAATTCCCGTAATGAAACTTTTGCTAGCATTTATATTAGGATTTTTACGACGTGCATTCCTATACTTATTTTCTTGGGATAAGATTGTATATTTTACATGGAATAAAACCATATAGGGGAAGTAAGGGTAATTAGGATCAGGGGCATTTCACGGGCAATGTGTAAGAGATAAAAGAATTTGGCCATGCTAATTATGAAGTCTGACTAATATTCCACATATGTAATGTTTTTGGAGTGAAAATGTGGGTTCTTGTGGAAGTAATCGTCATTTATTCAAAATTAACATTGTGTTCTTTAATGGCAACATGTGAATAACAATTTTTTACTTGCAGATATTGGCAATAGTAAAAACAAGAGAACTGCAATAAAAATATTGAATATGTACTGTTATGTTTGATGTTAGTATTTGTTCCTGTAATCTATATAAATAAAAATGCAACGTTTGTACAAAATCTTAAACCTCCGAAAGTTCTTCACCTATTGCTTTGAAATTCACGGATTGCGTTGCATTCGAATGTGCGCGTGTTTTTATATACCTATCACGAACCTCGCTCCTCGCATCTCGCTACCCTCATTTTCCCCACGTGAGGGCCTATTTCTATATAAATAAAAATATAACGTTTGTACAAAATCTTAAACCTCCGAAAGTTCTTCACCGATTGCTTTGAAATTCACGGATTGCGTTGCATTGGAATGCGCGCGTGTTTTTATATACCTATCACGAACCTCACTCCTCCCTCCTCCAATTTCCTCGCCACCACCAGGGGGCGCTTTTTAAATTTTCTCAGACACACGTCACGTGACATATCATTAGAAAGCCCTCTGACTACTCTTTCATATTATGCACCTACCATCCCCCTCATATTTGCACACTAGCAATAAAAATAGAACTAGAGGAATTATTTATAAGTTAAAAACAGTGCTAATATTTAGTAAGCATGCCCTTTGCTTCAATTACAGCTTGTAATCGTCTGGGCATTGATTCTATTAATTTGCGACATGTTTCACTGCTGATTTATAGCCATTCTTCCCTAAGAGCTTGCTTAAGTTCTGACTTGTTAGAAATTTTCTTTTTCCTTATTTTCACATCCAAAATATGACAAATTTTCAACCGGATTGAGGCCTGGTGATTGTGGTGGCTTTTTCAATTGATTTTTTACATTATAAAGCAACTATAACCTCGTAATATATGCAGTGTGTTTCGTATCGTTATCCTGTTGGAAATAATATGAATTAGGAATTCCTAATTTCATAGCACTATTAGATAAATGACCTCGCAATATATTAATATATTGTTTAGTATTCATATTGCCTTCAATAAAGGTCATTTCGCTAACTCCGTTAAAAGACATGCATCTCCAAATCATTATATGACCACCGCCATGGGTTGGTTCAAGTCACAGTTGGTTTCAAGTTTTTAATTTGAAGAGAAGTATTTATTTGGCTTTCACCATACAGTTTTCTTGCCATCTGAGCCAAAAATATTGAACTTGCTTTCATCGGAAAAAATAACAGTTTTTCAAAACTCTAGTGGTTTGCTGACATAAGCTTTTGCAAATTCAAGTCTTTTCACCCTATTTGTTTCACTAATAAATGATTTTTTTTCGAGCGGCTCTTCCTCGAATATTTGCATCATGAAGAATATTTCTAATTGATTGTGGTGTAACTATTGTTCCCGACGTTGAAGCGACATCAACAGTCAATTCTCGAGCCCTTAGAAAAGGGTTTTTTGAAGATCCTTTTATGAGAGCTCTCCTTTGCCTGGTATTTAGCTTTCTTGGACGCCCAGTTCGAGGCATATTTATTGTCGAACCAGTTTCTTTTTTCTTCTTAATTACATAACGAACACTAGAAAAGTTTAGATTTAATTTTTTACCTATTCCTCGGTAACTTAATCCAGAATTGTGAAGAAATATAATCTATCTTCTCACGGGTAGCAACAGACAGTTCACACGTTTTCGGCGCCATTTGAACAAAAACTTCCCAGAATCCCTGCTCCAGTTAATATATTACATGACTTTAAAGTGCGGGGCTAATGTACTGCGGGACTGATATGCTAAACATTTGTATAATGTTCACATTTAATGCCTTTTTTAACAGTCAATGCTTCTTGTGCAAATACTTTTTAGGTATGAGAAAATATTAATTTATTTTTTAAAATGTGTAATATTACTGTTTAAAGAAAATGAGTAGTTATTTTTATTTTCTTCTTATTTAAATAAATGAATAATTAAGAGAGTAGTATCAAATTTGCTTTCTATGGTTACTTATGCAAAAAATCGTCTGCGTGGAAATACTTTTTTTGCTCACTGTAAAAGTTCATTTGTACGAAATCTTGAATCTCCGAAAGTTCTTCACCGATTTCTTTGAAATTCACCGATTGCATTGCATTTGAATGCGCGCGGGTTTTTATATTACTCATATGAACCTCGCATCCCCCTGCCCCAATTTCATCCTCCGGGGCACTTTTTTAATATTTTTTGACAGCCATTATGTGGTACATCATTAGAAAACCTTTTAACCACTCTTTCACATTATGCATCTCCCCTCACTCTGCCCTCCGGAGGGACACATTACTGAAATATTTCGTCAGTATTTTTTATGATATTTGTTTTTTCTTTGTTTTTTTTAGCTCGTGTTTTTTTCTTTTTAGCTCACAGGCTATTAAAGCCTGACAGCTATATTGCCCGCAGGTTCTATATGCACATATGTATGTAACGCGATAACTCTTGATAGAAATATCCGATTCGCTTCAAATTTTGTAAATAGTCTCATTCTGATAAGGCGCTTCCCTGATTAGTTTTGGGAGTTCATTGGTTAAGTATAAAAGGGGAACGGGAAGTTAATCATCCCTTAATTTAGATAAATGGGTTTTTCATGCAGAATTTTCTAATTTGCTTCAAATTTTTTAAATACGTTCATTCTGATAAGGTGCTTCCCTGATTAGTTTTGGGAGTTCATTGATTAAGAATAAAAGGGTCAACGGGCGGCTAATCTCACCTTAATTTAGATAAATGGGTTTTTCATGCAGAATTATCTAATTTGCTTCAAATTTTGTAAATAGTTTCATTCTGATAAGGCGCTTCCCTGATTAGTTTCGGGAGTTCATTGGTTAAGTATAAAAGGGGTGAAACGGGGGGGCTAATCATCCCTTAATTTAGATAAATGGGTTTTTCATGCAGAATTTTCCAATTTGCTTCAAATTTTTTAAATACGTTCATTCTGTTAAGGCACTTCCCTGATTAGTTTTGAGAGTTCATTGGTTAAGCATAAAAGGGTCAACGGGCGGCAAATCTCCCCTTAATTTAGATAAATGGGTTTTTCATGCAGGATTATCTGATTTGCTTGAAATTTTGTAAATAGGTCCATTCTGATAAAGTGCTTCCCTGTTTAGTTTTGGTTCATTGGTTAAGTAGAAAGGGTGAAACAGGGGTAATCCCCCTTAATTTATTTTTCAATGGGCATTATTCTTTGAAATAAGAGTATAATATACAATTAGTGTAAATAGCCTGTGAGCCCAATGCCATAAGTTTAACTCGGTACATATATTTTTAATTAACTCGATTTGCCAGGGATGCCACCGCGCGTACTGCAACTGACAATCGGCTTGCCAGTTATGATGTTGTGAAATATTCACAAGCCAAATCTTTGTAACGCCACTCGGCTTGCATTAAAAAAATAATGAGCAATTTCGCAGAAGCAACAATCTTGACAGGACATTTCAAAGGTGAAGATGTCCTCATTCCTCGCATTCCTTTGATTCCAATGGATGCGGAATTTCAATTTAAGAGATTGCAATGATTTATTCGATTGGCGTTTGCAATCTCCATCAACAAAGCTTAGGGCCAAGCTTTAAAACTCTGCGGTTTAGATCTAGACATGAATTGCTTCTCACACGGGCAATTATATTATGTTTCGTGTTCTAGAATCGGCAAATCAGACAATCTCTATATCTGCACAGACAATGCAAGAACAAAAGATATTGTATACCCACAAGTATTGCGAAATTAAACATATTAGTAACGTGCACTTTCTCTTTTCTTTCCTTTCCATTTAGCCAGACGGAGCCACAGCAATGCGTGGCCGGGTACAGCTAGTTAAGTAATAAATAGTGAGTGTTTTAGAAATGAATAATTACTTATTAATTATAGTGCACATAAGCATTCACTAATAACGAGAAACCTTCACACTGGCGACGAGGATGACTTTGATTCATCAAGGTTATAAATATTGATACATTACAATACTTCTACGATTTCGAAAGATTGACAAGGTAAGAAATTTCTTATTATTCTGTAAAAATGGAATAGTTGGTTGAAGAATTAATTAAACAGAATAAAACGTTAATGCATTCGCTAGAAGGGGAAAGTACCCTAAAGTACACTGTTTTCCCAGAACACAAAGAAAAACGTTGTCCGTCAAAGTGGGAATGTTTTAGTTAAAAAGACCCTGTGTAAAAAATTGTAGGAATATTGAAATATAGCTATGGGTTTAAATTTTGTAAATGGTTTTTATAGGTGGAAATGATTACATTTTGCAACAGACGAAGCATAAAGTTAATAGCCTGCATGATGCTAATTACCCCAGAAATAGCATTTTCGGGGTAAATTGGATCATAGAGTGTTTGGGTTAAAAATAAATGGGATCGCATATTTTATTTTATATTTAAATCAAACTGTGGTTTAGAATGCATTTGTTAATCTTTCAGTTTTCAGATCCTGTGAAATACCCCTAGTATGGTATACTTTACTGCACGTTTTGTGTTAGCAAAAGGGTTATTTTACAATTTTATTTTTTAATTATTCAAAATTTTAGCCTTGACTGCTTGTTTTAGGCCTAATTAGGCCTCAACACTTTTAATGTAAACGAAATTGTTTCCTTCGCAACATAGGAGCTTTGACTGATCGTTTTTTCTCCGTTGATTGCATTTCATGTTATTTTGAAAAAAATTGATTTTTTCTAAACTTTAAAAATTATTTCTTTAGTAATACAAAAAGGCTATTAATTTCTAATAGAAAATTTTGCACTTTATTTCGTTTTGTAGGCAGAGTGTAAAATATATGAATGTTGAAAATCCTTTAAAAACGTTTTTATTTCATCGTACTTATCTTTCCAATACTGTATCTCTCAGAACAGTTATAGTTGTAAAACCAAAAATATATTGCTGTAAAGTCAACACCGATATCTTTTAATACCATTTACCCATGACTTCATATCTTGTAAGGCATGAGACATGGAGTAATTGGAATCAAAGATGTATTTTTTGGAAAAGATCACTTGTACCAGGTAACATGGTAGGGGAGATGGGGGCACATGTGAACAGTTCGCATAAATATAGCTTTTTCTCATGACTGGATTAATTTCTATAAACAAAACCTACTCAATATAGTAAATAGAACTTTCTTTTATACATGGTATTTTTTTAAAAATCACCTGTATAGTTCTTCTTACATTTTTTAATAGTTTTATAAATTCAAAAAATTGTTCACATGTGCCCCATCAGCGGATTAGTTGTGAACACACGTGGGGCACATGTGAACACAAGGAAAAAATATCCTTTGACAGGCTTTTTATTTTGTTATTCATTTGTCATCGTAATAATTAGTTAATTACTTGTGACATTCACCATAACGAAACATACATTTATATATATTTCTCTAGTTTCTGGGTGATATGTTTAAGCAAAAGATTTTAAAATGAAAATAAGTAGATTTTGGGGGTGGAGGCTTAGATGATTCATTAAGTATTGCTGAAATAAAATAAAAAAAATAAAGAAGCAATTTTAAAAAAGAAATTAAAACTTTTAAATTTTGCTTAGGGGTTTTTGTTTGGGGAAATTTTTAGGGAGGGGGTGTTTACATACTATTTATCTCAAATCTGCCGAAAAAAGAAAGATTCCCATTGCTGTATTTGCCTTATTTACTAGTAAATTATTAGATAAAAAAGGGTTTTTTAATGATTAAAAAAAAATCTCGACTATAACCCACCCTCCCCTAACTTCTTTTGCTTTTGAAAGAGGAAGGGTGTTACAATAGGAATTTTACGGTAGTTAGCAGTTTAAAAAATTTACTTTCTTAAAATATTACTCATATCTATCTCCATTCAAAGCATCATATACATAACTGTTTTAGAGATGGAAGTAAGCCATCATTGCAAGTTTAGAACAAATGTAATAGAAAAATTTGCAAAGTTGTTCAAGGTAATAGTTTTGTATTAACAATGCATAAAAAATATTGTTTTAAACTATTTAGTTAAATAATATATAACACTTATTGCATTTTAGAAACCATTAAATTTATTTAAAGTACGATTGAATGTAAACGAGCTTGTTGCTCTTTATTTATTTGCTGAAAGATGTGTTTGATGAAGTTTCAATGCAAAATCAACTTTGTTTGAGGAAAATATCTTCTATTTCAGAAAAATTATAGATAATGGAACTGACATTATTTATCATTAAGTTAACTGAAAGGAACAGAATCACAGAATGATTATTGGGGCACTTATGTACTGTTCATATCTGCCCCAACTTGTCTGTTCACAAGTGCCCCACACTTCTGCTTCTGTTAAATTGATAAATCATTAACATTTCTCAATTTCAGAAGAAAAAGAACTTTATCAAAAATATTTACTAGTATTCATAGTATATGTTAAAATACTCAAATTCAAATAAATGAATAAATAAATAAAGTTATTAGCTTATCAAGTTGGAACTGATATTTTGCTTTTGAGATCTAAAAACAGTGTTTTGGCTACAGAGGACAAACAAAATGTCAAAAAGCTTCAAAAAAATTTTACCATATGTCTACAGCTGCTGCCGTCTTTAGTAATTTTTTTCAAATAAAAAAACTTATAATAACTATTGAAAAATTGCGATGTTCACATCTGCCCCCTGTTCACATGTGCCCCCATCTCCCCTACATTGAAAATAATTCTTTACACATTTCAAGAGGCAACTACCTACTGAGTAAAATAATACATAACAGTAGTAGGTAGTCCACTTCATTTTCTGGTAATTAGTTGTCAAAAAGTGATCCTAATTACATCTACATCCCATATCGGAAAACAATGCTTGAAAATCCAGTAAATTATGCTCGAGTTAGTATGTTATGTTAGTATGATTTTTCTAAAGCAGATAAAGAGGTGAACTTCATTCCGCGATTTATCAAATTATAACAAAGATTACTGTACTGTAATTGTATTTAAATATTAAATCATTCTAATTATAATTTAAATATTGCAATTTACGTTCTTTAGTTAAATTTGTAAAATAAAATATTTTATTTCTATTCGGAAAAAACTCTAAACTTTTTCATTTCTTATAAGATTGACATATCCATACGGTCTTACCTCACTAGCGTAAGAAGCCGCCCGTATAGCAAGCAGGGTGATAGCGATGTCACTGTGATGTCGCTGAAAGTCACCGTGGTCACGTTCTATATGTCACCAAAATATTACAACTCTGAGACATCACATTGCCACTAAAATGTGAACTTCTTCAAAAATTCGTAAAAAGGTACAAGAATAATTCGAAACATGTTACACATTTTAACAAAAGTGTTTTTCTGATAAATCTTTAACATTTCGTGACATCACTGTAAGTGAAGTACGTCACGTCACAAATGTGACCACAAAACCGGTAGCATGTTAATTCATATTACGACCATGAAATTATTTTTAAACATGTTTGAAAATAAAGAAGAATATTTTAATCAGTGCTTTTTTAATGCATTTGAAGTCCTTAAACCGATTTTTTTGGGGGGCGGACATGTAAATTAACATATTAGCTATCATCCTACCCCGAAAAACTATCTCTAAACAAATAAATTTTATTTACTATGATTTGAAAATTATGATACAAACCCTTTAGAAGATTCAGAATGTAAATGAAATAAATAAATAAATAATAATAATAGTAATAATAATAATAATAATAATAATAAACCTTCTCCAAATAGCATACTTTACTAAGCGACCAGTTAAACTGATGGCATAGAGCTCACAGGCTATTCACACTAATTGTATATTATACTCTTATTTCATAGAATAACACCCCTCGAAAAATAAAGAAATTAACAAAAAAAAACATGTAGCTAAATTAAAGAGGGGATTAGCTCCCTCATTTCCCCTCTATATACTTAACCAATGAACCTCCAAATCTAATCAGGGAAGTGCCTTATCAGAAATAAGCGGTTAACTTAATTTGAAGCAAATCGTGTAATTCTGCATGAAAAATCCATTTATCTAAATTAAGGGGATTATTAGACCCCGTTACAACCTTTTATACTTAACCAATGAACCCCAAAAACTAATCAGGAAAGCGCCTTATCATAATGAACCTATATCCAAAATTTGATGCAAATCAGATATTTCTATCAAGAGTTATCGCGTTACATACATACATACGTACGTACATACAGAGCCTGTGAACTAAAATTGAAATGAGACTTAACGCTGAGTATACAGAAGTATATAAAACAACGTTTAGAGTTCCATTAATTTTATTAAATTGATGACCGACCTCGTAACATTTAGTTTAGCGCCATAAATTGAAAATAGTTTGTAGAAAATTCCAAAAAGCATTTTCATTTTTTATGAAAAATTAATAACTGCAACAATTTTATTATTATAAGTTATTGCTGCTATCGAAGCATACAGATCGAAATCCAAGTGAAGAAAGGTTTTTTTTTTTATGACGGTAGGGACGAGGGAGTATGTTTTATAGCAAACAGTTGCCATGGTGTAATAAATAACATTTTTATACACTTAGTAATACTGCGAATTTAATTACTTAGTAATACTTTTTAGTTCATAGGCTACAAAGCCTCAGAGCTAATGTGCACGGAGGCTCTGTATGTACGTACGTACGTATATATGTACGTAACGCGTTACTCTTGATAGATGTATCCGATTTGCTTCAATTTTTTTTCTAGGTTCATTCTGTAAGGCGCTTCTCTGATTAGTTTTGGGGTTCATTGGTTAAGTATAAAGGGGGAACACGGGCTAATGCCCCTTTAATTTAAATAAAAGGGCTTTTCATGCAGAATTATCCGATATGCTTCAAATTTGGTATACCGGTTTATTCTGATAAAGTGCTTCCCTGAATAGATTTGGTGGTTCATTGGTTAATTATAAAGGTGGGAAATGGAGGAGCTAATCACCCCTCCATTAAATTAGCTAAATGGGTTTTTCATGTGGAATTATCCAATTTGCTACAAATTTGGTATACCAGTTTATTCGTATAAGGCGCTTGACTGATTAGATTTGGAAATTCGTTGGTTAAGTATAAAGGGGGGAATGGGGCTAATCCCCCTTAATTAAGACAAATGAGTTTTTCATGCAGAATTATCCGATTTGCTTCAAATTTGGTATACCAGTTTATTCTTATAAGACGCTTCCCTGATTAGATTTGGAGGTTTATTGGTTTACTATAAAGGGGTGAAATGGGGTAGCTAGTCACCCCTTAATTTCGCTAAATGGGTTTTTCATGCAGAATTATCCGATTTTCTTCAAATTTCTTATGCAGCTTTATTCTAGTAAGGCGATTCCCTGATTAGAATTGGAGATTCATTGGTTAAGTGTAAAGGGGGGGGGGGGTAAACGGGGCCTTATCCCCCTTAATTTATTTTTCGATGAGCATTATTCATTGAAGTAAGAGTACAAAGTACAATTAATGGGAATAGCCTGTGAGCTCAATGCCAACAATTTAACTGGACACTTTTTTTTATACTCTTAGTGTTTAATTAGTTGAAATAACTTCTGAAGTTGAAATGACTTAAGGAAAGTGCCATTTTATGATAATTCTTTTTTCCTTAAATCGTCAATGATGAAGAAAAAAGGGTTAAAATCTCAAAAATAGGGAGTGGTATGCCTCCTCAGACTCTTTATCAGCTCTTGTGACTGCTAAGAAAATAATTTTGAAATTGAACGCATTTTGCTTACCTTTTTTTAAAGAAGTGTTGGACTTCTCTTAAAATGTGGCTGGGTCCAAGAAAATTAATGGGACTCTAGATAATTTCGAAATTCATAAATTATAACCGATAACGCAAAATATCCTACAGTCTCAATAGGTGCCATTATAGCTATAAGTTATGTTTGGGCCCAGACATAAGACAATTAAGAGCTTGATTTTTATTTAAAAGAAATAACAAGAGAAAGGGGCATTAAAAAATACTGCTATCTCGTATAAGCTGCATCTTTTCCTTTTATAGCCGGTTCGAAAACGAAAACACTGATGTATATAATACTAAATACATAAACTTTTTTTAGTAATATAAAATTTATTTATAAATATGTGTTACATTGCTAAACTTTAATATGAGTGTTTTACAACCATAGTAGACCAAGTTCATTTTGAAAAATAATGAGATAGTCCATTTAGCAGGTGCATAAAATCTGTTTTATCCAATCCCACAGTGAACCAAGTCTGTTTTCAAATACTTTTTCATGTATGCCATCTTTCTACAGATTTGGTTTACTGTGGAAGTGTATAAAACAGATTTTATGCACCTACTGAATGGACTATCTCATTATTTTTCAAAATGGACTTGGGTGAGCCTCTCATATGTAACCAATTAAAAATTAAATAAATGGTTCACTGCTGAAAAATATTTCAAAACTCATTCATGAAGGTTTAATAAGAAACTGAATTACTATAACCTATTTGTAAACTGAATATTGGTTTAAAAATATACCATTTACGATCGCAAGTAATTCATGACAGTAAATAAATAAATAAAAATCCCTGCCCTCATGAAATTACGATTACAGATCATATTGTTGTCGTGGAGTCTAGAAACAGTGTTATATAAGTGTTATAGAAAAAAGTAGTAAGATAGTTACACTCAGTTAATCATAGAAAGTTTTCCCTCTGAAAATTGCTTTCCTATATTTCATATACATTAAAATAAAATTTTAATGTAGTTTAACAAACGTTATGCGTAAATGAGAGCTTGATAACTTTGTTGAAGTGATTCTACTATCTTTCGTCGTTATCGAGTCCCGATTTTGGATACAGATTTTAAAAAGAAAGTCAGAAATGTCTTTTCTTGGAGGAGAAAAAGCATGGTGCTCGGGAATGTAAATATTTTAGCTTTGTAAAGAATTCACTTATATACCAGTAAATGAAAAGTAGTTTTATAAGCTATTCAGTTGTACATTTTAGATTTAGATTTTATGAATTCTGATTAAATTAATGCCGATTTGAGGAAAAATAAATAAGCATGTGTTACATTTTAACTTCAGTTTAATACTCAATATTTTCTTTCATCTACTCGTAGTTGCTGTTAGTTAAGGGGGCGGTGAACTTTCAAATGAGCAAAAATGCGATTTTTGCTCATTTTTCAATACTGTGTTATTGATATTTGCATAGTAAAATTATTAATATATTTCAAATGTATTTGAAAATATGTTTTCATATTTTTTAACGGTAAATATAAAAGGTAAACATGAAAATAACGTAAAATAATAGATTTTAAACTTTTTATTTATTTATTTATTTATTTATTTATTTTTTTTTTTTTAGCAAAAATTTTGTAGTCTATTCATCTTTCAAAATGTTCCCTCTGTTTAAGTTTTTGTTCAAAAATTTTAGTATTTGTAAGTTTTGATCTTGATACGTCACAGCAATAAATCAATTTGCATCCGTTTTTAGAATATTGCATATTTAGGTCTTCGAATTAGTAATATGTAACTTTTTTCATAAAATTCTGTTCCAGTTTTCCTTTTTTACAACTTTCTTGGGATTAAAAAATGGTTGTATTTTAAAGTAATAATTTAAAAAAATTTTGAAAAAACTTTTACAATTTGAACGCATGGATTCTTTTAAAATATTTTTAAAAAGCAAATGAATATATTTGAAAAATTTTTAATTTTTTTTCAATAAATTTACATGGGGTTTTTTTTATTTATTTACGGTAAAGAAAGCTTTTTTCAGAAATTTCTTGTAAATAAATAGTGAAAAATAATTGGAGTTTTATGAAAAAGTGTGTAACAATTTAGTACTACTATATTTTTATTTAGTATTTGGCATGAAAAACTTTCTAAGTTTGAATATGAACTGTTTGTTATTCATAATAGTTATTAAATAAGTTATTAAATTAAATATTAAATACTTTGCTATGAGTTAAACGAAAAAAAGGAACTTTCAATTTTATAATATTTCAAAGTTGCATACATTTGCCTTAGCATATGTTTTTAGAAAATGCCAAAAACAATGTTATTTTCAGTATTTTTAGGTATAAAAAACCCGACATTCGTGACGATTTTGGCATTAGGTTGAGTGACTAGTTTTATCCAACTCCACTGAAATTTGTTGAGTCTTTTTATTTTATTTTGTTCTTGTTGTTGTTGTTTTTATTTTGCTGCCGGTCAGATTTGGATTAGAATCGTTGAATTGATTCGAATCCGTTTTGGATTCGTGTAAAAAATGGATACCCAGCACGATGCAATATTCTAATCTGAATCCTACCAATAGCTAAAAAGAAAAATAAACCACCCGATACATTAAGGTTGGGAAAGGTTCTGATAAAATCTAGTTACCCGATTCGAATCAGGATCGAAATCACGCATAAAACCAGAAAGAAAATGCGAAAAAGTAACCAGCCGACCACTTAAAGCAGGATCGGGTTTGGTTCAAATATTGTCACCCAACTTGATGCAGAATTGTCACGAATGTCACACTTTTCAAAAATTGCCACGTGACGTCCCTATGTGCTACGGACGGATGATTGAACTTATTCTAGAAAAGAATGCTTTACTAAAAATGTGATAAATAAATCACATAACTATAATAATATTTTTTTACTATTATGATAAGTGCAATGTAATTACACAGAGTTTCATTAAATTCTGTTGAAAATTCTGGCTTTAAGAATAAACTAACTATAAGATATCTGATTCTACCCTTACTTTTGTGAGAGCTAAAAAAAAATTAAAAAATATAAAAATATGGCTTTCTATTTTAAGTTATTAATTTTATTATTCGTGACTTATCTTGCACAAAATGTAGTTTGATTATGTAACTTGTAACTCATTCAAGCAGAATAACGTGATGTGCTTTTGAGGCCGCAATGCTCAGTAACACCTTACACTCGTGGTGTATTTTGTGATCACAATACATTAAAACGAATCAGATTCGTGTCTTTGTTTTAATAATCATTTTTTAAGAATTCATTAATAATACTTTTTTTTACCTTTAGTTTATCTTCGTAACAAAATCAGGCACTAATCACGAATCCTTTGGGAACTTTTATTTACATTCTCTAACTCATTTAGTTTGATTTTTAATTCTGGTAATTGACCAAATAGTTCTATTTCTTTTTGAAAGCCAATTAGATAATTCCATGCTGCATCCGTGATACTAAAAATCACCATTTATCTTTTGTTAGGTGGTTCTTTAAGTGATATTTATAAAGATGGCATCCAGAAACATAGTAAGTACTTCTGAAAGCCGCCAAACAGATTGAAAGATTGAAAATGGAGGAAATTGACTGTATTAAGAAAAATTCTGTTATCAAGGAATATTTGAGTTAAATTGTATATAAGATTCAAGGCAATCCAATAGAATAAAATTATGAGAATTAATACGGCATTTATCCGTAGGAATTAACTGCGAAAATTGTTTTCAGAAAGTGAAAACAACCATTTGTATTGCCGTCGAGAAGATAAAATTGGTGCCATCTACAGAATCTATATCAACTGCTTTAATTGAGTACCTAGGGGCTTTAAAAGCTTAATTTGCACTTTTTAGGATATTCGGAACTTATTTAAAATATTTAAGGAAATTATGTAGCAAAATATAGAATCAATATAACAAATTTGAAATTACATTCTCAATGTGTAAATTAATAATTAAACTGTTAAATTAGCATTATATTCATGTAATAATAATTTTTTATTAACCTTTTTCTACTGTTTTCAGGGTAAAATCTGTTGTAACGCTAAAGTTTCGATTTATAAAACTTTGGAGGCCCATTTCTATATTAATATTATCTTCATATATAATACAGGTAGTTGAAAATAATTTGAGTATTGTGGTAAATTTAAAGTTTTAAAAGTGTAATCTCATTACATGCATATTGCACAAACGCTGGCAAAATAGGGATTTACTTCCCTGTTGACGAATCGAAATGTATCGCTACGAAGATTTGATATTTTATTATAACTAACAGACTAAGAATGCAATCCCCTCCCTTCAGGAACAAAAGTCTGAAATGAATACTGTGCGCAGTTGCTTTGCTGTGTTTTCATTTCACTACACTTACTATCTATCCTTTTAGCTGCTTTCCGAAATATTATTTTGAAATATCATTAACTTGAAAGACATAGAGTGCAGTAGAACTTATGGGAACCTCATAGAAATCTATTATTAAAAGGGCTTAGAATGAGAAATAACGTTGAGAAGCATGAGTCTAAGTTGATTGCTCTAGATTAAATTAATGCTCACATTTTGCAAAACATTAGATTATTTTATTTGTATAAAATATAATGCTTTATACATTATATACAGTTACATTGTAAGATTTGTTGCCCCGACTTCTCATTCAATAATGTGGAAATAGTTATACAATGAAAGCACAAATGTTTGTTGGATCCTCGTCGAATTTCAAGCGGCATTAGAATAGTCTCCCTCTCTACTTCAAAAACTCTTCACTTATCAACGGTTTCCTGAAAAAAAAAAAAAAAAAAAAAATATATATATATATATATATATATATATTAGCATAGTTCTGGCAAATATTGCCTGTAAGAAAAAAAAATAGCATCGAAAGCTTCTAGCAATTTAATTTCTAACATTATTTCCTCTAAAATTGTGTTTAATTAGGATATTTTCTTGCTGCGAATTGAGAGTAAAATATACTTTAAAACTTTTTTCCTTTACAATATAACGGTTATAAATATGAAAATGTTTACAGCCAAATCTGTTGCAAGCAAATTGCCAGAAACTTTTGCTGATATTTTTTCTAGACATGGTATAAAACTAAATCATAAAAAATCACAAACGCAATCAATGAAGAACTTATACTTAATCAGGAATGATAAACAGTCAATAGGAAAAATTAGATAAAACAAAAATTTTGCTAAAGTCACAGGGAATAAATCTATAATAATAAAGACAGATGTGTGTGTGTCTGTCTGTGTACTCTTTTCTGAAGAGACCGCTAACAGGGCTGCCACAGGCGACTATTTTTATATTCTGTTCGCACCTTATTATTCTAATACAAATTTTGAAGTATATTTCTCTTGCAAATGTTGTTAAAGTGTGTGTTAAGGATTTCTGTTTTGAAAAAGTGGTTCCAGTTACAATTAAAAAAATAGTCGCCTGTGGCGGCCCTGTGCTAAGTGGTCAGCTACATGTCTTAGCAGGCATGTTCCCTTATATTGAAGTTATGCATGTCCAAAGCAGATTTTGCAGTTTTTTCATTTTAATTTTTATGCAATTTTTCGCGTTTTTCGCGTATTAAGGCTTTTTTTCACATTACTAAAGGAAATCCGGTTTCAATCATTTTGCCTAATACAGTAAATTTTGTTCTCTTTTTAATAATTTTTTTTAATATTATTACAACTATTTTTGAATTTTTCGCAAATTATTTATTCGTTTTATTCGTGTTTTCGCGTTCCAGGGTTTATGTTCTTACATTCGTAAAAGAAATCCGATTTCAATCCTTTTGCCGATCGTTGCCCTGAACATCAGTTTCGTTTAATTTGGAGTTAGTTCGGAAAAACCAAACAGTGAAGAGGGCGAAACTCATCTACTAAATTAAAAAAACACGAAACTAAATGTAAACTCTCATTGATGTTATTGTTTGCAAAGTTATGTCCATAACTTACAAAATAACGTGTTTTAATATTTCTTAGAAACAAGGTCTCAGGTGTAGATCAGTTAGATATCCGCTTCCCTTTATCGGTGTTAATCCTACTAGTATGAGGCCGAATTACGTCCATTTTCTAAGACATTTAATGAAAAAACTTTTCCAACTCGATCTTTTGTATGCGATTGCTGTAACTTTATGCTCTTTATTGCTTTGTGATTTACAATTTTCATTAAGGATATATGTAAATATTTTATTTGCTTTAAAATGATTATAGCATGATAAAAAAAAAGTTAGTATCCTCCAATAAACTGGAATCTTTGAATTGATATTTAATGTTTTTGAATGTTTTTAAAGGGTAAAAGTAACTTTTCTTATTTATGCATTAAGATAAAACTACTTTACTTTGATTAATTAAGAAAGAAAATATTCATGATATAAAACAGGCATTTTCAATTTCCTTGTTTCATTTTATTCCTTTTCTAAGTAGAACAATAATTCCGCAAAAAGTCACCTTTCAATGAGTCACTGAGTTCAGGGTTCTCAGGACTCTTAAAGCTTAAAAATTTTCGAAATTTTAATTTTTTTAGATGTTAAAATCTTTTCTGAACATTTTAGTATGATTTTGTCCTTAAAAATCCCATTCTAACAGAAGTTATGACTATTAGAATTATACCCGCTCAATAGCTAAAGCAGCGTTTCCGAAACTTTGAAGTCATTTTTATCCAAATGGCGTTTTTTAATGTAACGCACAGGATATCTCAAAAACTTCTGAATATATTTTCATGAAATTTTTCAAAACGTATGTTTCATGTTAGTCTGTATAAACTGAATCTAAAATTTCAAAACTATTTTTTATGTGATTATACTATTGAAATTTTCAAAATTTTGTATTAGCTAAATACAACTTGGTATTAAAAATATAAAAAGGCTTTAAATATAAATTTATTTAGGTTTAAGTTAATTATTGTAATCTGAAGTATAATTAGGCACTAAAATATTCCTTCTACTTGCAAAATTTTTTTTGTAATCCTTCGCGTAAGCTGTTATACCAGTTTTCTACTCGACAAATGTCCGACAGTTTTGAGTGCTCTATAAATACTACTTCTGCATCCTGCAATTTTCTAAATACAGGTAATGAAAGAACATACTTATATGTTTTAATACCAACAAAAATTGTTTTTAAAAATTATATACATTTTTAGTTATTAAATGTTGAAAATTGTCTCTTTTTTTTCATTTTCTCTGATTTTAAGACTCTTGAGACCCCTTAAACTGAGGAAACTTTTCTTTTTGAAGGGGCCCCTAATTGTTTTTTCACACCTCAAACATTTTGAGAGGAAAATCATCTTTTCAGTGGTCGGGAGAATGCAAATTACTTTCTGACTGACCCTTAATAGATGAATTTCAAAAATTAAAATAAAATAACATTACGAACAATTCATTTGTGACCTTGTCCGCACTGCAAATAGAAGCGTCTTAAATTTAGACACATATGTGACTGAAAAAGAATTTTAGACACTTAAGTGTCTTAATCTGAAAATTCAGACATTATAGATGTCTTAATTTAAGATACATAAGTGTCTTACTATGACCATGGTGCAAATGAACTGAGAATAATGTCTAAAATATCCGCAAACGTCTTATTTTAAGACACTTCATTGCTTTAAACGTGTCTTAATTTAAGACGTTTTGATTCTTCCGACGCAATAACCACCAGGGGGCACTTGCACTCCCAGTTGAGCACGCGCTTTAGATGTCTTCCTTCGAAGTGGTATACGTTATAATTCAAACGAAGTTTGTTTTTATGTACGCGTGTATTTTAATTCGTTTTTTGCGAAATATGAAGTACTGTGATTTTAATTCGTATTAACTTGAATTATTTATTTAATGAATACATACATCTGACGTGTGTGTTCGACATCAAATGTCTCTTAGAAGCTGTCGTCGGTATAAGGGCGGGATAGACACAGAACAGAAGTAGACGACGGTTGAAGATTACACCCGGAAATTCTACAAGGCGTGTGCAATGGGCTTAGTGTTAACTCGTATTAATTTATATCAATAATATTGTGTTATTCATCTTCGTCCTGTCGAAGCTGGCAAAACAAAAAAGAAACTTTTGTCTGGCAGGTCCTGTTTTGAGGATGAAACATCTCATTCTTTAAATATGGCTAGTCGGATGTATTATGGTATTACCTTTTAAACTGGTGCAAGTCTTTCTCCCTCACTGTGGTTGTGGTAGTTTTTAAAATTTCAAATCGAGGAATTTTTCTTACCTCTTGCAAACAGCGATTTAAGTAAGTGTTATAATTTCTTTATAGTACTAACATTAGTGTCTTTTATGATTTTATTTATTGTACTAAACAAAATATTACATGAAATTTAATTAGTTTTGAATCTTTTTGCAAAAAAAAAAAAAAATAAAATAAAAAATAATTCTAGAAGTATATATTTTTTAATTTATGACGTTGTCTTTTATTACAAATTATGTATTATTTATTCTCATCTTTTTTCTCAAATTTAAAGTAATAACATCACTAAAAAACAGACATATTTAGAAGTTAAGTTCATTCCCTTGTTTTGTTTTGTTTTCAATATGGCAGTTCCTTTCAATGACTAATGCTTATCTCATACTAAACGACCACAAGGAAATAGAAAAAAAAAAAAACTTTGAAAGATCTCATAAAGCTTTCTTACTTCCTAGCTAGGGATTACAATCCCGGATTGATATCCCGGGATCCCGCTTCAATTTTAATCCCGATTTTCGGGATTGCCTTTTTTTTTTTTTTTTTTTCAATTGAACAATATTTAGCTGAAACTAAAAAATATATTTATAGACTTTCGCTTTTGGAAAAAAAAATCAATTGATTTTTATGAAATTTATATATAATTGAAAAAGAATATTTATCTCAAATATTTCTTAGATATATTTCTAAAGCTATTAAATCTTTTACCGAGTAGATTAAATGTGCAAAGCTTTTGACTTTGAAACATAGATGTAAGTAACCCAGTCAGGAAAAAGGAAATCATTTGTTTATTTTGATTTTGCTGCGTGTAGAAAATATATTTCACTTCGGAGGTCATTTTCCCATTAGACTTTACTGATAAGCATCGCAAGTGTGTATCATAGTGATTATGTGGTAACTTCTTTTTTTGCGGCTTTATTTTGCTTTAAAGATATCTAATGAAAAGTGTTTAATAGGAATGATAACAATAAGCCAATGTGGCAATATAAATTTTTAAACGATAAGGATTTTCATTTTTTTTTCGGGGAGGGGGGGGGGGATTTTGTATGAAATTTTCGTAAAGCTGATACCTTAAATCTTGCACTGATTATAATTAAAGTTTTGAACTTTTAGAGTAGGACCAGATTAAAAACACAAAATATAAATAAACAAAATACCGAAGTAATTTTTTTCTCAATATTAACCCTTTGCACTCGAGGGCTACGGAGCGGAGCCATTTAAAATTTATCTTCAAACTCGAGGTCTCCGCTACGGAGACAATGCAAATAATTTTGTGATACCATGTAATCTTGGCTTTTCTAGACAGGTATCACAAAATTATTTGCATTGTCTCCGTAGAGGAGCCCTCGAGTTTGAAGACAAATTTTAAATGGCTCCGCTCCGGAGCCCTCGAGTGCAAAGGGATAAAGTAGAATATTTATTTATTTATTCATAGTTGTGATTATCATCTGATATATATGTAAAATTGCCTATGTGGCAATATAAATTTTTAAAAAATCTATTTTTAAATTATATGAAGTAGAGTAGGACAAGATTATAAGAAATATATATATTTATCCATGTACTTTAAAAGCCATCAATAGCCCTTGCCGTTGAATTTGTCCGATAATCGGAGATGTCTGCTTTTGTGAGGTAAAAATATACAAATATGTATGCCATGCGGATTAAAAAAGTATTCGCTAAATAGATGCTTCATCTATTCGGGAATGTCCATTAACCTCCACAACGGATACTCCCGAGTACCGGACATCTCAATTTAGATAACAATAATGCAGGGTTGCATTTTTTTCAAAAGAACTTCTTAATTAAAGAATGGGCATACTGGGCCGTGCCCCGCCCCCCTACGATTTTAGTGCCCACAAATTTGATGTGCAATATTTGTAAAGCTTATGTTTTAAATCTGTTTCGAAATTGTACTGATTATAATCAATATTTTGAACTTTTAAAGTAAAATAAGATTAAAAATAAAACAAATTTAAAAAATCTAATATTTAGATAAATATTTTTAGTTTTAATCTTGTTCTACTCCTGAAGTTCAAAATATTGATTATAATCAGTAAAATGTCGTAAAAGATTCAAATTATCAGCTTAACAAAAATTGCATACCAAAATTGAGAACACCAAAAAAATCAGGCTGAAGGGGGGGGGGGGAGGGGGCAGGACACCAGCCAAATATTTTTCCGGGATTCAACGTGGTCAAACATGGCTACGTATGATGCTTGAAAAAAAATGGATGCTATTAAGACGTTTGAAGTGTCTGAAATTCAGACACAAAAAATGTCTGAAAAAATTCAGACATTTTAAAATGTCTGAAAATTGAACACACCGTTTCAGACACTTAAGTGTCTGAATTTCAGACATTTTAATTTAGAGTGCGCTTACGGACACGTGTTTACTTCGGCTGATGACGGGCTGTTAAAGTTTGTATCTCGAAACGAATCCAGTTTGTTTTTATATTTTTATGGTGATTTATATAAAGTTTTATTATTTAATCATGCAATATATCGTTAAAGAATAATAAAAATATTTATAAAAAATAATCTTGAGTTGTGACATGTTTTATTTCAGAAAACAGCAACAACTGTGTAAACTGATTTAGTTTTATGTAGTAATGACATAAATGTATCTCCATTAAATAAAATCCGCTATAATAAATTTACAAAGTAGTTTGATTATTTTATTACATATTATAGCAAGTAATTAAATGAACAAATAGAATATGCATTTAGTCTTTGTTTTCACTCACTTTTTTCACAGTAGTCACCCGTAAATTTATCATTGCAAACACAGACTGCCTTTTGATTTTTAATTTCACATCTCCCTCCATTCATGCATCGGATTAAAGAACACTTATCTGGAAAGTAATAAATTTATTTATTACATAAAAATGATTGTTATATATGTAAATTACATTTGATCCTTTACAGATTTAAAAACAAGTTATATCCATTTTGTCAGTTAATTGGGAGCGTATATTGGGAGCCAACTTGAAAAAGATGATTTAATTTTATTATTTTTTTTAACATAACGTGGAAAACTGTAGTAAAAGTAACTCGTGCAATCGTTTATAAGATCCAGTTCACTTTGAATACTCTGACATTTACTTTATAAAATAACATTATCACACTACTGATAATGATAGAACTACTGGCTCCCGTTACTTGTGTTTCACTAGTTAGTCCTTAATAGTAACAACCCCTCAATTCTAGTTTGAGACATAATTACGTTTCTTTGTTTCAGTAATTGTTTTATCTATTGATTAAAATGTAAATTTTGTTATAGATTTAAAAGCATAGTTCATTAGATATGGTCAGAGCAAAGCCCAAGCTCATGCAACATTACTCTACAAAGAAATTGTACAACCACAATGCTCAGTATTGAGTGAAATGAGGACTGGTTGGTGTGTGTACAACAAAATATGTGCAACCACAGACAAGTGAACGCTCAAATGCAACCTCACTCTCTGCGGGTCTTTTATATTATGTGGGCCGAGCATCAGCGGAATGTTTCAGATTCTGAATTGTTCAGAAAATGACGAAGATTATGTCACCGTTACGCCAAGGGTATATAATCACTGGATCACAGATGATATAATAAAGTTGTTGTTGTAGCAGTCATAGTTCGGTACGGCTATGTGATTAGGATAGGACTCGATTAGGATTCTACTAAAAATCTTTTTGATATCTAGTCCATTTTAAATCTTTGTTTGAAACACTTGATGCTGAAATTTATATTGCATTACACTGTGATTATTAGAAAAATAGAGTTCCATTTGCTCGAGAAATTCATATTCTTGTTTGAATTATATCTAAATTAATATTTGTCGCCCTAAAAGCTGTCCTATACGACTTTCAGCTTCACGAATTCAGTAATCTAAACAATATTAATTAACATAAATGCTGTAAAATACCTGCTGCACTTAAAGAATTAAAAAGAACCGTTAGCTATAATGCCAGTTAAAAACATGTTATTTTACTATAAAAACTTTTTAATATTGTTAAACTTTTCGAAAAACATTTACATTTAATACAATGTTGTCTGGTATTTGTTTTATAAAATCTGACTTATGAAATGGGAGAAGCTTCATTCGCTTCTGAAAATTATCGGAGCGTTTGTTTTATAAGTAAAGTTTTCAAGTTTTTGCATGAATAAATATTGTACTGTCAAAGAGTTTAATGAAAAAAATTTCAGCTATAAAAATATAGCTAGATATATGATATAAATAACTATATATATATACATTTTATCTTATTCATATTTTATCAAAGAAAGAATGTATATGTGGCACAATCGATTTAGGACACGCCTTCAACCAAGAATATTTAATTATAAAATCACATGTATAATTGTGACCGGTCAACAAAGTAAAAATCCATTCGCGACCTATGACGTGAATTCAAATCTTTTGAATATCTGTAACTTCACTTACAGGTATTTATTTTCTATTTTCTATTTATATTTTTCCTTAAAGATATACACAATATTTGTACTTTTGCAATTAGTACAATATGTATATAAACATATTTATTAGAAACATTATCATTATTACATGTAACCACTTGTAATTTAAACACGAATGCATTTTATTTTTAGCTGTTAAGTAATGTAGATTTTACAGAAACGCACATAGGAGGGTATTGGCGTTCAGAAAACTGCTGGTTCATGTAACTTGTGTTTTGCTAGTTAGTCCTAATTAGCAACAAGGCCTCAAATGTAGTTTGAGACATAATTACGCGATTTAATTTTGTGAATTTATTAACAGGAGAGTAGGCGTGTCTATTTTTTTGTAAGCTTTTAGTCGCATTCGGTCCATTTTCAGCCGTTACCAGTAGGACGAAAACAGAGAGAAAATTTGCAGGTGTTACTAAATGGTTGAAAACTGAGAACACGGGTGGAAAATATTGGTTTAATTTAAAAAGATACATTTTACAGCAATTGTTATTTATTTTATTTAAGTACATAATCAGTTGACATTTAAATAAGTAGCAAATAAAGCCTTTGTGCAACAATATTAAAAAGCAGAAAAACCAACGTTTAAAATGCACAAATAATATATGAAAAGCAGCAAACAGCTGTTTCGAATCTACTAGCGAGATTCTTCTTCAGTGCAAAAGGAACAGCGTGCTAGAAAAAGCAAGGCTGAGCAAAATCATAGACAGAGACGCGCTGGCTTTTATACCCTATGCGGGTGGCGAAGGCGCCGAAACAACCAATGAGAGAGAAGCAGTGGAAACGACTGGGTGGACAAGTAGCGACATCTACCGGAGAAGTAGAGAAAAGAAACCAAAAAAGGAGGAATTAAATTAACGCTTTCCAAATACTTGGAAAATCTGGAGTACTAGATAAATCATTGACTAGAGAGTGAGAATTTTTAATGATATGGTAAGCTTCCCAAAAATCAAGATCAAGGTTAGAAGAACATTTTTGGATAATGATGGCTGAGGAAAAATCGAACCTATGTTGAGAAGACCAAGAATGTTGAGCAATAGAAGAACGTTTGAGCTCCTGATTTTTAACATAACCTTCATGCTCTTTTAAACGAAATCTAAGAGCACGTTTAGTCTGACCAATATAAGAAAGACCACACTGACAAGAGATCTGGTAAATGCCCCAATTATCTAGGCGATCAACGGGGTGTTTGAGATTTGAAAAAGGGATTTTATTAACAGGAGAAAAAATAACTTTAAAATCAAACCTTCTTAGGATTTTAGCAACTTGCTGACTGATTTTAGGAAAAAATGGTAATACAACTTTTTTTCCTAAAATCAGTCAGCAAGTTGCTAAAATCCTAAGAAGGTTTGATTTTAAAGTTATTTTTTCTCCTGTTAATAAAATCCCTTTTTCAAATCTCAAACACCCCGTTGATCGCCTAGATAATTGGGGCATTTACCAGATCTCTTGTCAGTGTGGTCTTTCTTATATTGGTCAGACTAAACGTGCTCTTAGATTTCGTTTAAAAGAGCATGAAGGTTATGTTAAAAATCAGGAGCTCAAACGTTCTTCTATTGCTCAACATTCTTGGTCTTCTCAACATAGGTTCGATTTTTCCTCAGCCATCATTATCCAAAAATGTTCTTCTAACCTTGATCTTGATTTTTGGGAAGCTTACCATATCATTAAAAATTCTCACTCTCTAGTCAATGATTTATCTAGTACTCCAGATTTTCCAAGTATTTGGAAAGCGTTAATTTAATTCCTCCTTTTTTGGTTTCTTTTCTCTACTTCTCCGGTAGATGTCGCTACTTGTCCACCCAGTCGTTTCCACTGCTTCTCTCTCATTGGTTGTTTCGGCGCCTTCGCCACCCGCATAGGGTATAAAAGCCAGCGCGTCTCTGTCTATGATTTTGCTCAGCCTTGCTTTTTCTAGCACGCTGTTCCTTTTGCACTGAAGAAGAATCTCGCTAGTAGATTCGAAACAGCTGTTTGCTGCTTTTCATATATTATTTGTGCATTTTAAACGTTGGTTTTTCTGCTTTTTAATTTAAATAAGTGTTTTTAAGAACTTTCGTTTTGTTTTGCAAATTATATTAAAATAATAAAAGTTAATATATAATTTGATTGAATTTATGAAGATACAAAGGAATTCCCAACTAGGCTAAATAAACAATTATAAATTTGAACTCGTGATAAGAGCAAACTTTCTGAAGGACAAAACTGAACTAAGGTTGGTTTTGACGATGTTCCGGCACTAGGCGCCAACTGAAGTTCTAAACATACATATTACATCATTCATTTATGTAAATTAAATAAATATCCAATTGCATATTTCGGAACATGTTATTTACAACTCATATCAATATTATATTCTAATATTTTTTCTTACAATATATATATATATATATATATATATATATATATATATACACATATAATAATAAAAGGATATAAAAGATATTTACTAAAGGCTGTAAATACTTTTTTATTAATGATTATGGTGCGTGTATGTGGAACGGTGGACAATTTTAAAGATTTCATGATTAACCCTCTAGTGCATACTCTTGTCAATTGGCAACAAATTAAATTTTCTCTCCTTATCGTCTATTTACCGTTGCCTCTTGATAGTTTTATGCATTTTGACCCTATACTTAGGTTTAGTATATTAAAAATAACGTAGGTGATAATAGTTGTTTGTCAGTTACAAATAAAAAGGAACTTTTGAAGCCTTCCATTTTCCTAGCCATACATGGATTTCTAACACAAATAAAAAATATTTAAAATGCAAAATTTCATTTGAAAAAAATATTTTTCAAAAGGATATGCTTTTAAAAGTTATATTAAATAATTTTCAGTAAGGTTTTTTGCAACAAATATTGTATGCATGCGAATATACTTTTGTTGCCATTTGGCAACACCATGAATTGAGTTCCGCTTTTATTTACATTTTTAGTATTCTGTTCAGTGAATTTGTTGATTGTTTCATCTTGCTTTTTGTCTAATGTTTCATCAAAAAATTTATTCTGATAGAGCCTCATCATGTTCAACATATATTTTAAACCAAAGATACTAAAAAAATATTTACAGAAGAAATTTGTATTGGATTATCTAGTGAAAGTGACATTTCTTACAATGGTAGGGATGACGATCCACCATTTGATCCAAATCTTCTGTTCTACATCAAAACAAAAGTAGCCAGGTAAACGTAAACAGAAAAAAATGAAAGCTTCAAACTCTTCAGCCAGATACTTTTTGGATAAAGATTATTGGAAATGTTTCTCTACCTGAAAGTGTTTTATCATTAAAAACACCACATAAATAATTTTTGTATTTTCCCACCCAGTAGGTTTCGAGCATACCTCTCAACAAACAAACCTGTATAGTGTTTTAAAACATGTTCAAAAGCCACTCAATATATGCTCGAAAGATATAAAAAATTATCTAAGGATTTGTATCTTGCGTAGCCTGGTAAACTTTAAAATCATAAGATTGTTTGGGAACCCTGTCATTGGTGTATCACCAGGTAGTCGCACTATGATCTTGAATACCTTTGAAAGTATACGGTATACGACAATTTTCCCATCTGAACGATAATACATTGTCTAATGGGAAAGATTAGTTATTCAAGTTGAGACCAACAGTCGGTACCCTGAATGGAAACTTTATCCATTCCCATCAAAAAAATCTCTGTGTTTATGAGCAAATAAGTGCGCCAAAGGCTAGTCACCATATGAAGCAGTATATCCCTCCACCCCCCCCCCGCCCCCCCCCAAAAAAAATTGCATAAATGTGTTTTTAAATTGTCATTTTTCGCAGGAGTATCAAGATTTGCGTACAATTTTGATATTTATTGCGAAAAAAATACAACCAGTCTGCCAGGTGGACATGACTTGGACGTTAGCGTTTGAGCCAATGCTAGACTAACTCATCCAGTTGTTGAACCTGTAAATCATGAACTGTATTTTGATAACTATTAAACAGCAGTGAACATAATGACACTTTTAAAATCAAAAGTAATTTCGTACCTTGGAATAATAAGAAAAAGCAGAACCCCGTGCTGCAAAATACCACCCGATAATTAATAGAAAAATGACTTGAGAAATATCGTAGAATATGCATAGAATACGCTTAATGCATGGTGTTGCCATTTGGCAACGATTTAAAAAAAAATCCAAAATACGGAAAAATATAAAAGGGATAATTTTTTTAGTATTTTTCCTTTAATGTATGCCCATTAAGAAATAAAATATATTTTTTTTAAGGAAAAATAAAAAATCATGCACTAGAAGGTTAAATGCCTTTTTTCAAATAAAAATATATGCTTGGGATTTTTTTTACTTATTTCAGAAGGATGGGCGGGGCCCTTGGATCACCCCTCTGGATACGAACATCGTATACAGGGTGTTTCATAAAATATGGGCAAAAGTTTAAAAGGTGATAGTACACATCCAAACAAACAACTTTCATCAAAGAATGCATGGTCAGAAATAAAAAGCAAATGTGCTAGACAGCACCAAAGGTGATGTTGTTATACGACAGGATTACCAGCTTGGTCTCTATTTTTATTCAGAAAATCCGAATTCGTGCCAGAAATTAAAAATAGTATTTTTAGCTTTATTTAAAGACAGAAATTTTATGATTACATATAGTACAGATTCTGTTTTTTAATTTTGTGGTATGAATATGAAATTTCGAGATAAAAATGTAGACCAAATGGCAACCCTGTTATACTCCACAGAAAGAACGATTAACCCTTTGTTGCATACCGTCCACTACAGTGGACGAAAATGCTATTATTTCTCTTATCTAAACTATTTCATTTACAGTTCCTATTCAAAGTTATGCTACTCTGCGACATCTATGCTTTCAGTAGAAAAATTGAGATAGCGATACAAGTCGGGTAACTTAGCAAATAGGAAATAAGAAGTTTAACGTTGGGTATTTGCAAGTTTTGACGTATGCAACAAAGGGTTAAGTGGCAAAAGCAAGGTTAGAAACCGCTCTCCGTACAATCGTTGAGTCTCTGAGCCATTTTCATTTGTAGTCGGAAATAAAACACAAATATCCTGGCGCATTTGGAAACTTGGTCGATGCAAACGTAAAAGCTCCATTCCCGTTGCAAGTTATCGGGAGAAGAACGACACTAATAGCATGCAAATGTTATATGGGGAAGAAGAACGCGTATGAAAAATTTCGCTTCGATTAATATATAACAGCCGCTGATCCGACTGTGCAACTGTCAATTGTGGTAGGAACGTGTCGAAAGATGTTGCCCTTCCCTAATAGGAAAACGGCTGATTTGCATTTTATCTACAAAGGAAAATGGCTCAGAGGCTCAACGATTGTACATAGAGCGGTTTCCCACCTTGTTTTTACCACTTAATCGTTCTTTTTGTGTTTTTTCCTTGTATAACAGGGTTACAAGTTTAGTCTCAATTTTTATTTCGAAATTTCGCATTCCTACCGAAAAATTAAAAAAAAAAAAGAATATGTACTACACACAAAATCACAAAATTTCTGTCATTGAATAAAGCAAAAGATACTATTTTTTATTTCTGGCACGAATTCCAATTTTCTGAATAAAATGGAGGTATAACAACAACATCACCTTTGGTGCCCTCTAGCACATTTGCGTTCTATTTCCGACAAGTATTCTTTGATGAAAGTTGTTTGTTTGAATTAGTACTATCACCTCTTAAAGTTTTGCCCATCTTTTATGAAACACCCTGTGTATAGGGTGGTCCATCTGTTGTTTCTTTTTTTTTACTATGAATATTTCACAGGTTATTTGTGTCAGGTGTCATGTGTCATGCACGTAAGGGCTGTCGAATGTATACCATTTGTAAATATGGACTCATTGACAACACAGAAACGGTTCAACGGCACACATTGTTCGCCAAACCATCCACTTATTGAACGAGAAATTTCCAGATCGCGTAATTTTAAGAAATTCTGATGTGAATTGGCCGCCAAGATCGTGCGATTTAACCCCAATGGATCATTTTATTTAGGGGTTTCTGAAAAGTAAAGTGTACGCCAATCCCCCGCACAATCCACGACCTCAAACGTAACATCCGAGCTGAAATTTTGGCCATGGATCCTATCATTCTGGGAAAGTCATCGAAAATTTTGATGTTCGGTTGTTTTTACGACGGCCAATTACCAGCACGCGTGATATAGGGCCTAAAGGGAGAGTGCCCTCCATCTGGGTCTTTCTAAGGGAACCTAACCCGTGTTTACGCTTGGAGAACCAAGGTTCGAAGAAAACCACGAAAACTCCGAACGATTATGTCGCCAGGCGCTATTGTGATCGAACCCAGCACCTCCCGTCTACCAGCTTCGAGAGCAGAACCTCTCGACCACTGGTGGGGCATTTTGATGTTCAGATGATGACATGTAAGCGGAGCCGCGGTGGCCACATGTGCGATATTGTATCCACCATCCATGTTCAATAAAGAATTTCGATTTTCACTCATAAAAGATGCATTTTCTTTTATTATAAAAAAGAACCAATAGATGGACCACTCTTTATATGAAGTAAGTAATAAATAATTTAGTCAAATTAAATATTTCATTAGAAATTTTTTTCCGATTTTAGATTATTAATCCTGATACAGATAAATTATTTTAATTAACAGAAACGCTGAAAGATTCATCTTCATGGAACCCCTGCACTTAATTAAAATAAATATTCAATTATGCATTTCAATCTTTCAATTAATAATTTATTTAAAACTTTTTCTAACACTGTGTATCAAAATAATAAAAGCAATAAAGTAGAAAATTTTCTCTCAAATTATAAACACGCAGAAAACGTTTAATTTAAAGATTTTTTTATATGTTTATTTTTTAATCTTGATATTCCTAAACCTGGTTTAAAACAAAAGCATTGTCTTTCTCTGATGAACTAACTTCATCACTAATATAATCCTCTTGTACATTATCAGTATATTGTAATGACTCCTAAACAGTTAAAAAATTGTTATGAGACTCTCTAAAGATAACAAAATACTCTATGAGCAAAAAATCAGAAAGAAAGAAAGACGAAAGAACAATGGACAGAAAAATCACACTTCCCAGAGACTTGATGTCCAGCTCAGAATTCGTGGAAACGGGAAAAGAAAAAAGATGAACAGAAAATAATCAGCTGACACAATGGTCTCTATTTCAGACCGGATTTAAATTTGAGGATACAAGAAAACTCCGAGTAAACTCAAGAATATGACTTGAAATTTTGCTACAGAAAAGGGCCAGTAGCCAAGTTCAGCTACAGAGAATTTCAGGATTGTAACTTTAGGGTCCAAATAGACGTAAATTTAAACTCTCGTCACGTTTGTTGTGGTGAGATGGTGTCTTTCATTTTTAATTGAACTTCAAGTATACCGAAGAATCATTCTATATAAAGTAATTATGCATTTACAGTGAGTTTCACACCTCAGTTTAAAAAACAAAAGTTATAGTCACCTATTTCACAAAAATCTCCTATGTATTGATCGTTACACATACAAACTGCTTCTCCATTGTTTACGTCACATTTACCTCCATTGTGGCATCTGATCAGCGAGCACTTATCTGGAAGTAATATTTTAAATTAAGTATTCTTCACTGAATTTTAAATATTTTTCATATTAAAGAAAGTTATAAGTTGATCGTATGTCTATGGAGATAATAAAGTAGAATATAAAAGTAATGTACAATCAATGGAAAAAAAATGAAAAATGCTTAGAAACAAAAATTATTTTAAAAAATTAATATAAAAATTGATTCAATTAAAAGAATGGGTTATTTCAGAAAATGTATACCTACCTGTTTCACACGAGTCACCCGTGTAATTATCCTGACAAGTACATCTTGCCATTCCATTTATTATATCACATCTTCCCCAATTCTTGCAAGGGACCAGGGAACATTTATCTAAGAATAATTTTAATTATCGAATTATTAAAACAATTTAAATAAAGAAAAAAAAGTACTTGAAATAATAAGTAAGTATTTCAAATATCTATATTGCTACGGTAAAAAAAATTAAAAAATATTTAATAGAAAAGTAATTCTAAAAAATATAACCAAATATAAAATAATATTAACCAAATATAAAAAAAATCTATTAGATTTGATAATTAAAAACGATTTTTATCTACCTTTTGTAGACCCGATAGTACATCGGACATCTTTAAATCGGGTAGCAAGCATTGGATTATCTAATTTCTTTAAAAAATAATTGCAAGTACCAAAAAACGATTAGAAAAAAAAAACTTTAAATTTTGATAATGTTTTTATTATTGGATCTATTTAAGGTTATTGAGACATCCTAAAATGAGCAGATATGTCTTAGATGAATGTTTAAACTTTTTTGAAAATAAGTAGCAGGAAGTAAGAAATTTATATATGGTACAAATCAGTACAGATACAAATGCTCAACATGATTGCTATAAGTAGCACTTGTGGTTGTTATAAGAAGCGCAAGTGTTGATACACAGACAGGCAGTGGTTTTCAAAGTCTATTACAGATAATTAATTATCTACTAATTGAAACTATAGACTTCTAAAAATTTGATTACAACAGTTTTGTCTCTAAAATGCATTAAAAGTGGGTTATTAAGCAGAAAAACTAACATCATTTGTTGATTTTCATATTTTACCGTATTTTTCTGGCTCTGTATTATCACCTTCTGTTTGGACCATTTACAAACATGAATAGTGTCTATTGTAGGAAATTTTATCCTCCACAAAAAGGTAAATATAATTTTTTTTCTATAAAAGGCACTGGAATCAAGTTAATAAAGAAAAATCGGAGAAATGCCAAAAAATATTCTTTTTTTTGTTGTTTTTTTTTTTTTTTTTAATATATATATATATATATATAGTAAAAGACACACAAAGTCTAAGGTCGAAAACTTGTTTTTGTCATTAGAGGGTCAACTTATACACTATACCCCAAAATCAGAATTACCCAATTTTTGCAAGATAAAGTGCTATTTCTACTGAACTAAACATACACTATATTTCCATTAATCACCGGACACTTTCAACTTTACACATTTTGTTAAATATTTAAAGATAGACTTGTCGTCTCTGGAACATCAGAATTATGAAGAATATGCTTGACTTTATAATTATCAATGTCTATTTGATCTGGAAGGCAATTAGGGAGTCAACAAAAAATCTTAGAAAAAAAATAATATTTGGGATCACCATGAAAAATAAAACGCACGAAATGATCTATCACTATAGCTAACGAATATGTGGATATTGTACAATATATGTATTCATTTGTATGAGAATAGCACATATATTCATGTAAATATATCGATTTTTTTTTAAGTTCAAAAAATTCTTGCATGTCTTTTGTTTATATCATGCAGGGGTTTTTTTTACCAAATTTAATGCCAGTTTCAGAAAATTTGACAAAATGTAGCAGAAACAGTATAGTGCAATTGTAATGTAAATATATTAAATATTTGATGAAATATAAGCAGTTGTATGAAACATTTTTTTATCTGGAATGTGCGCACTATATTTTGTTTTCATGATTTGATAGTCAACTCTATGGAGCAACTGATAAAAAAAAGCTAGTCAAATATCGTTAAAATTCTGAAAGATATCAGAGATAGAGTGAGCTGTTTTTTGGATGCTCTCTAAAAGCTGCTGAATGATACGGGATTTTCCACAAGTTGTCATTTTCTATTAACTGGCTTTCAGCAAAGGATTTTGTATTTATTGAATGTCAATGAGTAGATTTAGAAGAAATCCTTAGATTTTGATACTTTTTTAGTTCTTGGAATAGGCTTGCTCTGGTAGTTTTCCAAGAAAAACTAAAGCATCAATAAAAAAATAAAATAAAAAAAATTAATTAAAATTAAAAACGGTAATTATAGAAAATCCCTTATCATTTAGTTGTTTTTAGAACTAAAAATCAGCTCACTCTACCGCCGATATCGTTCTGAATTTTCACGATATTTGACTGACGTTTTTTATGAATTGCTCCATAGAGTAGATAATCAAATCATGAAAAAAAATATTTTTTATAGTGGCACATTCGCAGATAAAAAATATTTCATACAACGGCTAATATTTCATCAAATATTTTATATATTTACATTCCAATTGCACTATATAATTTCTACTACATTTTGTCAAACTTTCTGAAACTAGTGTTAAATTTGGTAAAAAAAAAAAAAAAACCTACATGATATAAACAAAAAACGTGCAAGAATTTTTTTAACTTTTTTAAAGAATTCGATATATTTCCATGGATATACGTTTTATTCTTCCACAAATAAATACATATATTGTACAATATCTGTCTATTGTAAGCTCTAGAGATAGATCATTTCGTGCATTTTATTTTACAGTGTGATCCCAAACATTATTTTATTTTTATTTTGGCCCCCTAATTGTCCTAACCGTAATAAACCGTTGGTAAATATGAAGTCAAACAGATTCTTCATAATCCTGAAGTTCCAGAAAAACCTGACAAAAATATCTTTAAATATTTGATAAAATGTCTAAAAATGAAAGTGTCCGGTGATTAATGGCTATATAGTGTATTTATTTTCTGTTTAATTTCCAACGCCTTATTTAATCTCAAAAGCTTCATAGCGTGCTTATTAGGAAAAAATATTATTACTGGTTGGAAACAACATGCCCAGTTTTAATAGGATAATTCATCTTATTTATTCTATGAAATTCGCTTAAGAAGATTAAATAAGACAAAGAAATCTTTTAAAAAACAGTGGTAAGAAAAAGAATAAAAGTTAGTAACCATGCTTAGTTATAACTTAAAAGATTGATTTTAATTTAATTTTGATTATACATTCAAAAGGTGATTTAGAAATTATAGATGGTTCAAATAGCTTTCGGGGAACATATTTTTAATAGATTACGATGTGATGAACAGAAAATGTTTGTTTTATTACAATAATGTAAATTAATACTTACATAGTTATAAAAATGCTTATTTTCTGTTACTTTATCTTAAAACAAACTGTGGAAAGGTAGAATATTTTTTAAAAACAATCATTAATTTTGTATTCAGTTTGTAGATCGGAATGCGAAATCGTATTAAGAACGTGAATTTTCATTTGTAAAACATGAATTTTTAGAGTCCAAAAAAAAGTGTTTCTTAATAATCTAATTTTATCTTTCATATGGTGACTTCCTTGATATGAAAAAAAGATTTCACAAGTGTATTTACCACAATAGCGAAATAATTAAAAAATAAAACATTATAACTTTTTACTTAGAGTTTCCTGAACGAAATAAGACAAGTTTTGTTAGAATAAATATATTTTTTTAATTTATTCTTATTTGTTTGTTAAATTTTCTGCTTCATACTGTAAGTGTTATGGATTTAAAAAATATTTTTTTCAAAACATTTCTCGCAATATTTATTTTAATTAAAAATGCACTATGTGATAAAAGTCATATCTTTATAAAAAGGATAAGTTATAACTAGTCAAAAGTACAATGGATTCTTAAAGACTAAAATTAGAATCTACTGAAATACTTTCAAATGATGCATTACATATGCTGCAGAAATTTAAAAAAAACTCAACCTAGTCGGAAAAAAGTTTCAGTTGATTTGAAATTAAGTATTCCGAAAGCACAAATAAAAAACGCATAAATGTTCAAAGCAAACAATTCTTTAATTCAGATTTAGTGACAATATAAAAGCATAGAACATATTTGACTAGGTGTTTCAGCGTCTGTGATACAAACAGTAACGCGGCATGGCTTCGAATCATAATGCTAAACAATGTGCTCTTGGAGGGGTTTTTTCATGTGCACAACATTTGCTTGCATAGCTAGTCGCATTTCCGGGAAGCTAAAGCATCTTCCACACGCGTTGATGAATTTTGAAAAAGAGAGAAATCAAGCTATGGAGCTGACAAGGAAATGATCTTAATACCATGCAGACACAGAAAAGACTGCCTCAATGTCTGGAGTACAAAGTTATTTTGTTGAAAAAGATCGTGCGGGTATTTTAGGTACCATAGGTAATGTAAAATGCTAGAGTATATCATGTACATACTTACGTACATCTCAGTCAATTACAGTGAGAGGTGACCGACTGTCAATTTGTTTCTCACACTATCACTCCTCGTTCAGTGGTTGGATCGCGCTCAACTACAGTAATGGCATTACTATATCCTCACTGCCTTCTCTTTATAAGATTTTTTGGTAATTTTAGTAAAGTTTGAACTGAGATGAGTCACTAAACAGGACACATAAGGACGAATGTTAATGAAATTTTGGACAAAACTTGAATCTGTTTCTGCTTTTCCAATACATTTTCTAAAACAAGCCAATAGTCATTTCAATGAATCGTATCACGCAAAGTTTACAAGTATCCTATATATAGCGTTATTTTATGAACATCAGTGCTGAATTCATGCCAGTGCATGATTTATTGAGTGAAATAATTAAATATTAGAACACCATATTTTCCCTCAAAATAGAAAAAATTGGGAATTAAAATTAATCCAGATATAAAAGTAAGATTACAAACTGTTTCAACACTTTTTAATGTAATTGGATTCTAATGGATTACGAATTTGTTTCATAAAAATATATAAGAAAATGTGAAATTGGCCATTCTCTGATAGATGTGTTTTTAAAAAATTGCTTACAAGCAAAACGTACTCTTACGTCTTTCCTGAAACATAATAATATAACACTAATAGGCATTGCTAGAAAAGATTAATTTTTAATATATAGTTTTAAATAGTAAAAGTCATTGTGTTCAAAATATTCAACAGTTAAAATAAACTTTAAGGCTTTTATTTTATGCAATAAATGCGAGCTAAATATATTTTAAAGCAATTAATATGCACCTAGGAAAGTTGTTGTGATTGGAAAAAGCGTAATTTTGTTTTTTGGATTTTGATAATTTGTTTAAGAAATTTCGTCGCTGTGGGACATGTCGCTAATTACATTACCAAGAACTTTTAGAAACAACATCACCGTAATCGCAGCTCTCTGTGAAGAATGATTATTGACAAGCGTCGTAATGTAAGTTGCAAATAAAAACTTTTTATCCTCAATTTGTATGTTTGATTGTCCTTTGCTGTTTAATGTTAAGTAAAACTCAATGTGATTGTGACGACATTGACGTCCTTGCGGTTGCTTTTTAGGTAACACGATCCTGTAGAACTGTTTTTCTCAATCGTCTCCCAAATCCCTGGTAATGCATTACAGTGACAGAGCATTTCTTGGAGTCATTGTTGTAAACAACGTGTTACAGTTGCATCATTTTAACTAAGTGTCTTGCCACTGTTTAACATTTACATTAATGCACTTTTAGGCGATTCTCGTGAAACAACATCAAGTATATACATCTTTTTACATTAATTATAGTATTACAGCTGATCTTTAGTGTTTTTGAAATATTATAGCGTGTACACTAATTTATATAAAAAGCGATTTGCTGAAACAGTTTTTGTTGTTTTGTTGCATTATTTAGACTAAAATTAAGAATGTAAAAACGTCAAAAAAGAATTCAATTTTTTAAAAACAACTTTATATAAATAATTAAATAATGCGCGATATTTTAACTTAAAATTTATATTATAATTTTTGTATAGATGAGTTTGTTTAACACAAATTTAACACCAAAGAAATGTCGTAAAATTAAACATATTAAAAAATGTTCCGTCATTATTCCCAACACTTAAATCAAAGAACATTCATAAGTGACGTGCTAGCGTTTATCCAAATTACCTATAGTGTAAAGATTTCAGATAATAATAATATATGATTCATTAGTATGGTGTAATAAAAAATAATTGAATTAAAGAACAATTAAGAAATTTTTTTCTCACCTGTTTCACAATAATCGCCTGTATACCTATCTGGGCAATTGCAGATAGCATTTCTATTTTTTATCTCACATTTTCCACTATTTTTGCATTTGATTAGTGAGCATTCGTCTAAAAAATTTAGAATGAGATATTTAATTATATAATGAATAAGAAACTTAAAAAAATAAAGTGAATTATAACAAAAAGAGGAAAATAAACTGTATTTGTGCCTAAAGAAGTTAAGATAATTAATGATTTTTTAATTTCTAAACTACCTTTATTTTAAATATTTTCAAAATCCTTCCATTGTCAATACCTGCATTAAAAATGTTACCATTGATACTCAGCACATGATAGTCGTGCAAATAACAAAACTAAAAATTAAAAACAATTATACATTTTCATTGTCAAATTGTCGCAGAGAAAACCAAATAAAAAAGTGGTCTGTAAGGAATTATGACATCTTAGAATCTATATAAGAAAGCTTAAGGGATTGTCCCAATATTTAAATTGTAACAAACTTTGAAATTTTCAATACGAATACCCAATTCTGGATTATAAATTTTGGTTCTTCTGGAAATATTACCTTCAAATATCAAACGAGAAATTATTCGGTAAAGTAGTTTCGGAATTATGGAGATATACAAGACCTCTAATGTTAAATCCATTTTACTTTCTTATAAATACATAAGATATTATTTAAATAGCAAAAGTTTCCGATTTTACGTTAGAATATAAAATTACGAGACCATATCGTTCGCTGTTATTGAATTTATAAAAAGATGGTTCATATTTGCATAACGGTATCTAATTTTGACGGCCTGATTTAGATAATTTTGAGCCGATATTTAGATGCGTTCTTGAAAACATTTGTTAAACAATATTTTGTAATGTTTGTTTTTACTTTTTCCAATAAAACAATGATTTTTATACATATTGTAAAGAGACGCTTACTTACGGTTTTCACAATATTCACCATAATAATTGTTGGAGCAGGCGCAAATTGTTTTTCCATTAATTAGTTGGCAAATTCCACCATTTTGGCATTTTATAAGAGAGCATTTACCTGCAAGCAAAACATGAATATATGTACATTCACAAACTATATCTATATCTCTCTATATATGAATATCATTAAATACAAAATTCTCGCACTTGCTAGGGCTCAAATACATACATACACATCCAAATGTGTCTAGATGTATTTAATGATTTTTTAACTTATAAAAGAATGATTTAACTTATAAAAGAAATAGCATAATATTTAAAAATTCTTGTTAAAATTTCAAAAGTACTGATCACTTTAAATATTTCAGTAGCAAGCAGATGTAATAAAACACATCCTGTTTCGTTCAGAGTAAAAAATAAATCTTTTCTAAAAGGAAACAAAATAGCTTACTCTATTAAATCTCTACTCACTTTTTTCACAGTAGTCTCCAGTGTATTCATCAGTACAACTGCATGTAGCTTTTTCATTTTTGATTTCGCATGTACCACCATTTTGACAGCTGATAAGGGAACATTTATCTGCGTACAAAAAAAAAAAATTATTAAAAAATAATTTGCACTTTTCAAGGGATAAAGTCAAATGTAAACAAGAAAGAAAATAATGCGTTAAGCATAGATTATGAAACACTTTCCAACACATCCTGAATTATTTAACAGAACTTCGCTATTTAGGGAAATAAGGTATATAAGATAACTAAGTAAACATTTTAGAAAACGTATAAAACATTTGAAAAACTGATTTCAGCAGTTACCATCCATAGCAAATATGTATTTCAATTCTTTTTAACAGCCCTGTATTTGATCTGTAGGTTGATATATGTACTATACAGGGTGTCCGGTCTCAACGGTGTCCAATGGCTAATTCCTGAACCGTTAGTCATAGACATATAGTTCCAATTATAAAAATGTTTTAAATCAGGTAAAGAAATATTTTAAAGGCGATTTGGGTCAATAAAAACATTTCTTAAAAAATTACAAAATTTAAATTTTTATACGGTCCCCCGGTCCTATAAGTTATATTTAGTAAAATTTTCCTATTACACTGACGAGTAAGACACAAAAAGTCCCATTCATATAATCTCTAAAATTGAGCGAGTTATGAAACTTTAAAAATGCATGACTTATGCCACTTTTCTGCTCTGAAAACAAAAGAGTTCGGCTTGGCTTTGAGGGGTCACACACAGAGTGCTTAAAGTATTCGAAGATCTTATTTCATGTGTATCTGCGCTTTGAAAAAAATCGTACAAGTATTACGATTAAGTTAACATTTATTAAGTTTCAGATTGGCAAAAATAACATATGTTTTATTTTGAAAGGATTTGAGACTGTTTCTTTTATGATTTCTTTTAACAAAAATTATGTTATTTTTATAAGTTTTTATGTTACTTCAACGATCATATGTATATTTTAACTGTTCAAAATTTGTACTCAAACTTTAACTCACTTTTAAATATCCAATCGAGATTACATTTTACATACTGGCGCAAATCCAATAACAATCTAATATTATTATGATTTTCCGTGTTTACCATTTATACTTATTTTACAGGATAACACAAAAAATTTCGGATAGATTACCACCAAGAATTTTAAGAAAAAGTTTTAGATTAGATAATACAAGACTGCTATTGTTGTTGTTTTTTTAAACTTTTATGTATTTTTTTGCACTGAATCTGAAAATTACATTAATTTTTAACCATCATGTCAGGATATTTCGCAAATCATAAATTGTCAAATTTAAAGAATAACAAAAATCGGATACTACAAAGTAGAGCAGATGGTTGTGTTTTTTAACTTTTGATAATTGATTTTTACATACTTTTTAGCACTGAATCTGAAAATGACCTTCATTTTTAACCATCACGTTAGAACTTTTTTGCAAATCGCAAATGTGTAAGTTAAAATATAGCGAAAATCTCATACTACAAAACATATGTAAAACTTTTTCCGTTTTATGTTATTTTATTTTATTCAATAATTTATTCGATATTTTTGCTTATCCTGGGATTCTTACAGCTAAATAGCTGTGTGGTCCGATGAGATGAGGGAGGAAATTCAATTTTAAATTTGAACTTTTTATCTTTGAAATTTGCGAAAAGTCCTGATGTGGTGGCTGAAAATGAAGGTCAATTTCAGATTCAGTGGTGCAGAATACATAAGAATCAAGTATCAAAAGCTAAAAAACATTACATAACCCAACTTTTGCAGGCTAGTGTAATCTAATAATATTTTAAAATACGTACCATTTTGTAAAGAATTGAGGCTGTTAATTTAGCATCATTTTATTTAACAAAAAATCCGTTTTTTCTTTCTTCTTAAATGTTTATTACAAATTGTATATTTTGCATTAATATGTCAGAATTATTAAAGATTTCAAATTTATATTGCAATGTTAATTTTACTCTCAACCATTTTTTAATATATCTGACGAAATTATATTTCGACTAAATTTGTGAATGACCCCCCAATTTGCAGCAAAAAATATGCTCCAACTTTAAACAGCTATTACTCGGTCAATTTTAATCGTAGAATAACGGGATTTTTTGTGTATTACTTGTCAGTGTAAAAAGGAAATTTTACTAAATATAACTTATAGGACCGAAGGACCATATAGAAATTTAAATTTCGTAATTTTTCAAGAAATGTTTTTATTGACCCAAATCGCTTTTAAAATATTTCTTTACCTGATTTAAAACATTTTTGTAATTCGAACTATATGTCTATGACTAACGGTTTAGGAATTAGCCATTGGACACCGTTGAGACCGGACACCCTGTATAATGGGTAAATTTAGTTTAGTAAGAAAACACGTAACAGGTTGAAATTTCTCTTTCAGCAATTTTTACTAATAGATGGAAACAAACTTGTATACTTTTGTAGAACCCTGTATCTCACCTAGTACCTTTATTACACGCCACTATTTAGCTAAAGTTTAATTCAAACTAAAACACTCTTAAAACTGTGAAATCAGATTTGCAGAAATTATCATCCATAGACGGCCTTGTATCCAATTCTTTGCGTGGCCCTGTATATCATTTTATCTATATACTACAAACATTTCTTAAAAACTAAATTCAGTTCAGTGTAAAAATGCATAACTCTTTTAAAAACTACCTTTAAGCAATTACGCTCATAATGAATAACCCTTACGAATTCTTTTCTATAGCCCTGTATATGAACTATAGCACTTATACACACTATATACTATGCATAAATATAGTGAAACTTAAAAGCGTATATCATAATTAAGAATGCATTTCGAGCAATCATTGCCAGTATACAGTAATTCAGATACAATATAGTATCTGAAATATTTTGTGTGTCCCTGCAAATGCTATGCACTTCGTATTATAGATGAAATAAATTATAGTAAACCTCAGAGACGTATATCAATTTCATTATACATGAAATAATTTAACATAATTAAAATACGCCGCCCTCCACCCCTATATCATTATGTAACGGAATTCTTTTGTATGGCCCTGTAAATGAATAATCACTATTCTTAGGATTGCATAGTCTACAGAATGCATACTTTAGTGCACTTGATAAATGCATATGAATTTTATTATGTTTGAAAGCATGTAAAATCATTAAAAATCATTTTAAACGATTTTTGCCATAGGCCGTAATGTAACGGAAAACTTTTGACTGTCCCTGTAAATGAACTAAATATGCTACAAACTTCATTTGAAATAGGGGACGTGCTATGGTAAACATTAATAACATCCAAAACTTTCAGGGCAATCCGAGTATATTTACGGGAGTTAGAGCGCGGACAGACGGACAGACAAACCGAAGTCATAAACACTTTTCATCTTTGTTGGAAAGTGTTAATGATTATGTATGTATTCATTCACATTAAATATATTGTTTTTACTTTTTTGAAGACAAACATAGGTGAACTTTTGTTGTAAGGGAAAAGAAAATCTGAAAAGTTTAAATTAATATGTATGCGAATTAATTTACGAGTGTAAGTTTCATATTTGTTTTTAGATATAAGCTTTATTACAAGTGCCTTTTGTCTCAACTTCCAATAGTAATTCTAAATAACACCATAAGATGTAGGAGGCATATTTGTATAACGCGTAATATTATACAAATTCTTGGTCACGACACCTACCACTGCAACGGCCATTACATCAATTGCATCTAAGTTAGGGGGATTCAACATGATTGATATGATCGGCGCTATCGCCAAGAGCAAATTACTTTTCAACAGACATAATAGAATACTGCATTTATCGCAGACAAAGACACATATAGAGAGTACAGTCATATTAATTCACCCATTACTTTCAAAGCGTAATTTTATAACTGATTGAACGCGTTCCGAGACCGTTTCTGGGGAAATTGGGGTATGAAGTAATATTGATTTCTCAGTGTAATGTTGGGTTATAATGGCTCTGAAAGCTTTTGGGTAAAGTGTTGGGTGTTTTTTATTTACATTTACGAATATGGCCGGAGCTGAACTTTTGATACACAAATATTTTTTTATTATTCGTCAGACTAAGAAGTTATGATATATTACCAATTAACGCGCTTCTCAGAAGGGAAAGTGTTCCAACAGTTAATCTTTATATCGAAAATGCTGTCCCAACAATGTCTGATAGAGATTTTGCTAGCCATTTTAGGCTGCATCGGAGATGCCTTCATTCGGTGGGAAATCTGGTACGTTCAAATTATATGTTTATTTTTATATTTTGTTAGATTTGTCACTAATTTACCAAAACTGCGCGAAAAAACGAATCAAAACTAAAATATTCTGGCTAACAGTCACTGTTAAGCTATAAAATGAGAAAGAAATCAGATTTCCCAACCACGTAATCACTTTACCCAAGATAATTCTGTAGGTAATGTGGGTTACCCGAAGTCTGGGTAATTTCCTGCTCTGAACGCTACGCGTAACCCGCAAAAGGTCACGTGTGATATCGGTCTCTGAACGCTTCGGTTACTCATATGTAACGCTATGTAACTCAGGTTGTGATCCTTAAACGTGCTAATAATGTGATGCGAATATGTTGTAGGAAATTTAAATACTAATGCTCTTGAGGAATGTGGACAAGAACTCTAAATCACCCTGCCTACCCGACTGATTTCCATCTTTTCCAAAATGTGGAAATCGATGAAGGCGATGCCTAAATAACATTTACGTAAAAATATGGGGTTAGCATAGACACCTGGCTCAAGATGCGATTGGCTACTTTTTTGAAGATGGTAGAGGGAATCTTATGTGCCTATATGGCATCTTCACAATGATTAGGTTGAAATACAATTTGTATTACCATTAATTTCTGTAAATAATCTATGTAAAACTCACACATTTTTAATTTTATTCTCATCACAGGTTGCAAAAATGACCTTCGTACAAAGACAAAAATATAGCAGAAGAATACAATATACTATGAGTTTGCCTTTTTTCTCGATATAATTTCCCTTCATATTGATATATTTATCGTATCACAGAATGAAATTTTAGATATCTTCTTTAAAAACAATCCGTCCAAAATAATATCAATGAAAAGTTTTCAGGATTTGTAACTGGTTTGTCGTTTCTCTAGGCACTTTTTTCTATGCCTTAGTATTTTATATTAATCAACATTAAGAGATATATTCAGTACGCTTCTATGATAAATATGGGAATAGAAGTTAATAGATCCTTATATGATGTAAAAGAACCTCGTGAGAGAATTTTACTTAAAGCAAAAGCAGTTTTTATGGCAGTTACAGACTTTTAATTAACGCAGTAAAAAAATTGCGATTATGTTGAAGAAAATTACGGAAAACCATATGCGTTATCAGATCAGGATTATATTTTAATCGTTTGATGATTAAAATGTGAAATACTTTTATGAAAGAAAATCAAATTTTGACAGATTGTAACCAGTAAGCATGAAACCACTTTGATCGAATAAATTCGCTGAGAATGATTATATCTACAAGATCTCAAATTCTTTCGAAAAAAAATTAATTTGGTGTCACATGACATAAGCAAACGGTTACTTTAAAACCAAAATTTATACAAGAAGTGTTATTTTTTTCTTGCTACATAGATGAGACAATGTGATCACATATTGTAATTTATCCCACTGCTCAATTTATATGCAGAATATACTTCATGCTATTTATTTAGTTGTATTGTTTGTATAATGTTTGTGCAATGTAATTTTTATGTTCTTTAATTAGATAAACACACGATATTGAAACAGATTTTCTATACAAAAATAAAGCGAAAAAATATTAAAACAGCATTCCTCTACTCCAATACCTCGAATAAACTGGACATATTTGTTTATTTTCTTGGCAACTGGAGATCAGTTTGTTCGAAAAACACTAATATAGAAATTGTCATTTAAATTGAATAAATTCGTGGAATTATTCGAAACATTCTGGAAAACCATATGGCGCCATGTGTGGACGTCATAGTCGAGGAAAACGATGTAAATAGCACTGCTGTAAAAGAGAGGGTAACTTTAGTCTAAATAAATCGCATCTGTTAACCGAGAATCTGCTTTTTTATTCCAATTACACTTAATTGCACAGAAATAGGAAGATTTTGTAATAGTAAGCAAAATACATACCATCAGATGGTCTCGCAACAGATTTTGAGTTGAGATGTAGAAGCAACTCAGTTATCGTTCGATTTGAAGTTTCCTTCCTGCTAAAATGAAAGTCCAACTTGGAGTCTGTGGACAAACTTCTATTTTTGAAGAAAACACTGATAAAAATGTCATCACCTGAATCATCTAAAGAAGTTACATCTGCAATAGACATTTTAGTGATTAGCACCATTTGCGGTCAAGATGTTAATAATTACACAGGAAAACGTGTAATTTGGATATCATTATTCTGTACGATACGTGTATCAGTTATGGGCCATGTACAAACTATAATCGGCCACCTTCAGAAACACAAAACAAGCTTATGATGGGTAATAAATTAACAATTTCATTCAATCATCTGATAATTCATTTAATTGTGAATGCAGCTTCTATGCCTATTTTTCATTTGTCGAAGCAGGTTATCGTTACAGATCTATGGCACATTTTTGGTACGCTGAGCTTAAATATAGAAAGAAACTTTATTTGTATTTAGGTCATACAAATCTGCAACTTTTAACTCATTTCTACAAAACATGCCGTATGTAACGTTTTAGGATTCAACGAAAAATATTGGTGAATGTAAATGTTTCACAAAAAAACCGTTATCCTGTTTTTAGTTTTTGCATGTATATTTTTCAACAAATCTTCTTTTTTTTTAACAATCTGAATTAAAAAAAACTTTCGAAAAACGCTATTTTCCCAAATTACTGATGTTAGAAACTGGGTATTTGTAACGTAGTTTTTTTTCCATAACTTAGATAATGCCAATAAAGCATGAATTTTACAAAATTAGATTTTACGGAGGGTGAAATGGAAGAAATCTTTTGAAGATACTTTTCTAAAAATCTCCTATGTGCATGATATTTCTATAAATGCTCTGGCTAGGAATTCAACATGTACCTGCGGCCAGTGAGCATTAATGGAAGAAATGGATAATATGAAAAGTATGATTTAAAATCACGGATTCATGACATATTCTTTGGAACAATTTCAGATAGGAACAAAAATTAAACAATGAAAGATGTACTTTTAAAACGTTTATCATCGCTAAAATGAATTTTTAAAAATTGAAAATTTCGAGAAAGTAAAATTCAGTTAAAACCATTGTTATAGCGCAATTACTCTTAAACTATCGGGCTAAAAAAAATATTTTAGAATTTAGGTGCTTTCTAAAAACAGTTTTTAAAAAGAATCTCTTTTTAGCGGTAGAAAAACTTTTTAATTTCGCATTTTTATTGTAATTTCTCTAAAACTGTTTAGTCGTGAATAGTCATATTTTGTATGGAGCTAGAGCTTTTAACCATAAATTTTTGCCTAAAAATAAGTTTCTTAATTAGAACTGTAACAAGATGAACAGAGAAAAAAAAAACATTCTCCAACCCCACTGCCAGTTTCGATAAAATGTAAATTATTTTTTTTTATACTGAAAAATATTGATTTAACCTAATAATTATAGCGTTTTACTTTAAAATTCAACTTTTTATACCATCGCAAAGCACGAGTGTTTAGGTATAAAGCAAAAAAAGCATTGTTAGTTTTTAATTCTGTAAAATTTAAATGAACTTAAACGATTATAGAAAACTTAATAATCAAATTCAATTAAAACAAAAAGAGAAACGTAACGACTGCTATACTTTGAAATTTCGGTGGGGTATTAAACAAATAATTTTTCACTTTTATTAACTTACGCCAGATCTTTGGTGCTTTTTAATACAACATTCATTACATTTTATTGTAATCTAAAGAATAATTTTTTTGTACATTTTAAGTAGAGGGAGAAATTGGTATAACTGTGACGGGAAGCTTTTGCATTAGATTATGAGTGCAATCCCGGACTGGAGAACACATTGACTACAAACAGAATCTCAGTATCATTACTGCAAATATCATGGAGTGATAGAACATACCTAGCCAATAAAAAAACGACTCAAGCGGCAACTCAAGCAGAGAACCCCCAAGAATCATTTTTCGAAAAAACTTAAATCAATTCTGAATTACATGTAAAATTCTTAAGTTATTGTTGATTGATCACAAGTGTACTCGCATTTATGAAACTAAATGTCATTGAATGAATTACTGTTCTAAATTCTTAGTTCCAATTCCATCATTTTTCTTTCATAAAATGTTGGTAAGCATTTGTGAAGAAATAACGTGTACTTCTATAATATACTTCAGCATATTTGTGAAACTGTATGACGTCATATATTATTTTTTTCTCAATATAATATATTCGTGATATATTAAATCCATACATTGTAACATATTTCCTTATGCACAAATTACAAAGATATCTATATTCAAAGACTATAAAAGAAAACTTTTCAAAGTGGGCGAGACTTCTTCTGTTTCAAAATCAAATTTCAAATTTATCTTCCGGTTTTGTCATGCTTTGTTATGCAATTTCAGTTTTCCTTTGCCAACATTATTACATAATGCAAATATCACGAATCATTAAATAGAAGTTTTAAGTTAAACAGGTAATCTGCCGCATTGAGAAATGGCCTCTTCATCACTTGAATTACTGCCATTGATTGTTTGGTGAATTGTGCATTTCTAATCTCTCTCCCTAAAACGTTTTGTGCTTATATTTTTAGACTAATAATAATTTAAACAAAATCTATATTTTCTATTACTTCAAAATTATGTCCTACATAAGTTGTACATAAATACGTGCGCTCGTAAGTATACATACGTAAGCATACATAAGTCCTAATTTTCTAATCATGGTTCTTGCTGTAATTTCATAAATCTTGAAATTAATTTTTGATAATAATTATTATTAAAGATAGATTTAACATTAATCGTGGTAAAAATGAATCTTATATGCATTTAATTTTACATTGTATTATCGCTAAAATGTAAAAATGCTATAAAAAATTTATTATATGTTATATCTTTCTATACATTTTATAAAATGCCCGTCTGTAGATAGATAGAAAATGAAGAATTTTTTTTTTATATTTACTTCTAAATATTAACAACCTTACTGAGGTGGAAGCTTATCAAACATGAAATTCTTCCGGTACTTACTTGAAATCTATCTCAACAAATTTTACTTTTTCAGAAATGTTTTAAAATTGATAGCAAATAATTTACAGAAACTCGTAGAAAAAATTGGTAACATGTAAAAAACGTAAAAATTGAAACTATACAAAAAAAGAACAACATTTCAAAAATTCATTTTAAAAAACCATAAATTGTATAGTCAAAGTGTTGAATGCATATTGTCAAAAGTAAAAAATAGCTTGGCAGTAGCAAAAAATATTGAGCTACATTTGGCACTAATGTCCCGACTACTTCGCATGTCTTACGGAAAAAAATTTCACTGTAATACGACAATTTTTTGACATTTTATGAATTTTTGAAATGTGAATGGATTTGCTAGATTTTCTGAACTTTTTCTATTGACTCAAAAAGTCTGACTATTCGACAAGTCATATGATGTAAATCGCACCCCTATATGATACTTATTATAAAAAATTTTAATGATTTTTTTTATGTGAACGAACATGTAACATACTGTACATTTGATTTTTCTACTTACCTGTTTCACAAAAGTTGCCAGTATACTTATCTGTACAATTACAAACTGCTTTTTCTCCTTTTATGATACACTTTCCGCCATTTAGACACGTTACATTTGAGCATTTATCTAGAAATTGTTAAAATTTCAATAGTTTATTCAAAATAGCAAATTAGAATTTGCTATATTTTCTAAAAAATCAAGCTGTTTTCTAAAAGGTCTATATAATTTAAAATAAAAAATATATGTATATAATTTATTTACATGTTTTTAATAAAAGTATCTTAAGTGTCGTGAATAAACACATGAAGTACATAAAGTATATTTTAAATTGAAGATTGTCAAACTATTAGCAAGCTAAAGTTACAGCTAAAATTGGATGACATTATCATAAGAAATAACATAGGATAAACGGGAGTAATTGGGGGCTTATGTTTCATTTATTATTCTTTTAGGTAGCTTTCATTACAAAAAGCTACCTATTGCAGCCGTTCGGAGGAAAGCGATTTCAAAAAATTTTGGTATATTTTCATCGATCATGACCCCCAGACCCCGAAACCACCCTCCGTTCAAAAGTTTATATATATATATATATATATATATATATATCTGATCTTTATCACACTGTAACTCCCGTATTTATGAACCGATTTGGATGTAACTTCGTGTGTACATAGTACGTACAAATGTCTCGACCGATCGTTGGCCAGCTTCATCCGCCATCTTGTTTCAAAATGGCGACCATTTAAAATTTTAAAAAAAATTTAAAATTTGAAATGTGGTACAAACAAATTGAAAATTGAAAAATATTTTTTTCTTATGTGTTTGATCTTGATACAAAGATTCCGGAGCAGTTTTTGTTTTGTCTATATCTTAAAAAATGGCTGAGCTATAGCACTTTAAATTTCTAGCGTGGCTGACATTTTGAAACGACCTGATTTTTGTAACGCGATAACAGGCGTATTTATGAACCGATTTGGATATACCTTGGTGTATACATAGCACATACCAATGTTTCGACCGAGTTTGTTCGCCAGCTTCACCCGCCATCTTGTTTCAAAATGGCGGCCATTTAAATTTTTTCTAAAAATTTAAAATTTGAAATGTGGTACCAAAAAATTGAAAATTGAAAATATTCTTTTCTTATGTGTTTGACCTTAATACAATGATTCTGAAACAGTTTTTTTTTTCGCCTGTGTCTAAAAAAATGGCTGAGCTATAGCACTTTGAATTTCTAGCGTGGCTAACATTTTGAAACGACCTGATTTTTGTAACGCGACAACAGGCGTATTTATGAACCGATTTGGATATACCTTGGTGTGTACATAGTACATACCAATGTCTCGACCGATCGTTGGCCAGCATCATTCGCCATCTCGTTTCAAAAGGGCTGCCATTTAAAAAATATTTAAAATTTAAAATTTAAAATGAGGTCTCAAAAAATTGGAAAATGAAAAAAAAATTTTTTTATATGTTTGACCTTGATACAAAGATTCTGTAGCAGTTTTTGTTTCGTCTATATCTTAAAAAAAGGTTGAATTATAGCACTTTGAATTTCTAGCATGGCTGACAATTTGAAACGATCAGATATTTCTCACGCTATAACACGCGTATTTATTAACCTATTTCGATGTTAGAATGCATGTGGATAGTATATAGCAATGTATCGACCGAGTTTGCTGGCCAGCTTCATCAGCCCTCTTGTTTCAAAATGGCGGCCATTAAATAAAAAAAAATTATATTTAAAGTGAGGTGCAAAAAAATTAGAAATTGAAAAAGGTTTCTCAATTAAGTATTTGACCTTGATATAAGGATTCCGGAGCATTTTTTGTTTTGTCTTTATCTTAAAAAAAGGCTCAGATATAGTAGTTTGAATTTCTAATGTGGTTCACATTTTTAAAAATCTGATTTTTTACCTGCGACAGCACTCGTATATATCAACCGATTCCGATGAGAGTGAGCATGTGCACAGGAATTACTAAGGTCTCGACCAAGTTCACTTGTTAGCCTCATCCACCATGTTGTCTTAAAATGGCAGGCACTTCAAAATATCGCCGAATTTGGCAACCAAATATAAGTTACTTTAAATAAAAGCAGCTTGGATAAAGCTTACTAATTTCGCGAAATTCTCATTCATAATGATTTAGTATTAATAAAAATTAGTACTGAATCTCCTATAATCGGTTTCCACTAAATTGAGCTTCGTGTGTTTGAATAATATAAGCTGGCTTTTTTTAAAAATAAGGAATATGAAAGCTACCTGTTCTGGCCGGAAGGACTTTTTTACTTACTTTGCAACGGTACTATCTGTTTTTAGGATAAATGTAGGTGTATTACCCACTAATATTATTGTTTTATTTTCACCTGAACCAAGAGTGTTGCGATAAAAAAAATAAAGCACGCTTCCCCAATTATTCTCGTTTACCTTGTATCATAAAAATTTTTAAATAGAAAAGTTAAATTGAAAATTTCATATAATCATTTTTTTACATAAAAATGATATATCTTAACAAAACAAACGATACTACCATGTGCGCTACTGTATGTAAGAACAATTTTATGTAGAAATATTGATTTATTACTTTTGTATAACGAACATATTTTATATAAGAAATATTATATAAATTCTTATAGAAAGGATACATCAATGTGAACGACTATATACCATATTTTTTTAAGTAGTATCTTCAAAATTACATATGTAAAAAAAATCAAGATCGATAATTTAAGATGTAAAAACAATATATAAAATAACATTACACATTCCCCATGTAGTTTGGATTAAATTGCCAATTCGCGTATTAGTTTTAATGATAAATGTACTTTTTTCACATTTCATACATGGACATATTTATATATATTAATTTAAATCATTTTTTAATCTTATCGATAGTGAGTTTGACCTAATCTGACAAAAGAAAGTCGGAGATAGAAAAGCCCATGTGGAGAGTAAAACACCATAGCAGCCCTTATGGCAGTACCTTGCTACTGTGTTATGAGGGAAGGGTAGAATAATTTTTGTTTTGAATGTATTATCCGACTTAACGCAAATGCGTTAAAGGGCCACCTATTTGTCGTTTCTCCCGTTTTCGTAAGTATTATATTGAATTTCCCTGATTCTGATCAACGCGATTATTTCTGTTCGGTTGTATTCTAATTAGCTTGTTGTAGACAACTGGTAAATATAAATGCAATAGTGAGAGTTGGATCGAGCGTATTTGGTCGTGTACTGCCTTTCAAGGAAATCTCTATTGTAGCTTTTAGACATTTAGACATGGAGTTAGCATTTCTACCACATACGGTGAGACATTGACGTTCCGTATTATCTGAGGAGTTTGTCTGTTAGTAAGATGTTAAGCCCACATACTCAAGAAAAATTTTGGTGTGAACGGTATTTCCTTCTAATTAGAGACACTGTCCGAAATTATATATTTTAGGTTTTTCAGTGCTTCCAGTGACACTGTGTATTCGTGCCATTCGCAGAGTTACAAGCTGAAATCTAGGTAGCCATCTTTATTGAAAACTAATTATAGAAACCAGTGAAATCTTGGGATTAACTTCTCCCTCCCTTTCGTTATTGTAGAGTTTGGGTTTAAATCGGATCATCGTAGTTACATTTGCACGCCCTACTGTACCTTTGGGTGCGCATTAAAATTTTATTACATGAAACAACAATATAAAATGAATACCTTGAAACATCAAATGGCAAGATGAGGAAGGCATCATCACAGTTGGTCCAGATGATGATTAACACACAAAGTCTTTTATAAAATCCTTGATTCATTCGCGCACAATTTTTATAAAGTATTCATGCACCTTTTAATTATAATTACATGAGGGATTACGTACAACTTATTTAACTCTCAGATGAGTTACGACGAATTATCAAAAGGCTGTAGGTCAAGGCCGGTCAATTAGATACTTGCACCGGACTAGAGGTAGAGTCCGTGCCGTATAAGTATTCTGTCATCTCTGTATCGAGATGTAACAACACTGCTACTCTTCTACTCTCCGACTACATACTCTCACTACTCTTGACCACTAACTCTGACGACTCACGGCAGTATATCTTCTAGAGCTTATGAAATCCATGTGTGTGTATCTATATATTTTCCCTTCTTTTTCGCAAAGGATGGGGGCCGTCCCTCGGACCCTATGATAATTATGTAGCCACTTTTCTTCCACTTTCGATTCCGCATTATCTCTGCGCTCTCTGATTCGAGTATCACTATAACCGTGATTCCCAGGCTGCTCCTCCTCTTAAGCGGGGCTAAAACTCCTCTTCAAAGACCCTGGTGTCTTCTTGGGAGGTATAAGTCTGACCTCCATAAATCTGGCAATAAATTCAGGATGACGTAAAGTGTCCATCCTATTGTGACTTCTCCGCCATCAGGACTCAACATCTTGTGTCATAAAGTTTCCTGGAATGAGATAAGATCTACTCCTAGACCACCATGCCTCTCATCCTTGTTTATTACAAACCACCTACTGTCTTTATACATACTTTTACCAAAACATTATACACATTAAATTCATATTTTTAATAATAATACAATATTTGATGTATAAAACATCATTAGAACCTGTTGTACAACTTCCGTGCAACACAAGTCAACCACATTTGCAAATTCGAGCTAACCAACAAAATTCAGTCACAAGAAAATTCGAAATTCAGTTTTTTCATGTCAGAAGAAGAAGGTCCGAATGTCAGAGATCACAATATTATAAGAGCGTGATTCATTTTAAATCAAAACCTTTTACATTCTATGCACAATAAAGTATTTTCTCTAAAATATTTCCCCGCAATTTCCGGCAATTGAAAAAATAGTGACATCTTTTACTTTCGAAAAAAGGTAAAACTATCAATATAGAGCTGTTACTCCTTGCCCTATATTTGGAAAAATCTATGAAAAATGTTTACTTAGACTAACAAATTGCCCTTATTGCTAATAATAACAGTTTATCAGGCCATCAGTATGGTTTTTCTCAGAAAAATCTACAGAAACCGATCTTATATATGTTAGCATCAGCAAACTAATTCACAACTATACCTCTTTCATTTCTTCATATTTTAAAGGTACATTCGATAATTTACTTTGTAATGATTCTTTACCATGACTTTCTCCAAAACTTCTGCTTTAAACGTTCTTCTCCAAATCAGAAATATTATTACCACTTTTTAGTGCGATAGCCGTTCTCATGTGGACTGGTTTTCACCCGACCTTATTTACTATTTCCACAAAGGCTGTTTGTTCTCGGGATTCTTGCCCATTTTTGTGCCTTGTCCTTCTTAACACTTCATTGAGAACTTTTATTTGTGAAAGTTGTGTGATTGTCATATAGGTGAACGATATTTTATTCATAGAATGAGACTTATTAAGAAATCAATTAAAATTAATGGATAACCTGGCTTTAAAATTCATCCAAAAATGGGCTTTGGAAAATAACCTAGAAACTACTTTTGAAAATTCTTTGGCATTGCAATTCAAAATTCAAAAATCTAAAAACTGAATCATTTACTATTAATTGAATGAGAAATCAGTCACTGACTTATAGTATCTTGAAAGTAACCATAGATGCATATTTGTCATTATATCCACACATACGATAAATACGTTAGAAAATTTAAAAAGCAACACAAGACATAAATTTTCTTTGATTTCCAGTGGATTCCCTTCACGTTTCTTTAGAATTCGGTATATTTCAATTTTACATAAGCAATTGGCCTACGCGTGCAGTGTTTGTTTTCAAGGCATGTTGAAATGTCACAACACGCGTCATCTCCTGTACAGAAAATTATGTTTTTATTATGAAAATTACAACTTTTAATTTCTAGAGCATATAAAAAAACCTCAACAGTAGCTGTTCGAAATTAGTTCTCCAAGTTCACACGTACTAATGCTTCAACAACAAATCACTTGGCTGAAGTCCAAAATGATTTAATTATTTTTTGTAAATACATTTTTTGACATTCAAAGTTGTCTAACATAGGAGTACCAAGGTATAATATGGATTTTTCTGACGGCTCAAAAACAGAACTTGGCATAGGTATTTTTTTGTGTTTAAAAAACATTGAACATATATGTTCCTGGCGTTGGCGTTTGGCAGTAGAGAACCGGGCCTTTCGCTCCAAACTGTCTGGAATTAAGCGTAATATACAGTGGGATCATTCGATTTCAGAAAGTCTGTTTTGATCACCTCGGACAGCTTATGAGATCTTATGGCCTTAAACAAATTCGATAATAAAAAATTTCAACCTACAAAATTTTATAAATATTGAAAAATTCTAAAAAATCTTTATTTTTAAAATGGGTAAGGATCATTCAAAAATTTGTGATAACGAGATGACATATCAGCTATTCAAACCAGCAGTAAATGTTAATAAGTTACCGTTAATCTTCTTGCTGGACCCTGCCTGCTCTTTTAAAGTATTCATGTCTTCAGCGTTGGCAAGAACACTGGGATTATTCATTAGTTGGAAAATATACATACGATTTCATCTCAAAATTTCAACTGCACTGTTTACTAATAATAGGTATGACTAATAAAATTAAAATATTAAAATATTAAATGATATTAATAATTGACAGATAGAATAATCATAATAGGATATTTTAAACGAAATATTTTTAGTAATAATTTAATATGAAATCAATACTTGCACTTCAGGACCTAGGATGAATCTGTTGAAGACTCTCATTTTCCACGAATCACTTAAAAAAGATATATTTAGCTAATTCCTAATGTTTTCAAAAGAAGTAAATATGGCGAAATGTTATTTTTTTCTCTAATTTTTTTTTTTACTTTTACCATCATGTGAAAAGCTTCAAAATTAACAAGCAATTAAAATTATTACCATTGATTACCTATAGTTGGGGTTTGTTACTTAAACATATAATGGCGTAAATACATCACGACGTTTCTCCTGGATCTTAGGATTTAGCCACATATAAAATTTTTAGTTTGGCATCGAAGTACAAGTGTTGAAAACGTTTTCTGTGTCCATGTTCCTCTCCTTCTGCAGTCTCTGAAAGAGTGAAAACTTTATACCTGGAAAATGATTTATTACTATGCGTGAATTTACTTCACATACAAAGGGATCAGCCACATTTTGCTCAAGAAAATTTTAATGATATTTTCTTGCTTAAAAACAATTCCGAAAATAGACCGTTCTTTTGTTCTAGTGTTCCTCAAAGAGCCAACACCATGGGTATGAGCCCCATAAACCCATACACATACCTCCTTTTTGGCTACGGTCTTCCATGCGAATATTCAGCAGTTCTTGGTCAGTCATTAAAGTTTTTGTCATCAGAAAAATCATTATTTTTTTCAATGAACAAGTCTCTGACCAAAAATTAGAATAATTAGCATTACAGTGATGTTGAATTTTGAAAGTTGACTGTGACAGATCTAGGTGATGCAAGTTAAAGCAAAAAATTCTGCTAATAGGCGTGTATATATGTTTATATTTATGTTATTTAAGTGATTCAAAATATAGAATCTCCTCGTTATATCTCACCCTGATATGTAATTCGTCTGGATAACTTGCGCTTTTTTTAAAAGAAAAGTAAAAAAAAAGTATTACCTTAATGATATGTTTTAAATAATTGTATGTATAAAGATAGATAGATAAAAATGAGCAAATGTAATTCTAGGATTTTAGTTTATAAAACAAAGTGTAGTCTTGATATAAATTAACGTTTTGGAAACCATTACGAACATTTAGTATTAAATTATATTTTTTATTTATATTTATTATTTACTCATTTAAGTATATAGCTATTTCTTCTTGTCACCCAAAAAGCGTTCTATAGCGATAACGCACTATACTGTCTAAAATAAAAACTGCCTTTTTATTTGTATTATTTTTTATTTGGCTACTCTTAACCCCCTGACCGCCGAGTAAAAGGACAAAATTGTAATGTTATTTTCTCTGTAATTCGTTTTAAATCATAATAAAATGTGTTTTTTCCAACATGATATAATTTTTCTTATTACGTATAGGGATATAAGTCTTGAGTGTATTAATCATAACTTAATTTCTAAAAACTAGGCTGTATCTGAAAGCATTATATTAATTTAAATAATGCTTCTATTGCAGTGAAACCTGTAGCTTAGTGAACGGATATATCAGTTCGCGGCAGTGAGAAAGTTAAATAAAACTCATTTGCTGTTTTTATGATTTAACTAAAAATATCAATGACCAGAAATAGCATTACAAGTAGTGAAACGCCGGTAGTCGCTACTTTTTCCCATAGTTTGTGGTGTAACGCGGTAGTTTTTGAAAAATATAATGTAGGGAGTAGAACGATACCAGAAATCATTCGTATGTAGCGAGAATAGCCGTCATTACTTTTGGCGTTATTTCCATAAACATAATAAGGCGCACGTTGCAACTGCTTATATAGGAATTTCAGAAAATAAAAAATCATGTGTCATCCTAAGATTATTTTACATTTTCAAATATTAGAATGTTTTTTGGAAATTTTCCTTTTCATTAAGTGAAAAGAGGTATACGAATAAAAATTTTAGAAAAGCAAAACGCATGTGACTGACAGTAATCGGTTTTTATTTATTTATATATTTGTGTGTGTGCGTGTGTGTGTGTGTGTGTGTGTGTGTGTGTGTGTTTAAACTTGAGCATAATTATCTGAATTCATGCAGATGGAAATCTCTGGACACAACTTAAATCGCAAATCATTCAAGTATTAACCTACCCCTTTGTATCCAAACATTTTGTAAGAACGTTGTGTATGTTTCTTTTTTTCTTATGTTGCAGAATATGCCAAATGATAATTGCGATAAGTAACGATAATTGCTTTTGTAATATTAAAGTGAAAACACACCAAAACTGATAAATATCATGTTTTCATAGAATTTAGTTCATTAAGAAGTGCATAGTTGAAGAAATGTCCAAATATACTTTACTAACTAACCTTGACAACCAATATCGTCTTTGTATTCTGTACCTGTCGGACATGAGCATAGAATGTGTTTATTTTTGGTTGATACGCAAGATCCGCCTGTTTGTTCACAATTGGGTAATAACGTCCAGCATGTTCCATCAAAGACTGAAAATCAATAAAAGCAATAAATATTTTGATGAATTACTAATCAAGGTGCAAATGCTGATATTGTCATTTCGGAAGGAAAAAATCATGGGCCACACAAAAGTAATGAAACAATTTCAAATATAACAAAAAAAAAAATTAGCAATTTCATTTTTATTAAGTAAAAGGAGATATATGAATAAAAATTTTAGGAAAATCATAAAGCATCTGACTACCAGTAATATATTTTTATTTATTTATAGTAAAATCTCGGATATTATTATTTCGAATTCATGCAGCTGGAAAACTCAGAACAGAACTTAAATCGCATTTCATGCAAATTTTATCCTACTACAGCAATGTGTCCAAAACTTTTGAAAATATTTTGTGTATTATTACTTTTTTATTATAAAAAAAACACAAAATGGTACTGAAACTTTTTAAAATAAAAAACACCTAACCGTTTGTTAAACGACAACTGTATTTTTAATGTAAAAGTGAGCACACCAAAACTTACACAAATCACGTATTCATAGACTTTTGTTGATTAAGAAATGCATATCTAAAGAAACATAATAGTCTTAATCAAATATCCTTACTAATTTTCACAATCAGTTTCGTCTTTGCATTTTGCGCTTCTTTCAAAAAGTTACAAAAGTGTTGTTGGGAAATTTCATTTTTTTTTACAGTGAAAGGAGATACATAAATAAATCCTTTGGGAACTCTTAACTAAGCTAACTGCCGGTAAGATGTAGGGATGAATTATTATTTGAGTGTGCATCTGTGTGTGTGCAATACTACATACGTTTTTTTTTTTTTAATGTATCCAGCTTTAAATTTCAGAACACAACTTAAATCGCACTTCATGTATGTGTTACTCAGTGGTGGAAAATTGGCGCACAGGAGGAGCCTATTGACACCACTAAAATTTTACAGTATTCTTCACCTTAATAAAAACGCAGAAGTTCTGTCATTAGATAAGGCGAAAAATACCACTAAAATTTAGTGGTGTCAATAGGCTCCTCCTCTGCGCCAATTTTCCACCACTGGTGTTACCCTACTGTAAAGTATCCAAATCTTTTGAAAGAATACGTTGCGTAAGAATTTTTTATAACTAAAATCAGGCCAAATGACGCTGAAGCTACTAAATTCGAAACACCGGTAACTGTAGTATGCTGTATGTATTTAAAATCTCTTGTGAAATGCTAGTTATGATCTTCATGAAGTCATGCACCATTTCTTATTATACCAAAATTTCATGCAACTGAAAATCTCAGAACACAATATAAATTACACTTCATGTTAGCGTTATCCGAAGGCAAGTAAACTACCTAAAGCCTTTAGTTGAGCGTTGTAATTCATTTTTTACACTACATAAACACGCAAATGGGTACTAAAACTTACTTCTAATGCTGATCGCATAACGTTTTGAAAAAGACACTTTCAACAATCTATACACATAGACTTACAGACAATAAAAATATTTTGTGCAGCTTTATATGTAAATTTTTTTAAAGAACGGCCAGATATTTACAAAATCACAGAGACAAGTTAGATAATATCATAAACACTTTTCAAATTTCTAGGATATGTATAACTTTTTAATAATGATAATTCACGTAAACGGCAATTGCTTTTATGTTGTAAATGTGAAAGCATAGAAACTTCTGAAAATTCACAGAACTTCACTGATTACGTAATGTACACTTAGAAAAATATAATAGCTTTAGTAAAATATATTTTACGAACAAACCTTGACAACCAATATCGTCTTTGTATTCTGTACTTGTCGGACATGAGCATACAATGGTTTTATTTTTCGCTGATATACATGATCCGCCTGTTTCTTCACATTTAGGTTTCAACGTCACGCATGTAGCATCTAAGACTGAAATCAATAAAAAGAATTAAATATTTTTAAAAATTATTAATGATTCGGTAAATGCTTATATTGGAATTTCAGCAATGAAGAAATCGTGCGCCATGCAAATATTATGAAACACTTTCAAATATTAAAATTGTATTTGTAAATTTCGTTTTTCATTAAGTGAAACGAAATATATGAATACAATTTTTTGGAAAAGTATTAGGCATATGACTGCCAGTAACTTGTTTTTACTTATTTATTTAAAGTATATAGTAAAATACTAGATATAATCATTATGAATTTATTCACATTTATTATTATACTAAAATTTCATGCAAATGGAAATCTCAGAACACAACATAAATTACTCTTTATGTTAGCGTTATCCTACATCACCAAGCATCCCAAAGCCTTTGGTTGAGTGTTGTAAATCATTTTTTTTTACAATACATAAACGCGTAAATGGGTACTAAAACTTATTTCTTATGCTGATCGCGTAACATTTTGAAAAACACACTTTCAGAATCTATACACATAGACTTATGGATAATCAAAATATTTTCTGCGGCTTTATATGTAAAAACTTTTTAAAAAACGGCCAGATATTTGCAGAATCACAGAGGCAAACTAGATAATGATAATGTCATAAACACTTTTCCACTTGCTGGGATTATGTGTAACTTTTTAATAATGAAAATTCACATATTAAAAGAAGCACAAATAACAGTACAAAAATTGTATAATGGCTTCCCTACCCATGAAGCCATCATAAGAGAATCAATTGAAATAATTGCTTATAAAGATACAGCTTATAACGATGCACTATCATACTTTATCCATGGAGCATGGAGAAATTTGTTGCCACACTGATGACGGCCTTATAATGGCTGAAAACGTTCTGGGTTTTTCTAAAGTATTTTAAATATCTTTATATTATATGTATGCAGCTTAAAGTAATTTTTGTACAAGTATTTGTGCTTTTTTATATGTATTTTAATTATTTAACTCAAGGTGAATATAGCACTAGAGTTTTAACTTTCATTAAATGATAATTCACGTTAAACAATAAATGCTTTTATGTTGTAAAAGTGAAAGCACTGAAACTTATGATAATCATGTTTTCACAGAACTTCACTGATTACGTAATGTATTGTTAAAAAATGTAATAACTTTACTAAAATATACTTTACGAACAATCCTTGACAACCAGTTTTGTCTTTGTAATCTGAACATGTCGGGCAATAGCATATTAAAGCGTTTTAGGTAAATTTCGTTTTTCATTAAGTGAAAGGAATAAAACTTTTCCGAAAGTTAAAAGGCATGTGACTGACAATAACCTGTTTTTATTTATTTAATTAAAGTGTATAATAAAATACTAGATATGATCGTTATGAATTAGTTCACATTTATCATTATACTAAAAATCATAAACTGGAAACCACAGAACATAACATATGCTTACACTTCATGTTAGGCTAATTCCATGGGTCTTTGTAGTGTAAGTCACATAGCTGATAACTGCTATGCTTTCTGGCCTCCGTTATTTTCGTAAAGTTTTCTTGACCTTATCACAAATAATGAGATATCTAAAATAAAATAATTCCTATTTTCTGTTCTAAAATACTGGTAGCGAAACATTATAGCAATTTGCACCTAGCTGATAAATCACAAGTCAGAATAAAGTCAAGTAAGAAATAAAGTCACATAGCTGATAACTGCTATGCTTTCTGGCCACCGTTATTTTCGTAAAGTTTTCTTGACCTTATTCAATTAATGAGATATATCCAATAAAATAAGTCACATTTTCTGTTCTAAAATACCGGTAGCGAAACATTATAGCAATTTGCACCTATGTTACTTACACAACAAGTATGCATGGAATTAGCTGTTAGCATTATCCGACGGCACGAAACTACCCAAAGAGCTTTAGTTGAGCGTTGTAAAACATTTTTTATAATACATAAACATGCAAATGGGTACTAAAACTTACTTCTAATGCTAATCGCGTAATATTTTGAAAAATACACTTTCAGCAATCTATACACTTAGACTTATAGATAATCAAAATATTTTATGCAACTTTATATGTAAAGACTTTTTAACGAGCCGCTAGATATTTACAAAATCACAGAGACAAACTAGATAATATCATAAACAATTTCCAACTTTCTAGGATTATGCGTAACTTTTTCATAATGATAATTCACGTCAAACGATAATTGCTTTTATGTTGTAAAAGTGAAAGCACCGAACCTTATGAAAATCATGTTCACAGAACTTCTCTGATTACATAATGTATAGTTAAAAAATATAATAGCTTTAATAAAATATACTTTACGAACAAACCTTGACAACCATTATCGTCTATGTATTCTGTAGTTGTTGGACATGAGCATACAATGGCTTTATTTTTCGCTGATATACAAGATCCACCTGATTCAACACATTTAGGTTTCAACTTCAGGCATGTCCCATCTAAGACTGAAAATCAATAAAAAAAATATTTTTATAAATTACTAATGATTGTGCAAATGCTTATATTGAAATTTCAGCAAGGAAGAAATCATGCTCCATGCAAATATTATGAAGCACTTTCAAATATTAAAATGTTTTTGTAAATTTCGTTTTTCATTTTGTGAAGGGAGATATGTGAATAAACATTTTTTCGAAAGCTATTAGGCATATGACTGCCAGTAACCTGTTTTTATTTATTTATTACAATCTATAGTAAAGTGATAGATATGATCTTTATGAAATCATTCAGATGTTTTATTATACTAACATTTCACGCAATTGGCATTTTAGAACACAAAATAAATCTCATTTAACGCTAGTGTTATCCTACAGCAGCTAGCTATCCAAACCCTTTGATTGAGCGTCGTAAATGATTTTGTTTATATGACATAAACACGAAAACGGATAATAAAACTTGTTCTAATGCAAATCGCGTAAAACTTTGGAAAATACACTTTTGGCATTCTAAACTCCTAGACGAAGACAAATTGGAATATTTTGTGCAGCATTATATATAGCAAGGATTTAAAGAACGGCCAGATATGTACAGAATCACAGAGACAGACGCAACAATGATATAAACACCTATCAATTTTCTTCGATTATATTTAACTCCTTAATAATGAAAATTCAAGTTAAAAAGATAGTTGCTTTTATATTGTAAAAATAAACACACCAAAACTTATGAAAATCATGTTTTCATAGACTTCTGTTAATAACGTAATATAGAGTTAAAAATAATTTATTGGATAACCTTGTCAACCAATATCGTGTTTGTATTCTGTACTTTCGGGCAGGAGCTTACAAGGGTTTCATTTTTCGCTGATGTACAAGATCCGCCTGTTTCTTCACATTTATATTTCAACGTCACGCATGTCCCATCCAAGACTGAAAAAAGGTTAAATAATTTAAGAAATTACTAATGATCGCGCAAATGCTTATATTTGAATTTCAGCTAGGTACAAATCATGCCCCATGCAAAGATTATGAAGCACTTTCAAATATTAAAAATGTGTTTGTAAATTTCGTTTTTTATTAAGTGAAAGGAGATATATGAATAAACTTTTTTGGGAAGTTATTAGTTATGTGACTGCAACGAGCCTGTTTTTATTTATTTATTTAATATTTATAGTGAAATAATAGATATAAAATTTATGAATTCATTCAGATATTTTATTATTCTAAAATTTTATGCAACTGGACATAATAGAACACAACTAAAATCGTACTTTATACAAGTGTTATCCATATAGCAAACTATCCAAATACTTTGGTTGAAAATTGTAAGTGATTTTGTTTATAATATACAGGGTGTATCTGAAAAAGTGGGAAGAACTTTACGGGGTGATAGAACGCAGCTATAGGAGCAAATTTCGTCATAGAATGTATGGTAGGAACGCAAGCAGTGAGAAGTTAAAAGATAGTTATCCCAGGGCGATGGATTGGTCGAGGTGGTCCCATGGCGTGGCCACGAAGGTCACCGGATCTCTCGTGTTTCGACTTTTTCCTGTGGGACCATATGTAAAGCCTAATCTACGAGTGCCCCATTGAAACCGATATGCATCTAGTCGCCAGGATTGCCGTTATTGCCGGCGGTATTCGGTAAAGGCCTGGTGTCTTTGCAAATGTGTGTCAGTCCCTATGCCGCAGGTGTGAAGCGTGTATTACAGCTGGCGGAAGATCTTTTGAGCAATATCTTTGAGCATATACAATTATTACGTTCCTGTTAATAAAATATTTTCTGAAGTATCTCCCCTCATTCTTGTGTTAATTCTTTAACTGCGACAGTGGAAAGCTGTCTGTTAACTTCTCACCGCTTCCCACTGAATTTCCATTGAAATTCAGTACTGATGATTCTTCTCTAATCGGGTTCTTCGCATTTTAGCTTCGTGTTATCCAGTAAAATTAGCTAAAAATCTTAAAACCAAGAAATAGGGAAGCTAATTTTTCCAACCCGTACAGGATTTTTTTATTTTTTAATCTAGATATTTCTGTTTTCTTGTGTACATCTTGACAAAAAATGCTTATCTCATTCAATTCAGAATGTTCACTTGCATTTCAGTTGCAACAATTCACTTACGGTGAATTAAAAAAAAATGAGTAATCGTCAGTAATTGGGACCGCTACCAAATTGTTAAATTTGCGCATCAAACGTTCAGTAAATTATGAAATTGTCTACAAACCCGATTACGAAAATTTCTCAATAGAAACATACATTTTCCTGAATACAAACATACATACATAAGAATACATACATATAAGTAATACATACATGACATTATATTTTTATCGATTTCTTTAAGTATCACTCGTAGCCTTTCGGCTAATGCCCAAAATCGTATTTTTCGTATTCGATTTCTTTTCGTTTTTCTTAATTTAAAATTCAAATTGAATTGTATCGATTTGGAAGCTTACGGAGAATGGAAAGTTCGCAAAAAAAAAAAAAAAAAAAAAAAAAAAATAGTGGTCGTTACGTACGTAGAAAGTAAAATTTCTGAAAGGAGGGGCTCAATCTATATCTCAAGTCACCAATGTATCAACATCGACTCCAGAATGATCCGTATGAGGTTAAAATGCATAATTTACAGCAATAGAACTAATGTTTTAATTAATAACGGGATGAATCTCGTCAAATTTCGGCGAAACAAATTGTTTAAAAACGAACTCATACATAGATTAGTACTTAGTCTCTTAAAACAAATATTATTTTTAACTTAAAGTTACCAAAATACTAATTCCATGCACTTCGACTGTTCTACTAAGTGTAACTAAGTAGACTCATATATTTCTAAATTTGAAATCAAGTTTGGCAACTACGACTTTACATGTGAACATTCGTACTCTTGATTTGTGATTCTAATCTCCGTATCGGCGAGTAAAATTCCAGAAATTTATATCTACTAGAGGCGTTCATAGTAAAATATTTACTTTTATCAAAGAAATGATCGTTTTCATTTAAATATGATGTCTTTTTCCTCATTGAAGCATTTCGCCAAGCATCTCAAACTCAATGAATGAAAAAGAACTCAATGAATGAATGAACTCAACGAAACTCAATGAATGAATAATAACAGCTTTTTGCGGAAAACATGAGTATTTTTTCAAAGCGCAACGTCATTTTATGTTCAAATTTTTCAGAAAGTTTATTTTGAATTTTATGAGAAAATGGCATCCATAAAGATAAGCAAGCCTTATTATTTTTCGTTTCTTTACAACAATGGAAGTAATCCAATTGCTACAATTTTGAAACAAATTCATTGAACATTTTTAAATTTTAAATTTAAGTATAAAAATGGGAATATTTAAAAAAATAGCTAGTGCAGGCGAATCTACAAAGAAACAGCTTTCATTTAAAAAAAAGAATTATTAAAATTGGTTCAGAAAAAAGTTCAAGGTAGATGACTGAAAAAAGAGCGCCTTATCTTTCAAATATCATATATATTAAACGAGCAAGCGATTTTCCCGATTACGGATGATATCGTAAACTACTGGATCGATTTTCATAAAACTTGCCTCCTATACTAAATCAAGCACGAGAAAAAGATCTAGCTAGGTCCCGAATTCGAGAAAATTCGTTTTTACAGGGTAAAACAAGATCTTAGCTGAAACATTTGCTTGCTATAAATCAAAAAATTATCATGCAATTTACACGAAACGTGTTTACTATACTAATTCGAGCACGAGAAACACATCTAGCTAGGTTTCGAATTCGAGAAAATTCGCTTTGATCGATTAAAACAAACTCAGCACTGAAAATGTTGCTATATATCGAAAACGGCTCTAACGATTTTCATAAAATTTGACGCCTATTCTAATTCGAGCACGAGAAATCGATTTAGCTAAGTCGTTAATTCGAAAATAACTCGTTTTCTGTGGTTAAAATAAGCTCATTACTCAAAAAAGTGGTATTAATCGAAAAAAATTCTGACGATTTTTATGAAATATACTTTATTCTAATATGAGAAAACATTCCAACTAAGTCTCGACTTAGGTAGAAAAAAAATGTAATTTTAAGATATTTTTTATTTTTAATCATCCGTAATCGGAATCCTCGCCAACACAATGAAAGGTAATCTCGAAAGTGGCACTAAAAGATTGCTTTCTATACTTAATCGAGCACTAGATAACGGCTTATGCAGATCAAAAATACGGTAAAAATTGTTTTAACTGGCTAGAACAAAAAAAAATGATTGATTACAATTATTGATTATGATTATATTTCGTGAATTTAAATATTTTCATAAACATTAGTAATATTTCTTGACAAATAACTGTGCTTATACTTTTGCTAAGTTTAAAACAACTGCAACATTGTTACAAACATCTGTATAGTTTGTTGCTATGGCGATATACCCTGGCGCAAAATTAGCAACAATTTTAAAAGCAAGATCATTTTTCTGTGTCAATGTTTCCACATAGCTCAATTTTAAAAGCAAGATCATTTTTCTGTGTCAATGTTTCCACATAGCTCATTTTTGTCGCCAAACATTGACTTAGACAACGTATCTTGTTAATAATCATTTAATTTATAAAACATGGAGTATAGCGTCAGGATATGCTTGATAATCGCATGCATATAAAAATTGTTTATTTTCATATATGGCAATCCAAATTTCCGGCTATATGCAAAGTTTTCTTTTCTTTTCCTTTTTTTACTTTAAAATATATTATTTACGTACTCGAATAAATGCTTCGGAATAAAATATTTAAATTTTATATTTCTTCCCCCCACTGAATAAATGACACTATATTTAAAAGAAAGCAAGTAATTTTTCTATTTAAAAGTGAAATATCTCAACTTTTGCCCATCTATGACATCATTTTCTCTGACTTTTAGTTTCTGACCGTGCTAAGACTAGGAGCCGTAAACACAAACGTTAACTCCATGACTTATTCATATTCTACTAATATTTAGTAACTATCACTTTTCTATGTTACTGAAAAAAGTAAATATTTCTAATACTGTGAAGTTAGAACTAAAGTATTCATTTTTATTTAAATTTAGTTAGCATAATTGTAAATTCATAATGTCTGCAGGACGGCCTAAAAAAACGACAATTCAACTTTAACGAAAGAATGCCGAGTCCGATTAGAAATACTGAAATTGAAAATGATATTTCAACGTCTAGACCAATGCGTGCTGCTAAAGAAAGAAGCCAACGAAAGATCGCAGATATGATGTATTGTCTTAATGAATCTGGATCCCAAGAATTAGATCAAATGTGTACATTAAAAGGACTAAAAAGTGTTGGCAAAACAAACGAAAGCCGCATTCAACCCATACGTGAAATGCAGCATTGTTCCATTCAGCACAGAGCAAATGAAATAAATAAGCGACAAGATCAAGACTTAGAAGAACAATGACGCCGTAACATAAGACGCCTGCAAATTTTAGTAAAGAAACGAATGTGAACATGGAAGTGCGCAGTTGACAAAGAAGCAACATACCAAAAATTGGGTTCTTTTAACATTGAATGTATTCATTGCAAAACAATTCATTTTCCAGAAGAGCGTATGTCTAATCAAATTGACTCATTTGGCGACTGCTGCTTACAGGGACGAATTAAGCTTGACTTCTCATTTTTCCAAATGAATTGGTGCGTCTCTTTTTAAAATGCCTTCCATTTGCTGAAAATTTCCACAAAAAAATTCTCAATTTAAATTCATGCTTTGCTTTGGCTACATTTAAGGCACATGATGATCGAACAATTAACAGCCATGGTATTTACAGCTTTGTCGCCGGCGGACAAGTTTATCATAAGATGAATATGGCAGCTCATCCAACACAAAACAGTGAAGGCGAATTCGAACAACCGCAATATGGTCAGATGTACTTTTTAAGTTCAGAAGATGCTGTTAACGAAAGACTCGAATATCCTCTCAACCATGGAATCAGTTGAAATTTAATGGAACTTTTAGAGCATATTTTTCGGTCTCAAAATATGTTTTCACAATCATTTATGATGATGCGAGAAGTTGAAGAAGAAGTGAATCGACATGCTAAAGCAGAAGGAATAAAAGCTCCATATGTCAAACTTCTGTTACAATGCAAGAAAATGCTGATTACAGAAGATTCAATGTCCCTATAACCAATGATGTATGCGCCGTGCTTACACTCAACGCCGATCAAAGCTTTCCCGATAACGAAATGGTGGTACATCAACGTGGAAAGAAAATTGTCAATTTGCGTGATATTGATAAACGGATAGAACCATTCACGTATCCACTATTTTACCCCAAAGGAACATTTGGCTATTCTGTGGATCTACAATTGCAAACACCTTATACAAGTCGTCAGCATCTTACTCGACTAGAATTAGCACAATATAGAATTGCTTTTCGACTTGAACTTACTAAGTACCTTCCCTCCTGAAACAGCTATTATAGGTGCAGATTTGCCGCAAATACACTTCAACGCTTTACATTTTGGTGGTCAGCTTTTCCAACAATACCTCGTTGATACATACATCAGAGTAGGCGATCGCATTCAATCAGTGGCGTAGCTACGTTTTTTGGCGCCCGGGCAGGAAGAAATTTTGCGCCCCCCCCCCCCCCCCCAATAAAAAATAACCACATTATTTTACGTCAAGATGAAAAAAAAAGTATTTTGGGCTTATTCCGGGAGGAAAAGACAGCTTCACTTTACCTTGCTTTTAAGGATTCAGCTAGTTTTACTCAAACCACGAAACTAAAATGCATGAAACCCGATTATAGAAGATTTCTAGTTTTTGTCAATATTATATTTGAATGGGAATTTCAAAAATTTAACGAAAGTTCACGGATATCACTGTTGTTTTCCCTCCGAGCGTCTTGCAAAAGGGTAAAATTGTAATGTTGTTTTCTTTGCATTCTGTTTTAAATGCTATGAAAATATGATGCTTTCAACATTATAAAAAAACTCAATTACAAATACGAATGTAATCCTTGAGAGTATTAATCATTCTTAAATGTATTTAAAATTCATTAAATCTATAGAATTATATTATCTTAAATATTGCTTGTATTGCTGTGAAACCTGGAGCTTAGTGAACAGAATATTACGCCCCAGTCACTTAGAGGGTTAAGCGTATGGAAGTAGCAACAATGAAAAAATAAAACATTTGCTAAATCTCCTAAATTACGCCCGATTACGGAAAAAGGTCTCCTACTTCAAAACAGCAGCCGCCCTAGAATTTCAAATTCCTCTACTCATCCATTTTTAGGTGCGTTCGTAATTATATAAATACGTAGCACCTATAGTCGTCGTTCAGTCCGTCTGTCTGTCCGTCCGTCCGCATATAATAGAGCAAAAACTACCCAACCGAATGGTCTGAAATTTTAAATATATGATTGTTGTAAAATTTTGTCGAGCCATTTCAAATTTTATGAAAATCGGATGTATAGTTAAATTACAGGGACAGTCAAAAGTTTTTCTTTACATTACGGCCAATGGGAAAAATTATTGCACGTGCATTTTAATGATGTTAAAGCTTTCCGAATGGTCTCAAATTTTAAACATATAATTATTGCGACATTTTGTCGAGCCATTTCAAATTTTATGAAAATCGGATGTACAGTTTAATTACAGGGACAGTCGAAAGTTTTTCTTTACATTAAAGCCAAAGGGAAAAATTATTGCAAGGCATTTTAATGATGTTACAGCTTTCCGAATGGGCTGAAATTTTAAATATATAATTGCTGCAAAATTTTGTCGAGCCATTTCAAATTTCATGAAAATCGGATGTATAGCTTAATTACAGGGACAGTCAAAAGTTTTCCGTTACATTAAGGGGAATGGGAAAAAATTATTGCAAGTGCATTTTAATGATGTTACAGACTATGCACTTATGAATTGCAAATAAATACACATTCAGTACAATATGGGGTGCAAAAAATAATTATAAAACTAGTTATAGTACGAACGCACCTTATTTGCCACGTTTGACGAGCAATTTCCAACTTGTTTAAGATAGAGGGGAACCAAAACATGTTCTTGAATCCTTCTATCAAGACCTAGCGATTACGCAAGAAGTAAATTTGTATTTATAATTATATATATTTTAAGGGACCGCTATTTTGAAACAGGATAGAGGATCAAGATGTCCGACGAATTTGATCGCGATCTTAATAAACCCTTAACATATGCTCAATCACATCCAAGTCGATTTATAAATTGGCGCAGTCGCATGACAATGGTCATATATCGAGAGAGATATATGCTTCTATAGGTGAAAAGGATAATTAAAACCTTTTATAATTCAAAATTAAAATTAAATTTCAAAAATTTAAATTAAAATCGTTAAATTATTTTTCCTAACTTTATATCTTATATTCTAAAATCCGTTTTACCCCTTGTAACTTTGTTTCCCAGCATAACATTTTTTTCGCTCACCATTAAACTCAGAAATGAGAGTAACTTAAGATAGAAAATGCTATTATTTGGACAATTCTTCTTCGTTTGCGGTTAAAGCCTTGTCTCGGGAATCGTGAGGGTCTTGACCACAGGTCAATCAAGAGCTAATTAACCAATTAAACTAAATGTTCCTCCATTTTTTTACCTTTGCTCCATGCTTGAAAATATTACAATCCCTAATATATTAGCAAGAACACGCACGAAAAAGATTAGATTTTGCCTGGTGCCTACACAACCTACGGCCATGTAGATTCCGAAATTGAAGTAAATGGCTCGAGGAACATTCGATGGAACGATGGAAGATGGCCGATGGAAGATGATTGTAAGATGCAGAGACGAAATAAACGTGTTGAGGTTTCCCAGTCTAATTCTTTTTGCCCCATTAATCTCCCAGTTATTCCTTACATAGACAGATATAGATATAGCTGTCTCTAATGCATATGCGCTGAATTTAAGGATATATGAAATATATTTAACTTTTAAAATGACGAAAACAGCCATTTGTACTTGTCGTAGTAGGAAGACTGAAAAGTCCTGATAATTTGTAAGATTTGAGGAGGGAAATTTGCGGGTAGATCGCCCACATTTTGTTATTTGGCTTTTCTGAATGCTAATTTGATGGAAAAATGGAATTTCCAGTGAAGAAGAAATAATATCTTTACTTGTTGTTCTTCCAGCTAAATTCATTTTGCATTGGTTCACAGAAGCTCCCATTACACGAAAATATACATATGAAATTCTAAGAACACAAAAATCAGCATGAAAACTAATCTATGTGTGTGAAGGAGATAGCTAGAAGTATCTACCGCACGTGCAAGTCTGAAAATTTGGGTGAGGGTATGGGTAGTCCAAGACAGATCCTGATGCACATGAGGCTCAGATTTCTAATTATTTTTTGATAATTAGCCGAGATTATTAATTAAAAACTAATCAAAAACGGATTTTTATCACAAAATGGCAAAATCGCGTGCACATCTAAACCTGATCCCACAGCCGAAACGAAAGAAATTAAGAATTTTCACTAATCAACTAAAATTAAGATATCGATTTGAAATATTCAGAGCACGTGCAGAAAAATATTTTACACCTGTGTATAAAATTTTTGGGTCGGTAATCTTTCATAATTTTTTCAAGAAATTGATGGCGACAGTACAGAAGTTCGGAGAAAGAACCATACAGGGACGAATATACATTAAAAGCAAACTAAAAAGAGGTCTTTTTTCCTTTCGCTCCCTCCATTTATTTCCCGAAAATTGGTGGAGCAGAGATTATATGACATGTAGACGAGTGTCTTAATTATAAAACGTTGCCAAATGCTAAAAACATAATTATAAATCATTTTATCAATTTAATCGAAGATTATTAATATGTTCTGTGGCATGAATCCCGTGATATGAGTTAAGATTTGTCTAGAAGGGTTTATACCTTTATTTAAATTTAAAAGTATGTTTTCCAAAACATAGACTTCTTTTACTACAATTACCGAACATTAACGGCACATTCTTTTCTCGGATTCTATGGATCAGATTTCATTGAGAATTGATTAATTCAATTTGGCTTACGATTTTGTTGCTGTTTTTAGCTCTATCTTCCAGTGCAGGGGACGCATTCTGACCTTGGGTTATATGGACCCAATTTCAACTGGGTTTTGCTCATTCAGTTTAGTTTTAGTTTGTCTTAAGTTTTTAGTTCTACTTTCCCCACCAGGGGACTGTTTTAATCTGAGGTTTCATGGGTCTCATTTTTTTCTTTTTCTGCGGAATTTTTTCTTTCAAATCATATTACGATTATCTTCAGATTTTCCGACGCGTGCGCAGCAAGCCTGCTATACGGGGGCGAAGAAAGCAGGGATCCGTGCCGAGAATTCCTTTTGAGAAAGATAAATTTGAATGTAGGTTTTTAGTGTTCAGAGGTGCGTGCGTAGCAGGTCCAGTCTACCCTGCCGAAGTAGTTGGTACCAATCCCAGAGGTTCATTTTGAGAAATTCGTTATTGTTTTTTGAAATTTTAATATGATTAGAGGTTTTAATCATTCGCGGTTCGTTTGGAAAACTCTACGGGAGGGTCAGCTACTGTACAACTGAACAATGTTCTTTTGGTACCAGAAATGTGAATCCTAGTCGCCAAAAGGCCTTTTGATTTATAAACTGGTGGCTAGACAGTTAGAAACCTCCATCAGTGATTGACAATTATAAATTTCTCCTTTCCTTCCACCTTCATTGAATTTCTTCAAAACATTCACAGACACACAAAAGGAAAGGTCAACAATTCTTATTTATGTTCAAAGTATGTGAAATAATTTCGGTTTAAAGCTCCTCTCAATTTGGCACCCTTTATTTCATTACATTGCGCCTCAACTTAGGTACATAATTATCTTAAGCACCAAGTGTGTTGTGTCATTCCTAAAAACATTTACAGAAGGTTTTTCTTTATTCATTATTTGGATGTAACAAAATATCTTGCTAAAGAAAACATTCACATACAAAACAAAATTTAAAAAATCAACAAATTTATTTTTCGCCAAAATATGTGAAATAATTTCGGTTTAAACTTCTCTCAATTTGGCGCCCCTAGACCTCGGAGCCCGGGGCGGTCGCCCTCCTTGCCCCCCTTAGCTACGCCACTGCATCCAATGGATGAAGGCTAATAAAATAAAAACAGTGGCACTCCGGGAGTGCCAATAGAAGTGAAAACTTCAACAATTACGTGTGTGTTTTTGGTACTTGTTAGTTATCCCGTCGACCAAATTACTGTCGCCAAACTGTAAGATTAAATGCCAATAATGGTTGATCGCAAATGTCACATTCACTTGACTTTAAACAAGTTACACGTATTTAAGTCATCAAGTGATTTTTATTTCGAAGTTTTGTTTGTATTTTTATTAATGTTATACTAATTTACTTGCTCTTTCGTTATTTAAAATAAAAATTTTGTCAATTTGTATAATTTGGCGAGTGGTTTGGCGATTTATATAATTTGGCAAAACTGGTCGACGGGATAACTAACAAGTACCGTGTTTTTTTAATCGTCAGGAAATGTTTTATTGTGCAGGAAATACTTTTAAATGTAGTGTTTTTTTATTCATTATTATAAACTATTACTACCAAAATTATATTACAATTTTCATTTAATGCGCCATTGTACATGAAAAATAATGCATATAATTTTACATGCAAAAATTTCAATCTATTGCTTAAAACGTAAATTTACAAAAACATGAAATATGAAAGTTAATTAATTGGTATTCTTTGAAATGAATATCAATGAAACTTATGAATTTTCATCCACAATTTCAACAACTCTTCCATCATCATCATTATCATCATCATTATTATCATTATATTCCAGAACTGATACAATAGGTTTATGGTAACTAAAATAGGAAACAAACAATTGTGATTCGAATCTACTTAAATATCTTATAAAGACTGAATCAGTTGTAGTTTTATATATCGTTGTGCTAAGATTGCGATCATTGGTCATCGTTAAATGGAACATAGATTATATGTACGAAAATGTAAATTTTGTGTGTGTTCCTGTGTGAACGCCGGCGCCGGGAGAAAAAGTGAGTTTTAGCTTCGTTCTTCTTTTGGGGATTGAGCTAAAGAGGGAAAAGTTCCTGTCATTCACCGCTTGGCGCGCTAGTGTCTATGTGCCAAAATGCTAGCATGTCGGTTACGTAACAGTGTCTCCAAATCACTGGTTTTTCTCCATCTCAAAAAAAGCTCAACGCGCCTAAAGAAGTTTTCACTTCAAAAAAATTCTTGCTGACCAATATTCTGGCGTTACACACATTATTAAGGCACTCGCTGAAAAGAAAAATTCCGTTGTTGGTGAAAAGATAATACTGCCATCTTCATTCATCGGATCGACGCGATACTATGTTGAACAGCTCAAAGATGCGATGGCCATTGTTTACAGATATGGATCGCCAGATTTCGATATCAGTGTGACATCAAATCCTCAATGGCCAGAAATTAAAGAGGCATCAAGAGTTGTCTTGGAAAATGGAATAATACATGAGTAACCTGCTCAAGATAGACCTGATCTCGTCGCTAGAGTTTGTAAAATTAAATTCGATGACATTATTGAAGAATTGGGCAAAAAACAAGTATTTGGAAAGTTTGCCGCTTACGTTTATACAATAGAATTCCCGAAACGTGGCCTCCCACATATGCATCTGCTGCTGTTTAAGGCTCCTGAAGATAGAATCCGTAACCCAGAGGAACTTAACGACCTGATTTCAGCGGAAATTCCCATTAATAATGATCCTGAATTACGAAATGTGGTGCTAAAATGGATGATTCACAATCCGTGTGGGAAAGTAAAGCCAAATGCACCGTGTATGATGAATAAAAAAGGGTGCATAGAATGTCGCTTCAACTATCCTAAAATGTTTAACAAAATCACTTCTTTAGCGGACGATGAAAAACCAAATTATCGACGTAGATATAGCCCACGGTTGGATCAACATAGTTTAGAATTTTCGCACGAGCATGCTGTTTATCGAAAGGATATAAATGGTTGCAAAATAACAAGAGATAACCCTCACGTAGCTCCATACAATGCTTATCTGTTGAAGAGATACAAGTGTCATATAAAAGTTGAATATGTAGGAAATATTCGTGCTGTAAAATATCTCTACAAATATATTTACAAAGGGCATGATTGTGCAACAATAAAGATCGTTGAAAACCAAAGAAAACTTATATACAATAAAGTAGACACCTATATTGAAGGTCAATGTATCACTTCACCAGAAGCATGTTGGCGATTATTTGGCAACGAGATTCAAAAGAAAAGCCATTCTGTTCAACGCTTAGATATCCATTTACCAGGTCAATTTCGAATTGCAAGCATTCATCTATCACAAGAAGATTTAGCAGATACGGGTCAGAAAGGTTCAACATTAGAGGCATATTTCCGGCATAATCGAAGCCTAAAACAAATAAAAGAAAATAATCTTCTGAACGGAAATTTTCAAGAAGTTATATATCACTACTATTGCAAATCCCTGAATACTTCAAATGGGATGGAAAATCCAGCAAATGGATTCGATTCAGAGAAGTCGCCGTTTACGTGTTATTGGTCGAAGACATAACGTAAATTTCATCTCCCAGCCAGAACTGTACCACTTACGAATGTTGCTGTACCATGTTAAGAATGCAACAAGCTTCGAAGATATGCCAACAGTTGTTGGCATTATATATGCATCATATAAACAAGTTTGTTTAGTTCGCGGACTAACTTACGATGACCAACAATGGATTGAAAGTCTGCGAGAATCTGCTATGTCGAAGATGCCAAAAGTCATGAAAACGCTGTTTACACAGATTCTCATTTTTGGATCTCCTGAAAATCCAAGACGCCTATGGGAAATGTTTAAGAAAGATTTGTCTGAAGACTTCATCCGAGAAACAGGACGGATGGTTAATTCTGTCGAAGAAGCGCTTAAGCGTGCTTATCGAATTATCGCATTCAAGTTAAACACAGAAACTACTGAAGGTAGGAATTTCCTATACTGGGTTCATCAACTTGGTATGTACGATATTGATGGATACGAGAACGTGCTAAATGAAGAAACTATGAACACCAATGAGTCTATTTCTATTGGAGAACATATGTATCAACTTCTTAAAGGGAGACAAATTGAAATTGTTGATACCATCTTACATTCAGTAAACGATTCAACCCCTCGATCTAAATGTTTCTTTACATTGACATCGGATTCAATTTCCAACATCAAACCTAGATCCGCTAAAGCAGTCGAACTCAGCAAAGTTGATGTATTGTTCATGGATGAAGCTCCTATTCTGCCAAATTACAGACTTCACAACATAGATCAATTGCTGCGCTCTATTGGAAATCCAATTTTGCTATTTGGTGGAAAGATTATGGTCCTAGGAGGGGACTTCCGTCAATGTCTACCCGTTCAACTACGAGCAAACAGAAGTGAAATATTGTACTTATCAATCAAAACAAGTGAGCTGTGGCACCACTTCAATTCTATTTCATTAACAGATAACATGCGCGTTGATCCGAAACAAAGAGAATTTGCCAAATATCTTTTGAAACTTGGAAATGGGGAACTATCTGATAACGCGATGTGTGAAATCGAACTACCCGTAGATATACTTTCAAATGGTCATCTCATTGATGAAGTCCTTGGAAACTGCATAAAGAAAGGAAGTTATGAAGAAATGAAGGATCGAGCTATCCTTGCGCCATTAAGTAAAGAAGCCAGCAAGATTAACTCCGAAATTATTGAAAAGCTTCCTGGGGAGTATAAAATCTACCTCAGCTACGATTCCGTCAAAGATCAACCGGAAGGAGCAGTCCACTTTACAACGGAATTTCTCAATTCCATCGAAATAGCTGATTTGCCACCTCATGAGTTAAAGTTAAAAAATAACGCAATAATCATATTATTGCGCAAATTAGATGTTTCAGAAGGCCTTTGCAATGGAACAAGACTAATTGTTAAAGATCTTTGCAATAGCATAATCAAAGCAAAAATAATCACAGGAGAATATTCAGGTATCAAAGTACATATTCCGCGAATAACTCTTGATTCAATCAGAGGTCAACTTGGATGCACAAAGGCAACAATTTCCTGTGAGGCCAGCATTTGCAATGACTATACATAAAGCTCAAGGTCAGACCTTCGAATTTGTTGGCGTCGACTTACGGACACCTGTTTTTATGAATGGAATGCTCTACGTTGCTTTTTCCAGGTTTAAGAGGCAAAACAACTTAAAGGCACTTCTACTCCAGAAAATCCTCATCACACTCATAATGTTGTATGGAAAGACGTATTGAATACACCAAAAACCAATCAATTTAGTATTTAAAAGACTGCAGAAATACGTAACAAAATAGTTTACTAGAAAGTTCTAAGAAAGGGATATAGATTTGTAAATAAATAAAAAGCTCAAAAAACGAATATTTAGTATGTGTTATTATTATTTTTAGAAAGTAGAAATGACATTTTCATGTAGAAATAAAAATAAATATAATGCTTAAATAATAAATAAAATATGCTTAAATAATAAATAAATAACATTTTTTCAATGCGATATGATCGCAGAATAAAAAAAATCACCGAGTGATGCTCGGTGTACCAGGTACTATAGAATTAAACTCGCAATGTTATCTCTATGGGAAAATTTTGAGCCGAGATTTCAGGCTGTTAGAGATGACGAATATTTATGATTTTGAATACGTGCGGAGATTTTGGCACTACCAACGTCCAGCTCATTTTTTGTGTCGATGCGACAAATATTTTCGACGCTACCGTGTTAACAAAAGTGTAATTTTTGCAGGGAATCCGGAGCTGTGCTTCGACAATTATGTCAATCGTTTTATAACGCTGTTAAAAAATATCGGGAGGCAAAGACTCTGTTTATTTAATTCATTTTATTTTAGCTTCTTTTCAAATGTTTAACAGATCTTCTTTAACCAAACACGAAAACAACCATTGGATGTCTTAACAGCAACTGATTCTGCCTTAAATTTTTGCAGTCAAAGGGAATTGAATGGAAACCCGTTTACAGGGATATCGCTACAGGTTTTTTCAGTATAATTCAATCTTCTCTAATCTTTTTCAAACCCATCAGATTAGCGTGCTTTTAGATTCTGCAGTGTCTGAACGGGGATTGGGAAACGTAGCTTGCAGGGGGCAGAGCCCCTATTTAAATATATTGAATATAACGTGGAGTAGTCTCGACGGTTGCACGAAGGGATTTCACAGTAATGTTGCAGTGAGTTTAAAATTTTACACATTTTCTTAAAACGGATAATCATTTTTTAGCATATCTATACATCCCACGTGTTCAACATATGTAGTTCCATTCGGACACGTGCAGAGAAATGCTCTTTGCCATGCTAAATGTACAAGTTCCTCCAGTTTCTGTACATGTTTCAGGGCAACTCTTATCAGGAACTGCAAAGGTAAAGTTAAATATTTTACGTATACAACATGTTTCTAACTAAAGTACCCGACGTTGCCTGGAATTTTGAGAATGTTTGTTTTGAAAAATCAATTTCAAAATTAAACATACAGTGTAAAATAAGCAATAAATAAAAGCTGTAAAGTCATCTTTATTTCATTTCTTCTTTAAAAATGAGCTCTAGGGACCTAAACCTTTGAAGAAATTCTAATATACATGCATACATACACGTATATATATAGAATATATTAGATATAAAATGACGAAAACAAATTCAGAGAACCTCAATATGTTAAATATGCCAATATTTCCATAATCGGGTTTTTATCATGTTTCAATATGTTTTTTTAAACTCATCTGTCGTTATATATTCCCATGCTGACGCTTCCAATATGACTGAATAGTCACTTTTTTTTTTATTTGTCATACTATTTATTTCATTTTCCTTTTGCACTGGGAAATCTTGCAATAGAAAAGTTATGACGTAATATTCCCTTTTTTAAAATTCGTCAAACTAATTATTTCATTTTTGTTTTTCACGTGGAAATCTTGCAATAGGAAAGTAATTGTTGTGGTGAGAATTTTATTGTTTATTTTTAATTGTTGGTAACTGCTATAACGAAAATGTTCAAATTTGATAGGAAATTCCTATTAAGGTGGTGGTTTTTTATTAATTAAAAATTAACTTTAAATTATTTCGATTCTGGATTACGTTAGTTGCCTTGACCGTGTTTTAATACACATGTACGTATCATTATGGCTTTCAAACAGTGGAATTGTATAGAATTACAGACAGACAAATTTTCATTTTTATATATTAGATAATTCTGCGTAAATTGCAGCTATTTACTAAAATTATGTGCGTTTTATTATTAATTTTATTATTTACAATAGATAGAGATTTAATTCGAACAGATTAATTACTTCACAAATATTGATTAATCAAAGGAATAGTAATTCAATTAATCAAAATAATACCAGGAGTGTAGTTAGTGTAATAGTATTTTTATTAATCAAAGGAATAACTAAACCACAATTTCAAAACATATTTTTAAAATGTACTATTTTTACATACACGCAATAAAATATTCTAAAGATGGAACTATATGTTGTCTTTTAAAATAATCTAACGAATGCGATATAACATAATACTGGCGATACTTACAAAGAAATAGAATTCTTTAAAACATTTTACTAAAATATGAAGCAAACTTTAATTTACCATACTTTACATTCAGTAAATATTGCCGGTTTCACAGAATATTGCATCTATTTTTTAACATCATTTTCCTTTTTCAGAAATGATATAGAATATTAATTTTAAAAAAATTATTTGTCACATAATACTTTTAAAATAGCTATCAAAATTTAAAATATAGTAAATAACTAAGTCTACGGCAGACTTTTTACAGTTCTAGAGGGGGGAATTTTTGCCATTAAAACGCATAAAATCTCAAACCTTCCGGGGGGATTGGATTTTTCAAGGCTGCGTGGAGGGGGGGGGGGGATCCTCTGAATTCAACACTGAATATATAATGTTTTGTGTTTGATGAAACGTAGCGTATTTTTTTTTTTTTTTTTTTTTTTAATATAGAATATTTTTGAACACTTTTTTTAAATAATTGAAAAATGTAGAAAACGACACAGACAAACTGTCTGGAAGAAAAACACACATGACAGCAAAAGCTGTTAAAGATATAGGAAACGAAAAGGAGAGAGTAAGTTGTGAAGAAATTGACCCGCAAGAAGGCTGCAGCTACAAATCCCCCCAAGAAGCATTAGAAATGTTATCTCCCTTGCTAAAATCAGTTAAATCACAGTACAGAGGGAGCCAAAAAACAGCTATGTTAACATCTTCGCCATATAAAGTAAACCTTGAAATGAAAAAAAACGACAGAAAGGAAGCTCTCACAGCACAAAAGTAGTTGGAATATCAAGTTTTAAAAAATAGGCGTAACGCAATTGGAAAGAAAATGATGGAAGGGAAGAACTACAAACATAAGGTAAAGAAAACTTCTGTTGCAAAAAAAAGTCTAATGATTCAGAATCTGAAACGAAAAATCTAGACATTGATGATTGGTTTTGCCTAATTTGTAAGAAAAATAAAATAGCAGAAATGATTCAGTGTTCAGATTGCCAAATACGGTTCCATGTTGTGTGCGCTGAAATAAAAAATGAATAAACGAAATTCATATGTAAGCTTTGCTTCACTTCTTACATGATATTCAAATATATGACAATAAGTTCCAGAATTTCTATTCTTAATTACTGATAACTCTGATTTATATTTTGAATACATTTTGTTTTAAAACAATTTCTCTTATTTTCAGATATTTGATTTCGTTATATTTCATTGCTGTTATTTTGTTTGATTGCTTCATTAATCGCAAACTTTGCTTTTAATAACATTAGTTATAACCCCTACTAATTAAAACAACCTGATATTGTTTGGTCCAATTTAGGCGACTGGGGGTCCAACTTAGGTGACCAGTTGCTGAATTTGGACCACTTTTGACAATTTTTTCCAATTAAAATAAGATTTTCAAAAAGGAATTTATATAAAGATTTATTTTGTTAGTAGATGAATAGATTGACCCCGTGTAGTGATGTTTTTCAGATATTCTAAAAATTAAGTGAGTTACACCTGAAAATAAGTGAAGTGGTTCGAATTCGGCTACTCCCCCCTATTCTGAATAGATCGTTGCTCTTTTTTAATGATATAAATGCTTTTAACAATAAACAAATACACAAACATATATTATCCTCCCTTTTTGACGAACTCAATGTCGGATCGATTTCGGAAATATCTATAGAAATCACGATGTGAAACTTTTTTTGAAGACGTAGCGGCAGATTTCGATAAAAAGAACGACTGTACTCCGATAACGATAACACCGATGGCGGACAAATACCATAATGATAGTAAAGTGATATATTTCCATAATTTATAAAACATGTTAGAACATTTAAAAATTAAAGTGCTGCAAACATCTCACAATTTGAAACACAGTAATTCTATATACCTTCTATTAGTTTTTTTGTTGTTGTTGTTGTTGTTGTTTTTTTTTTTTTTTTGTTTTGTTTTGTTTTTGTAGAATATTACTTCTGAGTGGAGCTATCTCTATTATAAAGGACAAACATATCTGTGCGTAACGCATACGTCATTCTGCGAATGACAACACATTGAAATTTGAAATGAAATTTCGGTTTTGCAATTTTCACTACTGCAAAATTTTAAACTTCTAAACATCCCACATTTTAAATGTTTACGCTGCCCGAATGCAGAAAAAAATGCACTTTTAAATGCAATTTTTTTGAAAGCTGTATCTCAATTTATTTTTGAGATATTAATTTTTTTTATAGTTTTTAATACCAATTTTCTAATCGTGGCAACTGAAGTACTTCATTTCCATTAAAAGTGGTTTAGTTATCTTTATTGATTATATTCTTACTGATGCCATTTTCTCATTACAATTAAAACTATCTTTTAAAAAAATTTGAACAGAAAATGATGTTACGCTTTAAAAAAGACGTAATTGATGATGCTGTTATATTTCACTATTTTTTCATTTCTCTGATATTGAGTTTGAGACAATAGGAAAAATATTTCAGCGACTGAAAATAACGTCATATTTAAAAGAAAACGAAAATTTTATTTGATAAAACCGGATATTTCCCCTTGAATACGTCTAAAACTTATAAATTTCTGGAATTTTTTCGCGCAGGTACAGAGATTATACTAAGACCTCAAATCAGGAGTGGGAATTTTAACATGGAAAGTTGTAATAGTTGACAAACGTGACTTCAAGCTTGAAAATATATTTATTAATAACCTATTGCGCGTTAAAATGTGTTTAAATGGTTAATATGAATGTGAAACGTGGAAAATGACTTGATTCGGTTTAGATTTAAAGGGGGGGGGGGGGGAATTCTGTGATTATGTCAATGTGAAATCACTTTTGCTAATTTTTCATTCCGTAATACCCAAGCATCAATTGATAACTTAATCAAAATTACTTATCTTGATTATATGTTACTGATTACGTATATGAATAAAATTTAATTTTTCAATAATTTTAACAGTTGAAGTTTGTGAAAAAAATATTTTGTTAATCTTGGATTAAAATATGTCTTTGGAGAGTTAAATTAACAAGTATCAAATGGATTTTTTATTTTAATTATTGTTGTCGATATATTATAAATTTGATGCAACAGTTCCATTGTAAACATTTCCTTTCGTCGAAATTCGACGGGTTCCACCTCGTTTTTATAAAAACGTAATGTTTTGGTACCGGTTTAACGGTATTAAATTTCGCTTTCATTTTTAATTTAAATAACAGTGGTTTCAATGGTAACAATTTTTCATTATTATTTTACTAGCGCTATTAAATCATAATATTCTCACTGTTAGATTTCCAGGCTTCAAATTTATATTTGTTCAAGAATAGTAGAAGACAAAAGCAGTCGCAATTGAAGCCCTGATATTTTAAGAAACAGAAGGTGAAATGTATAAAAAAGTATACAAACAATACATTTAGTTTAGTTTTCGTTGTACCGTGGAATATGGTTATGAATATACAATGCTTATGTCGTCGAAAAAATACTTTCATTAATCTTTGTAAATTTGTAAGTGTTTTTTATATTTGCATATAGTGCATATTTAAACTTCATTTGGCATTTCATAAAACTAAATTCAGCGTAGAAATAATCTTATCTTTTTACGGTGTAGCTAAAACAAAACACTTGTTTAAAGTTTTTTACTTGACATTGTGCTAAGCCACTTCGAAAGGAGGTCACAAATTCGCAACGCCGGATTGGTCCGTGCCGCTTTTTTCCAGATAAATTTTTAATTAACTTTTAAAGACATTGGGGGGGGGGGCGTATTGAGAGATCAACTCATGGCAAACTAGTCGCGAATGCCATAGTATTTATGTGATTAATTCTAGTTAAATTAGCCTGTTTTTAACAATTTGCCGTTTATTGATTTTATATTGCTATTGGGCATTGCATTACACAAATTTATCATTAAAAGATTTCATCTTGGCTTTAAAATCCGATGATACATAGAGTACGCCGCCCCTGTCATTGTGTATGTCCAAACCGACCGTGTCTTTAACCTCTCGCGACGTAATTGTTTTATCAAAATAGCTTCAAAAATTGCGTATTTAACCCCTTCGCTAGGAGCGTCTTTTATGAATTTTTATACTTTTGTCACCGGTTTTTCAAAACAAAAATTTTTGTCTAATTTAATCGAGAAAATACTCCGATTAAATGAAGCAAAATTTACAATTGAAAAAAACTGGTGTGAATAATCAAGGAGGGTTAATTAGACGTATAGAAAGGAATCCCCGAGGAAATCTCGGGTTACGCAAATTTTCCTACTTTTACGTTGCCATAGGAAATCTCGGGTTGCGCAGTGAGAGGGTTAAAGGTTAATATCTCGTCTAATTACCGACGATTTTTTTCAAAAATCATTATCAACAATGCTTTTATGCATATGCTACGATAGGTACCTCCAGTGCTCCTGAACAACTTTACTGAATGCTTGCAAATTGAAATTCCTGTGTAACGGAAAAATGCTTTTTTCTCAAAAACTATGTGACCTAGGATAAACGCTATAGTTTTCCAGCAAGGTTTAAATTAACGTCCCCTACCTCTAATTTTTTAATAATTTTAGTTTCAATTGACTCGGAAATACAGGGGTGGGAACAGATTTTCACGTGAATATTAAAAAGAGAAAGAAAAGTTTGGTGAAAATTACGTCAGATTAAAAACGATACATTTAAAATGTCTTATTTAAAAGAACTATCTTTTCGCTTTGTTAAAAATGCCGGGAGACAAAGACTCTATATACTAAATTCATTTTATATTAGCTTATTTTGAAATGTTTAACTGATTTTATTTAATCAAAGAGGATAACAGCCCGTTAACATTGAGATAGCCACTGTTTTTTAATTATAATTAATTCTTCAGCAAATTTTTTAAAGCTGATCAAATTAGCGTGCTTTTAGAGTTTGCGGTGTCCGAACGGGCGTTGGCGAGCTTAGCTCGTAGGGGGCAGAGCCCCCTAGTATCTTGAGTTAAAAGAAAGTTTTTTTTTTTTTAGTTTACCGTTAAGAAAGCTTTCACCCGATACCCCACACGATATACAAAGAAAAGATTTTTGTTTTCAAGTAACTTAATTAGCCCCTCTATATTTTTCCTAAATATGTTTGTGAATGTTTAATAATCTGTAAATATGTGGGTCAATAGTCTTTATTACTTCCCTAATATGAACTTTCCACGTTCCATAGTTAATGAATAAAATGGTTGTGACAGACACAGGAGTGATCTTATAATTGTTCCGTTTTTACTTTTTAAGTGCTAAACCCTAAAAATAAACAAAAGATCAATAAATAGTTTGTTTTCAGCCATAAAATAAAGATAAAAAATTTTAATATAATAAATAAGAAATACAAAGATATATCAGATAGTATTGAAAACACATACTTCAGAGATAACCATAACTAGTAACACCATACAGACATTAATTTTAGCAGAAACTGCAGAGTTAATTGCACAAGTCAGCTATTACAAAACGTTTTGCATTTTGCCAATATGTAGTCTCTTTACTAATATTTGGATTTCGGGAGTATTTAAGAATAGTTCACAAATACATAAATAGTTCACTTAAGAAAGTCTCATTTTAAAAAAGGTTATCGGAATATTTGAGTTTTATAACATTAAACATACTTCTTTTGTTCTTCCAGTTTTATAAAAAAAAATGATTGAAAAAACCGTAGTTTAATCAATAATATATTCTTTAATGCAACATTATTAAAGATATTTTTCTTCCAAATCTTTTTTACAAACCTTCTTATGTTAAGCGAATAATTTTTTGCAGTCAAATTTCATTCGATGTTTATATACAAATAAATTGTTCTGATATAAACCTCACCTTTACAGCCCTCAGTTTCCGTATACACTTGGTCTTCAGGGCAAAGGCATTCAATATTTTGCCCCAAGTCTACTGTTGTACATTTGCCATGAGTTTTATGACAATTTTCCATTTGCTGTTTACATTGATCTTCTTTAACTGAAACAGAATATTCAATAATAAGAATTCAAAAACATTGTGCGTCTTACATATACTTAAATATTCTTTACAAAAAATTGCCTTTACAAAACAAATACAGCCATATCAACTAATTTCAAAAGAAAATATAGGAATATCTCGTTTAACGTGATATATTCTCGATGTCTCGAACTACTCCAATCTACTTTCACGATAAAACTCCGAGTATGTGCAATATAAATTTTAAAGTTCGAAACATTTAAAATATTTATTAATGTGTGATATCTTTATTTTTCAAGTCATTTCCGACATTCGATTTCAGGATTGTTTTGGATGTGCCTTCTACGCCAATCACACGTTTTTAAGAATTAGAAATAATGCTATAGAAAAAATATTTATATTTATAATCCTGTAGTTTTGTATTTAAATTTCTGACGAGGTATAAAAAAGGCAAGTACGACTGAAACCTCCAAGGAAAAGTCGTTAAAAAAATGTTATACTAATTGCTTTTTTCATAAAAAACAATTATTGAAAAAAATGTGTGTGTGTGTGATTACATAGCTGCTTTTTAGCAATGGAGTCTAAGATGTAATTATTTGTAATATTTAATCCTAAAACAACGCTTCTGTAATCGAAGTCCGATAGCTCAGATTATAGAAAACAGCAGAGACGTGGAAGCGGCAAATGCTTAAAATAATTAGGGGAAAGTAGGGTAATGACGCTCAGAAGGGTAATACCGCTCACATAATATATCTAAACAGAATAGATTTGAAAACGTACGATCGATACCGGCAAAGAGCGAACTTCATCCTAAGTTCCCAGTAAGAATTTAGTGACCGTTGGGAGGAAAGTATTTTTGGTCCTCAAGTTTTTAGTTTGAAGTTGTTTTATTATAAAATTCTACAACATCTAACTTGAAGGTAAGTGTACACTCTTATTTTCAAACATTAATTCATTCATTATGTCTACAAAATATATACATTTAGCTGTACTTTCATGCATTTATTTATGTTTGTAGTGCGTTGTTACGCCAATTATAATACAATAAAACCCAGCATGGCGATGACGGGTAATGGCGCTCGCGTGGAATTTCAGAAGAAATGTTGCCAGTGGGCAATTTTTTTTAAATTCAAATTTGTTGATTGATACCACTTTTTTGAAATGGTAAAATTTCCCTGTTTTCGCCTTTATTAATATGTCATTAAACAAGGAGAATTTTACGATTTCAAAAAAGTGGTGAAAATCAAAAAACCTAAATATAAAAATGTAGCCCACTATATGTCTAACACAATATGTGTGCACAATATGTGTAAAGTAGTTGCAAAAAATCTGCAGTAGTGTGAACAGCCCACACAACTACATATGTGACTTTTGTCTTACTTAAACGTTGTATTCAAACTCTGAGCACAATTACCCTACCATGTCGGCCATTACCGCTCAACCGATGGTCATTTAAATAAAATGATAAAAAAAGCCCTAAAACTTTTATGAAAATTAATTGATTGCAAAAGGTTCCTTATGCTAGGGAGTTATACTTCGTTAATAAAATATTGATTATTTTGTCCAAATTTGACTAGCTATTCATGTTTTCCCTTAAGTGAGCGCCATTCCTCTACTTTCCCCTATCCAAAAACGCTGACTTCATCGATGACAATTGGCATTAAATTATTTTGATTTTTCAGCACAATAAAAACGATAATTTTATTATCATCAGGACTGTAGGCATAAAAACCATTCACTAAAAGTTACACAGGACTTGGTTTATTCGAGATCATTGTCTACATAGCTGTATGAGCTTTGTCTTTCACTTATTTAAATTTTACATTAAAAAGCTTTACACATTTTTTTCTTGACTATTTGTGCTCAGTTTTTTAGTATTTTTTTCTGATAATGCTCATATATCTGTACACGGGTTATATATGATTTCTAACGATGCTCTATATATCCCATTCAACTTTTTACATGGGATTTTCAAACTCTCCTTTTATTTAAAAAGTTTCTTCACTAACACTCTCCTAATTTATTTTTTTAATTTTTAGAAAATATACATTTAGTGGAGCAGAGACGACAATATCACTAATCTGAAACGAAGATCTGTTTTCGCAGCTATTATGTTACCATTCAAAAATAATTTGATAAATAAAAGTATTTTTCTCAATGGAAAACGGTTACATACGTTCTTCGCATTTTTTCCCTTCGTATCCCGTGCTACTGCAAACACATTGACCAGTTTTCAAGAGGCATTTTCCTTCGTTGTAGCACATGACATCTATACATAAATCTAGAAATAAATATTTATAAAATTTTAAAGCTTTCGCTTATTTCAAACTTTTACATACATTTTATTTAAAAAACTCTTCATTGCAATAAAAATTTTAAGAAATTACTTAATTATATTTCTATCAGTCATTTAACCCTTTATCTACTGACGGTACTTATAAATACCATTAAAATAACTTGTTATAAAATTCATTTAATAGATCGATTAGTTGTAATACAGTTTACAATGAGTTATAGGTACAATACTTTATCTTGTTCCAAAAGAATTACTGGTTTCACCAAACACAAATATTTTTAAAAGGATGATTTCTTTTGCCTTTGCATCTTTTCAGCTTTTTTGGCGTTGGGGGAGAGGTTCGGAGAGGGGAATTTTAATTTCAGATATATTTTTATATTCCTGTAGCAAGAACATTAAATTTGTACATTTCCCAATTCTACCAAATACTAAGAAAAATATTTAAAATAAAAGATTGGAGTGGGTTTATAAATATTGCACAAAATCCCTACAAAATAAAATTAAATTAATCCTTTTAAATCCGTCAATACTTCTAAAATCCTTCTAAAAATTATTAAATGATTATGTAAATCTTCTAATATAGTTTAAACAATTCATGAAAAATGCTTTAGAAGATAAAATTTTCATGAATTCATAATTCAGTACATAAAGGGTTAGTGTTGGTTTTATTCAGGCTGGACTGAACAGAGTAGATAAAGATTAAGGGATTATGCCTAATCACTCTATGTGTTTAAAAAACTGATATTAAAAAATATTTCAAACGTTTTCGAAAGCAACTTCATTTATGAATATCGGTGTAAGCTTATACAAAAAACACTTTAGAGGCATTTTATGGCATTTTATAAGATTACAACAGATGTAACAGAACTTCCCATTTCAATCAGAATTTTATATGCACCATACATATCTGATTATATCTTTTCAGAAACATATCGTCGCTAACATCCAAATCCTGTAAAATATCACTGAAATTTTTAAAAAGTATTTAAAATTTCACAACTGTAAAATTCTATTGCTATATACAGATATAAATATTTACACACTGAATAGTTCGTTGCTTAAATGCTGTCGCTGCTTAAATATGCAAGTCAGCTATTACCAAACTTTTTACATTTTGCCAATATGGAATCTCTTCATGGGTTCCGGGCTCATTTAAGAATAGTTTAGGAATTGCTACATTCGGGAAAATGTCACATTTTAAAAAACTTTATCTGAATGCCTGACTATTACAACATTACTATACTTCTTTTGTTCTTTCCCTTCATAAAGGAATGATTTCAAAAACAAAATTCAACCAATAATGTATGATTTATTACCCTTAATGTATGTAATAATGTATGGGGCATTCTCACAATCTTTTGACTTTTGGGGGGAAAAATCTGGCGAAATTAAACTTGCTAAAATAACATTTTAATCTGATAGACGAATGCCTTAATGATTCAAAATAAAGAAAAAATGGTCAGCAGCGAAAAAATTTTTATTTAACTGAGGTTTATGTTAAACTTATGTTATGGAAAATTAAACTTTGCGAGTTTAATTTTCCTTACCATTTTACCGCTAAAACTTTTTATTTTCTTCGAAATTTTCACTTATAATGAATTTGCATAGTACCGACTGAACATTCAAATAATAAATAATAACAATGTAGTATTTTTAGTACAAAATTTTCGTATAACATTGTCTTAAAGTGGTATTAAAGAATAGACGGTAAGGTAAAAAAAGAGGACGGTACAGGAAAAAAGGGACGAAATGGAAAAAAAAGGGGACGGTAAGGATGGAACGGTAAGGAAAATTACAACCTATTTTAGGCAAATCATTTTAAGACTAAGTGATAGCCACAATGTTCATTGATTTTTAGAAACAGTTGTTAATATTGGATTAAATTAATTTTTTTTTTTTTATATTTACCTCAAAAAGTGCAGGAATAAACCTTGGGGACGGTAAGACTACCAATAAAGCCACGATCTTGAAATAGATATTTAAATGCTGATTTAAATTCTGCAGTAAATTTTCTGTCAAAGAATTTTAGACATTCTTTCTCTAGCATACTTCTGCATGAAAAAAATTCTGTGGCTGCATCTGAAGTGATTTTCTGTATAAGTTTAGCAAGAGGGACGGTAAGGATGAAAAACCCAGGGACAGAGTTCAAAAAATAATATCAACTGTAAAAATGTGTGCAGGTTAATTTTTTGCTACATATTTATATAAAACAATTGTCCCAGTTTCGGAAAAAAACTACATCGAATTACTTTTATTGAAACAATTTTATACAGACAGCTCCAAACTTAAAAATCAGCATCAGGGACACGGGACGGTATAGGAGTTTTCCTGGTATTTGGACTCCCAACATCGTCCAAAACTTATTTATATCGTTAATATTGTTATGCAATCATGCAACGGGATGGTCTCCAGTATATGAAATTTGAAAAAACACAAAAAAGTTTATTAACACGTTGAGTGCCACGGTGACTGACATTAAAGCGCTGGAAAATTAACAATGTTTAAAGTAATTTTTAAGAAAGGATAATCCTGTAATAAATAAAAGGGAGGTAAATTTTAAATACATTTTCAGTAATTACTAAAACGATATATAATTTTTTAGTTTTATACCAATTTTAGACGTCAGCCATCGGTGAATGACGCGTTTTAAAGGGAAAGTTCAATGTCAGCCAGCAGTGGCTGACGTGGCGCTTAACGCGTTAAAATAAAAATTATTATTAAGGGACATGAAAGTCAAAAGATTGTGAGAATGCCCCGTATGCTTTTTTCTGTTGAAAATGTATTGACTATTTTGAACTCAATTGATTCCTTTATTCAATTTACTTATGAAGTCGAAATTAATAATTAAATTGTCATTTCTTGATGTGTTGGTCACTCGTCAGCTTTACACACTACTTGCGTTTACCGTAAACTTGCCGCTGTCACACTTCCCCTCACATTTTAATTCATGTCACCCCCCTTCCCAAAAAGCTTCGGCTTTTCTTTATTTGATTAACAGAGATTGCTTAATTTGTTCAGATAACAAGTCCCTTTTTTCAGAATTAAATTATATTAGATCTGTTGCTATCGATCGTGGTTTTAGTTTATGTTATATCAATAATTTAATTTCTCATAGTCTTAATAAATGCGTTAATAATCCTAATTCTGCTGTTACTGCGGCTTCTTTTTCTAACCTTATCATTTTACCATTTTATAATAGTATTACACTCTAAATAAAAAGGAGTGACTATTCACTCCGGAGCAGTGAATAGTCACTCTATCGCAGAGTCAAAGTATGCCTAACCTCTTTAGAGTGACTATTCACTCCGAGCAAAAGTGAAATTTTTGACTCTCTGAAAGAGTGAATAGTCACTCCTGGAAAGTGAATATTCACTGTAAACAGGGGTGGATAATCACTTTTTCGGAGGAGTGACTATTCACTCTTGCTAAAGGAGTGCGGTTTTTCACCCCTGGTAGGAGTGAATAGTCACTCTTTCTTAAAAGTGAATGTTCATTTTTTATGTAGTCGGGGTTTTTTTTCGCTTCTATGGTCATTTTAAAAGAATCACATCTTTTACAGCATGCAATGAAAATAGATACAAGCGTCGTAAAGATTGGAATAAAATACTTTATTAGCAATATTTATTTAATTCATAGTTTGTAACACTAATTGAACTTTTAGGGAAAAATTCAGTTAAAGTTACATACGAATTTAAATTAGATTACTAATAGTAATAAACTAAAATATTTTATTCCAATTTTATCCTTTGTGTTTGCTTTTATTGCATGCCCTATAAAGATATTACTTTTAAAGTTTTATTAATAACTTTTTTAATCAGCGGATGTTATTTGTTTAACAATGTTTAATTTGATTTTAATTTTTGTTTTAAATATAAAACCGTACTTTTTCTTTAAATTATTGCTATTTTTGCAAAGTCCTATTGTTCTAAAATATTTTTAATTTTTCCATTTAAAAAACAATACTTATAAACTCACATCTTTTTTAATTAAGTTCTAAGCATGATTTAAATATTAAGAATGCATATATATATTTTATCCGCTGTCATTTGCTTTTGTTTTATTTAATATGAACATGGAGTCTAAAGTTAAACTTTTAAGTTCTCTGGAATATGTATATATTTTTCTTTTAAACATATTCCTTAACTTAATCATGAATTCTAATTTTCGTCCGTCATTGCTGAAAAATGAAATTAATACCATACTTATTAATGAAATGACGCGATAAGCCATGTTTAATTTAATTTTTTTATTCGCGTAGATATTGTATTTTGTGAATATGAGCAAAATAGATTTTATATGTTTTATAGGAAAAGATTGACCTCGGAAATAGAAACAAGTTGGAAATTGCTCATCAAATGTGGCAAATGAGGTGCGTTCGTACTATAACTAATTTTATAAATATTTTTTGCACCGCATATTGTGCTGAATGTATATTTTGGTGAACTTTATAAGTGCATATCAATTTCATCCTGTTCAAAAGACTGTAACATCATTAAAATGCACTTGAAATAATTTTTTCCCATTGACCTTAAAGTTAACGGAAAGCTTTTGACTCCCTGTAATTAAATTGTACATCCGATTTTCATAAAATCTGAAACGACTCGACAAAATTTTGCAACAATTAAATAGGGTAGATGTGCCAGTAATGGACACTCTTAAGGAATTTCTTTTAAAATTATTTTTTTATTAATAGTTATAATTATTACATTCCAGTTTTTTCAATATTATATTAATCTATCAACAATATTTAACCATTCTTATAGTCTCATTTCCAAATGTGAATCGAAATTTAATTTTAAATAACAGAAATATACCAAAACACCCAAAAGCCCAGTAATGGACTCCCTCTGGCCCAGTAATGGACACCCCATAAAAAGTAATAAATATAATTGTTTTTATTACTATATTTAGAGCCAGTATTTAATGAAAACATACTAATGAAACAAAATGGTTATTTTCAAATAAATTTAACACTAAGGATACCAGTAATTAATAAAATATTTGTGATGATCATTTACTGTTTGCATCAATTATTGTAATTATCAGACGATCAATGTTTTAATTATTTTAGATGGATAGTTTAAAATACTAAATATCAGGCAATTACAGCTATTAAATTATTGAAACAGTGGGGGATTTAAAAGGTAATAATAATAAAAAAAAGTTTTGGAATGTTAGTGATGTTTAGTTTTGTCTCGCTATTTTTAACAATTAATCTTCCAGAGACTACTTGATATATCATTTATAATAATTAATATTGCAAATATGAAAGAAATGATATTGTGAGTTGAATATTTTAAATGCTAAGTAAAATAATTTCAAAATAAAACTGTAGAACTGATGTTTGAGGCCACTGATCTGCAGATTTACCAGTTTCATGAATATTGCCTATAAATTAAGGAATATTACTTTTTTTTTCCTTCTTTTTTTTTCAGATAAGAATAACCAAACATTTAACACAGAAAATAGATTTTTAATAGCTTCTGTAACTTAATTGCTTTTATTTAAAAGGAGAGGTATTAAGCCCTATGAGCCCGTCTTTGACTGTGCTCTTAAACAATATTTTCTACTACCTAGCTGGTTTGATTGCAGATTTTAAAATAGCAAGGTATATACATAAATAAAGAATAAAATATTGAAATTTTATTAATCACATAAACTAACTTAAAAGCAGCTATTTAAAATGTTTTGGTGGAAAATGACTAATTAACCATTCTAGTAATAGACACCCTCTCTTAAAACCTTAAAAATAAATGAAATTTCGTAAATGACCGTTAGTATATAAAAGTCTAAGTTTTCTATTGCTACTCAAACAAAAGCATTCAAATTTTGCGAGAAAATAAATAATATATAAATTAATTAAACGAAGCCAGCTCTTAGCCTCTTCATTAAGATTTTCACAGAAAAACAGCAAAACTTTGAAACATTATTTTCTACTTCCTAATTGGTTTGATTAAAAGTGTCAACAATAACCCAGTTTTATAAAACATGTAAGGGGAAATTATTAAAAAATTAATTAAAGTTAAATATTTATTACTTATTTTTTTATGAACCAAAAACATCAAAGGGTGACCATTACTGGCACATCTGCCCTATTTAAAATTTCAGACCATTCGGAATGCTGTAACAACATTAAAATGCACTTGCAATAATTTTTCCCATTGGCCGTAATGTAACAGAAAAATTTGACTGTCTCTGTAATTAATCTATACATCCGATTTTCATAAAATTTGAAATGACGCGACAGAATTATACAACAATTATATATTTTAAATTTCAAACGATTCGGTTGGGTAGTTTTTGCGCTGTTATATGCGGGCAGACGGACAGACAGACGGACTGAACGACGACTATAGGTGTTACGTATTTATATAATTACGAACTCACCAAAAAAGCGATTTTTATTTTTTTATATCATTAAATAGTTTAAACTTTTGTCTTTCCAACGATGTGTCACACATGTTTATATACACTGCTCAAAACAATTAAAGGATATTGCAGTTTTAGGTGGATTTTGTATCTGGTAAACTGTTTAGCTGACTGATACATGGTCGACAGACATAGTAGGTTATATGAGAATAAATTACACATGTTTGGCAGAAAAAAATGCATTTTATTGCGCATTTGTGTACTAAAGGAAAAAAACACAATTTGTGCATATGAGAAAAAAAGAATAAGAAAAGGTGTTTTCTTCAAAGAAAATCATTTTCAGTAGGGGGTATGGTTTCCACGGGCGGCCAGCAACGTTGAACACCTTTGAGGCATGGACTCAATGAGGCTATTAATGACGAGTTGGGGTATTCTGCCCCACTCTTCCAGAAGAGCTCTTTCCAGTTCTTGGAGAGTTTGTGGGGGTTGTTGGCGGCCAGAAACTCGTCTTCCTAGAGCGTCCCAAACGTGCTCGATTGGATTCATGTCTGGAGAACACACTGGCCATTCCATTCGAACGATTCCTTCCTCGAAAAGGAAATCCTCCACCAGGTTTGCACGATGTGACCTGCAGTTATCGTCCATTAAAATGAAGTTATCTCCGATTGCTGCAACGTAAGGGACTACAATAGGTCTGAGGATCTCATCCCTATATCGGCGACCAGTCAGAGCTCCATCTCGAATGATGTAGAGGTCAGTGCGCCCGTCAATGGAGATGCCACCATACACCAACACTCCTCCACCGCCAAATCTGACACTTTCGTGCACGAACGCAGGATTATTCCTACTGCCACGGTCCCTCCAGATGAAAATACGCCTATTATCTGGATGCACAGAAAAACGGGACTCGTCAGAAAACAGAATATTGCTCCATTCATTTCTCCTCCGGTTGACATGCTCGGTTGCGCACTCCCTGCGGTCGCGACGATGCCTTGATGTTAATCTAACACATACCATCGGTCGGCGAGCATACAGACCTACAGCATGGAGCCGGTTTCGGACAGTCTGAGTTGAAATCGTGGTGCCTGTCGCCGAGCGAAGGTGTTGTTGGAGAAGAGTAGCGTTCATGGTTCGGTGTCTCCGAGCTGTTAACGCTAAATACCGATCTTCATTGGGCGTTGTTGCCCGTCTACGACCTTGCCCTGTCTTCGGCCTGCACATCCACTCTCCAAAAAACGGTTCCAGATCCTGGAAATGACACTTTGTGACACTCCAATGGCTTGCGCTACTTCGGCTTGAGTTTGGCCCCCTTCTAACCTACCAACAATTCTCAAAGCTTCTGAATCTGTCAAATGACTTCGCTGAGACATCGTACTCATCGAAACAAATCAATCACTGAATGCCGATCATCCTTGTCTTCATTCTCTTTTATCCAGTTGAAAGTCAAATTTCATTCGCTGCCGCTGAAGCGACGTTTTTAACGTCGAACTCAAAATTTGCATACTCCACAGTTTGAAAACCAGAAAAAATTGCATTTGTGATTCTCTTCTTCTATTTTCGGCAAAAAAAATTTCGTTTATATCTTTATTTTATATAAAACTTCAAATATCCTTTAATTGTTTTGAGCAGTGTATATAAAAAATTAGTGTTGAAATTATTCATTCTTTCTAAGAGTCCTTCACAGCTTAAAGGCAATAAATCTTTAATCGACTTTTTTCTCAAAACTTGGATTTTTCATGTTTATGTTCCTTTTTTAGGTGCGTTCGTAATTATATAAATACGTAGCCCCTATATTCGTAGTTCAGTCTGTCTGTCAATGTTGATTTCAGGGTGTGTCCCGGGGGGGCGGGGCATTTCCCCTCCGGAAGATTTGAGATTTTGTGTTTTCAATGGTCAAAAAGTGCAATTCCCCCCCGGAACTCTATAATGTCCCCCCCCCTACGGAACCACAGAAATCCCTCCCGGAGATAAGGGTCTGAATTCAACACCCGCATATAACAGAGCAAAAACTACCCAACCGAATGGTCTGAAATTTTAAATATATAATTGTTGCAAACTTTTGTCACGTCATTTCAAATTTCATAAAATTCGGATGTATAGTTTAATTACAGGGACAGTCAAAAGTTTTCCGTTACATTACGGCCAATGGGAATAAATTATTGCAAGTACATTTTAATGATGTTACAGCCTTCCGAATGATCTAAAATTTTAAATATATATTTGTTGCAAAATTTTGTAGACTCATTTCAAATTTCAGGAAAATCGGATGCATAGTTTAATTACAAGGACAGTCAAAAGTTTTCCGTTTCATGACGGCCAATAAGAAAAAAAAAATATTTTAAGTGCATTTTAATGAAGTTACAACCTTTCAGAACAGAATGAAATGGATATGCACTTATGTATTGCACTAAAATATACATTCAGTACAATATGCGGTGCAAAAAATTTTTCTAAAACTAGTTATAGTACGAACGCACCTCATTTGCCACGTTTGGTGAGCAATTTCCAACTTGTTTCAATATCTATTAAACATAAGAACTCAGATTTTTTTTTTAATACTTATACTATGTTATATTGTATACACAGGGATTTAATGATTTGTTGAGAATTATTTATTTTAGGCAGTGAAATCTTACCAAAAAGTGCTAATTTAAAAATGACTTTCAATAAATAATTAATAATTAATTTTGAATTTTACTTAGAACGAAAATGGTCTGTTAAAATACGTAAAACATGTTATTCAAACTACTCTAAAAAATCTAGACCTGTATCTTTCACCATTTCTGAGAAAAATGTACATAAAGTTGGTGAATTTAACATGGCGGAGATACGGCTTTCCCGGTCCCCTTAAAACAATTACATTTCAGTCCGCTACATGAAGAAATCTCACAATCACTTTAGAACGAAAATGGTCAGTTAAAAAACGTAAAGCATGTTATTCAAACTACCCTAAAAAATTTAGACCTCTATCTTTCACCATTTCTGAGAAAAAGGTACATAAATTTGGTGAATTTAACATGGCGGAGATACGGCTTTCCCGGTCCCCTTAAAACAATTACATTTCAGATCGCTACATGAAGAAATCTCGCAATCACTTATGAATACCCCGCGATCAATCTTTTGCTATACAAACATACAACTATTTAGCTCATAATCTGGATATTCCACATATCTACACGGATAAATGCTTAAAATTAAACAAGACTTACCTTCATTTTATGTATTCCAAAGAATAATTTTAATGATATCCTAATCTGTTAATCTTAAAATGGCGGACGAAAAAGTGATCATTTTTCTTATCTTTAAAGGGTGTCGTCGCCTTGCTGCTCTGATTGGTTAATAAGCAATGCACACGTAAGTCACTCTTCTTCCAGGAGTGAGACATCTCACTCCTTTCTAGAGAGTGGAAAACTCCACTCTTTAAGGAGTGTATTTTTATAAAACTCACTCCAAAAAAAGTAAAATTGCCTGTCACTCTTTCAAAAAGTGAACTTTTCACTCCTCCCAATTTTAGAGTGTAGCTTTAAAATAGCTAATATCTTAAGACATTATGATTTTAGAGTGGTTTTTAAACCAGTTAATAAATTAACTTTCTCTCAGCTTAAGGAACAAATTCCTCCTCAAAATTATTGGGACATTTACAATATTCGATGTCAATGTGGTTTGTTCTATATTGGACAAACTATACGAAAACTCCGTTAGAGAATCAAGGAACACATAAAGTATGTAAAGAAAAAATAGTTGCAAAAATCCCCTATTGCTTCTCATTACTGGGGGAAGGACATAATTTCAATTTTGACTCAGTTGCTATTATCAACAAATGCATTACTCTTCTAGATTAACACTTTTCTGAAGCTCTTCAAATTCATAGATTTAAAAACTCCTTGGTTAACGATTTGTCTAGTGTACCTTATATCTCAACTTTCTGGGTACATTTGTTGTGTCACAATGCTTCACTTCAGCTTTGATTTCATTGATTGCTGGAACTTGATGGTCTTTCGGTTCTGTGTTTACTGGCATTTGGGTTGGGGGGATATTGATTTTATACACTGATGGGTCCTGGAACTCACGAAACGTACAGTGTGTCTCATAAGTCTATGGGCAAGCGATTTTTTGAAATAGCAGCTCAAAATATGAAGCCATAATCACGAAAAAAAATAATAAGCATATAGAATCATAATATATGATTGTTACAAGAATGAAATACAGTATAGGTTTTACAGAATTTTTGTGAAAAAATTAAATTCAAAATAAGCTGTCCCAAAAATATATGGACAATGAAGAGAATTGCTTTTATTTCCGACGTATAAAAAATTTGCATTTTCTGCGTTCTGCACATGTGAAGTACCCACTGCAAAATATAAAATCACTGCTCATTTTTCAATTATCGAATAGTGGGAAAATGCCTCGCAACGTTCAATTCTCTGCTGCTGATTTAGCTAAAATTTGGCGTTTAAAGACTCAAATGTTAAAATTTCTGATATTGCTAAACAAAAAAAGAGTAACAGATCCGGAATTTATGAAATCTTATCAAAAAGTGACAATGCGATTGCAAAACAACGTTCAGGTCGACCAAAAAAAGCAACTGTACGACAAGACAGGGAGTTTTCGAGCAGTTTCAATCCAAAAGAAGTTTGTTCGTGAAATTTCGAAGACTTTAGCGTTTTTCTATTACGAGATGTACTATTCACCGTTGCATACAGGCAAACAAAATTCATAAATATCGCTGAATGTGCGCGGAATCTATGCTGAAAGTGCACCATAGAAATGCACGCGTTCTCTGAACTAAAAGACACAACCCTTGGGAAGATGAATTGTTAAGTGTTTCTTCGGTGACGAAAACAAAACCAATTTGGATGGCTCTGATGGTTGGGCATACCATCGCCATGATCTGCGACGAAAATCTCGGGAGTGCATTAATCGACAACAAGGAGAGGATTCTCTCACGGTGTGGGGCGCGATTTGTTTCAATGGAACAACTGATATTGCTTCTCTTAATGGTCAACACTTCTCTGAGGTTTATTAAAATGTCCTTAAAAGCAATCTACTTCCATTTGGAAACATTTTTGGAAGGGATAACTAAAAATTCCAAGAGGACAATGCGTCAATTCACATCTGTCATTCAACAACAGCTTGGTTTACGCAGAATCAAGTAACTGTTATAGACTGGCCAGCTATCAGCCCAGACCTAAATCCAATTAAAAACCTTTCGGGAGTACTTGCACGAGATGTATATGCTCATAGTCGTCAATTTTCTACTATTCAGGAATTAAAGCAAAACGTAGAGCAGAATTGGTTCTCTTTACAGCCACACATTCTCCAAACACTAGTCTGAAGCTTACTTGATACGGTTTTCAAGATAATTCAAAGGAACGGATCCAAAATTCGAATTTAAATGCAAAAAACTCGAAAAGTGCATATATTTTTGAGACAGCCTATTTTAATTTTTATATTTTTACAAAAATTCTGCAAAACCTATACTGCATTTCTTTGTTGTCATAAACTTGTATTGCAATTCCATATGCTTATTATTTTTTTCGTGATTATGGCTTCATTTCTTGAACTGTTATTTTAAAAAAATCGCCTGTCCATATACTTTTGAGACGCACTGTATACGTCTGGTTTTATTCACATTACCTAATATATTTATTGCGTGTTTAAACGTTGATTATTTGGTGATTTTAATAATGTATTCTGTTATACGACATCATTAAATAGGTTTCCTTCAAAATCATTTTAGAAGTCATTGTTATGTTGTACGACTAATGTTTTGAAAATAAATTTCATTTCTGAGTGATATAAAAATAAACTTTTCTGAGATATAGCTCACCTGTACATCCCGCAGTTTCGGTATACACTTGACCTGGATGGCAAAGACATTCAATAGTGTGTCCCACAATGGCGGATTTAAGGGGGGCGAGGGGGCGATCGCCCCCCCCCCCCTTGGGCAAATAAAGTGTTTGAAAAACGGCATTATGCATCCTCACGAGAAATGACTTGGGGCGAAGCTCGAGCGCGGCGCGACCCGTCCCGGGTCGCGCCAGTTTTAATCCACAAGACTCGTGCTGGGTCAGGTCTTCCCTCTTTTAGAGCAGGGCCGTGTCCTGATCTTAAATTTTTCTGCAGATTCGGGTCTGGCCAGACTTTTTCTTCCAGGTCGAGCCTGGCCTGGACTTCCTAGAGGTCTGCACTGGCCGAAATTTCCAAGTCGGGCCTCGGCCTGGAATAAAAGCTAAACGTTCAGTCCGTGTCAGTCCTTATGATAAGCGTTACTGGCCCGATCGCGACCTGTGCACTCCTCTAAATTCCGACTGTCTGTCCGTCTGTCTGTCTGTATGTGACACAAATTTTGTGGGCGCTCTATCTCAAGAACTAATGCGCAGAATTTAATAAAAATTTATATTCAGGTAGTCCCTGATATAGATTGGTACTGATTAGTTTAGTGTAAATCGCCCAGCAGGTGGCGCTGCTATGTAGCATTTTGCAGGATTTCCGCAAAAGCTCTATCTCAAGAAGTAATGCACGGAATTTTATAAAACTTCAGATTCCGTTAGTCCTTGACATGAATGGATGCTGTTTACGTTTTGGTGTAAATCGCCCAACAGGTGGCGCTGCTATGCTGCATTTTGCAGGATTTACACTATTTTTGCAGTAGCTCTATCTCAAGAACCAATGCACACATTTTCATCAAACTTCGGATTTAGTTAGTCCTTTATATGGAATGATGCTGACTACGTGTTTGTGTAAATCGCCCAATAGGTGGTGTTGCTGTGCTGCATTTTGAGCTATTTCCTCAATAGCTCTATCTCAAGAACTAATGCACGAATTTTCATCAAACTTCAGATTTAAGTATAACTTGATTAATATTGCCGCTGATTATGTGTTGTTGCAAATCGCTCAACAGGTGGCGCTTCTATGCTGCATTTGTCATGATTTGCGCAATACCTCTATCTCAAGAAATAATGCACGAATTTTCCTCACACTTTATATTCAGTTAGACGTTGACATAAGTTGGTGATAATTAGGATCTGGTGTAAATAACCCAATAGGTGGCGCTGCTATGCTGCATTTTGCTGGATTTACACGATTTCAGTAACAGTCATACCTCGAGAACTAATGCACGGAATTTCATATTTTTAGAATTCTCATGATGAAAACAGATTGGCACTGAGATAGTGAATTTTGAAGTATTGACATGTATGAGATAGAAGAAAGTTTTGTGATGGCCACAACATACTAGTTCCTTGTAGAGCTTTAAAATTGTGATTTTCTTTTATCATCCGTTTCTTTCATTCTAAACTGATTTTTTAACTGGATTTTCATTTGAATGTAATTGTCTCATATTTTTAAGTAGTGCTTATGTACATAATTGCCTAAATAGTCCTTAATAATATCGTTTTTATGTATTCATGAATTTGGAACATAATCTGAAAATAAAATATGAGCATAAGTAAGTGTGGTGTGCTTTATGAATAGTTTTAAAGGCAAAATGCAGGCTGTGCTGGAGTCGATTTTTTAGCTTTTATACCGGGCCGGGCGATAACTTTTTGTGCGGGTTGGACCTGGACTTGGGCCAGAAAATTTCAGCCCAGGGAAACCTCTAACTGACATATCGAAGGCCGCTTTATTTTTTTTTAAATGCTTCTTTCATCCATCATCCCATAGCTAATGAACATACAGGGTGTCCCAAAATGTACTGGCTGATTCTAAAATTCAATAACTTGCAAATGGTGGCAGCTATTAAAATAAATACTTGCAGGGGAGTTATGTAAGAAGTCAAGGAGCAGGGGTGATTATGTTCCGAATTTTCCAAAAATTTTACCCTCTCGCTGCGCATCCCGCGATTTCCACGGCCAACGTAAAAGTAGCAAAATTTGCACAACCCGCGATTTCCGCAGCAAATCTTTTTACTTTCTTCTATCTTTACAAGAAGAAAGTATTGGATTCATGAAAATTTTCGAATTCCGGTTTTCGACGGATTTACACGTTTTAGGGGTCAGAGATTCCAAAAAACATGTTTTTACAAAATGTCTGTCTGTGACTCTGTGAGTCTGTCTGTCTGTCTGTCTGTCTGTCTGTGTGTATGTGACACAAATTTTGTGGGCGCTCTATCTCAAGAACTAATGCACGGAATTTAATAAAAATTTATATTCAGTGAGTCCCTAATACAAATTGATGCTGATTAGTTTTTGGTGTAAATCGCTCAACAGGTGGCGCTGCTATGCTGCATTTTTCGCGATTTTCGCAATAGCTCTATCTCACGAACTAATGCACGGATTTTGATCAAACTTCAGATTTAGTTAGTCCTTGATATGAAGTGATGCTGATTACGTTTTGGTGTAAATCGCCCGACAGGTGGCGCTGTTATGATGAATTTTGCAGGATTTACACGATTTCCCCAATAGCTCTATCTTAAGAACAAACGCACGGATTTTCATCAAACTTCAGACTCAGTTAGTCCTTGATATGACTTGCTACTTATTACGTGTTGGTGTAAATCGCCCAATAGGTGGCTCTTCTGTGCTGCCTTTTTCACGGTTGCTTCAATAGCTCTATCTATAGAACTAATGGACGAATTTTCATCTAACTTCAGATTTAGTTGTATGTTGACACAAGTTGTTGTTAATTAGGTTTTGGTATTAATCACCCGATAGGTGGCGCTGCTATGCAGGAATTTTCACGATTTTCGCTATAGCTCTATCTCAAAAACTAATGCACGGATTTTCTCCAAACTTCAGATTCAGTCAGACGTTGACATAAGTTGTTGCTGATAAGGATTTGGTATAAATCCCCCAATAGGTGGCGCTACTAGGCAGCATTTTGCTTGATTTAGACGCTTTCAGCGATAGTCATATCTCAAGAACTAATGCACGGAATTTCATATCTTTAGAATCCTCATGAGATGCATAGATTGCCATTTAATTTTGGCAGTGTGATAGCGAATTTTGAAGTATTAACATGTATGAGATAGAAGAAAGTTTTGGGATTGGTACATCCGACTAGTTTTTTTTATGATCTAATTCCATTTTTAAAAAAAAAAAAAAAAACTCTTTCACAAAGGTTTCGGGCATATTTTAACTCTAAAATATATGAAGATTTGAAATATGTAATAAAATAAATGCGCAATTTTTGAAACTATTTTGCTTAAAAATACGCGGCGAGAGGGTTAAGGCGTTCGGTTCAGAAAATTAAAAAAAAATCATCAATGCTTAAATTCAGACATAAAAATAGTCACGAATTTTGACAAATGGTCGTCATAAAAAATCTATTTCGTCAATCTAAAAATAACTTCAATTCCTCCAAAGGATCACAGAAAAAGCGCAAATTTTGTCAAAAGGACGACGAAAAAGAGTGAATTTGTTCAAAGAGACGCCGAAAAAAGGCGAATTTGGTCAAAGGGCCGCTGAAAAAACGCGAAATTCTTCAAATGATCGAGAAAAAGGTGAGTTTCGTCAAAGGGCAGCAGAAAAAACTTAAATTTCCTCAAAGGATCGCGGCAGAAAATGGGAATTTTGGCAAATGGCCACGAAAAACCACGAATTTCGTCAAAGGTTTGCGAAAAAATGCAATTTTTATCAAAGAATCGCGAAAGAAACGCGAATTTCATCAAATGGTCGCGAAAGAAACGGGCATTTCATCAAAGGGTCGCGAAAGAAACGCGAATTTCATCAAAGGGTCGCGAATTTGGTCAAAGAGTCTCGAAAAAACTCAAATTTTGTCAAAGGATCGCGGATAAAACTCGAATTTCGTCAAAGGATTGCTGAAAAACGCAAGTTTTGTCAGAGAGTAGGGGAAAACGCGCATTTTGTCAAAGAGTCGTGGAAGAAAGGCAAATTTCACCAAAGAGTCGTCGAAAAAATACAGCGGTCTCTTTAGAAAACAGCACACATATATATATCTATATGTTTATTATTATAGATATCGTTTTTAATCTGAAATAATATACTGAACTAACTTTTGAAGAAACGGGTTAACACAAACACAGCTTGCGCAAGAATCTGCACTCAGCGACTCAGCCTGAAATTGACCCGAATCGAAAACAGTTAACCCGACCTGCAACAAAAATAATTAGTGCCAGGATTGAATCCCCACCCCCTCCCTCTACTGTAACCTTTCAGAAAATTTGCTTTGAATTTCAGATTTTTTTTTTATTATTTATTGGGAATCACCCCTAATCAGGAGTTTTTTTTACTGCGATTCTATATTTTAGTTTAAAATAGCAACGATAGAGGGCGCTGCAAGCAATAGACGCTAAAGCTGTGCCCGGAGGAGGAAGGCCAGAAATTGGGCCCCGATTTAACAACTATTGATTGCAGCGCCATCTATCGCTGCTATTGTAAAGTAAAATCAAGAATTGCAGCAAAAAATCTCCTGACATCTTACATAACTTGCAAGATTTTTTTTTAAATGGCTGTCATCATTTGCAAGTTATTGAATTTTAAAATCAGTCGGTCCATTTTGGGACACCCGGTATGTTTTTTGATAAGTTTCAAAGCATTCTTTACTGAATTACAACTGATCTTAGATATAAAGAGACAAGCAGTTTTATACCAAATTAGTACTTTTTACATAATCCTGAAGATTAAAAAGTATCCCTAAATAATTATTTGGACGTGTCCGTTATGGAGCTTTTACTGTATATTGTTTTTATCTTCAAAAATATTTAGACTTACTTTTCAAAAATCGGGTCAACCCGAACCCTTCTCGCAATAGTGAAAACCCAATCCGAAACTGACTCAAGCCCGAAATAATGTATGTCAATCTAACCCAAACCCAGCGCGCTAGGCGCAGCTAAAAAGTAGAAGTCAACCCGACCCGCAGCAAAAAGTAGAAGTCAACCGGACCCAAACCCGACCCATACAAAAAAGGAGAAGTCAACCCGACCTGCAGCAGAAAACTAGAAGTCAACCGGGCCCAAACTCGACCCGCAGCAAAAAAGTAGAAGTTTACCCGACCCGCAGCAAAAAATAGAAGTCAACCGGACCCAAACGCGACCCACAGAAAAAAGTAGGAGTCAACCCAACCTGCAGCAGAAAACTAGAAGTCAACCGGGCCCAAACCCGACCCGCAGCAAAAAAGTAGAAGTTTACCCGACCCGCAGCAAAAAGTAGAAGCCAACCGGACCCAAACCCGACCCACAGAAAAAAGTAGAAGTCAACCTGATGACCTGCAGCAGAAAACTAGAAGTCAACCGGGCCCAAACCCGACCCGCAGCAAAAAGTGGAAGTCAACCGGACCCAAACCCGACCCTCAGTGAAAAAAATTAGTCCCGACCCGCGCATCAGATTGGAGTCTCCAAATTTCTAAAATCGCCCCCCCCCCCCTTGAGGACCCTCCAGATCCGCCCTTGGTGTCCCAAGTCTACTGTAGTGCATTTGCCATCAGATATATAACAATTTTGCTTCAGCTTTTCGCATTCTGCATTTGTAACTGAAACAGAAATTTAAAAAATCAGAATTTAAAACATTGTGTGTGTTTCTTGCATATACTAAGATATTCTTTTGAAAAAATTATATTTCCAAAACTAATACACTCAAATCAACTAATTTTAAATGAAATTAAAACAGTACTTTTCGTTTAATGTGGTACCATTCTCATCAACTTTCATATTAAAACTGTGAGTAAAGCAATCTAGATTTTAAAGTACAAAAGGATTTTTAAATATTTATCAATAGTTTTTATTTCATTTCTGACATTCGATTTGAGAATTGTTTTGGATGCGCATTTTACTCCATTCATTTTTATTTATTTATTTTTTAAGAATTAGAAATAATACTTTATACACAAAATATTCATATTCATAATCCAGTATTAGGTAGCTTTCATTACAAAAACTAAACAGCTACCTATCGCAGCCATGTGTAGGAAATCAATTCCGTAAAATTTTGGTATATTTTCACCGATCATGACCCCCAGATCCCAAAAACACCCACCGTTCAAATTGTTCATATATATAAATATACATACAGTGTGATTCATAAAGATAGAAACAATAGTCTATTTCCTTAAATATTGCCCTTTAAAAACATATTTTCAATCGCAAACTTTCATAAAAAAAGGTACCAAATTTGATGGCATAAGTTACAACATAATAAAGTGGGGACTATTTAAGAATTTAAAAAATGAAATTTTTATACGGCCCCGGTAGGGTAACATTTAAAGTTAGGAAAATTTTCCTAATATATTCCTTATTTAAACACAAAAAAATAATCCCTCTTGATATATGAAAAACTCACAGAGATATGTCCATTCAAATAATTTGTCTACTTTTAAGGGGTCTTGTACCTTTTAAAAGCGACGAAAACCAGCAAAATCTTTCAAAGTTTGAATTGGTGTATCTTTAAAACCTTTTTATTTATAAACATGAAATTTTGACTATTGATTAAACAAATTATATTTTTTAATATACTACCACTTAAAACTCATTAACCTTTTACAGAATTTATGGATTATTGAAGTGAAAATAACTCCTTTGATTACTTTGTAAGTAATAGCTCGCATGATATCTTGAGAACGTATGTATGGATTTTTATAAAAATTTGAACGAGATGATAAGCGCATTAATGAATTTAAAATGACTTACTTTTATGTATTTACTATGGTAACATTTTTAGTTATGACTATTTTTATTCATTAAAACTAAAATAAATTTGATTTTATTCACAAAAATAATTTTTTTTTCGTGGATAATAAAATACTTTTGACCTAAGAATAAATCATTTTCAAAACAGATATGTGTTTACTAATTATATCAAATTTCATAACAATCCATACATACGTGCTGAAGATATCACGCGCTCAATGACTTACGGAGTTTAAAAAAAAAAAGAGCTATTTTAATTTCAACAATACATAAATTCTGTGAATAACTGATCAGTTTCTAATGGCAGTATATTAAATCCCAAAATCTGTTTAATCAATAATCACAATTTCATGTTTACACATAAAAAGGCTTTTAAGATACACTAATTCAAACTTTGAATGTTTTTGTTGATTTTCAGCGAGTTTGAAAGGTACAAAGGATTAGACATAAATCGAAATTTGTGTAATTGAAGAAACAATGTTAATTTAAGAGCTTCGGAAAACTTTTTTTTAATAGTTAGAATTTTAACTTCTTTTGCGGTGGTTAACTCATTTGTAAACAAAATCACATCCTAAAATTTCTCAAAGAGTTAAAAAAATTCAATTATATTTTTTAAATAAGTGGGGTAATTTAAAATCATTATAACACGAAATGTTATTTGTCGAATTTCATTATTTTTTTTTTCATTTAAAGTGAAAAATGTAAATTTCAATTTTTTTCAGTATTTTTTTTAATATTAATTTTAAAATATTTAAAATAAAAATTTAAAAAAAAAGGATATAACTTATTTTTAAACAATCTTATTTTCAGGGGTAAGTAATTTTTTTTCCAAATTTTTTGAAAGAAAAATTGTGTAAAATAATCAAAAAAGACATGTTTAAAAGTTTGAATCATTTATCTTTAACGATCCCTCTAAAATAATTTGGTAACGTTTAGAAGATACAATTCTCATTGTTCAGAAAAATCAATATCAAGTTTCTGAGCACTGTAATAAACACTGTTTCACAGTAATTATATTTTCATTTGGGAGTCCGGGACACAAAAATCTTAAAATTTTCATAAATTTTTTTACTACATTAAACATTTCTCTGTTTCTTTCTGCTTAAAATGAAGTTTAAATCCTGTTTCTATCTTAATTGGAACAGGAAATATTCATTTTTAAGTTTTGATTTGTTTTCAAAATCTAGCTTTCAAGCAATGGTTGTCATAAAAATTACTTTTTGCGAAAATGAGTTTTTCATCAGGATGGGTTTTTTCACCATTTCTGGTATTTAAATTGTTATACGTCAAGAACCGTTAAAGATAAATGGTTAAAATTTGGAACATGTATTTTTCCATTGTTGTAGTACTTTAATTTTGATTCATTAAATTTGAAAACATTATTTACTTTTGAAAATATGATTTAAAAAAATATGTTACGTCATTTTTTTCCAAATTTTTAATTTAAATATTTTTATTTAAATTAATATTTTTTAAAATGCTGAATCTAAATTAAAACTTATATATTTCTGTTTATTTAAATGCAAAAAGATAGAAATTCTACATATAATATTTCGAGTTATAACGATTTTAAACTACCCTACATTTTAATAAAAATTTAAATTAAAAAAAAAAATTATGAGAAGTTTTATCATGTGATTTTTCTTACAAATGATATGGTTAACCATCACAAAAAATTTCGAAATTTTAACTCTATAAATAAAAATTATTTGAAAATGTGTCCCAGACCCCCTTAAAAGTTAAACGTATACACTGCGTAAAAAAAGTAGAGGGACACTAGACTTTTTTCTCAAAAAAGCACAACTAATTACGTTAGTGCAAAATTCTTTATTTGCGTAACATTTTACAACTAAATGAATATAAAATCATAGTAATCAAACATAAATTACGAAGAGAATTTGATTTTCATAACATAGTTTCTGTTGCCTACATGAAACTCTGTAAAAAAAGTAGAAGGACACATAAATATTTTATATGAAAATTAAAGTATTAGTAAGAAGTTTTCTTTCCTTTTGCCTTTATAACTTGGAAGACTCTGTTTGGCATCGAATCATTGAGAGCTTACATTTTACTTTAATAAAAATTGTCCCAAACATCATTAAGTGCATTCTGAAGCTCAACAACAGATTCATACTGTTTTCTTTCATTGAATGCGCGACGACATAATGTCGCCCATATGTTTTCAAATATGTTCAAGTCAGGGGGGTAAACTGGCCAGGGCAAAACACAGACCTTATTTCTGTGGAATCAGTTTTTAACGCCAATAGCCGTGTGAATCAATGCTCTATCTTGTTGAAATATCCAATCTGCACCACATAATTCTGTACCATAACGAGGAAGTTCAGATTCCAACAACCAGATGTAATCTTTGTGGTTCTATCTACCATTCTAAAAGACCAGAATCGTTCTTCCATCTTATCCGACTGCTAGCCAGACCATCAAACTTCATACTCCCATATGTCGAGTGGAATAAAATTCTTCCTTATTCTCGATTCAAAGATAACAGAACTGATATTCATCCGGACCATATAAATTGAACTTTTTCTCATCTGAGTAAATGATAGAAGTCCATTCCGTGGTGCAAGTCATGTGATCTTGCCCAAAGTAAGCCATTAGCTATGTGCATTTTTATCCACTTGGATGATGTTGTCTCTTCTTGAAAATGAAGGCTTTGGACTTTATTATATAATTATACACAGTTTAACATGACACATGTGTTAGTCCTGTTTGTATTCGAACCTTTGAAATTACAGAATCTTTCTTTTTCTGTTCTCGGATAATTTTTCTTTCATCACGAAAAGTGTCAGTATTTTAATTTTTCCTGTCTTTATTTTTAGTACCATGATCCTCTGGATTTCTAAGATAGTTTAATATTGCAATTTTAGTAACATTAAGCAATTTGGCAATCTCTCTGATGCTTTTACCCTCTTTTCTAAATGCTATGGCTTGACCTTTTTGAAAATTATTTAAAGGTATTCCGTTTGGCATTCTAAAAAAAAAATCAATCTAAAAATGACGAAGTCTATATCTTTTGACAAAAACAATAAAATAGTAATGATTATTTACCTTATCTATAGCAGAAGCGTCCAATAAATTCAATTTTTCAGAATTGTCCTTCTACTTTTTTTACAGTGCAATAGTTAACTAAGTTCCTTTTTCTATAAATTAATTGCTGCAGCAATTAATTTTTTATGTCATAAGAAAATATGTGTATAAAATGATAACCTTATAAAAATCAGACCGCAAATGTAATTCACAATTAAGTAAATTAAAAAAATCGATTGTCCCTCTACTTTTTTTACGCAGTGTAAATGAAAGAATTCATTGAAATTAAAATATTGCTTACGTTCTTCACATTTTTCTCCTATATATCCTGTGCTGCTGCAATCACACTTGCCAGTTTTGGTGTCACATTTTCCTCCATTGTAGCATTCGACGTCTTTGCATAAATCTAAAAATAAATATATTTTTAAAATTTTAAACGTTTTATATGAGTTAATGTTCCACACAAATTTTACGCAAAAAATGTTGACTGCAATTGGAATTACAAAAATTATGAAATGTCGTTCATATATCTAAAATTTACTTTTTTTTTGTCCTTTTATTTAAAAGGATAAATATAATTGATTTTAAATGTACACGGGTCATCAAAATTAAAGGGTAATGACAGAAATAAAAACGTAACTGATACTTAGTGTAAAAGTATTAATAGAAATTTTTACAAAAGCATTAGTTAACATAAATTACAATGTTTGGCTGTTGATTATTCTCTAAATATTGAAGTAAAACCAAATTTGTGGAAATTGAAAAATCATGGAAAAATTGTCACATCTTGTGGATTTTTTTTTCTTTAATATAGTGTATGGTCACCTCGGACTGATATGCATACCTCACATCTTGATTTCATAGGCTTTACCAAAGTGTTGATCAAGTATTGTAGAATTACACGCCACTTTTCTAAAAGTTTACTTTTCAGCACCCGAGGAGGAATTTGGCGTGCTAAGTCGGTGACCTAAGGCATCCCGCACATGCTCAATCGTGTTCAAGTCGGGTGAGTAACGCTGTCAGTCCATTCGAGTGATATCTTCTGTTTGCAAGTATTCTGATTCCACATATGCTCGATGTCGCCGAGCATTGTCACCCATTAGAAAAAACTCTAGGCCAACAGCATCCCTAAACTGTCTAACTTAAGGTTCCAACACCTCCTCCACAAATCTTCGAGCGGTTACAGAGCCTCCTTGAAAGATATGCAGCTATTTGTCATGATTTCCCACCAAACCATTAAACCGCAGTCGCGGAAACTGGATATTTCACGGACAAGTGAAGGCAAGTTGAGTGTTCCTTCCTATCTCCAGATCAAAACACGTCTAGAATCAGTGTTCAGACTATATTTGAACTCGTCAGTAAACAATACTCGGGCCCAATCGTCTTGGCTCCATTGAACATGACAACGGCACCAGTTTAAACGGGCCCCTTTGGAAGCTGGAGTGAGTGGGACTTTCTCGCATACAACCATTGGCTTTCTCGCATACAACCTACGCTCCTTAAGACTTCGTCAGCAATAAAGCGGCTAATTCGAGTTCCTATGGCAGCTTGAAAGTCTGAAACCAAATATCTTGTAGTCGCTTCAAGGTTTCTTCGAGCCGACAATGACAGAAAACGGCCTTCGGATGCACTTATTGCTATTGGTCGTCCTTGATCAGGCTGTCTATCAACGGATCCAGAGCGGAAAAAGCGTCTCCAAGCTTTTGATATGACGTTTTGAGGGATATTCAAATCTTGGGCGACCTTCATTTGTGTTTGACCTCCATCGTTTCTACCAATTATTCGCCACTTTTTATCTTCACTTAAATGATGTCTTTGAGCCCTAACTAATGTATACTGATAATTTTCAGACACTGCATTCTCTTTAAACAAAACTACAGACCAGAATTCCAACATGCGTCCATTGCGCACTTCATAATTAATCACTGAATTTGCATATTTCTGACACTAACGTATGCGCGAAAGTGCAATTTTGTGTTCAACTGTATTTAATTGACATAACATAATTGCAGCATTGGACATTGGTTGCAACATTAATTTAGTGAGCATATTTTTTCTCATCATCCTTTAATTTTGATGATCAGTGTAAATGTTGTCAGAAGATACATAAAGTATACACGCATAGTAAAACCTTAGATTAAAAATTGGGAAACAGGTTTCATAACAGTCAAATGTTAATGAATGTTGGGATTATTATGGACAGACTCATCAAAGTAGGTAAATATTAAGTACTTGGATTTACAGCTCATACCGCGCAAAAAAAACTTACATTAAATTAATGTTTCTTACATTTTCAAAAGCCATATCATTTATGAAAATTGACAAACGCTGTTACAAAACTACGTTAGTGCCATTTTGTGCAATTTTATAAGATTATATCTTACTAGGGGCTCTGCCCCCTGCAGGCTACGCTCGCCAACCTCCGTTCAGACACCGCAGAATCTAAAAACACGCTAATCTGATCGGTTTAAAAAATATTATAGAAGATTGAATTATACTGAAAAAAGCTGTGCAGATCTCCCTGTAAACGGGTTTCCATTCAATTTCCTTTGATTTCAAAAATTTAAGGCAGAATCAATTGCTGTTAAGACATCCAATGGTTATTTTCGTGTTTGATTAAAGAGGATCAGTTAAACGTTTGAAAAGAAGCTAAAAATAAAAGGAATTAAGTGTACAGAGTCTTTGTCTCCCGGTATTGTAAAACAATTTCTATAACAATAGCCTAAATCATGTGACATTCATCAAGAGTTCCGGGCGAACCACTTCGCTTTTTATATTCCTGGTGCCATTTTGGTACTTTAATATTAGCCAGGTACAGGTGATAAGTCGCCAAATATTGTTCTATCGCCATCATTTCATCTATATTATAGTCCAAGTCATATAACTGCCATAAATAAATACGGGGGAATAACTAATCTTTACTAATTTGTGGAAAAGATCAACAGCATAAACAACAACACCCGGCTTATCAAATCAAGCAAAATAACGATACTATGGCGTCAGCTAAGTACCCGTTGCGTATATGACATTGGCATCAGAAAAAAAATAGCGCCAATATGGGACCGTATGTGGCATCTGTGCCGAAAGTTTTCCATTTCTATTAAAAAAAATCAATTTTTTTTTTTTCGAATAATACTACATAAAAGCATTGTCGCAAAGAATTCTTGGTACTGTTACGCTAGCCGGGTGCAAATCTCGCCAATAACTATTTTTCAACTCGCCAGTTAGCATTTTTTTTTTCGAATGGTAAATTATAACATTGCTTTGAAGTTGGAATTAAATGTCATCGTTTGTAACATCATTTAATATTTGGCCAGATGCCATATACGCACCCGATTTGGCGTGATTTTTTTTTTACGAAAATTTGGCAAAATCCTCGTTTTCGAATACCAGTTACATATGTGTTTTTGGTACTACTTAGTTATCCCGTCGACCAAATATCTATCACCAAACTATAAGATTAAATGCCAATAATGGTTGATAAATGTCACATTCACTTGACTTTAAGCAAGTTACACGTCTTTACGTCATCAAGTGATTTTTATTTCGAAGTTTTATTTGTATATTTATTAATGTTGCACTAATTTATTTATTCTTTCGTTATTTAAAATAAAAATTATGTCAATTTGTATAATTTGGCGAAATGGGTCGATGGAATAACTAAGTAGTACCGTATTTTTTTAATTATTTTCTATTATTTTTTTATTTTTAAAGGAAAATAACCAAAAAATAATTAACTATAGAACAAAACAATTTATGTAATAAAAAAAAATAAAGTAAATAAACACTTATTATTAAATAAGCAACAATAGCCGGGTTACCATGTCAACCAAACTAATTCCATTTTGGCGCCAAATCGGTACCCCGGTGCGTATATGACATCTGTGCCTAATATTTTTCTTTTCATTTCGTTTAAATAAAATAAAAAAGTGAAAGCCATTTATTTTAAATGTTTCTGTTTGTATTAAATAAAATGATAATGAAATACAAATTGAATTATGAATAAAAGTAACATGATACATTTCTTAGCATACATTTAAGGGAGGCCAGACTTCTCGCCAAATTAGTTTAAAATAGTAACCTTTTCTAAAATCTGAAAAAAATATCTGTTATGATTAAAATTTGAGTTGCCATCATTAGAAAAAGGTATATAAAATTAGAAAAAAATTAATATTTCGAAAACTAATTCGAATTTAAGAATTCTAATACCGGTTTTGAAATCTGCGTATCAATATTGATTTTTGGTGTTAATTTCATTGCAAAGTATTCCTTTTTTTAGGAGAAATCATTGTGAAACATAATCAGCTGTTTAATCAGTCGATTCAAAGAATCGTTACATTTCAGGCGTTTCATATATTCGTTTCATAAATTTGTTTCATTAGGATTTTATATATATAGAGTAGAAATATCAGTATTTCCGACATCATGCAGTAACGTATATACAACTTAAATATCTAATTATTTCTTTTATATAAACACATATTCCTAACATCCAAATCGAGTAAAATGCCACTGAAATTTTTAAAACGGATTGAATTTTGCACACATTTAAAATTATCCTATCATAGACGGATATTAAATTTATACACGTTTAATAGTTCACTGCTTAATAGCACGAGTCAGTTCTTCCCAAACATTTTTCATTTTGTCAATATGGAGTCTTTTCTTTTAAACCGTGGATTTCGGCTGTATTTACAGACAGTTTAAACATTTGTTAAAACGTACGAAATGTGAAGTTTTTAAAAAACATTTTTCAATACTTGATTAGATATGTTATTCCAATAAATTTGTGTACATAAATTTCATGCCAAGTGATATAAAATTAAACTATTCTTATATATAGCTCACCTTTACAGCCTTCAGTCTTGGAATACCCTTGTCCTGTAGGACAAACGCATTCAATATATTGTCTCAAGTCTAATGTTGTACATCTGCCACGAGTTTTATGACAATTTTCCATTTCCTTTTGACATTCATCGTCTATAACTGAAACAGATTCTTCAATTATTAGATTTTAAAAACATTGTGCATATTACGTATACTTAAATAGTTTTTACAAAAAATTACATTTCCAAGCCTAATACTCTCTAATTAACTAATTTTAACCCTTATAATCGGCCTGTAGGGCAAACACATTCAAAAAAATTTCCAGAGTCTACTGTTGTACATTTGCCATGAGTTGTATGACAATTTTCCATTTCCGGTTCACATTGATCTTCTTAAACTGAAACAGAATTTTCAAAATTTAGAATTTAAAACCTTGTGATTCTTCAATATACTTAGATTATCTTTTGAAAAAATCTCATTCCCAAAACTAATATTCCCTATTTAACTAATTTTAACCCTTATAATGGGGTTACTAATTTTAACTCTTAATGGTATTTATACGTTCCATTAAAATAACTTGTTATAAAATTCAAAAGTGTAAAACTATGAGGATATTTTTAAAAATAAGCTTCTTTTAATGTTCTTTTTATGATAGTTTCTTGTAAAATCTTATAGGATGCAATGCATACATGTGCAAATTTCACCCAAATACCATCTAAAGGGGGACTTCACTGTTGCACTAAAATCCTCCCAGTGTTGTTTATCCGTTTTAGGAAGAGATTCATCGATTTAACCCTTTATCTACTGACATTACTTATAAGTACCATTAAAATAACTTGTTATAAAATTCAATACATCGATTCGTAGTAATACAGCTTAGAATGAGTTACAAATGCATTACTTTATCTTGTTCCAAAAGCATTATGGGTTACACAAAACAAAAATATTTTTAAAAGGATGATTTCTTTTGCCTTTGCATGTTTTCAGTTTTCTTGGCATTGGGGGGGGGGGGGAGTAATTTCTCAATTCGGAAATATTTGTACATTTTTATTGTAAGAACATTATATTTGTACATTTTCCTAATTCTACAAAATACTACGACAGGGTTCGTACGCTATTAAGCCACGCCCCATTTTGTAAGGTCTCTACCACCAGTAATTTCGTAAAACTATCTTCTAGCTAATGAATCGTGAAGAAAATGATCTTTATAATAATACTGCTGGTAGAGTCCTTACAAAATTGGGTGTGACTTAATAGCGTACGAACCCTGTAAGAAAAAGATTTAAAATATAATATTTAAATGGCGTTATAAATAATGCACAAAATCACTTTACATTCAAATTTAATTAATACTTCTAAATCCTCCATTCCTCCTAAAATCCTTCTAAAATTTATTAAATGATTATTTAAATCTTCCCATGTACTTTAAATAATTCACGGAAAATGCTTTAGAAGATAAAATTTTCATGAATTCATAATTCAGTACATAAAGTGTTTAAAGAATTTTTAAACAATATGTTTCGTTTAATGCGGTATATTCGCGATGTTTTGAATCACTCCCATCAACTTTCACACTAAAACTGCTAGTATATGCAATATAAATTTTAAAGTACGATTGATTTTTTAATATTTATCATTTGGTGATATTCTTCAGTTATTTCTTTTCCAGCAATCTATTTGAAAAATGTCTTGGTTGTGACTTTTGCGTCATTTTTACCCGACTGCCAAGAAGGGTTATGTGTTTCACGCGTATCTGGGTATGTGGATTTTTTTTATACCTTCGAAACAACCTAACGGCTAGATGGATTTTAATGAATGAGGTCTTTATCGATTCGTCTTAAGCGTCCGATAGTTATAGGATAGGTTTTGTTTTTATAAATTCAAAATGGCAGCCGTAAAATACAAAATGACGGTAAAGACGAAAAAATTTTTTTACACCCCCTATTGAGTTGCATATCATTGGATAGGTCTTTCAAAATGAAGACGATGTTTCATTGACCATTTTACAGTCAGAAGATCCGTTTAAATATTACACAACCTGGAAGTTGTGTAGGTAGGATCACTAGCTTTACTGCAACTCTAACCTTCATAGACATCTATAGGCCTGATCAAAACAGTGCTTATAGATAGGAACTAACAATTAAACACAACTTAAAAGTAATCAATACAAGTAAATAAAACAAATAGGTAAGCAATATTAAAAATAGTTTCAGATTGAGGAGATATAATTAATTAGTTCGTCGGGTTTTTTTATTTTTTAAATTTAATTTTTACTTGTTACTTATTGTTTTTTATTTGTTTATTTTTTTTGTTGTTGTTTGTTTAAGAATACGAAATAATGCCATACAAAAAATATTCATTTTTATTATCACATATTTATACCGTTAAATTTCTAGTCTAATATATAAAAATGAAAATTTGTCTGTCTGTAATTCTATACAAATCCACAGTTTGGAAGCCAGAATTGTGAAATGTTACGTACTTGTGTATTAAAACACGGCCGAGGCATCTAAAGTAATCCGAAATCGAAATAATAGTTAATTTTTAATTAATAAAAAACCACCCATTTAACAGCAGTTTCCTATCAAACTGAAACACTTTTTCGTATAGTAGTTGCCAAAAATTAAAAATTCACAATAAAATTTTTACCACAACAAATACTTTTTTATTGCAAGATTTCCACGTGAACAATGAAAATTAAATAAATAGTTTGAAAAATTTTAAAAAAGTGAATATTCCGTCATGACATTTTTATTGCAAGATTTCCACGTGAAAAATGAAAATGAAATAAATAGTTTGAAGCATTTAAAAAAAAGGTGAATACTACGTCATATTGGAAATATAATGGAGGTCAGTCAGCAGATAAATATATGACGTCATATGAGTGTGAAAAAACTTATTAAAATATGACAAAAACCCAATTAGGGAAAAGGTGGTATATTTTAACATTTTCAGGTTTTCTGAATTTCTTTTCGCCATTTTTATCTAATCCATATATATGCGTCTGTGTATGCATGTATATACAAAGTTTTAGGCAGTGGCGTAGCTAAGGGGGGGCAAGGAGGGCGACCGCTCCGGGCGCCGAGGTCTAGGGGCGCCAAATTGAGAGAATTGACGAAATTATTTCACATATTTTGGCAAAAAATAAATTTGTTGATTTTTTAAATTTTGTTTTGTATGTGAATGTTTTCTTTAGCAAGATATTTTGTTATATTCAAATAATGAATAAAGAAAAACCTTCTGTAAATGTTTTTAGGGATGGCACAACACACTTGGTACGTAAGATAATTATGTACCTAAGTTGAGGCGCAATGTAATGAAATAGAGGGCGCCAAATTGAGAGGAGCTTTAAACCGAAATTATTTCACATGCTTTGAACATAAATAAGAATTGTTGACCTTTCCTTTTGTGTGTCTGTGAATGTTTTGAAGAAATTCAATGAAGGTGGAAGGAAAGGAGAAATCTATAATTATCAATCACTGATGGAGGTTTCTAACTGTCTAGCCACCAGTTTATAAATCAAAAGGCCTTTTGGCGACTAGGATTCACATTTCTGGTACCAAAAGAACATTGTTCAGTTGTACAGTAGCTGACCCTCCCGTAGAGTTTTCCAAACGAACCGCGAATGATTAAAACCTCTAATCATATTAAAATTTCAAAAAACAATAACGAATTTCTCAAAATGAACCTCTGGGATTGGTCCCCACTGCTTCGGCAGCGTATACTGGACCTGCTACGCACGCACCTCTGAACACTAAACACCTACATTCAAATTTATCTTTCTCAAAAGGAATTCTCGGCACGGATCCCTGCTTTCTTCGCCCCCGTATAGCAGGCTTTCTGCGCACGCGTCGGAAAATCTGAAGATAATCGTAATATGATTTGAAAGAAAAAATTCCGCAGAAAAAGAAAAAAATGAGACCCATGAAACCTCAGATTAAAACATTCCCCTGGTGGGGAAAGTAGAACTAAAAACTTAAGACAAACTAAAACTAAACTGAATGAGCAAAACCCAGTTGAAATTGGGTCCATATAACCCAAGGTCAGAATGCGTCCCCTGCGCTGGAAGATAGAGCTAAAAACAGCAACAAAATCGTAAGCCAAATTGAATTAATCAATTCCCAATGAAATCTGATCCATAGAATCCGAGAAAAGAATGTGCCGTTAATATTCGGTAATTGTAGTAAAAGAAGTCTATGTTTTGGAAAACATACTTTTAAATGTAAATTCTAGACAAATCTTAACTCATATCACGGGATTCATGCCACAGAACATATTAATAATCTTCGATTAAATTGATAAAATGATTTATAATTATGTTTTTAGCATTTGGCAACGTTTTATAATTAATACACTCGTCTACATGTCATATAATCTCTGCTCCACCGATTTTCGGGAAATAAATGGAGGGAGCGAAAAGAAAAAAGACCTCTTTTTAGTTTGCTTTTAATGTATATTCGTCCCTGTATGGTTCTTTCTCCGAACTTCTGTACTGTCGCCATCAATTTCTTGAAAAAATTATGAAAGATTACCGACCCAAAAATTTTATACACAGGTGTAAAATATTTTTCTGCACGTGCTCTGAAAATTTCAAATCGATATATTAATTTTAGTTGATTAGTGAAAATTCTTAATTTCTTTCGTTTCGGCTGTGGAATCAGGTTTAGATGTGCACGCGATTTTGCCATTTTGTGATAAAAATCCGTTTTTGATTAGTTTTTAATTAATAATGTCGGCTAATTATCAAAAAATTAGAAATCTGAGCCTCATGTACATCAGGATCTGTCTTGGACTACCCATACCCTCACCCAAATTTTCAGACTTGCACGTGCGGTAGATACTTCTAGCTATCTCCGTCACACACATAGATTAGTTTTCATGCTGATTTTTGTGTTCTTAGAAATTATCATATGAATATTTTCGTGTAATGGGAGCTTCTGTGAACCAATGCAAAATGAATTTAGCTGGAAGAACAACAAGTAAAGATATTATTTCTTCTTCATTGGAAATTCCATTTTTCAATCAAATTAGCATTCATAAAAGCCAAATAACAAAATGTGGGCGATCTGCCCGCAAATTTCCCTCCTCAAATCTTACAAATTATCAGGACTTTTCAGTCTTCCTACTACGACAAGTACAAATGGCTGTTTTCGTCATTTTAAAAGTTAAATATATTTCATATATCCTTAAATTCAGCGCATATGAATTAGAGACCGCTATATCTATATCTGTCTATGTAAGGAATAACTGGGAGATTAATGGGGAAAAAAGAATTTGACTGGGGAACCTCAACACGTTTATTTCGTCTCTGCATCTTACAATCATCTTCCATCGGCCATCTTCCATCGTTCCATCGGATGTTCCTCGAGCCATTTACTTCAATTTCGGAATCTACCTGGCCGTAGGTTGCGTAGGCACCAGGCAAAATCTAATCTTTTTCGTGCATGTTCTTGCTAATATATTAGGGATTGTAATATTTTCGACCATGGAGCAAAGGTAAAAAAATGGAGGAACATTTAGTTTAATTGGTTAATTAGCTCTTGATTGACCTGTGGTCAAGATCCTCACAATTCCCGAGACAAGGCTTTAACTGCAAACGAAGAAGAATTGTCCAAATAATAGCATTTTCTATCTTAAGTTACTCTCTTCTCTGAGTTTAATGGTGAGCGAAAAATATTTCATGCTGGGAAACAAAGTTACAAGGGGTAAAACGGATTTTAGAATATAAGATATAAATTTAGGAAAAATAATTTAACGATTTTAATTTAAATTTTTGAAACTTAATTTTAATTTTGAATTATAAAAGGTTTTAATTATCCTTTTCATCTATAGAAGCATATATCTCTCTCGATATATGACCATTGTCATGCGACTGCGCCAATTTATAAATCGAGTTGGATGTGATTGAGCATATGTTAAGGGTTTATTAAGATCGCGATCAAATTCGTCGGACATCTTGATCCTCTATCCTGTTTCAAAATAGCGGTCCCTTAAAATATATATAATTATAAATACAAATTTACTTCTTGCGTAATCGCTAGGTCTTGATAGAAGGATTCAAGAACATGTTTTGGTTCCCCTCTATCTTAAAAAATGGATGAGTAGAGGAATTTGAAATTCTAGGGCGGCTGCTGTTTTGAAGTAGGAGACCTTTTTCCGTAATCGGGTGTAATTTAGGAGATTTAGCAAATGTTTTATTTTTTCATTGTTGCTACTTCCATACGCTTAACCCTCTGAGTGTCTGGGGCGTAATATTCCGTTCACTAAGCTCCAGGTTTCACAGCAATACAAGCAATATTTAAGATAATATAATTCTATAGATTTAATGAATTTTAAATACATTTAAGAATGATTAATACTCTCAAGGTTTACATTCATATTTGTAATTGAGTTTTTTTTATAATGTTGAAAGCATCATATTTTCTTAGCATTTAAAACAAAATGCAAAGAAAACAACATTACAATTTTACCCTTTTGCAAGACGCTCGGAGGGAAAACAACAGTGATATCCGTGAACTTTTCGTTAAATTTTTGAAATTCCCATTCAAATATAATATTGACAAAAACTAGAAATCTTCTATAATCGGGTTTCATACATTTTAGTTTCGTGGTTTGAGTAAAACTAGCTGAATCCTTAAAAGCAAGGTAGAGTGAAGCTGTCTTTTCCTCCCGGAATAAGCCCAAAAGACTTTTTTTTTCATCTTGACGTAAAATAATGTGGTTATTTTTTATTGGGGGGGGGGGCGCAAAATTTCTTCCTGCCCCGGCCGCCAAAAAACGTAGCTACGCCACTGGTTTTAGGTCCCTAGAGTTCATTCTTAGTGAAGAACGGAAATAAAGACGGCTTTATTGCTTACTTTTAATGTTTATTTTATACTGTATATGTTTAATTTCAAAATTAAGTTTTCAAAACAAACATTCTTAAAATTCCGGGCAACGCCGGGTGCTTTAGCTAGTAAGGTATAAAAAAGGCAAATAAGGCTGAAACACCCAAAGGTAAGTTCTTCTATAAAGCTTGATACTAGTTGCTTTGTGTCGCAAAAACTATATTTACAAAAATGAAAATGCGTGTGTGTATAGTTTCGTATTTGTTTTTTAACACTGATGTCTAGATATTATTTATACACTAAATCCTAGACATTTTTCGATCAATGCTTCCGCAATTAACTCTTTATGCACTGAATTATGAATTCATGAAAATTTTATCTTCTAAAGCATTTTTCGTGAATTGTTTAAACTACATTAGAAGATTTACATAATCATTTATTACATTTTAGAAGGATTTTAGAAGTATTGAAGGATTTAGAAGAATTCATTCAATTTAAATTTATAGGGATTTTGTGCACTATTTATAACCCCACTCAAATCTTTTATTTTAAATATTTTTCTTAGTATTTTGTAGAATTAGGAAATCTACAGATAGAATGTTCTTACACTAGAAATAGAGATATATTTCCGAATTGAAAAATTCCACCCCCGCCCTTCCCAATGCCAAGAAAGCTGAAAAGGTGAAAAGGCAAAAGAAATCTTTCTTTTAAAAATATTTTTGTTTGGTGTAACCCATAATGCTTTTGGAACAAGATGAAGTAATGTATCTATAACTCCTTCTAAACAGTATAAGAACTAATCGATGTATTGAATCAATTTTATAAGAAGCTATTTTAATGGTACTTATAAGTACCGTCAGTAGATAAAGGATTAAAGTTCGAGTACATGGAATAGAGAAAAAAGATCATATATGGAAAATAGCAAATATTTAAAATAAGCATCCGGAAAACCTGTCTTCATAGATGACATTTGGCATTAAATTATTGGGATTTTGCAGTGCCATAAATTTGGAAATTCTGTTTTCATTAAGATTTTATCAATTAAATAATATTTTCTAAAAGTTAAGCAAGATATTTTTTATACGAGATCATTGCCTACCTATAGTTGTACGCTCTTTGCCTTTCATTTGTTCAATTCTTAAATTAAAGAACTTTACACACGTTTTTCTTAGCCCATTAACGCCCAAAATTTTATTTATTTATTTATTTATTTTTATTTTATTTTATTTATTTATTTATATTTTTTTTTGTTATTACCAATTGGATAAAAATCTTGCATCTCAGGTATTTTGCCTTTAATATGAATATTATAATTGAATTTTACATAAACTGCAAGTGGGTATAAAAAAAATGATGTACTAAAAATAGATCGCTGGCCGTTGGAGCAATATTTTTTGCCATATAACAAATGAAGTAGTACTACTTGAAACAGATGCTTCAAAAGGATAAAATGGATAAAACAAAAATACGCAGATTTAAAAAGATACATATATTAAGAAATACACTGAAATATGTTTAAAGAATTTACGATAATACTAAAATACAACCAGCAAAAGCCATGGTTTGTTTAGATTCGCAAAGCATTATTTAATAAGATAAATATTTTAAAGTAACAATATTTTTTTATATTATAGTTACATATGTATTAAGCAAAAACGTTATTTTATGTTTTAGCGCATTTTAATTTTCGAAATGTAAATTCAGCCAAATAACTAAAAATTTCCTCGGAATTTTTTATTTATGATATAAGACTGGTATAAAAATAAATATTTTCGAAACAAAATTTTACAATATATTTTTTAATTTTCAACTAAAAGCTCTTTTAAAGATGTTTTTACATTTTATTAATTACAGCAATTAATTTTATTTGTTTACAATTCTTTTGTTCCCACTTTACAAAAAAATTCATAATATAATTATTTTAAAATGCGCAAGTATCGTCTGCGTAAATGATTTCCCATAATAAAAATAAATTGTGTATTTGAATTCTTAACACTGAAAAATACTTTTATAATTGAATATAAATAATTGAATTTTCACAAACTTTAATTGATCAAAAATATGCTATAATTTTCATAAAAAAAGGTATTTTAAAAATTTCATAAAATAAATTGTGAAAATATTATTAAAAGGAATGAGCACCAAAATAAGCATCCTTCCCAACCAATCTTAATAAAGTATCCTATTAAAATGTATGTTTTCCTCTCAAATAACATACATTTTTAATATAAGAAGGTTTAGTGTTCTTTTACGGTTTGAAGTATAAATTCTGCAGTTATTTTCAATATTTAAAATATTTCGTCTTCGCAAAATGCAGATATATAGGTTCCTTTCCTTATTTAAATAACTTTAAAAAATGAGAAAATTTGACGCAACGATAATATATCACGAACTTAAACATTCATGACTTTATTTATTTTTACTGACTCAATGATTTTTATTTACTGCAATAAATACGCATGTGTCATTATCCCTTATAAAAATAAATCCATATAATAAAAAAATATATTCAACAAAATAACAAAAAATGTTTTTTTGTTAAATCATTTGATAAGAAAATAATATTGTCAAAATCTACAGATCATATTTTATTTCTATGAAGTCCAAAAGTATTTATTTCCTTAATAAAATTTACAAAACATTTTTTGAGATATTTAGGCAGAATACTGAAAATATATTTTATTTAATTAATTATGATTCTATGTATAATTACTAACTCCATGATTTATATTTTCTTCTGAAATATACGTGTTTCATTTTTTATTTGCAAAAATGCGTCCGTAATGGAAAAACTTGTAAAATAAATTAATTAAAAAAAATAAGTTATTCTGTAAAAAAAAAAAAATAATATTGTGCAAATCTACATATCATAATTTATTTTTATTTTTAATTTCAAATCGAAATAATGAATAGTTTTTTTTTTTTTTTTTGTAAAGTGTATGGCACAATTTGTGCAAGAAATACGCATGTTTCATTAACCTTTACAAAAATAAATCCGCATAATAGAAAAATATATTCAACTAAATAATAAAAATGTTTTTTTTTTGTTTTTTTTTCTTTTGTTAAATCATTTGATAAGAAAATAATATTGTCAGAATGTACAGATCATATTTTATTTCTATCAAGTCCAAAAGTATTTCTTTCATTAATTAAATTTACAAAACATTTTTTGAGATATTTAGGCAGAATACTGAAAATATATTATATTTATTTAATTAATCATGATTCTAACTATAATTACTAACTCCATGATTTAATTTTTCTTCTAAAAATATACGTGTTTCATTTTTTATGTGCAAAAATAAATCCGTAATGGAAAAAGATGTAAAATAAATTAATTAAAATAATAATTTTTTTAAAGTTGTTCTGTAATATATATATATATATATATATATATTGTGCAAATCTATTGATCATAATTTATTTTTATGTTTAATTTCAAGGCGAAATACTGAATAGATTTTTTGTAAAGTGTACGACAAAATGTAATTTGTGTATCCTAGTAGAGGATACGCTTCGCTCATCCTAATAATTAATGCAGCATTTACAATATGAAGTTAAATTTACTAAAGCACTTAGAAGGAATAAAATAAAGAAAATCCCAAACAAAGTTTTGTGTAAGGATATAATTAATATTAGAAAAAACTGAAAAATGTGTAATTAACTGCTACATTAAAAATAAAATGCAGTAACGAATACAACATTTACATTATAGCATGGAATTCTGAAAAGCACTAAAAAGCACAAATAAAGAAATTTGTGATAAACTGTTACAATCATATAATGTAGTGAATAAAGTGGATAAAGTTTTTAGTGAAAGTTTGTCTTTTTACATAAAACGGCATCGCACTTCCCACAAAAGGTAAGAAGTCTTGATTGTTTACCTGCAAATTACAGCGTCTTTATGTATTTCGCCGGCCTATATTATGATCGATCCTGTCATAACTAATATCACTACTAACATTACTTTTTAAATGTGAAGGGAAACTATAAGGTCTACTTTTCAAAACTTTCCCTACGAATCCCAATTTAAAATATTTCACCGCAATAGATCTTCAGAAAATCTTTATTGTCATAGCATCCATGAATATTTTCATAAAGAATGCTTCCATTTACGAATGCCATGCCAATAATATTAAAATCTCAGTCATTTTTAACATGTTTAGCAGCGTGATTCTTCTTCTAAGCAATTAAATCATATACATCATACGAAAAAAGTTTTTAAACATATCAACTGGCGCTTCATTTTCCAAGCCAATTTCCATTTACATAAGACAGTTCTTATAATTTTCCTCTTCTTCGGATCATTTTGTATATTTCAGTGTTTTTGATTTCAAGACTATTTTAACTTTTCTGTTTTTAGGTGGTAAAGCAATAATGTCGTCTTCACTTTCTTTAGAAAACAAATATCCAACTTCCTCTTGTACGTTACTGAATATTTTCCGATTCATATTATCAATCTAAAAAAGAACGAAAAAGAGATCATCGCACGGCCAGCAATAGAAAAAAGAAGGCTTGGACGCTCAGCGATCTATTTTAGTACATTAACATTTGGATGCAAATTTCTACTAACTGAATTTATATTGAATAAAAAAAGCATCATAGCGAAATAGCTACATCCATAATCTAAAATAAAACGAAATACAACTCCATTTACCTGTAAAAATACAATCAACTTTTACAATATTGTAACAATCAACTTTTCACATGGGTTTTACAAAATTTCGTTATAGTTAACTTACGTACCACATAAGGCGAACAAAACCTTTGAATTTGAACTCAATATTTTATTCGAGAAATTTTAGCCTTATTACTTGAAACGGGAGATTCTCAAAAGGTGGGATCATTAAACGTTAACTATATGTAATTTTTCAAATTTTCAAATTTAAGGCCAATTTTTTTTAATAGTATAGTATTTTGTCTATAAATATAATATATAAATATTTTTAATAGTATGTCTACAAAATTATACACAAACATTAAAAGACAGCAACTATTCTGGAAAATTAATTATTAAAGCATTTAATTAGCAGTTGTGTACGTTACAAATTTTGGACATTTTTTCGCACGTACGCTACAGATTTTGGACGTTGCGCTTAGTATTTAAAAAATTCCTAAGACTAAGAATGTAGTAAATGTGTCCTATAATTGTATGTGTATACATATACATGTAAAACTAACTTTTTGTTATCCAGTAATAATAATAATAAACTCAAATGCTTTGTCACGTACATTACTTTCGGACATAATAAGATACAGAAAAATTCTTTATAGAAAAGTCCTTATATCTTCAAAAAAGCAATAAATCAGCCTGCCATCTCTTAACGAAATTATCAAAAAATCATCAGTTTCCTTTATGCATTCATTGTTTACCATTAGATCCACCTGCAAAAAAGTTAGAACTCTTTTTCTTGGTGGTACATTGGAGCAGTTAACGTTATGAATGTCTGAAATTGGCCTCTTTAGCATAAAATAATAAAATTTTAAGATATTTATACAAAGCTTTTACACTAAATTATGTCATTTTCTGTCTCTGAATAGAATTACTAAACTAGTATGTTGTGGCCATCACAAAACTTTCTTCTATCTCATACATGTCAATAATTCAAAATTTGCTGTCACAGTGCCAAATTAAATGCAATCTGTGCTCATCATGAGAATTATAAAAATATGAAATTCCGTGCATTAGTTCTCGAGGTATGACTGTCACTGAAATCGTGTAAATCCAGCAAAATGCAGAACAGCAGCGCCACCTATTTAGTTATTTACACCAGAACCTAATTATCATCAACTTATGTCAACGTCTAACTGAATATGAAGTTTGAGGAATATTCGTGCATTAGTTCTTGAGATAGAGCTATGGCGCAAATCATGACAAATGCAGCATAGCAGCGGCACCTGTTGACCTATTTACACCAACACATAATCAGCAGCAATATTAATCAAGTTATACTTAAGTCTGAAGTTTGATGAAAATTCGTGCGTTAGTTCTTGAGATAGAGCTATTGAGGAAATAGTGCAAAATTCAGCACAGCAGCGCCACCTATTCGATGATTTGCACCAACACGTAGTCAGCATCATTGCATATTAAAGATTAACTGAATCTGAAGTTTGATGAAAATGTGTCCATTAGTTCTTGAGATAGAGCTATTGCAGAAATCGTGTAAATCCTGCAAAATTCAGCATAGTAGCGCCGCCTGTTGGGCGATTTGAACCAAAACGTAAACAGAATCCATTCATGTCAAGGAGTAACGGAATCTGACGTTTTATAAAAATCCGTACATTAGTCCTTGAGATACAGCTATTGCGGAAATCGGGAAAAATGCAGCATAGCAGCGCCACCTGTTAAGCGATTTACATCAAAAACTATTAAGCACCAATTTATATCAGAGACTACCTGAATGTAATTTTTTATTAAATTCCGTGCATTAGTTCTTGAGGTAGAGCGCCCGCAAAATTTGTGTCACATACATACAGACAGACAGACAGAGTCACAGATTCACAGGCAGACATTTTGTAAAAACATGTTTTTTGGAATCTCTGACCCATAAAACGAGTAAATCCGTCGAAAACCGGAATTCGAAAATTTTCATGAATCCAATATTTTCTTCTTGTAAAGATAGAAGAAAGTAAAAAAAAAGAATCTAGTAGAGATAAATGCTATATAGAAATGCTATTATAATAAATAATATATACAGTGCGTCTTAAACTATATCGTCAGGCGATTTTTTTAAATAACAGTTCAGAAAAGGAAGCAAGAATCAGAAAGAAATAATTAGTATATGGAATCATAACATAAGTTTGTTAAAACACAGAAATATCATGCTTATATCAGAGCTTGTTTGTAAAAGTAAAGTTCAAAATAATCTGTCCCAAAAATATATGGACAATAAAAGAATCGCTTTTATTACCACCGTATCATAAAAATTTGCATATTCTGCGTTCTGTACATGTGACATAATCGCTTCGAAATGTAAAATCCCTGCTCGTTCTTCAATATTGTTGGAAAACACCTCGCAACGCTCAATTTTCTGCACCTGATTTAGCTAAAATTTGAGTTTTAAAAGCTCAAAATGTTAAAGTTACTGATATTGCTAAGCAAATGAAGCTTAGCAGATCCGGAATTTATAAAATTTTAACGAAAAGTACAACGCAATTACGAAAAAATGTTCAGGTCGACCAAGAAAATTATCTCAGCTACCAGATAAAGAGATTTTGCGAGCAGTTTAAACACAAAAGAAGACTGTTCGTGAAATTGCGTAAACTTCAGCATTTGCTGTTTCGAGATCTATTCTTCGCCGTCGCATACAGGCAAGCAAAATTCATAAATATCGCAGAATGTGCCGGACACCTACGCTGAAATTGCACCATAGAAAGGGGCGCTTTCGTTGGCCTAAAAACACATGCATTGGACGGATGAATGGTTAAATGTTTTCTTCAGTGACAAAAATAAATCAATTTGAATGGTCCTAATGGCTGGGCATACTACTCACATGGTCTACGACAGGAACATCGAGAGTTCTTTTGTCGGCATCCAGGTGGGGGTTTTCTCATGGTGCGTTCTGTTTGAACGGAAAAACGGATATTGTTTTGTTTTTTATATTGTCGCCAGTGCTCTGGTGATTATTAAAATTTTTCCAAAAGCAATTTACCTCCAATTGGAAACAACTTAGGAAGAGAAAACTGAAAATTCCAACAGGATAATGTGTCTATTCATACCTCCCACTCAACAACAGCTTGGTTTACCTAGAGTAAAGTGACTGTTATAGACTGGCCAGCCATCAGCCCAGATTTGGATCCAATTAGAAACTCTTGGTGAATACTTGCACGAGCGGTGTATGCCCATGGTAGTCAGTTTTCGACTATTCAGAATTTAAAGCAACAAATAAAGAAGGGTTGGGTCTCTTTACAGTCACACATTCTCCAAACATTTGTTTGGAGCATGCTTGCTAGAATTTTCAAGATAATTCAAAGGATTTGACATAAAATTTGAATTTAAATACAAAATACTCGAAAAGACTATATATTTTTTGGACAGCCTATTTTGATTTTGATTTTCTTACAAAAATTCAGTAAAACTTTTACTATATTTCTTTGTAGACCAGGGGAAATGTACCAAAAAAAAGGGGGTTACCTTGCAAAAGGTCGGGTAGAAGATTTTTTTTCCTGAATTGTTTATAATGATGCCAACATGGAAAAACGAAGTTTTCTAACAAAATTTATTAAGGCTAAATTTTCTGTGGCCAAAAAACAAGAAAATTTTAGGCCCTTTTTTGGATTTTTTTAAATATCTCGAGACCCGTTGCCGTAGCATATTATTTGTCAGTTACAATATTAAAAAAGATAAAATTCTCTACAACTTTCATATTTACAACTTTTTTATACACTTATTAGCAAGCGCAGTACGCCATTTCAAAAATAGGACAATTTTTTCAATTTTCTTAAAAACCGTGAAAAACGCAGTTCTATCCCGATTATTCAAATGTTTCTCACGGATTTAATCGTGTATGTCAACTTCTATATATTAGTAGAAGTAAATTATGTGTTTCAGGGCTAAAACTAGCCTTTTTTGCACCTGTGGCAAACATGGATTTTGGCGCCCCTCCACCCCCCCCCCTCTCTTTTAAAAAGAAAATTTACCACGGGAATTTTAATAAATCTCTAATAGCCGGATTTTGAAATTTTTAAGTGTGTAAGCATTAAATACGTAATGCTGAACTACGTAATCAACTGTGCCAAATATTGATTCTTAAAACCTTGAAAACAGTACCGAAAGGAACCTAAATATATTCCGCTTTAAACAGGTTTCCATCTTAGCAGGTATAATTGTTCATATTCTTCCTCTTGAAGAAATATATACTTTTTCTTTAAAGACCGAATTCCGGATATACAGATTTAATTTTCAAAGATTTGACGGCAGTTGTCGTATTGAGGCGTTTAAAGTCACAGTTATATGAATTATGGGACTAAATTAGCCACACAAAGACATTCGCAAGGTAATATTAAACCTATGGGAGCGTTCTTGACAAATATCTCGCTCGAATTTTGTTACTTTTAAATATTTTTTTTTTCATGGGTAATACAAAACACGACCTCCACGAACATTTTCTCCCGACCTCCATGGACATTTTCCCTTCGAATGAGGACTATTTATTTTTGTCGTTTGGCAACAGAAACTTTTTTGTTTTTAGAACGAACGAAAGAAGAACGATTTTGAGATGTGGGTTTTTCCCCATCAAACCGAATTCGAGATTAATTCATCTTATGTATATAATGTAAATATTCTTTTGTATAAGTTAGCCATATAAATATTCTAAAATGAAAGAGATGTTTACTTCATTTACGACTATTCGAGTGAATTATTCTAATTGACGAATCTGTTCTCAGCGAAAAGAATTCTGATTCTAAAGAAGGCGGCCTACACTGTAAAAAAAAATCTGTGAAGTTACTAAAGTTTTTCTAGGAAACTGGGATTCCTAGAACTTTTCATGTAACGGCAAAAACAAAATTTCATGTAACAGACACACTTTTGCGCCGAAAATCAAAAAATCTGTAAGGTTACTAAGAATTTTTTTGGAAACTGGGATTCCGAGAACTTTTCATGTAACTGCAGCCAGGGCTACAAATAAAAGTTTAGTAAGATTACTGAAATTTTAGCAGATTCATTTGTAAAGTTACAGATTTTTGTAGCTTTACAAAAACTATTTTTGTAGATTTGCAGCTTTTTTCGTACAGTTACAGGTGAAAGTTTAGTAAGCATGTAACTTTACATCTGTAGAACTACAGATTTTTTTTTACAGTGTACCTTGGATCGGTAAGCATTTTTTACTTACCTTTATAGATTTATATCATATGTTTTATTGTGTATCTGATATTTTCTGGCGCCCGAACAGGGACTGCCTAAAGTATTTGAATCAGAATAATAAGAATTTCGTTGAATTAGAATCTTTATTGAAATGTTTTGTTTATATACGATAATTGCAACCATTTTTGTTTTTTGATAAATTTTATTAGTTATAATATTGATTTAAGAGAATGGAAGCAATTAATAAAACAAAACGCACTACTGTGAGGTCTCAAACTACGAAATTAATTAATAGAATAGAAGCGGCAATTTCAGAAAATAGTGCCGATGAAGATACATTATAACAGTTTCTCGCTGAGTTAGATTTGAAAGAAAAAGAGCTTAATTATCTAGATATTGAAATTCAAAAATCTAGTAAATTAGATGAATTAGAAGCTGAAGTTTTGAAATGTGATGAGTATAATTCGAATTTGGTAATTTGGAAAACGAAAGTAAAAAGGGCTAAATTGAAATTAGAAACTAAATCTAATTCGAATGTTTCTACTACGACAATAAACAAATCCGACGAAACAGTTGTAATTCGGGGGTTGGAATCCATTCGCATAAATTTACCCAAGCTAATAATTGAAAAATTTGACGGCGATCCTTCGGATTGGCAAAGATTTTGGGACCAATTCGAATCTACGATTCATAAAAATGCAGAATTGTCTGAAGTAGAAAAATTCAATTATTTGAAGTCATATCTGACTTCAAATGCTGCTAACTCTATAAAAGGTTATAGTTTAACTAATAGTAACTATTTATCTGCAATAGAAACTCTAAAAGAACGTTTCGGTAAGAAACAATTAGTAATTACCTCACACCTTCAAAAACTTTTATCACTTAATTCAGTAAAGAAATCCAGTGACATTTATGCACTCCGCAAATTGCTGGACACTTGCCAGACTGAAATCAGAAATCTGAAATCTCTCGGATTAGAGATTGAAAAATATTCAGCGTTACTATCTCCCATTCTAATTAAATTATTACCTTCTGGCATAGTGTTACAAATAACAAAAAAATGCGGTAACGATGAAGAATTAAAAGTTACGGAAATGATTGATTATTTGAAAATGGAAGTTATTTCCCGAGAAAGAACTGCCTTTTTAATCTCTAATCAAGATTCTTCGAACACACACATTACGTCTGGGAGGCCAGTGCGCGACAAGCAGTCGCCGAAAATAATTCCTTCAGCATCTGGCTTAATAAATGAAACGGTATCATTTTCTAAACAAAGTAAATGCCCGGAATGTAAAGAAAAACATTTTTTGATCGAATGTAAGTTATTTAAAAATAAATCCTTACAGGATAAAAAGGAAACTTTAAAGCAGTACGGTTACTGTTTTGTTTGTCTCAAAAATGCAGGGCACATAGCAAAATATTGTAAAAAATTTGTTAAATGCAGCAATTGTTTAAAACGGCATTATAAAATTTTATGTCCCGAAAAAGAAAATGCCAGATCACAAGAAAATAATGAAAGCACGACATTATCAAATAAAACTTGTATTTGCACAGTATTAATGCAAACTTTAACTGTTCGTTTAGAATCAAAGGATCAAAATAAACGCTGTTAGTACGCTGTTTGATAGACACAGGTAGTCAACGTTCTTATCTGAGTAAAGATATTATTAATCGAATGGGATACGAAGCAATAGGAGAAGAAAAAATGATTCACGGTCTTTTTGGTGGTATTCAAGAAACACACTTTCATAAGCGATATAAAATATATTTAAGTAATTTAGAAGATACTTTTAAATGTAATTTTTGATATCTATGATCAAGACAAAATATGTACTGAGGTTCCAAAAATAAAAAATGGGCCTTGGATAAAGGAAGCTAAAAAATATGGGATAAAATTCTCAGATTTCGATGCATAAACAGGGAAGCAAAAAATTACAAATGAACAAGAGATAAGTTTACTTATCGGAGCAGATATTTATGGAAAGTTATTAACGGGAAAAATTAAATCCTTGGATAGTAATTTAACTGCTATACAGTCCAAATTGGGGTGGACATTGATGGGTAAAACTAATTAAAAAGATACAAACGATTCCACAAAAGTTGTTTTATCCTTACATGTAAATGAAGCAAAACTCACAGATTTATGGCGATTAGACACTTTAGGAATTCTTGATCCAGGTGACAAAGGGTCTAGTTTAGAACTCGAACAAGCCGTAAAAGAACATTTCAATAAAAATATTCATATAAACAATGAAGGACGTTATCAGGTTAGTCTTCCATGGATTGTTGGTCACCCCCCTCTCCCCAGTGCTCGGAAAATTGCAGAACGTAGATTAAAAAACTGCGTAGATTCATTAAAGAAATCCGGCAATTTAGCTGCCTATGAAGCGGTATTTAATGAGTGGCTTCAAGAGGGCATTATTGAGGAAGTCGAATCAACTCCAGGAACGGAAGCTGAATTTTTTCTGCCACACAGAGTAGTAATAAAAGAAAATTCCATTACCCGAATACGCCCTGTTTTTGATGGGTCTGCTAGGGAAAAAGGCTCACCCTCTATTAACGATTGTTTGTTGAAAGGCCCCAATTTAGTAGAACTTATCCCTTCATTAATAAATCGGTTCCGATTGAGGAAAATTGGTGTAATATCAGACATAAGAAAAGCATTTTTACAGATTTGCTTAAATGAAAATGACAGAGCATTTTTAAGGTTTTTATGGTGGAAGGAGGGAAATTCTGAAGAAACGAAAATTTTCCAACATCGAAGAGTTGTTTTCGGGCTTACATGCATTCCCTATTTATTGGGAGCAACTTTGCAACACCACTTAAAAAAGTCACCTCCCTTTATGCAGGAAACAGCTTCTAAACTTTCCGAATCCTTTTATATTGACAATTGTGTCACTAGTGTTGACAATGAAGAGCAACTCAATAATTTTATAACAGAGTCAAAATACATTCTCAGCCAAGCTAAATTTGACCTCAGAGGTTGGGAACACAGTTACTCTAACTCCTGAATAAAACCAGATTTTTCCTTAGAAAACAAAATTGTCCCAGTTTTAGGCCTACGATGGCTATTACCCTCAGATGTTCTTTCCATAGATGTAAGGGAAATTAATAAAGATGATGAACCCATCACTAAAAGGAAAATATTGCCGGAAGTTTATAAAATTTTTGACCCCATCGGTTATACCTGTCCAGTAACTCTTTTCCCCAAAATACTTCTACAAGATTTGTGGAAAAAGAAAATAACTTGGGATTCTGAATTACCAACCCCGATTGCCCAAAAATTTCAGAAATGGAAAAATCAATTGAGCTCACTTAAAGATATTGCTATACCTAGATGTTTAATAAGCGACCCAGATAACATCGGTGATTTAAGTTAGCATGTATTCTGTGACGCGAGCAAGGTAGCTTATTCTACATGCATATATTTGCGAAATGAAAACGAAAAATCAACATCATGTCAACTGATCCAAGCTCGATGCAGAGTAGCCCCGCTTACCATACCCAGACTTGAACTCCTCGCATGTACGATTGGTGCACGGTTATCTAAAGGGGTTAAGGCCGACTTAAAATTAGAAAACCTTCCAACTTTTTTCTGAACAGATTCTAGTAATGCTCTGTACTGGATAAAAAGAAGTGAAAACTGGGCTCCATTCGTATACAATCGTGTTAAAGAAATTCGATCACTTAGTAATCCAGAAAATTGGCACTACGTGCCCGAAATTCTTAATCCGGCCGATCTACCTTCCCGGGGATGTTCCGCGGAATCCCTTAAACAATCCCTCTGGTGAGAGGGACCTGATTGGATGAAAAAACCTCAAGAATTTTGGCCAAAAAGTAGTTTGAATCCAGATTTTGAAATAATTAACTCTGAAAAAAGACAGACAGTTGTCAGTGCAGTAAATATCTCTCAAACTCCAATTGAGTTTTGTGAAAATACATCTTCATATTTGAAAATGATAAAGGTTACTGCCTGGATGTATAGATTTTTTGGAAATATCAGAAAGATACCTAATGAGCGAAACTTAGAGAAAATTTTAACATCTGAGGAAATAAATCACGCAGAACACGTCGTATTGAAATATGCTCAGAGGTATTTATTAACCTTCCGTCTACCAGACGGGTCCATTGGACCCGACATATACATTCAAAATATTTATTCAAACCAGAAATTTCTTCAAAACAAACTAAATGTATAAATCAGACAATAATAAGTTAAATAAACAAATTAAATAGTTTTAAGTAAAAATTCTGGTGTAGAATGTTTTTATAAAACTTGAGTAAAATTTCCGGTAGTTCTAGGGTTAAGTGAATCTAAACCATGTTACACATCTTTACAGACTTTTACTGATAAGCAAGGTCTAATTCGAGTAAAAACACGAATTTCTATGCGAAAAGATTTCCATTCTTTCCGATATCCGATAGTTCTGCCTTTCGATCATAACATTACGTATTCACTAATAAGAAGAAAACATGTTGAACATTTTCATGCAGGAATACAAATTGTAATGTCAGTTTTGCGCGAACAATTTTTGGTATTAAGATGCAGGCGTACAGTTCGAAAAATTATAAAATGTTGCATGACATGCAAACGATTCACTGCCTCACCCGCTGAGACACCTACTGCCCCTCTTCCTGAAGAACGAGTCAAAGATGCTTCAATTTTTGAAAGTGTTGGTCTAGATTTATGCAGACCATTATTTTTAAGAAATGGCTCGAAAGTTTGGATAGTTCTTTTTACGTGCGCCATATTTCGCGCAATTCATCTTGAATTGGTATCTTCACTTTCAACGGAAAATCTTCTATTAGCTATGAGAAGATTTATCTCAAGAAGAGGGAGACCCTCTATTATTATTTCTGATAACGGAAGAAATCTAGTGAAAGCATCAACAGAATTGAAGTCTGTAAATTTTGAAAGCTTACAAAATTTTGCTATTGAACGAAAAATTCAGTGGAAATTTAATCCACCTTCAGCTCCCTGGTGGGGAGGTTTTTTTGAGCGCATGATAGGAATGTTGAAAGGTATTTTACGAAGAGTGCTTGGAAAGGCCAGCCTAAATTATGAAGAATTATACACCGTGTTATGTGACGCGGAAAGTGTAATCAATTCTAAACCGCTGGCATATGTCGCAGACGATGATGATCTTGACCCTCTTACCCCCGCGATGTTCTTGCAAGATATCAAAGATTCGAGAGTTCCTGAATTTGACATAATTGATTCAACAAAAATGAAAAGAAGATTTGCTTATCAGCAAAAGATCCGAGAAGATCTTAGAAAACGCTTTAGAATAGAATACCTGGGACAACTTCGAGAAAATGCGGGGAGAAATAGGGAAACTGAGTTAAAAAAAGACGATATTGTCTTAATTGGGGATGATAATTCAAAACGTATTAATTGGCCTTTGGGAAAAATTGAAGAATTATATACCGGCAAAGACGGAAAATTCCGGGTAGCCAAAGTTAAAACCAAAACGGGTTCTTTTTTGAGACCCCTTAAAAGACTATATCCTCTTGAAATCAACAATGAACTAATGCCTCCTTTTTTAGTAGACAGAATTCCTGCTCCCATAGACGACGATTCTGTTCCTGCTCCTGTGCCCGAGTCATCAGATCCTGTCTCTGTAGCTGAACCTTTGGATAGCGTTCCTGCTCCTGTGCCAGTGTCTTCAGATTCCCCTTCTGTAGCTGATCCTCTGAATATCACCTCTGCTCCTGCTCCTGTGCACCAGTCTTCCATACCTGAGGATGACAATCGACGATCTCGAGCCGGTAGAAAACTGAAACAACCGCAGCGACTAAATTTATGAAGTTTTGAGCTTCATTATCCTGAACCTCAAAGGTGGGAGGATATTACAAAACACGACCTCCACGGACATTTTCTCCCGACCTCCATGGACATTTTCCCTTCGAATGAGGACTATTTATTTTTGTCGTTTGGCAACAGAAACTTTTTTGTTTTTAGAACGAACGAAAGAAGAACGATTTTGAGATGTGGGTTTTTTTTCCCATCAAACCGAATTCGAGATTAATTCATCTTATGTATATAATGTAAATATTCTTTTGTATAAGTTAGCCATATAAATAATCTAAAATGAAAGATATGTTTACTTCATTTACGACTATTCGAGTGAATTATTCTAATTGACGAATCTGTTCTCAGCTAAAAGAATTCTGATTCTAAAGAAGGCGGCCTACCTTGGATCGGTAAGCATTTTTTACTTACCTTTATAGATTTATATCGTATGTTTTATCTGATAATGGGATACCTGAGATCAATATCTAATGTTGTGCTTTTGTATTTTTTCAGTTTTGGATGCTTTTTTTTTAAATATATTCGGACACTTTCATTTTTGGAAAACTGTTTGAAACCCGTTCTGAAATTTAAAGTATTCTATTTGAGCTTTAATAGATAATCTTAAAGTTTTACACATTTTTGCATGCTAAAATGATATAATCTCTTCTTACATTTATTGATATAAGTGGAAAAAAATTGACAATATGTTTTAAAACTAATCTTTTAAATATTTTTTATAAAACTAGTGATCTCAAACATTTTATTAACAGAATTTATAAATTTTACAAGGTATAAATGCATAACATTAATAAGTGAAATAATGTAGTGTCATTTTTATTGTAGCTATTTTATAAGGTAAAAGTATTTCTTTCATAAAAGATATTTATCTTTTGAGTCCCCCCTTTTATATGGAACTACAATTCAATGTTTGCTATCTTTAAAACAGTAAAACATTAAAACATATGTTATCAATAATTGGTAAATAAAATATACCATTTTAGTGGGGAATAAAATATGCTTTTCGCAAATTTTCATACCTGGGTGATTTTCAAAAAAAGTCTCATGTTTTACTGCCCTTTCACATTTACACAGAAAAATAGTTAAATATCCTAATTTTAATTATTGTATTTTAACTATCAAGTTGTTTAATAATAATTTACAGATGTATTATTATTTTAAAAAATTAAAAAATAAGAAATATATTCTTTTGTAGTCAAAATGTCATTACCGTAGGTTGTCCCAACAAACAATTTATTAGGTAAAGATTTGACAAAGTTCTATTTAAAACAGGTGGTTATAAATTTTTATAATTTTTTATTTATTAAGATGTTACTAATTAAAAGAAATATTTATTTTCATTAATTAAACTTATCTATAATTCTTAATAATTTTTTAAACCATGTCCGAAGAAAGAGTTTCATTGCCATGCTTCTGACAAAAAGTTCCTCTGAATTTTTTTAGAGGACAGCACATGCCTTTTTATCAAGGCAAAGGTACTCCTTAAAAGTCAACTTGTTATCAAGTTTAAGTGAATAGAGTAAATAGTTTATAGTTTCAATAAAACAAGCAAAGACTTTGAATGTTTTGGTGAGCATTCTTTTGTAAGTCATTACCGTACCCAATTCTAATTGATAATTAAATGAACTTTTAGTTCTTAATCTGCTTTTATTATATGGGAAATAGAAAATCATTGCATGGGGCAGAATATATAATGGCTTCCATTTATGCCTGGGGGAAAATAAAAATATTTTGCTTAATTTGTCATTACCGTGCTCAATTATGTCATTATAATACCGAGTGCATTAAAATTTAAAAATTAGTTTTAAAATGTTAAATTAGTAATTTGGTCTCTGATGATGCTTTTATATTAATATTTATGAGGTAAGGTAATTATTTACAAACAATTAAAACTTTCCGATTATTTCTAAAAATTTGATTTTGTTATTCCAAAACATGGACAGATTTTGAAAATGACCCACCTATTCCATTGATACCTGGAAAAATATGTACGCTTTATAAAAATTATAAATTTATTAAAATTAAGCAAGAAATCTTTTTTAATTGAAACTATCGTGCCAATAAGTTACTATATATTGAAAAATTCTTTTAAGCAATGCTTTGAAGTTAACTTGCATACACTTAAAGTTACTGTCTAAATATGAAAATTGTTTCATTCATCTACACTCTGCCCTACTTTTAAAATTATATACATTTATTGCATATAAAATGTCTGTTGAGATGAAAATAAAGACGTCAGTGTGCAAATAATAGATAATTTACTGCTACCAATTTTTAGAAGTCGACATACACAATTAAATCCGCAGGGAACATTTGAATAATCGCGGCAAAACTACGTTTTTCATGGTTTTTAAGAAAATTTAAAAATCGTCCCATTTTTGAAATAGGGTACTGTGCGTGCTACTGAGTGTATAAAAAAGTTGTAAATATGAATGTTATAGAGAATTTTATCCTCTTTAATATTGTAATTGACAAATACAGTAAACTCTGTCTAAGGCGGAATCGGTCGGGACTGAGAAAATTTTCCGTGGTAGACAATATTCCGGCTTATGCAAAAAAACTCCCCCTCCTCGAAAATCGGTTGAAAACTGAAATTCTGAAAGAACCTTTGTCTTTATAAATAAATGAGAAACGCTATTCAATTTCTTAGTATTGCTATAATATATGCTAATTGGAAGTTTACACACACAAAAAGCAATAAACTTAGAGAATGAGACAGAACAGTATCATGTTGTATTTGAGTACAACCTTAAAGTATTATATCTGTAACTTGGAACAAAAAGGGCCAATGTCCAAAATTGAGAAATTTGAGTTAAATTCACGAATGAATTCAGGAATTCACGATGAGATATAAAGTAATTGCTAAAAGGGCCAAAGTCCTCCCAATATTAGATCATTGAAAACAAAATAATTTGTCGAGGGCAATGCTATTTACGATTAATGTAAAAATGACCAATTTAAAATGTACAAAAAAAACCTAAATGTAACATTAGATTGTAGTGAGAAAAACATTACTGAATTGCAGGGTATAACTTTGAAAAATAATAGTACAGAAATCGTAGCAAGATTCTTAAAATTCCTCAAACTTAAATTGGGTTTCCTGCCATTTGAGAAAAATGGACATTGGCCTTTTTTGTTCGAAGGTACAGATATATTGTACTTTAGAAAATATATATTTTGATAAATGTGCATTCTACTAGAAATAATAACTTTTAAATGCAATTTTGTCTAGGAAAAAAAGGAATAAGCAAGAATTCCTTAAAAATTAAACAGTTTCTGTACTTTTGAATTAACTTTTTCGAAGTATTACAGAATTTAACACTTTCAGGGGCAAAGCAATTTCATTGATAAAGCGTTGAAATAATGAATGACACCGGAATTTGAAAACAAGTTTATTTCTAAATACGAAAAAGCTATATTTCACATATATGACAAACCGAAATTTTTTTTACTAAAATTCTGGTGCCAATGTGTCATCTGGGAATTAAAATTAAGTGACTTCATAAAAATACCAGCGCCCCTCAAGGGGTTAACTAACATGCTCGACATTGAGTATTTGACTTACTAGTTTTAAAGTTTGATAAACAAAATTCCTTTCATTATTAAAATATCCTTTTTTCCGCCTTATGCAAAATTTTGGTTTCGGTGGGACCTTAAAATCCTTTCCGTTTCCGCGTTAGACAGATTCCGCCTTATGCAGCATGAATTAATGTAATTTTCTGTGGGTTCGCCGGGACTTGGAAAATTTTCCGAGATAGACAGATTTCCGGCTTGTACAGGGTCCGCCTTAGACAGAATTTACTGTAATATGCTACGACAACGGGTCTCGAGATATTTTTAAAAAATCAAAAAATGTCCCAAAATTTTGTTGTTTTTCGGCTACAGAAAATTTAGCCTTAAGAAATTTTGTTAGATAACTTGGTTTTTCCATGTTGGCATCATTATAAACAATTTAGAAAAAAAATCTTCTACCCGACCTTTTGCAAGGTAAAATGTACATTTCCCCTGGACTATTGTTGAAATAAACTTGTGTTATGATTCTATGCACTTATTATTTTTTTTCGTGATTATTGCTTCAATTTTTTAAATGTTATTTTAAAAAAATCGCCTGTTCATATACTTTTGAGGCGCACTGTACAAATACCCACAAAGGTACCCAGCCTAAGAATAGTTAGCGAAAGAAATTAGACACAAAACTCAAAGTTTAATAACTTCCGGAATGTTGAAGACACCATAATCAAAGCATTTCGTCGATAAAGGTACGAATTACAACATGATAATTGTGGTTTCTCAAAATTAAAGGAAGTTTATTTGACGGCCGTCACAAAGGGGTTAAGAAGTTTATTCAATGAGATCACTAACACTCATCTAATTTAACTTGGTAATACAGTGAAACCTCCGTATGAGACCACCTCCCTGAACGCTCATTTTTTCATGGAACGAAATTTATTCCAATAGCATCAATACTAATTTTACCTCCATTCAAAGGCCATCCCAGTTGAACTCCTTCCATGAGCGACCCATTTCTTTGAAGAAGATGAAACAAATTCCGTTTTTTCCTGTTCACTTCAAGAAGGTTTTATTAGAAAAATAATTCCGGAGAGCGCATTATTGATCAAACTTCTAAACAAAGTTTAGATTTTTTTATTATTATTCGCGTAACTTTTAAGTGTTTAAATCCCTTTGTGCCTTTTTAGTCAAGGAATTTAACTCTAATGACAAATTAAGAATGACGGGTCAAAAAACTCTACAACCCTTTTCTGTCAAGAAACTCTCAAAGAAATAGATAAATTAAAGAAATCGTCATTATTTGTTCACATCGAAAAAAATTTGCATTTATTTACTGAACTTCGAAAGGACTTGGAAATAACAGTTATAAAAGATAAAACCGTAAAATCAAAGCAAACGTCAATGTATTCATTTTTTAAACTCTGCAGTAATTAACTGATGCAAATAACTTTTTATACTTAAATTTTTATATTTTTTCCTAATGTGCAAAATAAATTTTTGTAACATGAATTGTTACCTTTTTACAACAATTAAGGTCTAGATTTAAACATGACCTTCATTAAGAGACCACCTCTCGGAACGACCAATTTTTATTGGAACGGAATGTGGTCGCTTTAGGGAGGTTTTACTGTATTTAGAAAATAAATATTTAGTGGGGCAGAAACAACAATATCAAGTGTTCAGACGGAGATCTACTTTCACAGTAAATATATATTATTATTCAAAAATTTACAAGATAATGAAAGTTTTTTCCAAATAGGAAATAGTTACTTACGTGCTTCGCATTTTTCTCCTACGTATTCCATGCTGCTGCAATCACATTTGCCAGATTTGGTATTACATTTTCCTCCGTTGTAGCATTTGATACCTTTGCATAAATCTAGAATCAAATATTTTATGAAATTTTAAAGCTTTCACATATTTCAATGTTACAGATAAATTTTATTTAATAAAAGCTTAGTCACAATATGAATTTTAAAAGATTACCCAGTTATATTTCTAATATAAAGTTTTTTTGCTCTATATTTAAAAGAACATATGTAATAAATTTTAATATAGCTATTCTCAGAATATACGTAAAAGAAACATTCATATTAGGTTGGCAACTAAGTTCCCGCAGTTTTTTTAAATAGATGTTTTCTACCGAAATTTATATTTTGTTTTTTGGATAGAGTTAATTTTTGTTAAAATTCAGATCAATAAAATGGGGTGTCAAGTTGAGAAAAGGGAGCATTTTCGACACCTCCTCCTCTTTGATTTAATCAATGTTGTGAGGCCGCAAAAGCTGCTCGCGACATTTGTGCTGTGTATGGCGAGGGTGCCATAGCTGAAAGAACCGTACATGATTGGTATGCCAAGTTCAAAAAGGGAAACTTTGACATCAAAGACTGGCCATCGTTCTGGCCGTCCAGTTGAATTCGATGAGGAGCGATTAAACAAACTTTTGCACGAAAATTCGCGTCAAACGACAAGAGAACTCGCAGAGAAAATGAAATTATCTCACATTGCTATAGAGAAGCATCTTAACTCGATGGGAAAGGTTCAGAAGTTTGGAGCATGCATTCCGCATACTTTAAGTGACAAAAGTCCTTCCGGCCAGTGCCGGGAGGAAGAGGTAACTTTCATATTCCTTATTTTTAAAAAGCCAACTTATAGTATTCAAACACACGAAGCTCAATTAAGTGGAAAAAGAATGTAGGAGATTCAATACTAATTTTTATCAATACTAAATCATTATGAATGAGAATTTCGCGAAATTAGCCAGATTTATCCAAGCTGCTTTTATTTAAAGTCACTTATATTTGGCTGCCAAATTCGGCGATTTCTTAAAGTGCCTGCCATTTTAAGACAACATGGTAGATGAGGCTAACCAGTGAACTTGGTCGAGACCTTAGTAATTGCTGTGCACATGCTCACTCATATCGGAATCGGTTGATATATACGAGTGCTGTCGCAGGCAAAAAATCAGATTTTTCAAAATGTCACCCACTTTAGAAATTGAAACTGCTATATCTGAGCCATTTTTTAAGATAAAGACAAGCAAAAAATGCTCCTGAATGAGGTCAAATACTTAAGAAAGAAACCTTTTTCACTTTCTAATTTTTTTGCACCTCACTTTAAATATAATTTTTTTTAATTTAATGGCCGCCATTTTGAAACAAGACGGCTGATGAAGCTGGCCAGCGAACTTGTTCGAGATATTGATGTATACTATCCATATGCCTTCTTTCATCGAAATAGGCGAATACGTGTGGTATCGCGTGACAAATACAAGATCGTTTCAAAGTGTTAGCCATGATAGAAATTCAAAGTGCTATAATTCAACCACTTTTTAAGATATAAATAAAAGAACAAATTTTCAGAAACAAAAACTGCTCCAGAATCTTTGTATCAAGGCCAAACACATAAAAAAAATCTTTTTCATTTTCCAATTTTTTAATACCTCATTTTAAATTTTAAATTACATTTTTTAAAAAAAATGGCAACCCTTTTGAAACAAGATGGCGAATGAAGCTGGCCAACAAACTCGGTCGAGACATTGGTATGTACTATGTACAGACCAAGTTACTTTCAAATCGGTTCATAAATACGCCTGTTATCGCGTGACAAAATTCAGGCCGTTTCAAAATGTCAGCCACAATCGAAATTCAAAATGTTATAACTCAGCCATTTTTTTAGATGTAGACGAAACAAAACCTGTTCCGGAATCTTTGTATTAAGGTCAAACACATACAAAAAAATCTTTTTCATTTTCTAATTTTTTGGTATCTCATTTTAAATTTAATTTTTTTTAAATTTATTTAAATGGCCACCATTTTGAAACAAGATGGCGAATGAAGCTGGTCAACGAACTCGGTTGAGTTATTTGTATGTACTATGTACACACCAAGGTACATCGAAATCGGTTCATAAATACGTCTGTTATCACGTGGCAAAAATCAGGACGTTTCAAAATGTCAGCCACGCTAGAAATTCAAAATGCTATAACTCAGCCATTTTTTAAGATATAGACGAAACAAAAACTGCTCCCGAATCTTTTTATCAAGGTCAAACACACAAGAAAAAAATATTTTTTCAATTTTCAATTTTTTGCTACCACATTTCAAATTTAAATTTTTCTTAAAATTTTAAATGGCCGCCATTTTTAAACAAGATGGCGGATGAAGCTGGCCAACGAACTCGTTCGAGACATTGGTCTGTACTATGTATAAACGAAGTTACATCCAAATCGGTTCATAAATATGCCTTTTATCGCGTGACAAAATTCAGGACGTTTCAAAATGTCAGCTTCGCTAGAAATTCAAAATGCTATAACTCAGCCATTTTTTAAGATATAGACTAAACAAAAACTGATACGGAGTCTTTGTATAAAGGTCAAATACATAAGAAAAAAATATTTTTCCATTTTCAATTTTTTGGTACCATATTTCAAATTTTTTTTTTTTTTAAATTTTTAAATGGCCGCCATTTTGAAACAAAATGGCGGATGAAGCTGGCCAACGAACTCGGTCGAGACATTGGTATGTACTATATACACACCGAATTACATCCAAATCGGTTCATAAATACTTTTCGCTTTCCTCCGAACGGCTGCAATAGGTAGCTTTTTGTAAAGAAAGCTACCCAAAATCAAAAATCCACGAGCCACAATCTCCGCTGGTTTGCTTGCTCGTCACCTCTCAACTGATGTAAACAAGCAACGATTTCTTTACCGAATCGTTACTGGCAACGAAAAATGGTGCCTGTACATTAATATGAAGCAACGCAAGGAATGGCTTAGCCCCAGTAAATTACCAACAAATTTTGTGAAACAAGATCTTCATCCACGTAAAACGATGTTATGCGTATGGTGGGACTGGGAAGGAATTATCCATTACGAATTGATTGAACGGAACCAAACAGTCAATGCGGAACTCTATGTTCTCAAATCGAACGACTCAACACGGCTATTCAAGAGAAAAGACCTAATCGGCAGCATGGAGTCTTTTTGCTGCATGACAACGCCCGCTCTCATATCGCCACCATGACCAAGGAAGCCATTCAAACGCAGGGCTGGGAAGTGCTGCCGCATTGGCCGTACTCTCCCAATTTGACACCAACGGATTTCCACCTCTTTCGAACTCTATCAAATGCTATGCGCGGAGTTTCGTTCAATACTAATGCAGAATTGAGAGCTTGGTTGGATGAATTTTTCGAGTCAAAACCGGGGGATTTCTACCAACGAGGTATTGAAAATGTTGTTTAACGTTAGGAAGAAGTTGTAAGCAACAAGGGAGAATACATTGTTGATTAATTATTTGTTATTTTTTATTGAAAAATAAACTTTTAAATAATTTAAAAAAAAACGGCGTAAACGGAGTAGTTGGAATTCCATAGTTGACATTCCATTTAAATCCTTTCGACTCGGACGTCTCTTATACAAATTCTATTCGGTTTACACCACTTTTAAAAAGAGGTTTCCTTCAAGTACACAATTTCAAAAATGCTGTAATTAAATAAGGCAAATTTTATGTTCCTTTATTACTGGTGCCAAAAACAAATTTTGCAAAGAAAGACGATGTCCTGTCAGCCTGGTCATACGAATGCAAATAGTTAATGATATGAAATTTAACTCGATCAAAAAAGTGTAGATTCGGCAGAAAAAAATGCATTTAAAAACACGGCGGGAACTTAGTTGCCTACCCAGTTGGTATTTTATAGCTGACATTACATTTGAATGATCAGAAATTTAACATAAATTAACTCGATCAAAAAAACAAAATATAGATTCCGGTAGAAAAAGTGTCTTAAAACAAACTGCGGGAACTTAGTTGCCAACCCAATAGAATAACTTCAGACTGAAAATTTTAAAACAGGTTTCATAAGACTCACAAGTCATTGAATGTTGCGATTATTCAGGCCAGACTAAATAAAGTAGGCAGAAAATAAGGATTATGTGTTATCACTCTATCCGTGAAAAAGAACTTATATGAAACTATGTTTCAAACATTTTCGAAAGCAATATCTTTTACGAATATCAGTATAAACTAATACAAAACATAGTTTAGAAACATTTTATGCCATTTTAAACGATTGCAACAAATATAACAAGTCTCATTTCAATCAGGATTGTATATACACCTTATGTACCTGATATGGCATATGTGATTTTCTTTTTTTAGAAAAATACAGCCATTAACGTAGAAATCGGATGAAATAGCACTGAAATTTTTAAAACGAATTATATTTTTCACAACTTTAAATTTCCCTTACTATATGCAGATATACAGGTAGTAAATATTTACACATTTAGTTTTCAGCTTAAGTGCAGGATGCAGGTTGCCATTAAAGTTTTATCTCTCGAGCGGCAATATAGCTTGCAAGATGCTGCTCTTTATCACTAAATTGGTATAGCAATGTACTGCACACTCCCTCCGCAGTGTCACTGGAAATAAAATTAATGTGTATATTATAATATGTACATTATTAACTACAAGAAGTTGGATAATTCGTCCAATGCGGGTTTTTGGCATGTCCGGTAGAAGTCGTTCAGCCCATTTTGTTTGTTTTGATGGTGGCGTTGTGTTAAAACACTGAGGCGGAGAGAATGAGGCTTTTCAGAGTTTCAAACATCATGTACTTAATATGCCTTCTTTGTAAACATCAAAGTTTGACAATCCCTTTCAGCTTTATATTGATGTATCTGCTAATGCATCTGGAGCGTGCTTATCTCACCTTGATAAGAATGGAAAAGAGCATCCCATAGAATTCGACAACAAACTGGTTACTCCATGCCATATCAGATGGTCTACCATATAGAGAGTGGCTGACAGTGCTCTAGCTGCACTGCAGAAATACGATGCTTGGATTTTCAGATCTGAAATTGAAGTTATTTCGGATTATAACGCCATGCTTTTCTTACCCAGCGATTGACACATAGTGCAAAGCTAGCACGCCGGGCTTTATCTATACAAAGGAAGCAGACATGGTAATGCTTATTCCCTTTCTAGATTCCATTAGGGAAAGGTTTAATTGTATAATGATTGTTTTATTATGCATTATAGTATCTTACCTTACGTTTAATTACAACTGATATGTACAGTCGTGGATAAAAAAGTAAACACCCCTACTAACTCCTCAACAAATTATCGTAGACGAAAGTTACTGGTACCGAACGATTGGAAATAAAATCTGCTTTTAAATGATGTATATAAAATTTTCATAGGGGATCATCTACATATTAAAACGAATCCAAACTTCATTTTTTTCTATGGCAATACCCAATTTTAACGAGATATTTCATATCTTTAGTTCAAACTATACCTAGACTAAAAATGTCAAGTCATTTGAATGATAAGTTTTTGAATTATAAACATAAAATTTAGTGCTTCTAATGTTAAATTGCATTTTCATGTTAATGCATGGAAATTATTCCAGACAGAAACATTCGCCTTGCATACAATATTTCAAATGAAAATCAAATTTTTAAAGTAATTGCTTAAGAGGCGCAAAGGCCAACATAGTGAAAAAGATTCCATGCCGGACTCGAACCCGGGCCATCAGTATAGCGCACTGACGTTCTACCGACTAAACCACATGGAAAGATACACAGCCTGGAAAATTTCTCACTATTATACGTTAGCAAGGCTACAATCGCAGCACAAAATGGAATATTTATCGTGAGCCACCGACCTGGGCCGAATACGAAACTTAATTAAATGCAGCATCGATAGAAACTATGTTAATACATGGAAATTATTCCAAACAGAAACATTCGCCTTGCATACAATATTTCAAATGAAAATCAAATTTTTAAAGTAATTGCTTAAGAGGCGCAAAGGCCAACATACTGAAAAAAATTCCATGCCGGGACTCGAATCTGGGCCATCAGTATAGCGCACTGATTTTCTACCGACTACACAAGGAACGATACACAGCCTGGAAAATTTCTTACTATTATATGTTGGTAAGACAACTATGTTGGCCTTTGCGCCTCTTAAGCAATTACTTTAAAAATTTGATTTTCATTTGAAATATTGTATGCAAGGCGAATGTTTCTGTCTGGAATAATTTCCATGTATTAACATAGTTTCTAATCGATGCTGGATTTAATTAAGTTTCGTGTTCACCCCAGGTCGGTGGTTCACGATAAATATTCCATCTTGTGCTGCAATTGTAGCCTTGCCAATATATAATAGTGAGAAATTTTCCAGGTTGGGTATCTTTCCATGTGGTTTAGTCGGTAGAGCGTCAGTGCGCTATACTGATGGCCCGGGTTCGAGTTCCGGCATGGAATCTTTTTCACTATGTTGGCCTTTGAGTCTCTTAAGCAATTACTTTAAAAATTTGATTTTCATTTGAAATGTTACATTTTCATATTTTTATTTATATCTCCTGAAATTATGCTCCTAATGTGCTAATTTTTTTTTGTAGCAATAATACTAATATACCCAAACATAAATACGCTGAATTTGCAATTTTTATAATTTTATGATATGAATTATGAATTATGAAATTAATATTCGAAAAAATTATGAATTGCAAACTACAACTTTTTTGATGGATTTAGATTTATTAAGATCTGCTTTATGGAAAACCAACATTTCACACTTTTTTTCCAAGTAGTTTTCAAATTATGCTTAAAAAACGGCAAAATGATGGTTTAAGGGGTCGTCTATGGTGGAAGCGAGTAGATATTTTGAAGTTTATTCTGCTGTACTGTAATCTAACAGGCTTCATTGACTCTTTGAGTGGCGCTTAAGGTGCCTTGATCAAGAAAGGGGCTCTCTGGGTTAATAAATCAAGTACGGAACATCAATTTGGATACAACCCTTAAAATACGCTCGTTTTAAAATAATTAATTTCTGGGAAACTTGTGGTACAAATTGCATAAAAATTCGTTTTTAGGCTAATTGAAGGGTGTAGAGTTCATATATGCTGTCAGAATTGTGTACTGCTACTGAAAAAAACAAAGTTATGGTTCGTTTTAATATGTAGATGGCCCCCTAAGCAAATTTTATATACATCATTTAAAAGTAGACTTTATTTCCAATCGTTCGGTACCAGTCACTTTCTTCTACGAATATTTTTGAGGAGTTAGCAGGGGGATGTTTACTTTTTTTTCCACGACTGTACATTATTTTTTTAGTGTTTATGGGGTCTCAGGACTCTTAAAATTCGAAAAAAAGAAAAATAAAGACCCTTTTCAACAATTAATATCTTGAATGTATACAACTTTAAAACATAATTTAAATTGAGGTGAAAGATATAAGTGTGTTCTTTCATTTCATGAATTTAAAAAATTACAAGATGCAGAATTAGTATTTATAGGGGGCTGCAAACTGTCAGAAATTTGACGAACAGAAAATTAGTATAACAGCTTACGTGCAGGATTACAAAATAAACATTACAACCAGAATGAAAATTTTGGTGCCTACTTATACTTCAGCTTGTAATAATTACCTTGAACCTCAATAAATTTGTATTTAAAGCATTTTTATATTTTTAACACAAAGTTGCATTTAGCTAACACAAAATTTTGAAAATTTCAAAAGTATAATCACATAAAAAACACTTTTTTTTGGAGCAATAAAAAGAAAATTTTAGGTTCAATTTATACAGATTAACATGAAACATATGTTTTGAAAATTTCGTGAAAAAATATTCAGAAGTTTTTGAGATATCCTGCGCGTTATTTCCAAAAACGTCATTTGGAGAAGAATGACTTCAAAGTTTCAGAAACGCCGCTTTATATATTGAGCGGGTATAATTCTAAAAGCCATAACTTCTGTTCTAATGGGAATTTCAAGGAAACAATTACATAAAAATGTTCAGAAAAGATAGGAGTTTAACATGTAAAAAGATTAAAATTTCGAAATTTTTGAAGCTTTAAAAGTCCTGAGACCCCTTAAAAGTTTGGGCTAGCGAACAGGCTCGTTCATTTAATAATGTGTTCGTGAAATCTAACTGTATTTTAGTTAGCAGCATAGTCTCTAAGGAGAACTATGTCCTACTTAAGAAGGAACATGTAATGTCTGAATTAATTTTATTGCGTCTAAGGACCGGTATTGGAGACAGCCAAACAGAAAACTGTCGTCAAAGTCAAACTATCTGAGAGGAGCAGTGAGTTCTGTTATCTTGGAATTCCCGTGGGAGGAAGATGTTAATATTTAAATGTCAACAACATATTGATATTAAACGAATTAGTTGATTTTTTAAAATACTAATAAGTGTTGTGCATGTTTATTAAAAGTGTTCGTTAGAATCCAGCGTATTTCTTCAAATCTTCGAGGATATTCATTTTAGGTTTTCGTTGTGATTTAAATATCAAAGTTATATAAAAACATTACGGCGCGACAGTTCAGAACCAATGTAGGCAGTACCATTGACCGCTAGTCTGTGTCGTAGGCTTTTTGTTTTGAACCTCAAATAAGAGAAATATTTCTGAATCTAGAAAACCTTAACGTAAATATAATGTAATCTCTCCCTTAATATTCGCTATTCCAAAAAAAGTGTTAATTTATCGTTAGAAAATTCAGAAACCAACACACTTCTGAGATTTAAAATAGCATTTCTGAAACATACGTTGATTTGTTGCCTATTTCAAAAAAAGAAAAAACTAAAATATTTCCAGGTTATTTTTACTGCGCGTTAATCAATTTTCTCAGCACAAATTTCTTTAATGCTTTTAGAAATACTTCATTATATCTCGTATCTGTTAGTTTCTGATGTTTCAAAAGATAAATCTTTTTAAAATTCTGTATAACTTAGAAGGAGTTATGTTATATTTTAGTAAAGTTTTGCTGGATCTAGAAACCTTCTCTTTTTTTACAGTGTGCCTTTTATGATACATGGGATTCCTCGATCAGCCCGTTTTCCTCTGCATAGTATGGAGAAGTGCGAATCTTTTAATCCCCAGTTGCTGTGAAAGCGTAACAAAGGTCGCTCAAACTGTATTCCTGATCAGTGGTGATGCAGTCTTCACAGCCGTATCTGGTAAAAAAAAAAAAAAAAAAAAAAGTTAGCGCTACTATTGAGGGCTTACGTCTCTGAATCGAACAGCTTCTGGTCGACGTATGCATCGATCTGTCATAGTAATGCAATAATAACTATTATTAAAAGGAGTTAAAGGAAAGACAAGGTCTAAATGTACATGTTCGAACATGATTAACCTTCGAATTTTCCTGGTGGGGTTTTTGTATCTTTGATTTTTTCTCCTGGGATGTAAACACCATTCTCATTTGGTGCCATCTCTTAGAATGGAAGGACAAACAATTCGGATTGTAATAATACTATTTAAATACTGCGAATACCAGGATGGGATACATTATGCAAGGATGTGAAAAATTTCTCATGAAATGATTCAGGAATGCAGAGCCAAGATGTAGTACACTTTGATAGATCATAATGAGTAGATGTTTCACAATCTGGTAAAGTGATTTTTTTTAAATCGCAAATTCTCAAATTAACCCTCTGACTGCGCAGTAAAACGGCAAAATTGTAATGTTATTTTCTCTATAATTTTTTTAATCCTTAAAAAAGATTATTCCTATGATAAAAAAAAACTAAATTACGTATATGAATGTAATTCTCGAGTTTAATAACCATTATTCAAAGTTTTAAAACTGCATTATATCTTTAGAATTATATTAACTTAAATAATGCGTCAATTGTAATGAAATTTACAGCTTAGTAAACGAATATAGCAGTTCACGGCGTTGATAGGTTTTAACCACAGCATCTAGAAGATATAGTGTGGAAACCGACTATTCCAGTAATGCTTTAAAAATTGCTAAAAATTTGTATCCCATAAATGTTCAAATATGCTGAAGGACAAGTATAGATAGCAGCGACATGTGGCGGTTTATCACTTGCCGGAACGCTTTCTCAATTGAATCTTTATACAATGTTTACGTTTGAACAACCAGATGTCGCTGAGATCGCCATTTATCGTTCTGCATCGTTCAACATTTATGGGTTATAATTTTTTAGCACTTTCTATTTGGCCGATTTCCATACTATATCTTCTAGCCACTATAGTTTTAACAATAAGGTTTTTGATAAGGCTCTGAGTCGGTTTGTTACGCTTGAGCAATTTTTAGGTGATCTGTGGGTTATTGCATCCACCTGGTTATTGCATCTATCCGTGAAAGTGCCATAATATTTTCTAAACCCATATTCTGTTCTATCGGTAATAAATTAAATGATAAATTTCATTTGCTTCCGGAAAACGTAGTGACTTGTGATCGGTAAACAAGGAAACATTCCTTGCTTCAACCATATGCCTAAATTGCCTGATAAAAAAACAACATTTTAGAAATATAAAATTGCAAAAGAACGCACCATCATCAGGATTTATCAAAAAATTGGGAATACAGCAAAACGAAAATATAAATAAAATTAATTCTTTCCAAGATAGTTATAACTTTAATATTTATTGAATGTATTTAAAAGGCACTTGACATGTAGAACAATGTTGCATTTTCAGCAAAGAATCGAAAACTATGATTTCACAAATTTTTTTAAATATAAAAATTTGTTTCCGGGAACCAAATCGAAAAATTTATTACTACTTCCATTAGATAAATTACGTATACAAATTCGGGGTATCGTCTGATATGAAATATGAAGTACTTTTTATAAATTTATTAAATAAGAATCTCTCAACGTAAATTTTACAATATAAATTTAAAATAAGGAGATCCCAATAAATTGTGATTCTTTTTATTTTTTGTATGATTCTAATCATCGAGTTTATAACATAATACAACACCATTTTCTTTTAGATAGCTGCGTCTTAATTCTTCAAGCAACTCAAAGTCCGTAACAGAAACGTTTGATTGATACTATAGCAAAATTACTACATTACTCAAAGAAATTAGGGGAGCAAGCAAAAAAGTAAAGAGAACAGTGCAAGACAGCCATGTATGGGCATAAAAGGGATAGTACCCGTGTACCAATGCGCAATACAGAAAAAAAGACGCAAAAAAATTTGTAAGGGAGCTTTTATTCTTTGAAAAGATGGAAAGAACATGAAAAGATGGTTTAGGGCAACAATTTGGTTGCATGTAAATGATAAAAAAAGTATTGTTTAGAAATGATGTGAGATTTTTAATATGGCGTGTGATCTCCTCGAACAGTTAAGACTACTGCACACGTGTTTTCCATGGATGCGATGAGGTTATTGATAAGACTTTGGGGAATACTGTTCCGCTGCTCAAGAATTGCAATCTCTCAGTCCCGGACAGTAAAAGGAGGCATTGGTCTCGCAGCAATGCGCCATCTGAGTGCCTCCCAAATATACTCGATCGGATTCAGGTCAGGAGAGCAAGCTCGTCATTCCATACGCTGTATTGTTTTAGCTTCAAACATATTTTCCACAAGATGAACTGTATGAGGTCTCGCATTTTCATGCATGGAAAAAAAGAAATCTCTAATTGCTGCAACATGAAATACGACATGAGGTCTCAGTATCTCGTCTGTATAACTTCGTACCGTCAAAGTGCCATTCCGAATGATGTGCAGGCCCGTACGTTCACCTATGCTGATTCCAACTCATAGCATCAACCCACCTCGTCTGCAATGTGATCTTTCACGAGCGAATGTAGGATTATTTTGAGTGCCTGTTTCTCTCCATGCCAAAACACAACAGATGTCACATCCAGACTGAATTGGGACTCGTCTGTAAACAAAATTTGACTCCAATGACGTTGCCTCCAAACTCGATGTTCAGTTGCCCACCTTCTTTGGGCCGCACAGTTGCCTGAGATCAACGGAATACAGACCATTGGCTTGTGTGCATAGAGGCCACCCTGATGAAGCCTATTTTGGTGTTTGGCTGGGCACCCTTCGTCCTGTGGCCAAGAACAACTGTGTTTGCAACAAAGTATCACTGCCCGTTCCGTCTCGACGAGTTACTAACAGGATATATCGGTCATCAGTTTCTGTGGTAGCACATAGCCGACCTTGTCCTTGTCGATGTCTATCATTCCATGTGTCTTGGAATTGATTCCACAGCCTTGCATTACCACTTCTTGCGACTCCAACAGCGTCACTTCGTTGTGTTTCCCCAGATTCAACTATCCCGATAACACGCCGAGTCATGAATAACAGTAAATGACATTATTGTGACTTTTTCAAGTCACCTTTTCTCAAAACACAAGCTGAGCAATTGAATTTTACAACTGAGACAGTAAAACAGATGTTTCTGCAAAATCCAGATTTCTGCACTTATCTCCTTTTTCTAGTTTTTAGCGTCATAAACTTTAATTTGCATGTGAAGTTATCTTTATATGTTTTCTATTACGCTTTAAACCATGGATGTTTTGTTTTACGTTACTTATCGGTGTAAATATTTGCATAATTTTGTTAAAACCATGTGCTCTCCTAATTGTTTTGAGTAGTGTATATCCAAATTATGAAGATGTTATAATTTACAATTTTTCATGAAACAATTAATTTTATACAACACTCCTAATAATGTGAAAAGTTAAACTAATCAAATCACGGTATTATTTGCACTTGTATGTTTACTCAACTAATGCTTATTATACCTAAGTAAAATGCAAATTCTTGAATTTGCAGCATCCAAAAAATGTGAAAAATTTAATGGTTGAGTTATCATTAAATAGTTCTCTTGAAGGAAGTATCTCTTGTTCAAAAAGTGGAATTAAATGTTTAAAAACTCATGAATAGTTTATTAAGATGCATTTAGATAAGATTTATGTACAGGCATTGATGAAACAGAGATTATATTTTAAAGCGGGAACTCGTATTGTCATAGTACCCTTAACACTGAAAAAAAATCTAAAAGTGCTCAAATGTTTATGATTTATTTCGTCAATTGTTCGAAATATAAAAATTTTTTTAGTATCGTCCCTGTTTCAAACATTAATGTTTAATGGTTAAACCAGGTATGTCAAAATGTTATTTTAGAAAATGAAAATATTGGATCACCCGTAATATCAAATAATATATATTTGAAGTATTTCTGTTTAAAAAAAATTGCTGATGTGTCTTCAACATCCATTTGATTCGTAACGAAAACTTTTTTGACGTTCTATAATACACACAAGGAAATGTTTTTACAACGAATGAATTTTGAAAAAGACACAGACCAATCAAGTACTTTTCCGTCTATTCTAAATAAAATTTTACATTCAGTGCTAATTACAAGCACTTAGAACAGTCATATAAACTGAAAAACATATCACTTATAAAATACGGACATCTTTTGAATTTGAACATTTTGTATCTTGCACTGCAAAAAAAATTGCAGGTTTTACAATATAATACTGGCAGCTGGAGTTCTAGTTTATAACCGTAAAATTAACAATAATAAACAGTAAAATTAGCAAGTAATATACCGTTAAGCAGTAATATACGGTTTAACTCGTAACGAAAACAATTGTGATATTCCACAACACATGCAATGAAATGTTTTTGCAACAAATGGAATTTTGAAAAAGACACAGGCCAATCAATTACTTTTCCATCTATTCAAAATCAAAATTTTACATAGAGTGCTAATTACAAGCACTTAAAACAATTATATAAACTGAAAAACATATCATTTATTACATATATTACACATATTTTATTTCATTCTGGTGTTTACGAAATCCCTATCCAACTCAATACTGGTCTATTAACTTCATATATTGGAATGACAAAACGATGCCTGTTTGAAAGAATTAAAGAACATAAAAGAGATTTAAAATTCAATAGACAATCTACAGTTTTATCTAGATTAGCATTTAAAGGCAGTGTCAAGGCAGTTCATTTTGACGATGTAAAAATTACCTCTAAATATTCCAACCCAGTTAAAGCCCTTATACGTGAATCCATAGAAATTAGTCTGAGAAAAAACTGAGTATGCAATGACAATATTTCATTTCAGATTTCTAATGTTTGGTTGAATATTTTAAAAGAAGTACATTCGTATTGTTTATTTCGGATTTTCCTAGTTTCTGATAATAGTGTTTTAGCCCACCAACAGATGGCGCCATATCCGATGCAGTATTGATTTTGGATGTTCAATGATCAGTTACCGAAGTGTTTTCAGTTTGATGTTGTGAAAGTGACTGTGCTGTTTGTGACTTTGCTTCGTGGAGGTCAAAAACCCTCTCCCCTGATGATGGCTCATTAGAAAGAGCATGAAACGTTGGGATTAATTTTTAATGTATTTTTAATATAGTTTTTATTCATATGTACGCTGATGAGTATCATAAGAGTTTTTAATTATTCAATTTTGACAGCGTAAGTCCAAGTTTTTCTTATTGAAAAACATATCACTTATAAAATACGGACATCTTTTGAATTTGAACATTTTGTACCTTACACTGCAAAAAAAAATTGCAGGTTTTACAATATAATTCTGTTAGCTGGGGCGCCAGTTTATAACCGTAAAATTAGCGAGTAATATACCGTTAACCAGTAATATAAGATTTAATTCATTTATACAATGGTATATTGCTGTTTATCTTAACTGGCTTTCCAGCTGCCAGTATTATACAGTGAATAAACTTTTTTTTTCAGTGTACTAAAGTACAAAAGCACAATTTCAATTTATTCCTTAAGAACTTTTCAGACAAAATATAACGCTAGAAGAAAATGTTTCTAAAGATCCTCCAGAACTTTTTTTATATGTAAGTGGAAATTGAGAATTCTTAGTTATTGTTGCAAAATATTGGAAAATATATGGCATAAATAAACAATTAAATTTAAAAAATCAAAAAACCCGAATGTGTAAAAAGCGAACTAATTAATTCTTTCTCATCAATGTGAAACTACTTTTTTTAAATTCCTACTATTAGCTCACACTCTCGCTATATATATCTTGTTCAAACACTGCAAATAAAGGCGTCTAAAATTCAGACACATATGTGACTGAAAAAGTAATTCAGACACTTAAGTGTCTGAATATGAAGTTTCAGACACCATAGAAGTCTGAAATTAAGACGCTTAAGTGTCTTACTATGATCATGGTATAAACACTGTAAACTGAAATGTCTGAAATTCAGACACTTAAGTGTCTGAAAATGGAGTGTTCAATTTTCAGACATTTTAAAGTGTCTTAATTTTTAAGACACGTGTATGCATCTGAATTTAAGACGTTTCAAACGTCTGAATCGCATCCATCTTTGGTCAACCTGCATGTTCGGCAATAGGCAACTGTCTTTTTTTTTTTTTTTTTTTTTTTTTTTTAAAGCTTTATACGTTGTAAAAAATATCCGTTAAAATATGGAAGTTGTACTGGCTATTCAGCCATTTACGTATTTTAATGTAATTTTTTTCCCCGTAAATTCCAGAAAAATTTCCATTTTTTTGCATATTTCTGTATTTAAAAAGTTCCATTTAAAAGATAATATGTAACTTTTCAAGGATAAACCCATATAATTCATTCCCCACTTTCAAAAACCACGTATATTAATTAGACATGATTTATTTATTTATATTCAAACCAGTTTCGTATCCAAGAGGCGAGCTGCTGTGTAGAAAATGTCAAATTTAAGTACGGAAGTTTCAATAAAAGCTTGTTCTAACCTTAGAATGCGTGATTTCGCAGAAACCATGAAATTTTTCATTTTAGCCAAGTTTCCGTTATACAGAGGTTTACTTCAGTTTTATTTACTGTTTATTGAGTTTCATTTAGCAAATAATGTTCTGTAGTCCATTTAAAAAAATACGGTATAACCATGCTGAAAGTGAAATTTTGCCCAGTCCCATACGATTCTGTCTTAAGTTTGATTGCATAATAACTTACCGTTATAAAAACCTGTTTAAAGAGGATAGCTTATAATTCGATAGGTAATTTATTCATCATTTCGACCACAAACAAAAATGAATAAAAATTTATACATTTCCAAAACATTAAATATTTCATGCCAGAAGAACCTTTCTTTGGATTAGAAATTAAACATTCAATTTTAAGATGAATAGTGCCGCCATCTATTGGTGTCAAAGTAGTTTATCTGGAAACAATTTTATTCGTTTGCTGGTAAAAAGAAAAGGATTTTCTAATTATGTACTGCATTCTAGAAGTCAACTAATTAAACCCTGTAAACTACTTAATTCGTAACCTCTATAATCTCTATTTAAATTTAAAAAAAATTGTAGTCCACTTTCCTTTTAATAACAGTTCAAAGACCACTATTAAATAAGCTGCAGTTTCATATTTTAAATCAGTACATTACTACTGATGTTCAACTTATAACCCAATTTACTTAAAACCTTTATTTTATGGCGTGCATCCCTTGGCTTCTGGCGGGGGGGGGGGGGGGGGGGAGGTCCTCATTTGCACTCTAACAATTCCTCTGGTAGAAAAGAAAAAACTGAACTTAAAATACCACATATTCAAATAAATTTCTAGAAAGAAAATGTGTAACAGGGATGTGGAGGGTATACGCCGTATTCCTTCTGGATTTTTAAAAAATACTCCATATACCCTGTTTCTCAAATAAAACTGCAACGAAAACTCTATACATGACTTTAGCCTATACCCTCTGCCTCTAGCGTATACCCTCTAATTTTTTTACGACTACAACACTGTGTGAAAAATATTTACAATTGTACTAAATTGGAAAAAAAAAAACTTACTGCTACTTAAGAGGACAGGTAAAGCAAAATTCAACTAAAAAATCGATTTTTACTTTTTTATATCATTAAATAGTTCAAACTTTTATCTTTCCAACGTTGTGTCACACATATTTATATATAAAAGAAATAAGTATTCAAATTAATAATTTTTTCTAAAAATACTTCACAGCTTAATGGCCTTTTAAATCTGACTTTTTCTTAAAACTTAGATTTTTCATGTTTATGTTCCTTTTTTTTCAATATCTATTAAAATTAAAAACTCAGATTTCTATTTAATATTTATATTATGATAAATTGTATATTTTAACACAGGGTATTAATGATTTGTTGAGAATTATTTATTTTTGGCAGTGAAATCTTACCAAAAGTGATAATTTAAAAATGACTTTCAATAAATAATTAATAATTAATTTTGAGTTTCACTTAGAAAGAAAATAGTCAGTTAAAATACGTAAATCGTGTTATTTTAACTACTCTAAAAAATCTAGACCTCTGTCTTTCACAATTTCTGAGAAAAAAGTACATAAAGTTGGTGAATTTAACATGGCGGAGATAGAACTTACCCGGTCCCCTTAAAAACATTGCCTTGTGCTTTATAAATACTTTATTTCAACGATCGGCCGATGAAAGCGTGGTCGAATGGATAAGGCACTGAACTCCTATACAACAGGACCTCAGATCGAATCCCACCGCGGGTAAGTATTAAAAGTTTACAGTAGAATTGAATACAAATTAGATGTACCGTGATCCTTCGGGAAGGTGGTTGTTGAAATATGGTGGTTAGTCCTTGAAAAATATATTTTATCTTTTTAAATGGAAATTTTTAAATACAGAAATATGCACAAACTAAACGGATTTTTTTTTTTTTTTTTGGAATTTAGATCAGAAAATTTCCATTAATATATGTAAATTATACCGGAGTCTCGAGTGGCTACAATTTCCATATTTTTAGCGATATATATATATATTTTGCAGTGTATAATGCTTACAGAAGAAAAAAAAAAGGTGAAAAAAATGTTTGTCAAAGTGGTCAAACATGGATGCAATTCAGACATTTGAAGTGTCTGAAATTCAGACGCATACAAGTATCTTAAAAATTAAGACACTTTAAAACGTCTGAAAATTGAACACTCCGTTTCAGACACTTAAATGTCTGAATTTAAGACATTTCAGTTTACAGTGAATTTTCAATCGTTAATAAAATACTTATTATTCATCCAAACAAGCTCAAATATTTTTTTTAACTTGTAGTGGATGACACTTGATGTTAATCCAGTTTTTTTCAAATATTAATTCATTAATTAAATTAAATTAATTAATTTTCAATAATCGAGAGAGCCCCCTTCTTGATCAAGGAATTTTAAGCGCCACTCAAAAGGAAAGAAGAACCGGAGAAAAAAATTCTCTTATTGACCTAAGTAGGAATTGACTTAAAATATTTTTTATATTACTTGTTTATATTACTTACCTATTTTTTTTATTTACTTGTATTGATGACTTTTAAGTTGTGTTTAACTGTTAGTTCTTATCTATAAACACTGTTTTGATAAGATCTATAGATGTCTATGATGGTTAGAGTTGCAGTAAAGCTAGAGATTCCCAATACATACACAACTTCCAAGTTGCATGACATTTTAACGGAGCTTCTGACTGTAAAATAGTCAATAAAACATCGTCTTCATTTTGAAAGACCTATCCAATGACATGCCACTCAATAGGGTGCGTAAATGTTTTTTCGTCTGTACCGCCATTTTTTATTTTACGGCCGCCATTTTGAATGTATAAAAATAAAACCTAGCCTATAACCATTCGGCCGTTAAGACGAATCGATAGAGACCTCATTCATTAAAATCCATCCAGCCGTTGGGATGTTTCGAGCGTATAAAGAAATCCACATACACAGATGCGCGTGAAACACATAACCCTTCTTTTCAGTCGGGTAAAAAGTGCTTTGAAAAGAAAAATATTTAATGAAAATCTAAAAACATAATTTTTTTTACAGATTATGACTTATTATTGAACAATTACGCCAGACTATTTTTATCAAATATGCATTGTCTGCGCAGACTTTTCAAGCCGTGATAGACAACATTGAGAATTTTACTTCTGATACCATAAGTGTTTGAAAATTATGCGGGTACATCCATCTTAGCAAGTTTCAAAATGATAATTTAGACGGTCGTTTTGGCCTGAGTGGTTTTAATTTTTACATCAGTTTAATACAAAGACTGGAGAACGAAAAAGAAAATTAGATTTTAGAACAACATTTTATTACTTTGCTAAAAATGTAACTCTTCATTTCAAAACCTTATTAACGTCTGAAGAAAATAAGGGTTGTAAAGACAATAAAAACATTAAAGATTTTTTGGAAATTATTGATAAGAATTTCAATTTAGAATCAGTTCCACATATTTTTTTTTTTTTAAGTAATTACCATACATTAGTAGTTTCATATCCAGAAATGTAATGTTAAGCCCTCATTACAGAATTCGCACATCATGGATGTAAACGGAAAAAGAAATTGCTGTGGATATATTTTTGGATTTTGTGAAAGAGTTAACCACAATAAAATTAATTTTGCCATCAGAATGTGTGGTAATACTCGTCGCAGTTGTGAAATGTTTGAATTCGTTGCTAATTCTGATTTCTAATGTAAAGTTTTCTCTTCTAGAAATAAATTATCCTAATTTTTTAAACTATTAATTATTCTTATTGAAAAGATAATCACTATTTCATGATAAAATGAGTAACTTTTAAAAAGAATGAGGTAATTTTAAAGACGTAGAAGTTAAAAATGACCAAGCATTCTGTTCATAAAATGTAAGAAGAATAAGCATTTTTCATGGTTTTCAATGTCTAAAATAATTGATTTTTAAAAAATCATTGGAAAAATCATATATTCACGTTGGAAAAGTAGCTACTGGATTACCTTACAGATACTGTTTCTCTTTAGCTTTTAAGCTCGAAGATGTGGAGCACGCATTTGAGCATCTCTTTAGTGTCTGCTGATGGCGCAAGGTGGATGATTTACCTATTCTAGCTGGCCAAAATTATTTTTGGCGTCAATATAGTCGCATCGCCATGAAAGTGAAAAATGTTATTGATAGTCAGTATTGAATGATAGGTATTGCAAGATGTAGCGTGAACAGTCATAATTTCATTACAGGGACATTCAAAAGTATTTCATTACATTACGGACTATGGGGAAAATTCATTTGCTGGGGTTTTAATGATGTTTCATAATTTCAAACACTTTGAAATATATATATATATATCTATGAAGTACACTACAAGATGATTGCTATAGAATATGTATGGATAGCATTTATCGATCATTTACAGGGACACTAAAAAGAATTATGTTACATTAAGGTCTATGGAGAAAAATTGTTTGTGGTGCATTTTGTTCATGTTACACTATTTCAAAAATATTTAAATATATATATATATATATATATCCGAGGTGCTCTACAAGATGTTTACTATTGAATATGATGTGCCATTCATCTTTCATATACAGGGGCACACAAAACAAATCAGTTATATTTTTCTCTGTATGAACAATAATCGATGGAAGCTCGTTTTCAGTTGTGGAACACTTTTTTAAATTTAAAAAAGTGCATACTATTTAGCGTGTATAAATTCTATGAATCGTATACAGAACTGCACAAAACATCTGAAGTACATTTCCGTTTACTGACGGAAATTGCTGACGAGGAACTTTTAACTGTGCTATGCGTTCACTAACTGTTCTAAATGTTAGCATATTGTGAATTATATGATAAATCTGTAGTTCATATACAGGGATGTACAAAATTTTCAGCTATTTTTTTTTTACTTTGGTTGAAATTTTGTTTTCAAATTTGTTATATGTTTTACAAATTATTACTTAGACATCATTTATCACATTATTAAGCTACGAAGTTTTACTATAGTATTCCGAATGCGTTGAAAAATATTTCATAATCTGATTGACGCATGACTTTACGTACTTCTTGATAATTTTAATGATACTTTCTTAACGGTATGGAAGCTAAAGTAATAAAACTATTTTTGCATTATTATAACAAATCCTAAAATTTCTTTTTCTAAAATTTAAGATACGGGGAAAACAATCGACAGCATTAATGAAAATTGTTGTGTTGTATATTCTGTTGTATATTTATATTTATCTCTGCACAGAGGATCCTTATGTAAAAAATGGGAATCATAAGATAATGTGGATCATAAGATAATGGGAATCATAAGAATCATACTTATTCATGAGAAAATGCCTACATTATGTTTTCCATTGTATCAAATCTGAATTTGGAGAATTTGTCTGGATCAATTTTTTAACCATTCGAAATTTGCAGCCAATCAAATCATTTTCTCCTGAGATATCTACATACAACTTTCAATTTTGTTCCAAATTTGGTCATAAATTTAAACATTTCGCTCTTGCAAAACTTCATGTGCTCTTCATTGTAATTTTCCTCTATAAACAAAATATTTTCAACCAAATTCACATTTTCGCTAAATTTTAAATCTTATTGCTGTTGAATAATGGTTCAAAAGTTTATTTATATGGCTAACTTAAATATTGCTGTCTTTGATTAAAAGAAAATGGTACTTGAACTAAAATTTCCAAAATTTTTATTTAGTTTTAATAAGCTAAAAACAGTTCTAAAAAGTCCTTCCGGCCAGTGCCGGGAGGAAGGGGTAGCTTTCAAATACCTTATTTTAAAAAAGCCAACTTATATTATTCAAACACACGAAGCTCAATTTAGTGGAAACCGAATATAGGAGATTCAATACTAATTTTTATCAATACTAAATCATTATGAATGAGAATTTCACGAAATTAGTCAGCTTTATCCAAGCTGCTTTTATTTAAAGTAACTTATATTTGGCTGAGATGTTGATGTATACTATCCACATGCTTTCTCACATGGAAATAGGCGAATACGTGTGTTATCGCGTGACAAATACAAGATCGTTTCAAAATGTTAGCCATACTAGAAATTCAAAGTGCTATAATTCAACCATTTTTTAAGATATAAACAAAAGAACAAATTTTCAGAAACAAAATCTTCTCCGGAATCTTTGTATCAAGGCTAAACACATAAAAAAATCTTTTTCATTTTCCAATTTTTTAATACCTCATTTTAAATTTTAAATTTATTTTTTTTAAATGGCAACCCTTTTGAAACAAGATGGCGAATAAAGCTGGCCAACGAACTCGGTCGAGACATTGGTATGTACTATGTACAGACCAAGTAACATCCAAATCGGTTCATAAATACGCTTGTTATCGCGTGACAAAAATCAGGTCGTTTTAAAATGTCAGCCACAATAGAAATTCAAAACGCTATAACTCAGCCATTTTTTTAGATATAGACGAAACAAAAACTGTTCCGGGATCTTTGTATTAAGGTCAAACACATACAAAAAAAATCTTTTTCTTTTTCTAATATTTTGGTATCTCATTTTAAATTTTAATTTTTTTTAATTTTTTTAAATGGCCGCCATTTTGAAACAAGATGGCGGATGAAGCTGGCCAACGAACTCGGTCGAGATATTTGTATGTACTATGTACACACCAAAGTACATCCAAATCGGTTCATAAATACGCCTGTTATCACGTGACAAATATCAGGACGTTTCAAAATGTCAGCCATGCTAGAAATTCAAAATGCTATAACTCAGCCATTTTTTGAGATATAGACGAAACAAAAACTGCTCCCGAATCTTTGTATCAAAGTCAAATACATAAAAAAAAAAATTTTCCAATTTCCAATTTTTTGGTACCACATTTCACATTTAAATTTTTCTTAAATTTTAAATTGCTGCCATTTTTAAACAAGATGGCGGATGAAGCTGGCCAACGAACTCGGTCGAGACATTGGTATGTACTATGTACAAACGAAGTTACATCCAAATCGGTTCATAAATACGCCTTTTATCGTGTGACAAAATTCAGGACGTTTCAAAATGTCAGCCACGCTAGAAATTCAAAATGCTATAACTCAGCCATTTTTTAAGATATAGACGAAACAAAAACTGCTCCGGAATCTTTGTATAAAGGTCAAATACATAAGAAAAAATATTTTTCCATTTTCAATTCTTTGGTACCACATTTCAAATTTAAAATTTTTAAGAAAATTTTAAATGGCCGCCATTTTTAAACAAAATGGCGGATGAAGCTGGCCAACGAACTCGGTCGAGACATTGGTATGTACTATGTACAAACGAAGTTACATCCAAATCGGTTCATAAATACGCCTTTTATCGTGTGACAAAATTCAGGACGTTTCAAAATGTCAGCCACGCTAGAAATTCAAAATGCTATAACTCAGCCATTTTTTAAGATATAGACGAAACAAAAACTGCTCCGGAATCTTTGTATAAAGGTCAAATACATAAGAAAAAATATTTTTCCATTTTCAATTCTTTGGTACCACATTTCAAATTTAAAATTTTTAAGAAAATTTTAAATGGCCGCCATTTTTAAACAAAATGGCGGATGAAGCTGGCCAACGAACTCGGTCGAGACATTGGTATGTACTATGTACAAACGAAGTTACATCCAAATCGGTTCATAAATACGCCTTTTATCGTGTGACAAAATTCAGGACGTTTCAAAATGTCAGCCACGCTAGAAATTCAAAATGCTATAACTCAGCCATTTTTTAAGATATAGACGAAACAAAAACTGCTCCGGAATCTTTGTATAAAGGTCAAATACATAAGAAAAAATATTTTTCCATTTTCAATTCTTTGGTACCACATTTCAAATTTAAAATTTTTAAGAAAATTTTAAATGGCCGCCATTTTTAAACAAAATGGCGGATGAAGCTGGCCAACGAACTCGGTCGAGACATTGGTATGTACTATGTACATACCGAATTACATCCAAATCGGTTCATAAATTCGAGCGTTACAGTATGACAAAGTTCAAATATATATATATATATATATATATATATCAACTTTTGAACGGAAAGTGGTTTCGGGGTCTGGGGGTCATGATCGATGAAAATATACCAAAATTTTTTTAAATCGCTTTCCTCCGAACGGCTGCAATAGGTAGCTTTTTGTAATGAAAGCTACTTAAAACTAGGGAGGCACCTAAGGGTAGACAAATTAAATTGGAACGAAAAGATAGTAATCTAAACTATTTAATCATATCAAAAATTGAGCTTAATCGTGCTTTATCATATAACTTTTTCTACATTAAAACTGAAAAATTGTAAAAAAATACAGAGTTTTTTGCGACATTAAATATGAAATAACAGCTGATATGTGCAAACTTTATGCACATAAATCCGATAAAATAAAGTCCAAATTTTGTTTAGAAGGGTCCATAACTGAGCAGTATATTTTATTCCGTTTCAAGTAACAGATTAAAGAATATACTGAAATTGATTGATTCATTCTCAACTAAGAAGAACCAACTTTGCGCTAGCCTATGGACCATACAATTATATTTATATCAAAACCAATAGCAGGGTACAACGCCCTAACTATTGGTTTATAACAGGCAAAAAATAAATTACGCTAGAATAACATTTTAAAAATCGACTTTAGGCCAGCTGGAATCGGTAAATCACCCACTGTGTGACGGCGCTGTACCGGAATCGCTTAGCTGAACGTCAGGCGCATCTGTCAGATGGAGTCATTTATTTTATGCAGTATAGCTACACTGTAAAAAAATATCCTGAAATTAACAGGTGTTATTCTGTGATTTTTCCCTTTTTTAACTGAAAAGTTCCGTTTTAGATAAAACTCTTACTTTTCCTGGAATTCCAGGAAATGTTCCGTTTTCTGTTGGCCTTGAACTCTCAGAAATTCCATATCTGGCAGTAGACGCACTAAAAACGGTATATCTCCGTATCCGTATCTAAACAAGTACTCCGGCGACAGCCATGTTGATTTTATATTATCATCGGTTATCAATGTTCGGGCTACATTTAGAAAATTTCTGCGATCACTTGATGTCATTCTGACATTTAGTTGCAGCAAAAAGAAGCTGATTCATCTTGAAATCATTGAGCGCGTTCACGGACCGCACACTGGGTTCCTCAGGTTTCCCCGTGGGGAACCCGAAGCGTTCAGAGCCGGCATCACGTGACTTTTTCCGAGTTCCCCGCAGCGTTCAGAGCCGGAGATTACCCAGATTTCGGGGAACCCACATTACCTGAAAAATTTTGTTGGGTAAAGTGATCACGTGGTTGGGAAATCTGATTTGTTTACCCTTTTATAGCTTAACTGTGACTGTTAATCGGAATCACTGCTTTGATCAGTTTTATCGCACATTGTTTCTGTTTTTTCATATTACAAAAATAATAATTTGACATACAATAATTTTAACGCATAATAATTTGAATGTACCATATTTCCCATCGAATGAATGAATCTCCGATTCAGCCTAAAATGGCTAGCAAAACCTGTGATACATATTTGTTGCGATAGTATTCCACATAAAAATTAACTTGCACTGTTAAAAATATCGTGAAAAATTACCTCTGTTTTTAAAGACTCTCTATTTTCTGACCAATGAGAACGCTACATTAATACCTATGAAGCGTTCTCATTGGTAAAAAAATAGATAGCCTTTAAAAACAGAGGTAATTTTTCACGATATTTTTAACAGTGATGGAACAGTTTCCCATCTAAAAAAAGTGATAATTGAATCTATTTACACTGTCGAAAGTACAGATGCCGCCATGTTTGTAAATGTAAATAAAAAAATCCCGCAACTTTACCGGAAAGCGTTCAGAGCCGTTTTTACCCAACCTTACACCGAGAAACCAGTTTGACGTCAGTCCCCATTTTTCCGAATTACCCGTGTTTCGGTCTCTGAACGCGCTCATTGAAAAAGGAGTTTGTCTTGCCTTTCCGCGCTCGCTAAACACGTTGTTTTGTTTACATTTATTTCCTGATCTGCTCCATGTTTCTGTTACTTTTGTGAAAAAGAGGTAAGTTATTCAGCTTTATTTTGTAATTATTTTTTATAATGAACGTTGTATTTATTTTAAATAAGTGTTTTACATAAAACTTTGTTTATTTCTGCGATTGCACGTTTGGCCTGTAGAGCATACATTTTAAGACACCGATACATGGTATCCAAGATCGGCGGGTATAATGTTTTCGTTCTTGGGAGGGACAAATATTTTTTTTTCCTCTACACGTATAAAAAAAAGGTTAACGCTAGTATAAAAGATTCTCTGGGATGTTTACTAATTTGGGTTATCATTAGCAATCTTTACCAGCCAGGAAGCAGAAAATGTTTAATCTTCTTTCGATGAAAATTTTATTGAGAATTAGTTTTACTTAACCATTTTATACCTTTATTTATTTGCAATATTTTTGTTTTTATAGTAGTAGGCTATGAATTTTGTTAGCCTATAGCATGTTTAATGTAAAGTGGGACACGTGTTTTCATTTTTATAAGTTTTTTTTTTTTTTGTTCTTTTTCTTTTTTCCCCCTCCCCGAAAAAGCTTCCCCCCCCCCTAATTTTTACTGAAATATAAATTAAAAAATTTTTCTTTAATCGCTTAAGTTTATTGAATTTTTCAGAACTATTTTTTAATTACTGTTATAATTATCATATTCCAGTTTTTTCTATATTAATCTATCAATATTTAGCCATTCTCATAGTTAATTTTCCATTAATATATCAAATACATACATTTCCAGAAATACATCAAAATTACAGTAATGGAACATCCAATGAAAAGTACTACCGAATTGTTTTTATGATTGTATTAGCAGAATTTAATAAAAGTACACTAGTAAAATTATTTTCAAATATAATATATTTAACAATTAGAATATCAATAATTAAAATTATGTTTTTGCGAATGATTCACTATTTAATTATTCAGATTGTCTCGAGATCAATAAATTATTTCAGATAGAGGTTTAAAATACTATATGATAGGAAGTTATCAAACTGAAACAGTGTTTGGGGGGGGGGGAGGGGGCGGAGAAGTATTTGCAGGTTGAATTTTTTTGTGTACTAACTTTCATAACATTCCAGAACTGATGTTTAGGACCACTGATTTGCAGATTTACTAGTTTTGTTACTATTCCTCAAGCAGAATATTTTGCAATGTTCTGCAATAAACGTTTTTGTTCCAAAAATGTTTTCTCGGAATAAAAAATAAAAACACGGGGAAATATTAGTGCAATTTCATTTTAAAGAAGTGCAAAATATATTTTTTAAAACATACTTGGGATGCACCGAATATTCGATATTCGGCCATGTTTCCAAATACTAAAAAAAAAAAAAAAAAAAAAAAAAAAAAAAAAAAACTTTTAAAACATATTTTTAAAAATCTTATACAACTTCTACGTTTAACAGTTAACTTATAAAGCTATTCAGAATAATTAGAAACAGAATCATATTTAAATAAAAGATAATGTTTTTACATTATTTATTTGTTGTTTGTAAAGTATTATTTAAGAAAATTAACCAATCACGAGGATTTTCATCGGAATTAATTATGCACAACCTTTCAAGAGAAGGGCCACTTGCAAATATGTCTGGGTTGTCGAGAGCCACATCAATTTATATTTCGAGTAGATGGGTGCAGGGCCGAAACTAACCTTTTTAGCACCCGGAGCAAACATAGATTTTGCCACCACCTTCCCCCCTTCTTCCGCAAAGTATATTTACAAAGAGAAATTTACTCATTTTTTAATAGCCGACTTATTTTAAATTATGTATTTAAATTACGATAATTTAAAATATGTAATACTGAATAGGGATTGACCGAATACCGAATAGTCGATTTGATATTCGGTGATTCGGCATTGTGAACCGAATAATTGCGGATAAGTATTTTCTTAGAAGTAGAAGAATTCTCTTTTACTTAGAAGTAGAATAGGTTAAATGATGAGTTTTAATATTATGTGCATGAGTTCAGAGCAGTGGTGTAGTCGTAAAAAAAACAGAAGGTATACGTTCTAAGCAGAGGGTATACGCTCAAGGCCGAGAGTATACCCTAGTGTGTATATACTATAGCTTTCTTGGGAAACAGAGGGTATACGGTGTTCCTTAAAAAAATCCAGAAGGTATACGGCGTATACCCCCGTATACCCTCCACTACATCCCTGGTTCAGAGTTCAGCTGCACTGCAAAAAAAAAAAAAAAAAGACAAAGCCATTTTTAATTAAAAAAAAAAATACCGAAAATAGTCTACATAAGCGTGAAATCGGAACAACTGTCTACGATAGATAAAAAAAAATAAGGAAGATGGGTATCTTTCCCTTATCATTTAATTTTAATTATTTCTACATTAGTTTTCTTAATTTAAATTTATTTAATGTGTATTTTCTTTAATATATATTTCAAATAAGTATATCAAAGTTCATCTCTGTATATCTAAGGTGTATATTAAAAAAATACACAAGTAAAATTATACTCATATGCCTATCCTATTAGCTTTTATAACCATTAAATTAAAATCACTCAGATTTGTTATCTTCATCACCACAATGTTAAAATATTAACCTTTAACTGATGTCACAGAAATTGCCACATAACTAGTGTGAAGCGGTCTGTGAGACCACTCCGTCGAAAGATGAATAAAAGGCACGATTAACTCATAGGATTGTGTTTTTGTACTAAACTTTTTGAACAGGACTTTTATAATTACAATTCACCCATTCAAAAGTCTCTGGTGATAGTACTTAAGTTCCAAACGGAACAAAATTTCGGTAGTGTTTGTAGTTAAACTGAAAATTGCAAGTTAAACTATAAAAATTGAAAAAAGCCGCGGTCTAAGAGACCGGTAACATTAGTTACAGGTTAATCAAAATATAAATATGTATCAATAATTTCAGAGAAAATAGTTAAATGTACAAATTGATATACCTTTTGTATTTAAGAACATTCCTATTCAATTCAATATGTTTATAATTAGACTTAGACAATCAGTAAATCAGCTTAATGACAACATTTTTCTTTTTATTTGAACGGACTTTTGTTTTTCTGACAATCCTTATCCTTATTTATAGACTGTACAGTTTAATAGTTTCATAGGTTAATTTGGGTAATGACTAGTGATAAAATAACAAAAAATAGGTGATGAGTTAATGAATTGGTTGGTGGAAAAAAGTCATTAAATTTTTTAAGTAATTACACTTAACAATACAAATGTAACTGAATTAAATTATTAAGATTTTAATTAAGTTTATAAAAAAAGTTAATATATGCAAAAATATGTATTGAAAATTTATTCGGTATACACTTTGACCGAAACTTCGGTGTTCGGAAAAATTGCTGCTTCGGTCAATCCCTAATAATGAACTACGTAATCTGCTTTGTCAAATATTGATTCATCAAAATCTTGCAAACGAAATCAAAAAGAATCGAAAAACAACTCCGCTTTATACAGTATCCTTATGCCATATTATCCTTAGATTTTTCTATGCTTTGGCATACCTCAGACAGGACGATTTTAACAATACTGCGCTAAATATAGATATGAGAAATATCGCCACACAAAATCTTCATTTGGCGCTCCTTGGTTCTGGCGCCTTGGGTGCAAGACCTTGTCCTGAAGAGATTTTTGTCTGATAGAAAATTCTACATTATATACTTAAATAATAGCAATTTTATTATCAAGTGTTTTTAATCACTTTCTTTTATTGTAAGAGATCAATTGTTAGCCATAATGCAAGGCATAGAAATTTTCCAGCCCATTTTCATTTGGTTATTTCTAATACCCAGAAAAGTTTTCAGCCTTGACCGATATATACTTCTTGCATCCGTGTACTGGTGCCCGGGACGCCACGCCTCCTCTGTCCCCTCCTTAGTTTCGGCCCTCTGGGATTGGAGGGGGAATCTGTGGTGTAATAAGACTAAAAATATGATTTCAGAGGTGGGACAGTTTTACCCTCTAAATTCTAGCCAGTCAGCTTACCCGATTCAGTAGACAAGGATACATGATTATACAAAATTCAGGGTAATTTTTTTTACTAATGACTGATTGACAAATTTCACTGTAATTTTCAACTGCCGATTGGCAAAATGTTCACCAACCAGTGCTTTCTCTAAACTCGATTGACGAACCTCGTGATTTTTTAGAACCAGAACAACTAACTTCGCGATTTTTTCGCACCTGATCAACAACCTCACAATTTTTCCGAGCCCCATCGCCAAAACTCGGAAATTTACCGAGCTCGATTGATGTAATTTGACATTTTTTGGTGCATGAACAACGAAACTTGCACTTTTTTCCTGCAACCTATTGCAAAAAATTGATTATTTTCAGTTATTAATTGGCAAAAGTTAATTGCGTCATAAGTTAACCCATCGCGGGCCACAGGTTGTGCATCTCCCATTTGACGAAATTCACTGCGCTTATGAAAATCTCATTTTCTCGTGACCATTTGCTGTTCACATTTTTTTGTGGCAGTTTGTTCTTGTTTTTTCCACAACCCTTTGAAAAAGGTTTTTTCTAGGACTGTACTGAGTACTCGGTACTTACTCGGTACCCTGCATACTAAACCAATTTACCGAGTTCAATACCGAGTAGTTGTAAGAATTTCATTTTTTAAGCTTTATTATCATTATTGAAGACAAAAGGAACTGATAACTGATCTGTAAAAGTTATTTGAATATAAATGTATAAGATATGTAATTATTCATAAAACTATTTATTTAGCATATAAAAATGTCAACAAAATATAGAAAAGTTAAGAAAAACCAGTGGAGTTCAAAATTTAGTTTTAATATACAAATAAAAATGGGTAATTTTTAAAACTAAGAAAAAACTATGATTTTGGATACAGAAACATTTTGTAAAAAAAAGTTAATAATTAAATTTGTTATATCATAAATTATGATAATATATTTAAATTTATATATGAAATATATTTAAATTTGCAGAGTTTCACCCAAGCAGTTTCAGGAAGGTGCTGCACCCTGCCTGCCCTTTGCTTTACAAAATAGCACCCTTCTTGCCTCTCCATTAAAAAAAGAGCCTTTTTTTGCATTAAAAATTTACTTACATAGTAAGATCTGACTCAATGTTGTTTTAAAAAGAGATACAGTAGCCTATCTCTTAACCAGATTCTCTTAACAGGAAATCCGCTTTAACCGGACGACTTTTTTCCCGGGATGACGGCCTCGGGAACTCAGCTTACGCTTTCGAGTTGAAGTGGAATCCCGAGTGGAGGGAGGCAAAATTCAGAAAGGAGAACGTTGGTTCTAAATGCATACACGTTGAATTCAGGGTGCGGCCCGGGGAGGGGGCATCCCTCCCCCCTGCCAGAAACAATGAGATGTCCCCCCGGAAGATTTGAGATTTTGTGTTTTTAATAGTCAAAAGTGCACTCCCCCCCCCCCCCCCCCTGGAACTCTATAATGTCTTATCTATTTGCAAACTGTTTTGTACAAAAATTTAAAAAGCTTGAGGGATGCGAACAGATCACCGTATAAAATGTATAAGAGTTGTTTGAGTCTGATAAAGATCTCAAGCATGAAACATATTTTGACGAGGATATAATTAGGACTGTAACTGATGTTGTTCAATACGAAGACGATCATTATGATGATCCAGTTGAAGTTGACACAGCTAAATTTCCACATACGGAAGGGATAAAAGCATTGGAGTTGGCGCTACGCTTAGTTAAGCAGTGGCTAACAGCTTCCTCGGTTAAACTTATGATGCTAAAGAAATGGAGAGATTATGCTGCAAATTGTTTGCCATCTTGCCTTCAACAGAAGAAGGTCACTGTTTTTTTTATGGTTGATTAACTTAAATATACATAATGTAGAATAATTTCAACTTCTTATAAAGGTATGTGATACGATTTTCAACAATTTTATTTGCGTTAAATATTTTGCATTATTTGTTATCAGTGATAATTTTTCTGTCAATTCAGTTAAGTATAAATAGTATTAATTTCAGAAAATATGTACTTTTTTAAAACTACACAAACTGAAAAAACTTAATGCATCTCACGGGTTTAATTAATTAAATTATGCAGATACTTGTTTACTTCTCCACTTTAATCGGTTTTCTCTTAATCGGCTAACCCTCGGTCCCGTTTAGGCCGGTTAAGCGGGAGGCTACTGTATCTAAGTTTTAAATATTAAAAGTGACTTTAACCACTTCACCGGCGACAGGTATGGAGAAACAATGCTTTTACCCCCGATTCAGGGCAGCCAGTGAAGTGGTTAAAAATCAAAAAAGTGGTCTTAAGAATCCAAAACATGCCCTTAAGAATAAAAAAAGTGCCCTTTTCTCACCGGCAGCACCCTGCCCTTTTTTAAATCAAGGGGAAACTCTGAAATTTGCTTTTATCTTTTATTCTCTAAAACATTAATTAATTAAATCAAGAATTGATTAATTAAAAATATTCTTTAATCAATTAAAAATCAAATTTCTTTTAATAAACTCTTGTAAAAATTATATTCAATATTTTACTTAGATTAAATAATGATACAGTTGTGAAAGCACGAGAAAATTTGAAAAACCCACAATGGATTTTTTCAAGTGGGGCCCGCCCGAAAAAACCCGGTAATCCTACTTGGGCAAACCCTGACAATAACATACAACACTAATTGATTACAACATTTGCAATTGTTTGTAAATTAGGTAAAGTGGCCCATGAGGGGTTAACTTGTGGCCTGAGAATTTCGTTGATTAATAACTGAAAAAAAATCCCAATTTTTCAATAGATCGCAGAAAAAAATTGTGAGGTTCGTTATTCTGGCGCTTAAAACCTCGAGTTTTATTGGTCGAACTCAAAAAAAAAAAAAAAAAAAAAAAAAAAAAAAAAAAAAAAAAGTAATGCCACCATAGCCTGTCTTTTTCGTTAGCCCCAGCCGCACATATAGTAGATAGATATGAAATGGCTACATTCTATATGCAATTATTTTAAGTGGGAGTAAATAATTCTATTTTTGAGTAAACCCTTTATGCACTCGCAGTTAAATAGTATTTTAAAGTACCATTGAAGTAAGTTTAAGCTAAAATGTACTTACTCAGTCTATAAATAATGCTATATTTCTTTACACATAAAATACTCTGCTCAATAAAATTTAGAAAGCGTAGAGAAAACGGTTAAAGCTAAAAAAATTTTTTTAAAGGTGATACATTTTCTAAATCATTTACATAAGTATGTTTTTAAGTATTTATTAAGTTTACATGAAACATTTTCAACTGTAAAAAAATTATTTACAGAGAGGATCATAATACATGCAATTTGATACATTGTTTTTATAAGAATTGTGATATGTGCGTATGGTGTAAGTCCTGATTTTATTGTAGATGATACCAGACGTACAGCATGTTTGTCCTATTTTATTCATATTTGAACTGTTACTTTTCATTTTCTAGTGAGGTTCTACCTTTTGACAGGTGAACAGATCAGATACAAACAAAACAGGACATACACCCATTAGACATTGTGATAATATTGCATACCACTTGACTTCGCTGAGTGTATACACACTGTGGAAAAGAAGGCACAGCTGACCGAATAATATCTATTCTTGCGGGTTGCAGCCAAGGGGATTCCAAAAGATGAAGCAGTCATAAATGACGTCACTTGATGCCGTTCATACCGCCCTCTTGCGCCCGTCATATTTAACCGATTCTTGCATTGGAGACTGCTGATTTGACTGCTGACGGTCAATCAAATATGGCAGACGCGGGAGAGGACGAAATAACTCATTTTCCGCGCCAAAGCTTTCCATAGTCGAAGATTGATATGGCTACTCCTGTCGTAGGAGATAAGAGAAACTTTCTATGGCTCTTTGAATTTCTCCATCATCGCAGACAACTGTATTGGTCATTGTATAATTCGCAATTTAAATTAGATTGAATTCGTTTTATTGCTTCCAAACTGCACTAGTGTTGCACAACCCTTAGATCAAGGAATTATTCAAAATTTTAAGATAAATATACGAAAGCTGCTTCTAAAATACTTCCTTGCTGCAATTGATCAAAAAGATAACTTTTACGTGTCTGTGTTAGATGTCATGTATTAAGTAGCCTAGAGTTGGAATATGGTATCAAAGAAAATCATTGAAAATTGCTTTTGACATGATTGGCTTCCAGAATGTGAAGAATTATCGTTCGAAGACGACAACAATGAAATGATGCTGTGCTCCTACTTGCAGAAAAGTTACGGAATGCTGGCTGCACAATACAAGACGAACTGACATGTGCAGTTATTGACAATGAGGTCACTATTACTGGTGAAGCTTCCATACCGTAAATTATTTCGGAAGTTTTAAATAAAACACTGATGGAAGCTATGATAAAGAGAGTGAGTCTGAAGCTGAACTGAGAACGCAAGCAGAAATACTAAATATCCTCAGATATTTTTTAACACGTCATTCATCGATGACTGACGGTCTAAAATATGTCATAAAACTAAAAATATATACATTGTTTTAAGTAATTACTTTAAATTTATTTAAAATTTACTTGCCTTTTATTTATTACAGGATTATACTTTTTTAAAACTTACTTAAAACATTGCAAATTTTTCAGCTTCAGTATCAGTCACCGTGCACTCAATGTGTTAACAAATTCCGTTGGTACAGAGGAATATTTTAAATACGTTCGTTAATTAGAAAACTAATTTTAACAATCATGATAATAAACAAATCTGCATAAAAGATTATTTAAAATAAAAAATAAAGCTTTACTATATATTATGCTCAACAATTCGAAAATTTAAGTGTAAAGAAATTCTTGTTTATACTTCTTCTCTTATAAATTATATTTTCATATATTTTTTTTTGTACATTATTTTACTAATACAACTAACACAATAATATTTTGTCAAAGTAAAATTCCCGTTTACACCGCAAATAAGGTCACTCCCGCTTATATGGTTATAATTTTCAGGACCGCATGGGTGACCATATATCCGATACTGATTGTATATATTATGTGTGTGTGTGTGTGAAATAACATATGGTGAAATATAGAAAGTGAAAGATAAGAATTTAATTGTAAAAAGAGTGGTTATGCATTGTAATAATCATCAAAGAATCAACTTGAACATCAGAAAATACCCATCCCAAATGGTGAATTAATTTCTTTATAAATGCAGTGCAGCTTCAGGGATCGATCCAGGCAAAATTTGGGGCCTATTTAGGGCCACTTCACAAAAATAAATTTATTAAAATGGACCCTTTCACAAAAATGAAATTAATAAAACAGGCCCCTTCACAAAATTCCTTTTTATAAAATAGGCTCCCTTCGTAAAATTCTTTTTCATAAAAAGTGTTTTAAAATGCGTAATTTGTAAATAAACGATTTAAAAACAAAAACTTTAGCAAGGGGATATAAAGAAGTTTTTGTTAATAAATTTTTGGTTCGAATTTGAGTAATTGGATTTCAAGTAACGTTACAAAATGTTTAATAAAATTCACAAAAAGTAACTTCTACTTTTCGCAAAATCAGCCCCAAGAATAAAAACTGCATCAACTCTTGAGCTTGGTCATTAATTTTAAGTCATCCCCCCCCCCCAAAAAAAATTAATTTATGTATAATGGTGTGAACTCTTATCCTTATATGTGAGAGTATGAGTTATTGTAAGTCATCTTTTAAGATTTTTTCTTTTTTGTCTGTTATATTGCATGCAAGATTTCTTATATGACAAAAGATTACTGTAAAATAAAATTAAAAGTATAACTGTGGTAATTGTGTATCATATATCTTTTTACATCTTTTAACTTTATCAGTGTCTTTTATTACAAACTTTCGTATTTTCATTTTTCAGAATCTTTGCCAATATTAATCCGGATAAAGGTAGCAAAGCACCTAGGATGAAAGGGAAAAGAAATAATATGGTTGCCAAGCCAATTATAAATCTTGTGAATGGACTTACAGACTTTAAAAGTCATTTTAATTTGTAATGCAACAATCAATAATTTTTTTTGTTTTATTTAGTGTTTTCTTTACTGCAAATTTTATATTTATCTCATATTTTCAATGTAGTTTGATCTCACCAGGGTAATTATGATTATGATCTTGTTTCTCACAAATGCCACTGTTGGGAAGTAAAGAAATTACAGTGAATTTATCAGGATATTTGTAATCTTGTTCGGTGATACAAGAAGTCTAAATTTTGTTATTTGAAATAGTTGCATTTTCATTTGTATATTAATCTGTACACATTTAGCTGTTATGGTTTTATTATAAGCACTTGTCTTGATGTATAACTAAGCAATCTAGAGTTTTCATGAATTTAAGATGTACCAAATGAAAATGTAATATTGCATTTAAGAAACATGGTCTTCAGTAAAAATTCTTTTGTGTGTAGCTGAATATTTAAGATAGAACAATTTTAAAATTCTTTGTTTGCAGTTTTAAAGATTTAGAAAATTTTCACTACTTGATAATAAAGTCTGCATTTACCAGGGTTCTTCAAGTGTCAAATTGAAAACCGGTCAGTTTTAGCAGCAGAAAAATAGTGTCATACTGATATTTCTTCACATGAATTGGTTGTCTGTATCTGATATTGATTCTAAAGTTGCAAATAATAGTGAAATTTTAAAATAAAATTAAAATGCTTTACTTTATATATATTTACATATTAACTTTCTGATAATGGGTATTTCAACCTGAAGCTTTCAATATGCAAAGATAAAAGTAGTTCAGAATGGACTATAATAAAGAAATGCTGCTTTTTAAAATGAAACAAAAAAAAAATTAATAAAATTTACTTTCATTTAATTAAAATAATTATTAATTATTTAATTATTTTTAAAGGATTTGGAGCTATTATACTTTTAAGGTAGTTCTTCATATCCATAAATGTCGACGGAATTTTTGACTCATTTAAAATTAACAGAAATCAAAATGAGTTTATTATTATTATTATTATTATTAAGTAAATGTTTTTGGCATACCTTATATAACGTGAAGTTTTTCAAGGATTAACTAAAAATACACTTGCCGTGTAAGAAAATATACTCTCTTATAGGAAGTAAAATACATTTCTCTACTGAATATGTAACATAAATCTGGATAACTGCATACCTTCTGTAGTTATTGCAGCATATTCTTATTGGTGTATATGTCTAAATCATCCAATTTGCCAAGGTTATATATGGTCAAAATGTTTAATATACTTATTTTGTTTCTGTTATGGAGAAATTTGCAAAAAAAAAAAAAAAAAAAAAAGACAGAAACTTATACAATCAGATTTCATATTTAAAAATTAGAAAATGTATTAAATATAAAAGCGATAATTTTTCAAGCTAGGGTTTTTTTTAACACGTTGACGGACACTTGCGTATACAGCCGTCAAAGCGAAGTTCACTTAATTCCTAAATTGGCACCAGTATTTTAAAATTAAATTTTGCATTATTTAATGTACGTGAAGTTAAGCTTTTACTTATTTTCATATTTTTTCATGTAAATCCTGGTGTCAATCAATCATTATGCCACATAGTGAACTTCGCTTTGACGGCTATAGATGCAAGTGTCCGTCAACGTGTTAAAGGACAAATGTCCAAACAGCTTATTCATTATTAGAACAATTAGGCTATCACCCCCCCCCCTCCGCCTCTTTTCTTCATAATGAGTTCTGTTTATGTAAGTAAATGCAAAGTGAATTGTAGACAGTTAATCAAAATACTTTAAATTATTTACACTAAAACTACTGTTATATGCAATTGAAATGTAAAGTTTTAATAATTTTTCAAAATATTTCTCTAAATATGAAAATAAATTAAAATCGTTGGTTATTTTATTACATTTGTAGCACATGTGTGAAAACATTTTTATTTTTTAAATATATTTATATACGCATAAATAAACAAAGAAAATGGCAACAATTTACATATTTAACCCTTTCGGGACACATAATTGCATTTCTGCAGTGTTGAATTCACAACAAAATCACCATGGGCAACATAATTTGTGACAATGGAAAACAGTTGATATGGATCTTTTTTCCCAAATCTATATATTGCAAATTATATTGCCAAAAATAAGTAAAATAATTAGTTCTTGAGTAAATACTATGTACATAAATATCAGCTGCAATGTTGGTGACATCTCTATTTTACCTCTAATGTTAAACCAATGAATGTGTAATGTATACATTCTAATAAAATTAATATTTTCAACTTTTTTTTCTCTGCACTTTTTCTTGAATAGCTTTTTTCTTTTTGTTGTCTAAATATTTCTAATATGTAATTTTATTTGAGTATTTCTTTGATTTGATATACATGCAATTATAATTTTAGAAATATTTTGACAAACATTCTTTACACAGAAAAAATTGGTTACAAATAGCTATTTACTGACATAAATGCGAATGTATTATGTGCCAATAGGTTTCGATCAGTAAGGCGAAATTTGAAAATGTCAGTTTGTAAAGGTTGAAATAACCATGCTTAAATCTAAAATTTGTTTCAGGAATGGAAAATTTCATTCTGAAAATCAATATTTGTCTCAAAAACGGAGCGTTTCAGTCTAAAAAACGGAGCGTTTAAGTCAGAAACGGAGCATTTCAGTCTACAGAACGGAACTTTGCAGCCTACAAAACGGGACTTTGCAGTCTCCAAAACGGAACTTTGCAGTTTCCAAAACGGAACTTTGCAGTCTCCAAAACGGAACTTTGCAGTTTCCAAAACGGAACTTTGCAGTCTCCAAAACGGAACTTTGCAGTTTCCAAAACAGAACTTTACCGTCTCTAAAACGGAACTTTTCCGTCTCCAAAACGGAACTTTTCCGTCTCCAAAACGGAACTTTTCCGTCTCCAAAACGGAACTTTTCCGTCTCCAAAACAGAACTTTGCAGTTTCCAAAACGGAACTTTGCAGTTTCCAAAACGGAACTTTGCAGTTTCCAAAACGGAACTTTGCCGTCTCCAAAACGGAACTTTTCCGTCTCTAAAACGGAACTTTTCCGTCTCCAAAATGGAATTTTTCCGTCTCCAAAATGGAACTTTTCCGTCGCCAAAACGGAACTTTTCAGTCTACAAAACGGAAAAGTCATGTAACTGATTTTCTGTGATTTAACGGAAAAGATACGGCAACTCTGCTGCCAGTACCTTTTCCGTTTTTTTACTGGAGTTTATTTTTACAGTGTACACAGTGACGCAGTTTACACAAAGAAGCCGAAACGCGTTTTAGAAGAAATTTTTATCTGTGTTAAATGTTCATTTATATTTATTCTTTATTTGAAGAGTTCACATACTACAGTTTAAAAATGAATGTAGTTTCTTTTAGTAATTGCGACGAAAATGTAATTTCCTTTCCTGAATATTGCGCAGTTGAATCCGTCGTATATCATATATCTTCATTCGAATTCTAGGATGCATTTCACTTGGAAGTTTATACATAATCTTTACACTATCAACACTTAATACAAATTCATTGAATGTAACAAAGTAGAATGCATATTAAAAAAAATGCTTTTTATGACGATGTACGCAGTGCGACATTGGATGAGTGTGCGCAGTTAAAAAGGTTGTAACGTTTAACAAATGTATATATGTTTACTCCGTGTTGAATGAATAATATCTTATTTTATTTTCCTGTGCTTTTTTGACTTACAGGACATCGAGACCACATATATTTTGTTCCTTTTCGACATCTTGACCAAATAGCATTAGCAAACTGTGATTCCATGATTTATCAGTCTTTCAGTATTTAAAGAGTTTTACAATTCCGAGTTTGATACATGGATTATCAAAAATTTAGAGCATCTATATACAATATTATAAAATTTTCCTTCAAAGAATTTGTAAAATTAGTAATGTCTCACTGTGTACATAGCTTGGTACACTGTAAAAAAAAAATCCGACCAGTTTTCCTGTAGGAATCGGAAAAATAGTTGCCCTTATCGAACCGGAAAATTTTCCGACTCAACTCGGAATAAAATCCGTAAAAAAAAAAAAAAGAAATAGTCAATAGAACGGTATTTTACGGATTTTATTCCGAGCTGGGTCGGAAATTTTTCCGGTACGATGAGGGCAACTATTTTTGCGATTCCTACAGGAAAACGGGTCGTATTCTTTTTTACAATGTACAAGGTGAGCCGAAATCTAATATTATATTAATTTAATTTTCCCGTGTCTCTCTTCATGTGTACTAGTAAATTTTCTCCTTTAGATGCGTCTTAGCATCAGCATAGAATTTCTTAATATGATTATGTTATCTCATAATTAAACTTTATTCAAATGTAAATCACAAAACTCTGCCTTACATTTAAATAAATTTGCATTGTTTTATATCATAAATTTTGAGGCTACATAGACTTTGTTTTCTAATAATTTTAAAAACAAATGTATGCAGAATTTGTCAGCATTCCCTGTTTTAATATAAACGGTCAAGTGCGAGTAAAAACGCGCAAGAGGGTTCCTACAATAAATATCTAATCAAAAACAACTCGTTGTAAAAGATCCCGCCAAGCCACAAACCTAAAACGTCAGTCAAAAAAAGAAGTGATATCACATAAAAAGAAGCGATATGGAAGTGCCTACTACGAGTGCCGTGTAAAAATCTATCACTACTCATAATGTTTCCAAAGGACTCGGAGTGAGGTACAGTATGTGAAAACTGCTTGGCGACCTGCAGGTTTTTATAATGTTTGTTCTTCCTGCACTTACATTATATATGACTTCTTGTTTAACAAATTTCTTCTTTAATTACTGATCCCATTAAACTGTGAAAAGTTGAAACTTTTGGTGTTTACATGCCCATTCTTATTTAACATCATGGGATCGATTTGTTGATTTTATTTACCATCATTTGAACAAGTAAGACCACTTTTACGCGGAGGATTTTCTAAGTAAAAATTTAATAAACATTTTGAGTTTCTGAAATAATAATAAAAAATAATGATCATATGAATATTACTAACAATGCACCTAATAATAGACGTTAACTAAACTAAGATATATTGCAGTAAAGCCTGCGTTAACGGAATTGCACATGACAGGGGAAAAATCTGTTCTAGTAAGGCTTTGTTACAATAGTATTATATAATATTCCTTATGTCGGAAACATGACATTTTACGTTTAAGAAATAATTCTGTCATAAACAGGATTCATTTTACCAGTTTTCCCCGCCCCACCAGTGGCTGAGAGGTTCTGCTCTCGAAGCTGGTAGACGGGAGGTGCTGGGTTCGATCCCAATCATCCCCGTCGGCCAAATCGTTCGGAGTTTTCGTGGTTTTCTTCGAACCTTGGATTTCCAAGCGTTAATACGGGTTAGGTTCCCTTAGAAAGACCCCCACGAAGGGCATCCCCCCTGGGCCTATATCCCTCGTGCAGATAATTGGCCATCATAAATACAACCAACCAACCAACCAGTTTTCCCTTTAATTTTGAAACAGTGTATTATTAAACATATTTATGTAATTAAACATTATGTTTAAAATATTGAAAAGTATAATTGTAAAAATCGATGATAACCACAATTACATACTATTTTCAGCTTGCCTTACAAATTTTTCTGATTTATTACAGATCTTCCTCCTACGAATATTTAGAAGACTTATATAATGAGAATTTAAAATTAATTTTTTCGACTTTCACAATTTTTCGAAATTGATGTAGGTACTGCATATATTAAATATACGCCTGCAGGTCGCCAAGCAGTTTTCACATACTGTACCTCACTCCGAGTCCTTTGAAAACATTATGAGTAGTGATAGATTTTTACACGGCACTCGTAGTAGGCACTTCTATATCGCTTCTTTTTATGTGATATCACTTCCTTTTATGACTGACGTTTTAGGTTTGTGGCTTGGCGGGATCATTTACAACGAGTTGTTTTTGATTAGATATCACTTCTTTTTGTAAGGTATTTCATTTGCATTATACATATTCCATTTTAATTCAGAAAAGGAAAGATAAACAAAAGATTATAGAAGTAAAAAAATAATCAAATAGTGATGCTATAAACTTTTCAAAAGTGTAATATATCTAGTAAGACATAATGATGGACTTTTTAAAAATAATTCAGAACCATTTTATAGATCCTTACAAATCTTAGAAGAAATCATTTATTTTTTAGAGATGATAAAATGTGCGAACTAACAAGCAATATTTTTTGCTTGTTCCCTTTGTGAAGTCCAATATTTGAAACTTTAAAAAAAGATTTCCATTTTACAATTGAAGAGAACATTAAAGGTCAAATAAATATTATAAAATCTTTTTATTTGTTTTATCCTTTCATAATTATATGAAGTTTAAAACAATCCGTTTAGTAAAATGGAAATTATTTCTCTTCAAACGGATAACATTTTAATTCAAAACCATTATGGAGCATCTGGTGATAGTATAAAATCTATGATTGATTGAAATTTGTTGTCAATGAATCGCGATGCGGAAACCGGATCAAATGCAACTAACTCACTTGTACTTTTTTTATGTACATTTTTCACTAAAGGATTCATTTCTATAATATAAGTAGCAAGATCATTCCAGTTCCATTCACTCGGACTTATTCTTAAAAACCAAGTAGCTGGTCCGTAATGGTAAGTCATACATCTTACATCATTTCTTGGCTGATATAGCAGTGTAAAATTGGCAAACAGAACGGTGCTGCGCCGCCCGTGATAAACAATTCAAACTTGACGGATCTGTTGCAAAGTATGAATATTGAAATGTGATATGTTTAATTATAATTTATTTAAGATTATGCATCTCAGTTAATGTTTTTTGATTTCAATTAGTATTAAATAAAATTTATTTAGTAGTTCAATAATAAGTTATTTATCTTTCAATTTTATGTATTTCAACTCTTTATTAACTCTTAACTGCTGTTAGCGATCTCGCAGACCACTATATTTTTCAATTTTCACAGTTAAACTTGTAATTTCCAGTTAAGCTATGAATACCGGTGAAATTTTCTTTCATTCTGAGCTCTAGAACTATTGCTAGACATTCTGAATGTTTGAAGTTTAGTTATAACAGTCCTGGAAGCAGTACTTGTGAGTTAATAGAGCCTTTCATTCATCTATTACTTAAACGGTCTCGGAGAACACATGCAGTAGTTATGCGACAATTCCTGTCACAGCAGTTAATGGTTAAGTAATTCCAAAAAATAAATGCAATTAACCCTCATCTGCTGTTAGTGCTGCTTTTTTTATTTTTCACAGTTTAACTTCTAATTTCCAGTTTAACTATCAATACAGTAAAATTTTGCTTCATTTGCAGTCCAAGTACAATTGTTTGAAATGTTTGAAAAAGCAAGATTTTATTAGAAATATTACTCTACAAACAGTTTAGTGCAAAAACAGTATTTTATGATTAATTGCGACTTTTATTCATCTTTCAATCGAATGGTTTCGCAAACCTTTCTGAATTGTTATGCGGCAATTTTCTGCAACAACAGTTAAGGGTTAAATGAACTTTTTCAGATGAATTCTCATGTGTAAAATGCATTATTACATTTAGGACTACGGACATCTCATTCAAGTTTTAATTGCCGTAAATGCGACCGACAATCGTATATTGTGGTGACTACAGATAATTATTAAATTTATACAAAACAAGTTAGTTTTGAACTATACCTACAGTATTCAGTAATTTGCTGCTTAATAAAATGTATGTTTATATAATAAAATTCCAAATACAGTAAAACCTCCTAAAGAGACCACGTTCTCTTAATGGAGGTCATGTTTAAATATAGATTTTAACTGTTGAAAAAAGGTAACAACTAATGTTACTAAAATTTATTTTTCACAGTAGCAAGGCTCCCAAATGGTCCGCCAACTGAATATCAATAAATTTTAACAGAAAATTTTAGGGTAGGTTTGAGCTCGAACTTTCAAATGTGATTTCGGGGCGGTTTGTAAGAAAAATCTAAAAAGAAAATTTTTCTAAAAAAATATTGGTATTCAGTTGGCGGACCATTTGGGAGCCCTGCATTAGGGAAAAATATGCAAATTTAAGTATAAGAACAAATGTTAATTAGATAAATTAACTACTGCAGAGTTTAAAAAATTAATACATTTGCTTTGATTTTACCGTTTTATATTTTATAACTTTTATTACAAAGTCCTTTCAAAGTTCCGTAAATAAATGTTGTTTTTTTTTTGGACGGGAACAAATAATGACAATTTCATTAATTTATCTATCTTTGAGAGTTTCCTGACAGAATAGATCAGGGGAGTTTATTGACCGTCATTCTTAATTTATCATCAGAGTTAAATTCATTGCCTAAAAAGGCACAAAGGTGTTTAAACACTTAAATGTTATTGTAATTAAAAAAATTCTAAACTTAGTTTAGAAGTTTGATGAATAATGCGCTCTCCGGAATTATTTTTCTAATAAAACCTTCTTCAAGCGACCAGGAAAAAGCAGAATTTGTTTTATTTTCTTCAAAGAAATGGGCCGCACATGGAGGTAGTTCTACTGGGATGGTCTCTGAATGGAGGTAAAATTAGTATTGAGCCTATGGGAATAAATTTCGTTCCATGAAAAAATGGTCGTTCAGGGAGGTGGTCGCTTAATGGAGGTAGTCGCACAGAGAGGTTTCACTGTATACCCTAAATGCGACAAAACTATGGGGAATCGCGTCTCATTTAGGCACAATGACCTTGCATATTAGGTACGCCACGCTGAGCTCACATGGAAATATAAGTAGTGATATTATTACGTACGCCACGCTGAAATATAGGAGTAAATTACTTTAAACTAGTATAAATCAAAAACTAATTAATATTTTTACACGAAACTTTCAAAGGTTTGACCTATTCATAAAAACAGTTCAAATGCCGTAAAGCGCGTAAAAATCCGATAATTACACATTGCTGTAGCCCTGTCAACAGATTTGGTCGGAACAAGAATTTAAAAAGTGCAAAAAACAGCACTTTTAAAATCGCATTTACTAAAAACCTATTCGCCGGATTCCACTTTACTTTCGTTTTCTGAGTCACGTGGAACGCCCCATTCCATAGGAACAAGAATTTTGTTTCTATCATAAATAGTTCTCGAGCTATAGATGTGTCAAAATCCCGTTTTAGTCAGTCCGGAAAATATAAACTAGACAGAGTATTAAAAAAATTTTACAAAATAGTTTGGCATTAATTGGCGGAAATTCCTTTCATTTACGGTTCATTGCACTGTTGTTTCTTTTGCTTGGCGAGAAACTCTGTCGAGTTTCTATTATATTAATTAGTAACTGTATTATACAGATACAATCTTTGTTAGAAGAATAAAAAGACATTGTAAAAACGATACAACGTAGGGTTGGTTATACTAGAAAAGTATAAACGGATATAAGATAAAAGTTTAGAGGGATATAAAGCCTAAATAGAATCAAATATTGCTATTCTGTAAAACTCTTTTTTAAACGTATCCTAATCTGTGTACGATGACCTTAATTCAGTGCTGACAAAAAAAGTAGTGCATATTTAAACTTCATTTGGCATTTTATAAACCCAAATTCAACGTAGTAATAATGTTTTATTTTTTAATATGTACCTAAAAAAAACTCTTGTTCAAAGTTTGAACTTGGTATTGTGCTAAGAGCGCTTCGAAAGGAGATTGCAAAGATGCAGTTCCGTCTTAGTCCGTGCCCATTTTTCCAGATAGGTTTTTAATTAACCTTTAAAGTCAAGGGTATTGAGAGGCCACTCGAAGAAAACTAGTCGCGAATCCAGTAGTAATTATGTGATTAAATCTAATTAAATTAGAATGTTTTTAACAGTTTGACGTTCTTTTATACTACTACTGGGCAAAGAATTACACAAATATATCATTAATAGTTGTTATCTATGTTTTAAAATTCAAATGACTTTATGTATGCCCAAACCGTCCGCATTTTTAAAGATTAATATCTTGGCTAATTACCGACATTCTTTTTCGAAATCGTTATCCACAATCATTTTGTACTTCTGCGACGACAGGTATTTCCAGAGCTACTCAATAACTTTACTGAACGCCCGCAAATCGAAATTTGTGTGTAACGGAAAAGTGCGATTTTCTCAAGAACTATGTGACCTAGGCTAATCACTACAGTTTTCCTCCAAGGTTTATATTAACCTCTACTAACCCTAATTTTTTAATATTTTTAGTTTCGGTAGATTTGGAAATAGAGGTGGGGAACATATATTTTCACTGTATTTTCGACGATACCTTTGAAAATATAATACCTAAAATTAAAAAAAGTATATTTTTTAGTTCGGAGTTACGAAAGCTTTCATACAACACACCATTCGATATGCAAAGAAAAAATATTTTTTTATGTAACTTAATTAGCCCCTCTACATTTTTCCGAAATAGATCTGTAAATGGTTAATAATCTATAAATATATGGGTCAATAGCCTTTATTACTTCAGCCAATTTGAACTTTCCACGTTCCATATTTTATGAGTAAAATGACTGTGACAGACAGACACAGAAGTGACCTTATAATGGTTCCGTTTTTATTTTTTAAGTACGGAACCCTAATAAGAATTAATTAGTAAACGAAATAGTGAGATAAGATAATACGCATTTTATCTATATATTATTTCACCATTGAAAAATTATAAAGTAGCATTTAAATAAAAGTTTTGCACAAAAAAATATCTTCACGTTTGCAAAATTAAGCAAAAATTCTAACCAAAAAGGAACACATTTGATTAGAAATTTCTTTCTGCTAGTTATTTTCCCGAGGATTTACATAGTTACACTTTTTAAATGTGCTTTTAAAGTTTTATTTAGACATTTTATAACAATGCATTTTTTACATTTTCTAGCACCAGAGAGTATATTCTATCAAACTGCTTCGTAAACACATGCAACTGTTTTTTTCTTTATAGAAAGTCATATTTTTGAATTTTTTTTAAGTATAATCATCCGGACGTTGAACAAATTCAATTGTTTTACTATACATTTTTTAAAAAATTCCTATTTCTACAAAGGAAGACATTGAACATGTCAAGAAGTAAAATTTCTTATCAAAATGATAGAATTAACAAGTTTGAAAGAATTATATAAATTATGATATTTATATTTTTACATAAACATTAAAATATTTAAAATAGATTTTTGAAAAATAGTTATCTTTAAAAAAGTTAATAAAAACTGTAATAAGATAAAATATACAATAAAATCGTATACGCAAATTTTTGGTTATTCCCTTTTTTTTAATTAACTGCAAAGATCTTTACGAAAAATCGATTAGTAATTATTAAAGCACATTAAAAATTATTATCGTTTTAGTTTTTATCAAATGCAAGTAAATCCCATTTTTTCCTGAAGAAGTTAAAGTGAAATTAAAATCTGAGTTATTCTTACCTTTGCAGCCTAAGGTCTTGTCGTAATCAATAGCATCCCCGCATTCACAGTGAATACCTTTTGTTTTTAATGATTTACATTTTCCTCCAGTTTCGGTACAATTCGTCAATCTTTTGCACGATATTTCAGAAACTGAAAAACAAATAGTCTTACAAAACGTTATTATTTCCTATCTATTCTTATTGTTATAGGTGCAGTTTAACAACTGAGATTAAATTAATTATCTATAAAAGAAAAATGTAAGCATTTTTTATTAAAAAAACATAAAATAGAAAAATAGAAAAGAAGGAAGTCTTACGAAATTAAAAAGTACCGATGATATTTATTTTAATTATTTTATTTAATTATGAATATTCATTTATTAAACAATCAAAAGTTACTCTCTGCTATCTATAGCCCCACCAGTGGCCGAGAGGTTCTGCTCTCGAAGCTGGTAGACGGGAGGTGCTGGGTTCGAACCCAATCGCGCCCGTCGGCTTAATCGTTCGGAGTTTTCGTGGTTTTCTTCGAACCGTGGTTTTCTATGCGTTAATACGGATTGGGTTCCCTTAGAAAGACCTCCACGGAAGGCACTCCCCCTAGGTCCTATATCCCTCGTGTAGATAATTGGCCGTCAAAAATCAACTCAACCTAACTCTGCTATCTATACCACAATGCTAAAACTCCTTACCGCAGTTTACGATTATGAGTATAAAATGCATTTTGCTTGCCTTTGCAACGATGATCATTTTCGTAAACAGTTCCTTCAGGACAATTACATTCTATATCAAACTGCTTGTTTGATAGACAGGTACCTCCAGTGTCTTCGCAGTTTTCTATTTCACAAGAGCTTTCCGAAACTAAAATGAAAAAAGTTTCCTCATAATATAATGTTTCACATTACTTAAATCTCATAGAATTTGTGTTTTCTATTTTCATCCATAATACTAGTCTCTTCTTCCATGTACTTATTCATTCAAATTTATCACACTCAAACAATTTTTACTTTAAAATATAAATATTATTAAGTATTTAATTCATTTGATCAAAACGGTAAACTTTATGAAAGAGATGACACATAAAATATTTTTTTGTTATACAGGGTGATTCAAAACTTATCGTTTAAATTTCGTAGGGAGGTAGGGAATACGTCCGGAAACCGATTTTATGTAGGAATGAATATCCGCAAATGTTCGCATGCGTATGTAGAGGTCGCTGTGTGCACCCAACCTTCCATCGCATCCCAATCATCGTTTTGACTTTGCTAAAACTAGTATTATTTTTTCTCCTATTTCCACTTCTCATCTGGACTTCCACGAAGCCTTTTACATCTTTAAAAACTCAAGAATCTCGTTAATGACCGTTATTCAACGCCTTCCTTATCTGACACCTGGAAACATATCGTTTAATTTTCTTCTTTCTGGTTCTCTTAACATTTATTTAGATGACGCTTGCGGACGTACTTTCCTATGTTTAATCGGTTTCCTGATGTATTCCCTACCTCCCTACGAAATTTGGACGGTAAGTTTTGAATCATCATGTATAAATAGTCTCTCTATTCTAAAAAAAAGTAACTACCGCTGTCACCGCCGCCGCCGCCGCCGGTTTTGAATTTTTTGTGACCGGAGGTCTTTCTTCGTTAATATTAAGAAACATAATGCATACAAAAATATGAAAATCGGTAGTATTATACAAAAATGTTTGATAAACACGCTGATGCAGACAGTTTTCAGATCGAAGAATTATTTTAAGAGATATTTAATGCTAAAGTTGGACAAAATCGTTCCACTAAAAAAGTTTTATAGGAGCAAAAACTGTTCATAGGAATTTAATTATTTTTAGATCATTTTATGCGTTAGAATTTGCCGGAGTGCAGATTGCATTAATTTTTATATTTTGACTAATTTTTTGAGGTTTTATTTCTATTTTAAATTCAGATTTTCAGCATTTCTAGAGATATTTTTAACAGATTTTAGAAAGTGATATTAATTTAAACTGTTGCCAACTGTATAAACAGCGGAAGCAATAATGTTTGCTTCAAAAAAAAAATATATATATTTATACGTGTAAATAAATTAAAAATTTATTTACACGTGACTATTATAAACAGAAAAAAACATTTGGAATTAGAATTAAATAATTATGTACAAAAAGCAGGAACTTATTAAAAATTATGTCATAAAAACTATAATTACACGTGAATTTTAAGAGAGAAAGGAATTTGTAAAGCAATAAATTTATTAACATGCGTTAGAAGTCTTAAATAGAAGAAATTACGTCATATTTACGTCACATTACAGTTATTACATAAAATGAACACAAAATAATATTGCAAAACGGTTTAAATTTAGAAATTGCGCTAGACATTTATTTGATATTTTAAGAGGATACTTTTCAACTATTTTTGTTAAGAAAGCGCAAATAATATTTAATTTCTAACAGAAGTATTTTCACGTGAATATTAAAAAGAGAAAGAATAGTTTGGTCAAAATTACGTCAGATTAAAAACGATTAATTTAAAATGTCTCGTTTAAAAGAACTTTCTTTTCACTTTGTTAAAAAATACCAGGAGACAAAGACTCTGTTTACTTAATTCCTTTTATATTAGCTTATTTTGAAATGTTGTTACACGTGTCTACGTCATCAAGTTATTTTTATTTCGACGTTTTATTTGTATTTTTATTAATGTTGTACTAATTTATTTGTTTTTTCGTTATTTAAAATAAAAATTATGTCAATTTGTATAATTTGGCGAGTGGTTTGGCGATTTATATAATTTGGCGAAATGGGTCGACGGGATAATCAAGTAGTACCACAACGGATTTGGCGTTAAAATTCCCCAATCAAAGAGAAATGAATAGAAATACGCTTATAGAGAGATCGCCAGTGTTTTTTAAATTATAATTCAATCTTTCGAAATCTTTTTAAAGCCTATCAAATTAGCGTGCATTTAGAGTCTACGGTGTCTGGACGGGGGTTGGCGAGCGTAGCTCGTAGGGGGCCGAGCCCCCTAGTTTTATAAAATTTAGTATTTGTTATCTTACCTTACATTTTGCAACGAGTATACTCGCTCGAAAAAAATTATATTAAAAATTTTTTTCATCAATTTGCTTTAATTATGGGATTAAACAAGTATCTCTCTATTCTAAAAAAAAGTAACTACCGCTGTCACCGCCGCCAGTTTTGAATTTTTTATGACCGGAGGTCTTTCTTCGTTAATATTAAGCAAAATAATGCGTACAAAAATATGAAAATCAGTAGTGTTATACAGAAATGTTTGATAAACACGCTGATGCAGACAGTTTTCAAATCGAAGAAATGTTTAAATAGATATTTAATGCTAAAGTTGGACAAAATCGTTCCATTACAAAAGTTTTATAGGAGCAAAAACTGTACATCGAAATTTAATAATTTTCAGATCATTTTATGCGTCAGAATTTCCCGGTGTGCAGACTGCACTCAGTTTATTAATTTGACTCATTTTTTGAGGTTTTTTTTCTATTTTAAATTCAAATTTTCAGCCTTTCGAGAGATATATTTTTTTAAATTTTAGAAAATTGTATTAATTTAAACTGTTGCCAACTGTATAAACAGCGTAAACAATAATATTTGCTTCACATTAAAAATTTATTTTACACGTAACTATTATAACCAAGAAAATATAAAAAGCAGGAACTCATTGAAAATTATCATAAAAACTATATTACACGTGAATTTTAAAAGTGAAAGAATGTTGTAAAATAATAAATTCATTAACATGCGTTAGAAGTCTTAAATATGAGAAATTACATCACATTTACGTCACATTACACATTACGTAAAATGAACAAGAAATAATGTTGCAAAACGGTTTAAATTTAAAAATTGCGCGAGACATTTATGTAATATTTTAAGATGATATTTTCAACTATTTTTATTAGGATAGCGCAAATAATATTTCATTTCTAATAAAATTATTTTCACGTGTATAGTAAAAGGAGAAAGAAAAGTTTAGTGAAAATTACGTCATATTAAAAACGATACATTTAAAGTGTTATTTTAAAAAAAACTTTCTTTTCCCTTTGCTAAAAAATACCGGGAGGCAAAGACTCTGTTTATTTAATTCATTTTACATTAGCTTATATTGAATTAAAAACGATATGATTTAAATTGTGTAATTTATGTGTATGCGAGTGTAATTTTAAAAAAAAAAACTTTCTTTTCGCTTTGCTAAAAAATACCGGAAGGCAAAGACTCTGTTTATTTTATTCATTTTATATTAGCTTATTTTGAAATGTCAACTGATTTTATTTAATCAAAGACGGAAACAGCCATTGTACCATTTGACAGCCGCTGATTTGACTTAAGAATTCCCCAATCAAAGAGAAATGAATAGAAACCCCTTTATAGGGAGATCGCCACTGTTTTTTAACTTATAATTCAATCTTCCGAAATATTTTTTAAGGCCATCAAATTAGCGTTCTTTTAGAGTCTGCGGTTTCTGAACGGGGGTTGGAGAGCGTAGCTCGTAGGGGGCAGCGCCCTCTAGTTTATTAAATTGTTGAAACTGGAAGACGATATTTGTCATCTATTAAACTATATGCTGTAAGATTTTCTTAGAATTGATATCAAAGACGTTAATATAAACAACTTTACAATTTACAGTCATTTGCATTACTCGTGAAATATTTGATTAAAGCACACAAAATTCTTAATTCATAAATTACAGAAATTTAAGTTTTTGTATTGCTTTTTATGTATAATTTAAGGCTATCTTCGTTAATTTAATTTAATTTATCACTGCAATAATTATTGATGTTTATGTTTATAGGAAGTTTTAAAGAAATATTTTTTTTTTAACGATTACTTTTTGTACATGAGCATTAATTTTTAATCAATCTATTTGCAATTTGAGATTTTTTAGTTACTAAATAGAATCAATAATACATTTCACTGTACATTAAAGATATCGCTTTTAAAATGCTCATCCATATCTTTCAATAAAATAAATACTTTATTTATTTGTAAAATAGAAGTTAGAACGAAAAGAATTATACTGGTGTTTTTCAATATTCTAGTATTACTAACATATTTAAAAATATTATAAACATTTTTTAAGCTTTTGGGGCACAAACTTTGTTTTTATTTTATTTTTAAATTCTTGACGGAGGATATTTTTTAAGAATAATTCTAGGAATTGGCTTTTCGATTTGATCTTTTGCCATTTTCTGAAATAGAAATCAATTACTTCAGATCAAAAAATTTCTTAAAATGACATTTATAAAGAATTTATTTCACTTTCATTATAAAGTCAAGGGAGGTAGCATATCGCTGTTGTTTCAAGCACTATACGTAAACGTTTTCAATTTTATAATGCTAATTCAAATCCAAATTAAACTCCGCAGCAAAAGGACCTCTGAAGTTCCATTTTCTGTAAAAACTTATTCTGCACACATGTTCATGTGTCCTATAGTGTTCATTGAGTTATGCCCAATAAATAATCAGGTTGAAAAGGTTGCGAAGAGAATTATTTAAACAAGCACGTTTTCAAACACAATTCAAATAATCTCAATAAAACGTTTCTAACAGAATACATACGTGTCGAATTTTATAGCAGATAACGTATTTTAAAACATACCTTTACATCCCACTTTTTTGTCGTAATCTGTTCCCTTCGGACAGGAGCACATAGCGGTCTGACTTTTGTCAAATATACATTTTCCTCCAGTATCTTCACAATGAGGTAATTCAGTAGAGCAGGTATCTTTAGGAACTAAAAGTACATAAATAATCCATAAGATAATCGACAACATTAATAAAAACATAAAAAAATTAATTTCCGACGTTTCCTAAAGGGACATAGATAAAGTGTCGCACACAGTGACGCAGTTTACTTACACAAAGAAGCAGACACGCGTGTAGAAGGAATTTTTATTTTTGTTGCTAAATGTTCCTTTTTATTTATTCTTTTTTTTTCTTTTTTTTTTTTTTTGAAGTCTTCAAAGGTTACATTTTTAAAAATGACCGTAGATTCTTTAGGAAATTACGACGAAAATGTACTTTTTTTCCTGAAAATTCAGCAATTAAATCCGTCATACATCATACATCTTTATTCAAATTCTAAGATAGATTTAACCCCTTAATCGTCGCACCTGATAAGTGTTGAATACTTTTTTTAAATTCAGATTGTTTGATTGCCACTACTTTTTTCATGTTGAAATATTCTCTTCATTCAACCGCAGATAAAATGTCGAGAGAATAAAGAAAATTTCATTATTTAAAAAAACTGGTGGGAATAAAACAATCTGAATAAAATAAAAGAATCCTATACTGCCCGTGACAGTCACGGGCGCAACAATTAAGGGGTTAAATTGTAATTTTTTACATAACAATTTCACGTTTAACACTTAATACAAATTCATTGAATTTAACAAAGCCGAATGCATATAAACAAATGCTTTTTATGACGATGTACGCAGTGCGACATTCGATGAGTGTACGCAGTTAAAGAGGTTGAAACTTTTGACCAATGTATTTATCTTTACTCCGTATTAGATGAATAATTTTGTTATTTTATTCTTCTGTGTTTTTTACCTTCTAGGACATCGACACACATATATTCTGCCCGTTTCCGACATCTGAACAAAATAGAATTAACAAACTGTGATTCCATGATTTATCACTCTTTCAATATTTAAAGAGTTTTACAATTCCGAGTTCATACATTTGATGATCAAAAATTCAGCTCAGCTGTATATCATATTATAAAATTTGACTTTAAATAAAAGACAAATTTAGAAATGTCTCTGTGTGTACTTGGATTCGAACACAGTAGACCGAAATCTAATATTATGTTAATTTGATTTTCCTGTGTTTCTCTTTATGTGTACTAGCTAATTTTCTCCTTAAGATGAGTCTTAGCTTCAGCATAACATTTCCTACTATGATTGTATTATTTCATAATTAAATTTTTTTCAAATGCAGACCACAAAACTCAATCTTATATTTAAATAAATGTGAAATGTTTTGTATCATAAATTTTGAGCCTACATTGAATTAGTTTTCAAAAACTTTTAAAATCACTCTATGCGAAACTTCTAACAATTCAATATATTAATATAAACGGACAAGTGCGGTTATTAAACGCACTCAGAGGGTTCCATACTATAAATATATTACTTAGTAGCTGTATTATACCAAACAGAATTAAAAAACTGTGGTTCCATAATTTATCAGTCTTTCAATATTTAAAGAATTTTACAATTCCGAGTTTTATACATGGATTAACAAAACCTCAGAACAGCTAAATAAAATTTTATCAACTTTGTACATACTAAATTAATAATGTCGAGCTATGTACATTCATTTGAACTCAGTGAGTCGAAATCTAATGTTATATTAATTTAATTTCCAGAGTTTCTCTTTATGCGTACTAGTTAAGTTTCTCCTTAAGATGCGTCTTAGTATCTGCATAGAATTTAATACTATGATTATGTTTTCTCATAATTAAAATTTATTCAAATGTAAACCACAAAACTCTATCTTATATTTCAATAAATTTGCAATGTTTTATATAATAAATTTTGAGCCTACATAGATTAAGGTTTCTAAAATTTTAAAAACAAATCTATGCCAAATTTCTCAGCATTCAATGTTTTAATATAAATAGTCAAGTGCGGTTATTAAGCGCGCATAGAGGGTTACGTAGAATAAATATATTAATTAGTAACAGTATTATACGAAACAACCGTTCATAAATGATTAAAAAGATTTTATATAAAATATACAACGTAGTGTTAGGTATAGCTTTATACACAAGAAAAGTATAAATGGACAAAACATGAAAGTTCAGAGGGATATGAAGCATAAATAGCGTGAAATATTGTTATTCTGTAATAGTCTTTTTTTAATAGTATCATAATCTGTTTATGATTATCTTATTTCGGTGAATACAATAAAATTATTGCATATTTAAACTTCATTTGACATTTTATAAATCCAAGTTCAACGTAGTAATAAAGTTACATTTTTACACTTTACCTGAAACAAAACCCTTGTTGTAATTTTAAACTTGGTATTGTGCTAAGCCTCTTCGAAAGCAGGTCACAAAGATGAAATGCCACCTTGGTCCGTGCCGCGTTTTAACAGATAGGTTTATATTAACCATTAAAGGCATGGAAATTGCGAGAACACTCATTGTCAACTAGTCACAAATCCCAAAGTAATTATGTGTTTAAATCTAATTAAATTAGTCTGTTTTTAACAGTTTGAAATTTATCGCTTTTATGGCGCTACTGGGCATTGAGTTACACAATTATATCATTAAAAGTTGCTTTTAAATTTAATCATCCGTATGTTGAATAAATTCATTTGTTTTACTGTTCATCTTACAAAAATTTACTATTTCTTCAAAGGAACACATTGAACATGTCAAGAAGTAAAATTTCTTATCAAAACGATAGAATTCAGAAGTTTAAAACCATTATATAAATAACGATATTTACTTCTTTAGATAACCATTAAAATAGTTAAAATAGTTTTTTCAAAAATATTTATGTTTAAAAAAGTTTCTAAAAACAGTAATAAGGATAAATTACACCATAAAATCTTATACGCAAATATTTTGATTATGCCTTTTTTTTAATTAACTGCAAATATTTTACGAAAAATCGATTAGTTATCAGTAAAGCGTATTAAAACTTATTAACGTTTTCGTTTTTATGAAATGCAAGTAAATCTTACTTTTTTCCTGAAAAAGTAAAAGTGAAATTAAAATCTAAGTTATTCTTACCTTTGCAGCCTAAGATCTTGTCGTAATCAATAGCATCCCCGCATTCACAGTGAATACCTTTTGTTTTTAATGATTTACATTTTCCTCCAGTTTCGGTACAATTCGCCAATTTTTTGCACGATATTTCAGAAACTGAAAAAAAATAGTCATACAAAACGTTATTATTTCCTATCTATTCTTATTGTTATTGGTACAGTTTAAAAACTCAGATTAAATTACTTATCTATAAAAGAAAAATTTAAGCATTTTCTATTAAAAAAAACATAAAATAGAAAAGAAGGAAGACTTACGAAATTAAAAAGAACCGATGTTATTTAAATAATTTTATTTAATTATGAATATTCATTTATTAAACAATCAAACATTACTCTCTGCTATCTATACCACAAAGCTAAAACTCCTTACCGCAGTTTACGATTATTAGTATAAAATGCATTTTGCTTGCCTTTGCAACCATGATCATTTTCGTAAGCAGTTCCTTCAGGACATTTACATTCTATATTAAACTGCTTGTTTGATAGACAGGTACCTCCAGTGTCTTCGCAGTTTTCTATTTCACAAGAGCCTTCCGAAACTAAAATGAAAAAAGTTTCCTCATAATAGAATGTTTTACATTACTTATATCTCATAGAATATGTGGTTTTTATTTTCATCCATGATACCAGTCTCTTCTTCCATGTACTTATTCATTCAAATTTATCATACTCAAATAATTTTTACTTTAAAATATAAATATTATTAAGTATTTAATTAATTTGATGAAAACGGTACACTTTATTAAAGAGATGACGTATAAAATAGTTTCTTATAATACAGGGTGATTCAAAACTTATCGTTCATGTATCGTAGGGAGGTAGGGAATACGTCCAGAAACCGATTTTATGTAGGAATAAATGTCCGCAAATGCTCGCATGCGTATGTAGAGGGCGCTGTGTGCACCCAACCTTCCATCGCATCCCAATCATCGTTTTGACTTTGCTAAAACTAGTATTATTTCTTTTCCTATTCCCACTTCTCACCTGGAGTTCCACGAAGCCTTTTACATCTTTAAAAACTCCAATAATCTCGTTAATGACCGTTATTCAACGCCTTCATTATCTAACGCCTGGAAACATATCGTTTAATTTTGCTCTTTCTGGTTCTCTTAACATTTATTTAGATGGCGCTTGCGGACGTACTTTCCTATGAGTAATCGGTTTCCTGATGTATTCCCTACCTCCCTACGAAATTTGACGGTAAGTTTTGAATCATCATGTATAAATAGTTTATTAAATTGTTGAAACTGGAAGACGATATTTGTCATCTATTAAACTATATGCTGTAAGATTTTCTTAGAATTGATATCAAAGACGTTAATATAAACAACTTTACAATTTACAGTCATTTGCATTACTCGTGAAATATTTCATTAAAGCACACAAAATTCTTAATTCATAAATTTCAGAAATTTAAGTTTTTGTATTGCTTTTTATGTATAATTTACGGCTATCTTCGTTAATTGAATTTAATTTATCACTGCAATAACTATTGATGTTTATGTTTATAGGAAGTCTTAAAGAATTTTTTTTTTAAGGACAACTTTTTGTATATGAGCATTAATTTTTAATCAATCTATTCGAATTTTTTTTATTTTACTAAATAGAATCAATAATACATTTCACTGTACATTAAATATATCGCTTTAAAAATGCTCATCCATATCTTTCAACAAATGAAATTATTTATTTAAAAAATAGAAGTTAGAACGAAAAGAATTATGCTGGTGTTTTTCAATATTCAAATATTATTAACTTATTTAAAAATATTATACACGTTTTTTAAGCTTTTGGGGCACAAACTTGGATTTTATTTTATTTTGAATTTTGAAGGAGGATATTTTTAAGAATATTTCCAGGAATTGGCTTTTGGATTTGAACTTTTGCCATTTTCTGAAATAGAAATCAATTACTTCAGATCAAAAAATCTCTTAAAATGACATTTATAAATAATTTATTTCACTTTCATTATAAAGTCAACGGATGTAGTATATCGCTGTCATTTGAAGCACTATACGTAAATGTTTTCCATTTTATAATGCTAATTCAAATCCAAATTAAACTCCGCAGCAAAAGGACCTCTGAAGTTCCATTTCCTGTAAAAACTTATTCTGCATTCATGTTCGTGTGTCCTATTGTGTTCATTGAGTTATGCCCAATAAATAATCAGTCTGAAAAGGTTGCGAAAAGAATCATTTAACCAAGCACTTTTTCAAACACAATTCAAATAATCTCAATAAGACGTCTCTAACAGAATACATACGTGTCGAATTTTATAGCAGATAAGGTATTTTAAAACATACCTTTACATCCCATTTTTTTGTCGTAATCTGTTCCCTTCGGACAGGAGCACATAGCGGTCTGACTTTTGTCAAATATACATTTTCCTCCAGTATCTTCACAATGAGGTAATTCAGTAGAGCAGGTATCTTTAGGAACTAAAAGTACATAAATAATCCATAAGATAATCGACAACATTAATAAAAACATAAAAAAAATGAATTTCCGACGTTTCCTAAAAGGACCTAGATAAAGTGTCGCGCACAGTGACGCAGTTTACTTACACAAAGAAGCAGACACACGTGTAGAAGGAATTTTTATTTGTGTTGCTAAATGTTCTTTTTTATTTATTCATTTTTTAAGTCTTCAAAGGCTACATTTTTAAAAATGACCGTAGATTCTTTTGGAAATTACGACGAAAATGTACTTTTTTTTCCTGAAAATTCCGCAATTAAATCCGTCATATACCATATATCTTCATTCAAATTCTAAGATAGATTTAAATTGGAATTTTATACATAACAATTACACGTTTAACACTTAATACAAATCCATTGAATTTAACAAAGCCGAATGCATATAAACAAATGCTTTTTATGACGATGTACGCAGCGCGACATTCGATGAGTGTACGCAGTTAAAGAGGTTGTAACTTTTGACCAATGTATTTATGTTTACTCCGTATTAGATGAATAATTTTGTTATTTTATTCTTCTGTGCTTTTTAACTTCTAGGACATCGACACACATATGTTCTATCCGTTTCCGACATATTGACAAAATAGAATTAACAAACTGTGATTCCATGATTTATCACTCTTTCAATATTTAAAGAGTTTTACAATTCCGAGTTCATACATTTGATGATCAAAAATTCAGCGCAGCTGTATACAATATTATAAAATTTGACTTTAAATAAAATACAAAATTAGAAATGTGTCAGTGTGTACTTGGCTTGGAACACAGTAGACCGAAATCTAATATTATGTTAATTTGATTTTCCTGTGTTTCCCTTTATGTGTACTAGCTAATTTTCTCCTTAAGATGCGTCTTAGCCTCAGCATAACATTTCTTACTATGATTGTGTTATTTCCCTTCTTGCATGTCCTTATTCAATCAAATTTATCATACTGAAATAAATTTTAGTTTAAAATATAAATATTTTTAAGTATATAAGTAATCTGATCAAAACGGTAAACTTTATGAAAGGGATGACGCATAAAATATTTTTTTATTGCGCAATTATTTTATTAGATCAGTGAATCTAGAGGACGATATTTGTCATCTCTTAAACAATATGCTGTTAGATTTTCTTAGAATTGATATCAAAGATGTCAATAAAAACAACATTACAATTTGCGGACATATTTCTACCGAATATAAATAAACAGACATTGTCCAATATGTGCATTCTTTTGTGTAAGAATAGCACGTATATTAATAGAGATATAGCGATTTATTTAAAAAAATAATTCTTGCATGTTTTTTTGCATATAACATGCAGGGTTTTCAACCAAATTTAACGCTGGTTTCAGACAAATTGACAAAATATAGTAGAAACATTATAGTGCAATTGGAATATAAATATAATAAATATTTTAGGAAATATGAGCAGCTGTATTAAATAATTTTTATATGCGCATGCGCGAACGATAGCAAGGATCATTTTACATAATTTAATAGTCAACTCTATGGAGCAACTTATTAAAAAAAATCTAATCAAATATCGTAAAAATTCAGAAAGTTATCGGCATTAGAGTGAGCAAATATTTAGTTGTTCTCTAAAAGCAGCTGAATGATAAGGGATTTTATACAAATTGTCATTTTTTATTGGCTGACTTTCAGAAAAAAGTTAGTATTTAGTGACTATCAACAAGTAGAAAAATGCTTTGATTTTGATACTTCTTTTAATCATGGTATAGGCTCGTTCTGGTGGTTATCCAAGAAGAACTAAAGCATCAATAAAAAATGAAAATTAAAAAAAAAATTAATTAAAAATGACAATTTGTGGAAAATCCCTTATCATTCAGCTGCTTTTAGAGAAGAACTAAAAATTTGCTCACTCTAACGCCGATATCTTTCTGAATTTTTACGATATTTGACTAATTTTTTTTAATGAGTTGCTCCATAGAGTTGACTATTAAATTATGTAAAATAATCTTTGTTAGCGTTCGCGCATACGCAGAAAAAAATTATTGCTCATATTTCCTAAAATATTTAATATATTTACATTCCAATTGCAACTATATTGTTTCTACTATATTTTGTCAGTTTTTCTGAAACCGGCGTTAAATTTGGCTGTAAACCCTGCATGTTATAAGCAAACTAGTATGTTGTGGCCATCACAAAACTTTCTTCTATATAAATCACGTCAATTAAATCATTTAAAGAGTACAAGAAATAACAACGATTTAGCACCAATTCATATCAAAGTATATCTGAATTTGAAGTTGGATGAAAATTCGTGCATAGTTCTTGAGATAGAGCTATAGCGGAAATTCTGAAAAAAATGTAGCATAGCAGCGCCACCTGTTGAGCGATTTACACCAAAAGTACATAGCACTAAACGATATCAAGGTATACCTGAATCTGAAGTTTGTTGAAAATCCAAGCATTAGTTCTTGAAATAAAGCTATTGCGGAAATCGCAAAAAATACAGCATAGCAGCGCCACCTGTTGAGCGATTTACACCAAAAATTAAACAGCACTAATTTATACATCAATTCATGTCAAGAACTAACTAAATCTGAAGTTTGATGAAAATCCGTGAAATAGTTCTTGAGATACAGCTCTTGTGGAAATCGTGAAAAATGCAGCATAGCAGCGCCACCTGTTGAGCGATTTACACCAAAAATTAAACAGCACTAATTTATACATCAATTCATGTCAAGGACTAACTAAATCTGAAGTTTGATGAAAACCCGTGCAATAGTTCTTGAGATACACCTCTTGTGGAAATCGTGAAAAATGCAGCACAGCGGCCGCACCTGTTGGGCGATTTGCACCAAAAATTAAGCAGTACTAATTTATATCAGGGACTAACTGAATCTGAAGTTTGATGAAAATTCGTGCATTTTTTCTTGAGTTAGAGCTATTGCGATAATCATGAACAATGCAGCATACCAGCGCCACCTGTTGGGAGATTTTCACAAAAAAGTAATCAGCACCAAACTATATCCTGGACTATCTGAATCTGAAGTTTTATGAAAATCCGTGCAGTAGTTCTTGAGATACAGCTATTGCAGAAATCGTTAAAAATGCCGCATAGCAGCGCCACCTGTTGGGCGATTTTCACCAAAAACTAATCAGTTCCAGTTCATATCAAGGTCTAACTAAATATGAATTTTTGTGAAATTTCGTGCATTAGTTCTTGAGATAGAGCGCCCACAAAATTTGTGTCACATACAGACAGACAGACGGACAGACAGACAGACCGACAGACGGACAGACAGACAGACTCACAGACAGACATTTTGTAAAAACATGTTTTTTGGAATCTCTGACTCATAAAACGTGTAAATCCGTCGAAAACTGGAATTCGAAAATTTTCATGAAACCAATACTTTCTTCTTGTAAAGATAGAAGAAAGTAAAAACATGCAAGATTTTTTTAATTTTTTTAAAATAAATCACTATATCTCTATTAATATACGTGCTATTCTTACACAAAAGAATGCACATATTGCACAATGTCTGTTTATGTATATTCGGTAGTGATAGATCATTTCGTGCATTTTATTTTACAGGGTGATCCCAAGTATTATTTTTTTCTTTGATTTTTTGTTGGACCCCTAATAGCTCTCCTTATCAAATCGACATTGTTAAATATGAGGTCATACCTGTTCTTTTTAATCCTGAAATGTCAGAAGAATCTGTCAAGTATATTTCTAAATATTCGACAAAATGTCTAAAATTGAAAGTTGACGATCATTAATGGCCATATAATGTATATTCCATTATGACCATACATGAAAACACTGTTTTGGTAACTTTTACTACTACTTTTAATTAATTTTCACATTGGGATTTGTAAATTTGATATTTCGAAAAATGTGCGATAAGCACAGCGAATTCACTTTATTCGAGTCAAATAAATATAAGAAATATTTATTTTACTTTCCGCGATATTTAACAATAACATATAACAGAAATGACGAGTCACAGTGCTGGGAGTCTTCAATTCCGTCTCACAGCATCAAAATTAATCTGAAAATCAGAAAAAATGTATGTTTGAAGCAAACATACGGACAACTGGCGGCATCTATGATCGAAATTTGGAACTAATTATTTTCATTCGCTTGAAGAAAACTTGTCATCCTGAGAAGCATTTTAGTCCAAATCGCAGTCCTTTACGACAATTACTTGATTATCTTATATTGAATTTTAAAATGTGTCCAGCAATTTTAGGACAGCCTGTATAAAAGTTTTGATTTTCCCATCCTGAGTGAGACAGGCAGTTAGAATGAAATTAAAGGGATTTTGAGTGCACGGAAATATCTCAACATATTTCAGGATAATTTACTTTAACAGTATGTCTAAATCAAGAATTGAGAATTAGTTTCGGTTCCAAGAAGATAATGATCCTAAACATGCCGCCTGAATAAAGAAAAATCTCTCCCCAATCTCGACCTCTACTCAAGTGGTATGTTGTGGTGGTTTGGATTAATAACCTAGTAAAAAAACGTTCTAAAAAATGAGTTACAAAGTATTCTTTTAGAAAAACAGGAGATTATTTTACTGAATGTAACAAAACAATTAGTTGAGTCAAAGTCAAAGAAGGCTCGCATCGACAAAAGCGTTTTTTTTTTTTTTTTTCACTAAATAAAAATTTTAATTTTGAAGTTTTTTCCTGTTATACTTTAAATCATTAAAATAGTTTTCAAATACTTTTGCTTTCAGTTTTTTGCATATTTTAGGACTAAAATTTTATTACTGTAGAACCTCGATTATCCGAAGTCATTGGGACCGACCGTCTTTCGGAAAATCGAAATTTTCGGATAATCGGGAATGCTTCCATTTTAAGATTAAGAAGAAATATATACAATATTTCTCATTATGGTAAAAATTATTATATGGTATAATTTATGGTATGCTTAATAAAAATAAAGCAATAGCAAAATAGAAACGACAATAAATTACATGAATTTTAATTTTGAAATTAAGTACTTTTTACGTATATCACAAGGGCTTGTAAAAATGTTTTGTTTGTCGCAGTTTCGATTGCCTTTGCTTTGAAGCTCTATCACGGAATTTTTTTAATATTATTAGTTCACCAGTATCACGGACTTTCTGCTCTGCTCCGGCCATGTCAAACCTTTTGTAAAACATACAAAAGCTTCAGAATTGCTAATTTGTTCGTTTTCTTCGTTCCACTCCGCACCTTACTGGAGCTCAAGTTAAATTCAAAGGAACTCTAAGAAAGGGGATCGAAAATATTTATATGTATTCGTACTTCGGAAAGGACCGCTTGCACACAAGGAATATGATAGTTTTAAAAAAAGCTTTCAAAATGGATTTTGCACACAAAGAATGTGATAGTAAAAAAAGCTTTAAAAATAGATTTCGGTTAACCGAGAGTTTCGGATGAAAAAGGTTCTACTGTACTTGGAAAAGTACAATATCTTTTATTTGTTGCTCAAATTTATGTGCAATATTCATTTGGTAAGCGTTTGATTTTATTTAGCTCATTTAAATTTAAAACAAATGAGCATTGTTCAAACAATAGTGTCCACTGCAGGAACAAAACCTAATATTGCCAGTACCTGCAAAACATTATCTTAACGCGGATGTAATATTATTTTTTTAGAACATTTTGGAATAATGAAATATTTCATTTAAAATATTAATTACGTTTTGTATTTAATGCCAGAAATTTTGTTCTTAAATAAGGCAAATATTTCTTTTAAAGAACAATGAGTAAAAATATGAGCAATTTTAAAAGCCATGCGTACAGATCCCCAAGCAAAGCCAGTGATGATCCATCACTGACTCAAAAGATGTGGAAACTTGTATGCAGAGTACGGTACTTAAGCTTGGCATTTTCTTAAATTAATGACAGTATCTTAAAATTGATATAATCCTATTAGTTTAATTGCATTAATGGGCTTATTATACTAAACTTTAATTAATTTTTATTCCTTCAATAACCTCTGGTTACATTTTAGGAGTGAGACTCATTATATAATTACTTTGGCTAAATGTACGACGAGTAATGGGAATCATCATTCACATTCGTACGCCACATAAGTCAGTTAGACTCACGGTCAACTTGAGGTCCATGAGCCAACATCTAGCACTATTTTAACCTCTTGAGTACGGAGGGACATACACGTCCAATGAACCGATAGCAGTGTAGCCACTTTTGACTATTTTTTGTATTTTATTCGTACCACTATTTACCAAAAAACTTTATGATAGACTTTTTGTGAAATTGTGTCAGAATAATGTGACATAGATTAATTTAGGAAAAAAGCACTACAAATAAATAAAAATAATCGCTAGCGGCAGCAATTTCTAATAAAAGAAATTTTTAGTCAAAGGGTTAAATAAAACATCAAGGTATATTATCTCCTTCCCTATAATGCACTATAATTTAAACAATATAACGCACTCTTGTATTATGCACTGTTAATAAATATGTAAACTTACCAGAGTTTTGAACAATAGAAGGTAAGTTGCTATTATTCTTGAATTCATTAAGTCCGTACGGAAGGGTAAAAGCTGCTATTGAAGAACAAAATGTGAAACAGAAAACAAAGGTATGTAATTTCATCGTTCACTGTATTAATTTAATAACATGAACGATCATTCGATTGTGTCTTGTTACATCAAATGATTGTACCTTGAAATTACTTTTAAATTATCTCAAGCCCCTTCAGTAAAATATAAACCAAACTAAAAATTATCTAAGATTCTTACATTTGTGATTCTAAGTTTACCGGCAGAGATAAAAAATCTTTAACACAAGTGCTAGATAACATATTCAAAGAAATGTAGTAATGCCGAAAATGATAGACAAGAAGGATGAGAAGAACATAAAGCACTTGAAAAATAAAACGAAACTGTTTGATATCGATTTTAAGACAATATTGAGTAATTTTTTATCTGTATGGATATATGTATTATTATTTCAATTGTCATTTAAAAAACAAAAATCAACACATTAGTTATAGATTATGGAAAAATTTTAAACACAACTTATTATTTATTGCATTATGTCACACATTTTTACAAGTTTTATTTCTCGTATACTTCACACATCCAATAAAATTCCTTTTAATGGATTATGCGACTTTTAAACTAGCATAAAATGAAAAAAAAAATATGATAGTGAAAGAGGAATAAAAAATTTACATAGCACTTGAGGATAAAACGAAGCGCAATTGTATGATATCAGCTTTGGGCAATACTGCATAAATTATCAAAATGCAGAATACGTAATATTATATTTTTCTGTAATTAGTTTAAATAAGACGTGAAAATAACGCATGAGACATAAATTAAGGTACAACTTCAAACATATCTCATTTATTCGTTATTCGTTGTTTTAATTAATTACAATATGTTTCAAAAAATTGGTAACCCCAGTAACTCAATACAATTCCTTATAAAAGATATCCATTTCAACCGTCAAAAAATAAAAATAAAAAATAAAAGAAATAAGGCTAAATTAAGCTTTAGTATCTTATAAATTTAGTACAATGTGTTTTACAGAAGCAAGATATTAAAATGCTTATCAAATAATGCTACTTAAAATTTTAAACCCATCTTTATATAAAAAAATTATGTTTATTTTTTAATCAACCGGAAATCGTAATGACAAAATAGTAATTAAATTTTTACCGATTGAATTAAAATTTTTCCTACAACTTCAAAATTCGATTACCCAGAGGGGTACTTACGAATTTAACATGATATGAGGATGAATTTAAAAAAGGTTACAATAATGATAAATTATTAATATAAACAACAGACAGAAAATGCAAAATGGAATTGGGACCCATACTTGCCGACCACTTTTCTACATAATCACCAAATGTATTTGAGCAATAATCTGAACGCAGGACCAACTTTTTTAACACGGCTTGGTAAATATGACACCCCTGCCCATTTCTTGACAGCTGTTGTCACATCATAAGAGCAGCACCCTGTTCCAGATTAGCGTTTCCTTCTTTTTAGGAAAAAGGAAACAGTCACTGGGTGCCAAATCTAGGCTGTATGGAGGTTGGATCCAGACTTCCCACTTGAATTTTTGTAGCAATTCTTGAGTTCATCAAGCAGCATGGGGCTTGTATTGTCATTCAGGAGAATAACACTATCACTCAACGTGACAGGGCATTTGCATTGAATGGCTTTACGTAACCTTGTCAAAGTGGTATAAGCGAGACTTTTTTTTTTTTAACGGCTTGACATTTCAATTACTTTGGCGCGTCTGCCAACATACACTACCTACCCAACGGCTGTAAGACAACTAGAGCCATCTGTGTTCACAATGGGGGGGGGGGGATATCACTTCACAATAGTTACTTTTCAAATGCTGTTGCTTGTAACCTTTTTTGGATCCACCCTCGCACAGCAGTTTTGTTGTCATTATCTATACTAATAAAAGAAATGTTTATGCTGTCTGTCTGTCTATATGCGATGGCTAGGAAAATCCACCGCACGTAGAAATCTAAAAATGTGGGTGTGGTAAGTCCAAGGCAGATCCTGATGCATCTAAGGCTCTGATTTTTAATTTTTGATAACTAGCCGAGATGTCGATTGAAAACCGACATTAAAAAACGCTCTGGAGGCACCAGAGTAGCACGATCCAGTCGATCACAAATTACGATCACGCCATAACCCAGAGAAGAAACGAGGACTTTTTTGTTGTCTTTCTCTTAACGCACTATGACCGAACCGTTCAAATACGGAAAAAAAGATGACATAATGTTAAATTTCGTAATTTTACAATTAAAACTCTGTAGACTGTTTCAAAAAATAATGTTGTTAATTCTTACAAAAAGGTTCGATTTCGTCAATTTCTTTTCTCTCTTTCGCAGACGTTCTCATCTGGCTGAATTTCAGCGATACCAATTAACCAAAAAAACCAACTTAAATAAAAGACTTTCTTCTCTACGACGATGCAATTTGCTTTTAGAAGTACGAATTTAACCCTTTCAAGAAAATTCACGACTGCGGGTCACTTCGTGCCTCCCAGAGACACTCGTTTTTTCGCTAAAAGTACCTAAACGTCTGTAATTCGGCACTTTTTTATAGTTTCGTAGTGCACCGTATCTACATCGCATGTAAAGCTTTTCCTATCGGAGAAAGTATTTTAAAAAAAGCGGGCTGTTTCGGCTCAGGTTTTCTCTACAAAAAATGCATACTTTTCATGAAATTTTTACACAGATAACCATTATATTTGTAAGGGATAAAAATTTCAAAGTGTTCGGACAATAAGAATTAATTTTCTATATTAACGCCTTAACTGCCACGGGCGTTGATATATGCTTTTCAAAAATACATACAACTATTATAGGATTGACAAACTCGCCTATTTTCACCAAGGATACGTATTTGAATATGTATAAAATGTTAATTTCCTTAGGGTTATTTCAGAATTCTAATTTGAGCCTTATTTAATTCCAAAATTATTTCATAAGACCACCTAATTCAGATTTCGCCTGACGTAAAAAAAAGGGCAAAAAGAAAACAAAACACATTTCTTTTACAAGTAGATATCAATATTTTTTTACAAATTTTTTCCATAGTCATATTTATAGCCGATTAGCTATTACCCGTGACATCTTTCACGTAGCATTAAAAGAAATATAAATGCATTAATTAACAAAAACATTTCACTTTCGATATATAAAAACATATATAATTAATCAACTTTATATCACACCTTATAGAGGACAATAGAGTATAGATATCTTTTTATAGGGGTCTTGACAGAATACATAAAAAAAGTGTAATTTTGTGCCAAATAATATAAACAATCGCGAAAATGAAACAACAAAGAATTAAAAAAAAAGGCCAAAATCGTTTAAATCGATGAATCTCTCTCCCTAAAACGAATAAACAACACTGGGGGAATTTCACTACAACAGTATATTTTAGATGGTATTGGGCGAAATTTGTATATGCGGGTAAATATCACAAAATGTGAGATTTTGAAAACAAAAATTTTGAAAATTTAAATCGTTTCAAAGCTTCTGATTATTTTTAAAATGATGGTTGAACAACTGAATAAAGGACTTTACATGTAAAATTGTTAAAGTTTGAAGAGCTTAAGTTCATTTTTATGTAATTATAATTATATGTCATTTTCTTGGCATATGTATGCCAGGATAATGACAGTTTCATTCTAAAATATTTTTCACATTCTTGTTTTGTTTATTTTTCGATCTAACATTTTAATTTTGTTTAAAGGAACGTGTTTCCTCTATAGTACCTCAAATTCAGTGTAATGTTCAGTTTTATTTGTAATTTATAGAAGCCAGGAAAATGACATAATAAAAGTCTATTCAATTTTTACAAAGTCTTTAAACACATTATTTTCAAAGAAATATCTAAAAGATCTTGCTAGTAACAATGATTTTACTACTTCTGACTTGAACTATGTCAAGAACAAGAAGAATTACTCTGCAGCGCCATCTTTATACCTCATAAAGAACTAAAATGAGCAGGCCAGGACAATAACATTCATTTTCAGTGACAATCATATTTTAATTATGAAAAATTATTTGTAAAATACAGAACTTGTTACCTTCCACATATATGTGTTATATAAGGTACAATTATTAATCAGAAATTTAAAAAACTAGAAAAAGATATTTGTACATGATAACAGAAAGCCTTTTACTTTGCACACATCACAGTGTGACATGCCAGGAAAATGACAATCTGAAATTTTAAGTCTCTTAATTGCTTTATTTTTGTATTATTCTGAATATAATATCTCTTGAAAATACATCTAAGAATATATTTTATTATAATGCAAAAAAAAAAAAAAATGCATTATGTAACATTAAATAGAAATTTTACTGTGAGGACTGTAATTTTCGTATTTTGTTATATTGACCCATGTATACATTGCATCCTATAAGACTTTACAAGAAACTACTATAAAAAACATTAAAAGAAGCTTAATTTTTAAAATATTATCATAGTTTTGCACTTTTGAAGCTAAAAGAAATGTAGAATTAAAATTAAATAATATTCATTTATTTTTAAAAATAAATAACATTCGACAAAAAATAAATAAATAAAAAATCAGGCAATCGAATTAATTTTATAGTTTTTAAAAATGCAAATAACTGTTGATCGCTAATCATGGTGTCATTTTCAACATGGAAAGTTCTGCGGTGCATATTATTGAAATTTTCTTTTCAAACTTTCTTTTAATTTTTAAATTTTAAATTTAAAACTAAATCTTTATGTTAACCGTGCGCAGACTTTAAACTATTAAGTATTGATAGTAACTTTCTTTAAATAATAAGAATTAATGCCACAACCCAAGACCATTTTATTTTACCATCAAAGAGTATCCGTTTATTTTCCATATTCGCCACATTCGCAATAAGCATTCGTCTGTTTTAAATTATTACTCATTTTCGTGCACCTCGTATTATTAAAAAATACTTGAAAATTTCCGCTTTATTTCCAATATGACGTCACATTCATTTTTTTCTTGTTATTCCTTTTTCCTTTTTCATGTGAAGATCTTTCAATTGAGAATTAATTATTATTCCTTGTTTTGATTTTATTGGCAACAATAAAGAAAGATATTTCAATTTTGTAAAAAAAATGTCAATTGATTCTCTATGAAAATAATAAAATTTTGAATTATTAAAACAAAAGAATTAGGATACATTTAGAGATATTTTCGTTTAAATAAATAAATTCATTCAACATTGATCAAGATAATCATCATAGTCCCGTGCAAGGCGGAGCAGTCATCTGGTTATAAATAAAGTTTGAAGTATTTGTTTAGTCAAAATTACAAACTTTATTTCTATCGCATGGCATTCTTACAACAAACGGGATATCTTTTAAGTTCACAGCGTATACAAAACTGAAAAATTGTTCAAAAATTTGAGGAGAGGCTTTTACGGCCACAGTACAGTACTTCTAAGTAGATGTGAAACTCAAACATCAAAGAGACTATTATGGTTATAGTGCTTATATGTGTTTCAAAAAACATCTTTATTTGCAAAATTTACTAAAATAGAATTATTAATAATCAATTTAAAGAAAAACTACATTTTCACGATAATCTATCCAGTGCTGTCTAATCTAGCACACATGGAGTATCACTATTTTCCAATAGCAATTTTCGTGTTATTTAATCGCAGAAATCCTTCTATTAAATAAGACGAAACTTGCTGTTCAAAAATAGTGGTATTCCGTGATCCACTCTTGATCCATTCTAACTTGGAAATGAGGTTTCAACAAAAAACTGCATTGCGGATGCTTTTTAACACTACACTTTTAAGAACACTAAATTCCACATTATTCATTTAATACTCCATCCATCAATGGCTAATGGGTTATTATCTCAAAGCTGGCAGACAGAAGATGTTGAATTCAAACCCATATCAGGCTAGTCGGTATAACCGTTCGGAGTTTTTCGAGTTTTTCTTTGAACATTTGTAACGCTGCCTAAGTACGTGTTTGGTTAACTTAGTTTGGTTAACCTTCATGCATGGCAATCACTCCGTCGGCTTATATCCTTCGTGCAGATAATCGGCCGTAACAAAACACCCATCATCCTCTAATAATCATAGTATCAGATATTGTTCAAGCATATTCTTTTTTAAGATTTTTTTCTAATACCAGGGGGCTCTCGCCCCTACGAGCTACCCTCGCCAACCCTTGTTCAGACATCGCAGACTCTAAAACCACGCTAATTTGAATGTCTTTAAAAATATTATGGGAGATTGAATTATAATAAAAAAGCCAGTGGCGATCTCCTTGTAAGCGGGTTTCCGTTCATTTCCCTGTGAATGGGGGGAATTTTAAGACCGAATCAGCTGCTGTTAAAAGATAAAATGGCTGTTTCAGTCTTTGATTAAATAAGATCAGTTAAACATTTGAAAATAAACTAATATAAAATAAATTAAGTAAACAGAATCGTTGTCTCCCGGTATTTTTTAACAACGCTATAAATAAGTTGTTTTAAATAAGGTATTTTAAATGTATCATTCATTTTCAATCTGAAGCAATTTTCACCAAAGTTTTCTTTCTCTTTTTAATGTTCACGTAAAAATACTTTTGTTGTTAGAAAGGAAATACTATTTGCACTGTCTTAGAACTCACAAAAATAGTTTAAAAGATCGTCTCAAAATATTAAATAAATGTCCGGTGTATTTTTTTAATTTAATCTGTTTTACAATGTTATTATTTGGTCATTTTAAATATCCCATAATTTCTCCTATTTACTGCTTTTAAAGCGTATTAAATTTATTATTTTAAAGTTTTATTTCTCTTTTTAATAATCACGTGAAAATACTTTTGTTGCTAGAAAGGAAATATTTTTATTGGCAGCAATAGTTTAAAATGTCATATAGAAATGTTAAATAAATGAGTCGTGTAAACATATTTTTAAATTTAAACTGTTTGGTAATACTATTATTTGACCATTTCAAATGTAATTTCCTTCCATTTAGGGCTATATTAATGTATTTATTATTTTTAAATTTTCTTTCTCTTTTAAAATTTAGGTGTACATATAGTTTTTATGACGTAATTTTCAACATTTTCCTGATTTTAATACGCAATCATTTAATTCTAATTTGAAAGTTTTTTTCTGTTTATAATAGTATTCTTTGCGCTGTTTTAACAATTGGCAACAATTTAAAGTAATAACTTTTTCCAAAAGATGTAAAAAATATCTCTTGAAATGCTGAAAATTTGAATTGAAAATGGAAATAAATCCTCAAAAAAATTAGTTAAATTAAAAAAATAAATGCAGCCTGCACATCGAAAACATCTGATGTATTATACTTGCAAAAAATGATTAAATTCCTATGTATAATTTTTGCTCCTATAAAATTTTTTTAATGAATGATTTTGACCCACTTTAACATTAAATATCTCTTAAATTAATCCTTCGATTAAAAAAATTCCTGCATCTGCGTGTTTATCAAACATTTCTCTATAAAAGTACGGATTTTCATATTTTTGTATACGCTAGTTTTCTTAATATTAACGAAGAAAGACCCACGGTAAGAAAAAATTCATTGACAGTGGCGGTGATAGCGTTAGTTACTTTTTTAGAATAGAGAGAGAGAGAGAGAGAGAGAGAGAATTGCATATTTCTTACGATTTATAGTGCATTTTGACAGTAGAAGAAAGAAGAATTTCCAAAAAAATTTTAACGAGGAGAACTTTTTTTTCAATGAGAAAAGACGACATTGGAATCACCGATTTGTTTAAATTTTTGTGTTAGTAAAGAACAAAAGGTGGAAAATAGCCTCAAAGTAATAAAATTTACCTCTAAAAAATAAAAACGGAACAGTTTTTTAAATATTGCAAAAACTAGGGTAAATGAGGATCACATTGAGTTAGTTACCCCAGTCATTGTATTTCAGCTATTGGACATGTGCCTTCTAATCTCACTCGTTACAAAAAATCACAGATAAAAATAATCGGGTCAATGCATTTCAATGGGAATGAAGGTTAATACAATTGTTAAATTGTTGAACAGTTGGCAATAAACGAAGTCGTAAAGTTATCAACATCTCTCCATTTACGTCATTTCCGGACATACATTCTATGGCAAAAAATGCTTATTCTAGTCCCCTTTAACACCCTTTAAAATTCTGCCAGATAGTTTCCAATCACTTTGTAAATATATATATGCATGAAGTTCGTGAGCTGTTTAAAGCAAATTTTAATTTCAAAAAAGCGAACCTTTTCAAACTTAATTTTTCGAAAAATATCCTGACAAAAAAAAAAATATTTTGAGCGAAAAAATTCGACTTGAACATTTGTTGGAAAATACGGTAGTTGATGTTTCAAATAACATTAAGTGTGTTAAGATACGTTTATTCTTCTTAATTTTACTTATTCCCAGCTGGTATTTATTTGAAATACCAGCACCAAGAAATTAGTAGGTCTCAGATTCAGCATATCATATAAAGTTTTTAATTATACTATAGATAAAATGCATTTTGATATTTTTAGAAACTGTCGCATTTCTTTTCAACATATTGTATGTGTAACATATAGTGTAAATCCGGGTTAAATGCCCCATCGGGTTAGTTGCTCAGTCACTGTATTTAAGCTATTGGAGATGTGGCAAAGCTGTAACTTTCGTCTACTCTTAATCGTTATAAAAAAGCTTAGTAGACGAACTTACAACGATTTATTTCTTCAAATAAAAGTTATATTCATCTAAAAAAATAAGTTTGACCTTTTATTGTATGTTCTCATAAGATAGAGATAGCAGCAGACGAAATATAATAGAGATTTCTCATGAAATATTTAGAGAATGCTGTTGAAACAAGTATCGAATAATGTGTTAGTTTATAGGCTGTAGCCTTATTTCTTCCTACTTCTAAAGCTACTGGCTGCAGTATCTATTCTGATCAAGTCTAACCCTAAAGTCCGGGATAGATGGCCAAAATCATTGATCAAGTTTTTTGATAAAATTTCCACTTTATCTGATATTTATATTACAGTAAAATTTTTAAATAAGTTCTACATAAAATTTAGAGTAGGTAGGTTGAACGTGCACTGCATAAATCATTACTATAAAAAAGAACAAGACGGAAATTGTACGTCAAACTTGGAAAAGAGGTGCATTCGTACTGTAACAGTTTTATAAATATTCAGATCATGGTGCAATAGCCGTTGCACTCTTATGCAAAAATGCATGAGTATAAAATTTATTACAGTTATATATGTTGAATTCAGTAATACAGAAATAATAGGACTCCATCTTAAATAGAATGTCATCACCATGGCAACCAAGAATGATTACCTATCACGGGATATCATTGAATTAATTACATATGATGAGATATGAATAGAATGAAGAAAACTTTTATTAATATCTTTTTAAGTTTTTATTCGATTTTCATAAAATTTTAAACGACTCGACAAAATTCTGCAACGATACTATATATTAAATTTCAAATAGTTCGGTTGGGCAGTTTTTGCTCTGTTATATACTGGTAAACAGACCTACAGGCGGATAGATCACACGACGACTATATGTGATACATATTTATAAAATTACAAACGCACCTAAAAACTAAGGGGGGGGGGGGCTCAAGAGGGACAATTATCCCCTACTTTCCCTATTATACTTACTTATAGTATTGGGTGAGGGCAAAAGTTCTACTCGTTTTCTGGCAAAACCAGAAAGGCGGAGAACACAAAAAGTTAAACACCTATAAATTCGCGTAAGTACCATCATTTTGTATGCTCTCTTACCATCTGTCTGGCAGTAAGTGTATCCCAAGCCGTTAAAACCCCTCTGTTTTAGAAGAAAAATCTGTTGTAACGCCATTTTTACCACATCCATATCATTGAAGATTTGGCGAGGGAAGACGTTGTATAACGATTGTCAAAGGTGATAGACAGAAGGTGCAAGAATAGGGCTATACGCCGGATGAGATAAAACTTCCCAACCAAGGTCCAGTATTTTTTGCTGAATCCTTAAAGCAATATGAGAGTTCAAATTATTGTGATGAAAGACAATCCCTCTGCGATTGATGATGAGTGTTGGTCGCTATAGACGTGAGTTATGCTCACAGTCTGTCCAATTGTTGGCAGTAGAAGTTTGCATTGATGGGTTGTTTCGATGAGACGACCTACCAGTGGATTTTTCCTTTGGAATTCCACCATACACTGGGCAAAACCTTTTCGGGTTGGAGTCCTCCTGTTCAGGTCGATGGTGTACTTTCTCCAACTCACACGGTCCTTCTACGCTTCACATTACGGTACAGTACCCACTTCCCATCACCCGTTACAATTCGGTTTAAAAGGGTTTCTTATTATTACGGAAAAGCAAGAAACGCAGATGCTGATCCTCTCTTTCTCGTTGCCTTGCTGTAAGCTGGTGTGGTACCCACTGATCGAGCTTGATGATAAAGCCAAATGCATGCATCCGTCTTTCAACTGTTGTTCTGTGGACCGAGAACGTTTCTGCTAATTCTTCAACAGTTGAATGTGAGGAATTTGTTATGGCTGTGTCCAGATCTTTGTCAGAAACTACTGATAGGCTTCCAAAACGGGCATGATCTTTATAGCGCCTGTTATCGTCCTGTAATTTCCTAAACCAACAGCGGCAGGTGTTATCGTTCACGGTCTTTTCCCCATATATTAGACAAATGCTACAGCAAGCTGCGGCTTCTGTAATCTCTTTATGATACTCGTACAGTAAAACAATACCTGATATGGTCTTTCTCGCTTATTATGTTGTTTCCCGTTCCACATGAGTTCATCTGACAAACGTTGTACCTATATATAACTTACTGCTCTACGCGTTATTGGCCGCTTTCCTGTCCTCAAAACGTCAGCTGCGACGTTCGTACTCCATTTGAAATTTCCATATGCTCAAAACGAGTAGAACTTTTGGAAGTATCCAATATTTGGTGTATGACGCTTGTGAGCAAGGTTATTCCGTGTTTCTGTGGTTAGAGACTCGAATTTTGCTTTATTTTACGATGGAATTTCTGTTATTAGATAAAGCAAAGATTTCTATTTTAAATTTATGGTATCAATCAAGAATATCTGAATAAAAAAATCCGCTAAGCAGAGAACATTGATGGTAACATAAATAGTACCATTGAAAGTAGGCATTTAAATGGATTTTTCTATGATGAAGAAGAACGTTTTAATCATTTTCTAATTAGAACTATACCTCTAAATCTAACGATTTAGAAAATATTTGTTGGAAAATGATAAAAGAACACCCTGTACATTTAAATTTTCTTTATTTTCACTTTTCTTTAACTTTTTCTATTACACACATATCGAGATTTTAGTACGTAATTTAAAAAAAATACTTATAAGCGTTAATTTCTCTACCATCATAGTTTTTTACCCGATCTGCTTGATCCGACCTCGTCCGCGTACCGAATTGGGTCGGTTTCTGTTAAAATCGGTTAACCAGACCTGACAGGACTCTAATAAGAACTATCACTGTATTGTATTTTTGAAATAACAAAGTAATTTTCATATGTATAGTAGGGTTTTGCGATACGTAGCTTCTTTAACCATCAAACTCGCAGCCGAGTATCATTCCATATATGGAGCCATTGAATAATTTCAGACCACTATAATACTCTTGAAAACTACACAGTATTAAAAACTTAACACGTTTAATACTCTAAAAACATCACATCTCTTTAAAAAAGGAAAACAATAATTCAGAATTACATAAATACTCTGCCACCTTCTACCCTTTCCAACTTCTTCTGCATCAGCTCTCATGATCCACGGTCTCCTCTCGTTGCAGGTTGTATTACGTAAAGTTCGGCGGCAGACTTTAAATTAAAGGAAAAAGCCCATTCTAGGCATTTAAGTTTGTCCGCTGCTTTCACAACTCTGACATGTATAATCGTAAAATTATGTTTGATCTTCGTCGTATTGTTATTCACTTATTATAGATTAAGTTATAAATATAAAGCGTGTCATAAATGAAAAGCATGTCTAAGTATATTTTAAACAAAAAATCCATAGGATGTTAATCTTGAATTATATGTTCTTACTGCTGGAAGGTACACATAATGTATGGCCGTTGTTTGACTTTGCTTTTTTTTTATTAAGACGTTCAAAAAAATTGCAATGACAGAAAAAGAGCAAAACAAAAATGAAGAATCTCAGAAAAATGTTTATTAGATACATTGTTCTAATACGTCACAAATTCACGTCAAGAGAAATGGTTACAATATAGAAAACAGCTACAAATCCACTTATTAGGTCAAAAATACAAGATATCTTATTGGAAGTTGAAACAGGATTTCCGTTCATAACTTTAAGAATAATTAAGATATTAAAAGGTTATTCTCAACAGACGCATTTTCTTCTGTGGTTTCACACTTTGAAGTATAAAGAACATCACGCAGTATAGACATTTTAATCTTCCCCTTTGGAAAGCGTTGAATCCGAAAAACGAGTTCTTTCCCCCTTTCCTGCATCCGCCATATTTGCCTTTGAGCAATAGTGGCCCAATCAGCAGTTTCAAGTGAAAACGTCGTTAAATATGGCGGACGAAGGCGGGGGATAGGAACAGCTTCAAGTGACGTCATTTATGACTATTCCTCTCCTTCATAGCTCCATGGTCAACACTGACCGAACTAAACTACAGTTCTAGCACTTCCCGTAATATCACCGCATTTTGCACAAAGTTAGTCTGTTTTAAATTTTGGTAAAATATCTTCATTATTGTTACAGTTGTGAACGAAAATCCGGGTCTATTTTTTGTAGTGAGATACACTGCATCTTTTAATGAATAAGTGGATTTGGATCTTGCTTTTCTGTACAAAAATACACTGCTCAAAACAATTAAAGGATATTGCAGTTTTAGTTGGATTTTGTATCTGGTAAACTGTTTAGCTGATTGATAAATGGTCGACAGACATAGTAGGTTATATGAGAATAAATTACACATGTTTGGCAGAAAAAATGCATTTTATTGCGCATTTGTGTACTAAAGGAAAAAAACACAATTTGTGCATATGAGAAAAAAAGAATAGAAAAGGTGTTTTCTTCAAAGAAAATCATTTTCAGTAGGGTGTATGGTTTCCACGGGCGGCCAGCAACGTTGAACACCTTTGAGGCATGGACTCAGTGAGGCTATTAATGACGAGATGGAGTATTCTGCCCCACTCTTCCAGAAGAGCTCTTTCCAGTTCTTGGAGAGTTTGTGGGGGTTGTTGGCGGCCAGAAACTCGTCTTCCTAGAGCGTCCAAACGTGCTAGATTTGATTCATGTCTGGAGAACACGCTGGCCATTCCATTCGAACGATTCCTTCCTCGAAAAGGAAATCCTCCACCAGGTTTGCACGATGTGGCCTGCAGTTATCGTCCATTAAAATGAAGTTATCTCCGATTGCTGCAGCGTAAGGGACTACAATAGGTCTGAGGATCTCATCCCTATATCGGCGACCGGTCAGAGCTCCATCTCGAATGATGTAGAGGTCAGTGCGCCCGTCAATGGAGATGCCACCATACACCAACACTCCTCCACCGCCAAATCTGACACTTTCGTGCACGAACGCAGGATTATTCCTACTGCCACGGTCCCTCCAGATGAAAATACGCCTATTATCTGGATGCACAGAAAAACGGGACTCGTCAGAAAACAGAATATTGCTCCATTCATTTCTCCTCCAGTTGACATGCTCGGTTGTCCACTCCCTGCGGTCGCGACGATGCCTTGATGTTAATCTAACACATACCATCGGTCGGCGAGCATACACACCTACAGCATGGAGTCGGTTTCGGACAGTCTGAGTTGAAATCGTGGTGCCTGTAGCCGAGCGAAGGTGTTGTTGGAGAAGAGTAGCGTTCATGGTTCGGTGCCTCCGAGCTGTTAACGCTAAATACCGATCTTCATTGGGCGTTGTTGCCCATCTACGACCTTGCCCTGGTCTTCGGCCTGCACATCCACTCTCCAAAAAACGGTTCCAGATCCTGGAAATGACACTTTGTGACACTCCAATGGCTTGCGCTACTTCGGCTTGAGTTTGGCCCCCTTCTAACCTACCAACAATTCTCAAAGCTTCTGAATCTGTCAAATGACTTCACTGAGACATCGTACTCATCGAAACAAAGCAATCACTGAATGCCGATCATCCTTGTCTTCATTCTCTTTTATCCAGTTGAAAGTCAAATTTCATTCGCTGCCGCTGAAGCGACGTTTTTGACGTCGAACTCAAAATATGCATACTCCACAGTTTGAAAACCAGAAAAATTTGCATTTGTGATTCTCTTCTTCTATTTTCGGCAAAAAAAATTTCGTTTATATCTTTATTTTATATGAAACTTCAAATATCCTTTAATTGTTTTGAGCAGTGTAGTTCTTCTTGGCACGTATTACCCTCTGTTAAACTTATGACATTCTTTCCTGTAACTCCTGATGCAGGGTGCCCCTTCTTTTCGTTCATTTTTTTTATCTTGTCAGTTTTTTGGCACTAAAACAGGAAAAACACTTTTTTTGTAACAGAAAATTCTGAAAATTCATAAAATTCAAAGAATTATTACCTGTTAAATTTTGGTCATAGTAGAAAGGAATATTTACTGTATTACTTAGAGGATGGATAATTTTTTTCAAATTATAACTTAAAGAATTTAGAGGCCATTTAAATATTTAAGTTTCAAAATATTTTTAAAAGATAAGTATTTTGATGTAAATGTCTTTTAATATGATGGAGAATGCCATTTACAATTCAAACAGTTTTTAGTATTCAATTTTATACCATTAAAACTAAATGTTTTAAAGATTAGCTATTGGTCAACAAGATGAAAAAACACTTTGTATGTATATTTTTCAGTCAGTGTATTCAAATGTAAGCTGATACTGAATTCAGGTCTTGTTACATATTACTGAAATTTTATCACATGCTAACTTCAGTTTATGTAGAATTTTAGAAACCTTCTACAGAGGGGTACTATTGTGGTTTTACATTTAAATCCAGGTCACGCAGTTCTCCAGTTCCTGTTAAAAAAGAAAAAAATGCATATTAGCTGAAATTTTTATGTCGTTGTTACATGGTTTCGTAATTTCACTGAACAATTAACTAGTCGGCATGAAAATAATTCCTTCAAAAATAATGCTTGATTCGCATAGATTTCCAAATCCAAATATGTCAGTGAATTACTGTCTTACGCACCTAATTTTAGCTGGAGGGTTTTGCTTTTAAAAAAGGTATTTTATTACTTAATAAAACAGAAATGAAATTATGTTAACATTCCAATGTACATAATAATATGTAAACAACTTATAAATAAACGTATATAAAACATTACCATAAAATATTAGCACATTAACATTTCATGGTATACTTTATTCTTCCGTTATCTGAAAATCATAGTGAACATACCTTTTACGTGTTTGCAATTTTATATAGCACTGAAAATTATTATATTAAAACTTCACTATTTGTTTTGTTATGAAACAATTTCTCGGGAAAATGAGCAATTTGCATGCTACATAGAGATTTAGAAATGTCAGATCTATATATTTCACACACTCCTTTTTTAGGGTGAAATCATTTTTATATTCTTTCCATCTAATGTTAGTTACTAAGAAAAGAATATGCATATTATTTTTCAAAGGAAAAAATACTACTCAAGAGACTACATTGCATTAAAACTGAAACTCTACGTGTTTCGTATTTGTTATTTAATCTATGATAAATTTATTAAGGCAGTTGTCTAAAAATATTTTTCCTTCCCAATAAGACAAAGCTTTCTGATACATGCGCATGTTCATTAACCTTTCATTATGTACAGTGTGTAATAAAAGGATTCCCAAAAACATTTAATTAGAGAGCTTTGACATCTGGTCAACCCTCTCCACTTTGATTGGGTCAAGTCTCCCCACATAGCTACTTTTTAAAGTATAGCACACGGTTAGGTTTAACCTAATTTACTGTGTAATCTTTATGGCTTGAATGAAAGCTCAATAATTCTACATTACTTAAAACTTAATTACTTATATTTCTATGATATATTTTATCTTAAAGAATCTTACAAATTTTTTCAAAAAAATACATTTTTTAAGCAGAAAATTCTTTACAATTGATTTTCTACACCTCTTTCAATTATTTTCATGAAACAAAGAGTATTGTTTGAGCATTTCAGCAGCTTTGGTTGCCACTTATTGGCAAAACTTTAAAATTCATTTAAATATGAAAACTGAAGGGTAGGTCAAGCCTCCCCAGTCTCACCTATCTACGCGAGAAATCGTGAAAACACGCCAATTCATAGCTGATACTTTTCAGTTATGTACAAGTGAAAAAAATATGTGGTACTGTAAAACATTTTAAAAAAAATTATTTAATAATGCTCCTTTTTTCTACAAGGCGATTCGAAATCTCATATTCAAACTTTGAGTTGTGGTACAGCTCACTAAAACAAACATTTTTTGTAGCGGAATCATCAGTCGATATCGGCTTACTCAGTCATAAATACAGAGTGTTTCAGAGCAAGTCGAACCCGAGTTTTTGTCTCCAACTTTAACGGTAATGAAGATATTTTATCGATATATATCAATATACTAATATTACTTTGTGTGAAATGTGATAGATATTACAGGAAGTGCACTATAATTATGTCAGTAATCCATATGGACCTTGGGCTATATTCTAAATTACAAAGTGTCTAGACCAGTGTTATTTGGACGGAGTTCATAGCTATTTACAGCAATTCTTAGAAGGTTATTGTAGTGTAGAATCGCATATATTTTTCTTAAATTATTCCTTTTCTCTAAATTTCAGTTAAAACTAATCTTTAATTACTTATTTATTTTATCCTAACTTTTATTTCAGTTCTCATTATATTTTTCCTCCAAAAGAAAAGAAAGAAAAGATATTTAACATATGCCTTTATCACTGAAACGACTCTCCATAAATAAAATTCATTTGGATGATTTCTCACCCTGACTAGATATAGAAAAAAGAATAAAGATCGACTTTGCTTTCGGTCAGTAGAAATAATTCTTTGCTCTGCTCTTAATTTTTTAGATTAACTTTCTCGTTAAATCATAAACATTTCCAGTACATGCGGTTTGTTTTGTATTTCACGCTGGGCTCCCAAAACTTTGCTCCTAACGTACAAATTGGCGTTCGAATTCTCTCTGGCTTATTTTTTAGGACTGCTATATGCTTGTGGACTTTCCACATAATTCAAAATTCTCCTAATTGTCCAAAGCGTAACAGATAATTTTTGCTCATACGATATCATTCATCTTTCATGTGCTCTTTTCGCCAATTGTGGGATGCCAATGTGTGTATTACAGAATGATTAATTCAGTTGTTGGCTCTCGCTTCACGAACTCAATTGTGTGAAAAACGTTTGTTAGAAATGCTCCATTTCTGTATAAAATGCTTATTACATGATTTTATACATTTACTCCAAATAAACAGATTTCATAAAAAGCAATTTAAAAGCACTTATGTCTATAATTATCATAGACTACAGCCTCTTAAAATTTGCAGCGAATGCATTAAGTACAAATCTATTCTGAATATCAGAATAGATCTACAAATAATTTGAAGTACTGAACTATACAATAAACTATCATATTTAACCAAAACTGAAGCATGTCTATAGAAAAAATCGGTAAAATATTTTCATTATCGTTAAAGCTTTCAAGAAAAATTCGAGCTCGACTTGCAGTGAAACGCTCTGTATTTGTGACTGAATAAGTAGGTTGTGACCCAGCTTTTCTATATTAAAAAAATGTTTATTTTAATGAGCTGTACCACCTCTCAACGAATGTACACGGGATAGTGAATAACCCTGTTTGCGGCACTCATTCGGTTTCATTTAAGGAAAATTTCTGGTTCAAAGCGTATTTATTATTTATTTGACTTAAAAAATTAAAAGGTTAGCATTTTTGCTAATTTATGTCATTGTCTAACAAAATAAAAAGTTTGTTGAAATCTCATGCATTAGTTAAAGTTCACTATAAAGCGCCCACATTGTGTTACATATAGACAGGGTGACTGAAATTTTCAAAAACTAACATCCCAAAACGTGTAAATCCATCAGAAAATTAAAGTCGAAAATTTTCACAATTTCTTTAAAATTTGAAAATGTTATGGACAGTGATGTAACAGTGGCGCAGCAATTGGGCGATTGTCACCGCTAAATTTTAATAGTATTCATCGCCTTGTAAAATATCAGAAATTCTGTGCTGAAATTAGCGTAGGAATACTAATGAAATTTTCTGGTGTCAATTGATTCTCTTGTGCTACACTGCTCCATCACTGAATAGAAGAAAGTAAAAATAGGTTGTACGTTTATTTTGTAAGCTAATAATCCTTCATCTTCATTGTTAAAATTTAATGATGAATCAGTTTATTCACCATTGTGTCATTTTTTCTGTACTGCTTATTATGAAGTCTATCTGCAAATTTGTAAAAAATGTTGCTTCTGTAATTCAAAATATATCCAAGCTTTTTTTTTTTTTTTAACTAGTTTCAATTGCTTCAAATACAGCTCATATTCAAAATATTAGCATAATTACTTTTTTTTACAAACTAGAAATATCGTTTGGTAATTTAACATCTTTTAATGCAAATATGCAAACGATATTTTTATTAAGAACTTATTGTTCATTAAACTTATTTATTATCTTAAAATTAGTATCATTTCTGAAAAGATTAATTAAAAAAATTATTTTGAAAAGTCAAAATATTAGAATATTTATTCAAGTGGTTCAAAATATTAAAATATTTCGCATTAATTCTCCTTTAATTATCACCAATTCATAACTGGTGGCATCATTGATTAAATTCAGATGATTTTATTTAAAATCGGTGTTCTTTTTACAGTTTGTTTGCTTTTCGTCTTAAAATGGGTCGTGTGGGTGATATTCCTGAATCTATTAAACTTCGTACGGTTGATCTGTATCGGCACGGTAAAAATCAATGTTATATAGGGAATTATTTACATTGTTCGCAATCAAGCGTTAGTAAAATACTAACACAATATTAAAAAAAATGGAAAATTTCAGAATAATCGCCAAAATGGCGGCCAAAAACCAAACGCATCTGCTAGAAAATATATTATTCAGTGATGAAAGTATGTTTTGTATCTATACAACATAATTTCATCACTAACTAAAATGTTTTTCCAATCTTCTTCGTTCCATAAACGTCTTGATTTCCACCAATTCAATCTTATACGCTTTTGTTTTACATTCATGAGAGGTTTTGTTTTCAGTACATGAGATTGAAACTTAAATTTGTGGAGACGTCTTAATGTTCTCGATGTAGAAACTACAACTCCTTCTTCTTTCCATTTTCGGTGCAAGAATCGCACACTTTTAAAACGGTTTTTCTTAACTATACGCTTCAGTTTCCTGTCATCTCTAGCAGATGTTTTTAGTTTTCGGCCGCCATTTCGGCGATTATTTTGAAATTTTCCATTTTTTAAATATTGTGTTAGTATTTTATTAACGCTTGATTGGGAACAGTGTAAAAAATTCGTTATATAACATTGATTTTTACCGTGCCAACACAAATCAGCCATCCTAAGTTTAATAGATTCAGGAATATCACTCACACGACCCATTTTAAGACGAAAAAGCAAACAAACTGCATAGAGAATATTGATTTTAAATAAAATCGTCTTAATTTAATCAATGATACCTCCAGTTATGAATTGGTGATAATTAAAGGAGAATTAATGTGAAATATTTTAATATTTTGACTTTTCAAAAAAAATTTTTTTCAATTAATCTTTTTAAAAATGATATTCATTTTAAGATAATAAATAAGCTTAATCAACAGTAAGTTCTTAATAAAAATATCGTTTGCATATTTGCATAAAAAGCCATTAAATTTGCCAAACGATATTTTCAGTTTGTAAAAAAAGTAATTATTTTAATATTTTGACTTTTCAAAAAAAAATTTTTTCAATTAATCTTTTTAAAAATGATATTCATTTTAAGATAATAAATAAGCTTAATCAACAGTAAGTTCTTAATAAAAATATCGTTTGCATATTTGCATAAAAAGCCATTAAATTTGCCAAACGATATTTTCAGTTTGTAAAAAAAGTAATTATTCTAATATTTTGAATATGAGCTGAAAAAAGCTAAAATACATTTTCAAATTTCCAAAAATGCCAGATGTTTAAATCAGGATTTATTTTGTTTTACCTATTTCACTGTAATTGAATTGTAGTGTCTTATAGGCCATCTAAACAATATATTTCCAAGCTTCGCAGTTTTTTCAACATCGTAATAAAAATATATACGAGAATAGTTCTACATATTTTGATTCGTACATATCTTGGCATTTCAGTGAAAACTAGTCGAATTCGGAAATTTGTGAAAACGAAATTACATAGAAAAATTACGTAGAAAATTTAAATTAATTATGACACTTAAACAACATTTTTTATGACAAATATAAACAGAAAAGTGTGTTTCTTAACTTTTGCTTACCTATTTCACAACTTTCTCCTATATATTTTGTAGGGCATCTGCAAATTATCCTTCCATGTTCCACGTCGCAGTATCCACCATTGAAGCAAAATTTATCGGCACAACGATCTAAAAATTCAATCAACTTTTACACCATCAAAAAACTTATTATTAATTTTAATTAAATTTTTATATTTATTTGAATAAATTACTCAAGTAGAACAAAAACATTAACAATTGTTTATATAAGAATTTCTTATAAACCGCAGTTCCCTATAACGTTACTCACCTATTTCACAATCATCCCCTATACATCTTTCGGAACACCTATACAGTGTTTTGCCATGTTCCACATCGCAATGTCCACCATTCAGGCAATACCTATCAGTGCATTGATCTGCAAATCAAAAAACTCATTCATTTAATTAAAAGATAAATGTTTATACTGATGGACAAAATTTCTTCTTTTAATATTTGGATATCTACTCCGATATTCCTGTTTTCATATAACCTTTGCATTTCATTCTTTCGAACAGAAGTCTGCACTAGCACCTTTCAGCAGTGACTGCTGTAGTTCGAGAGGCGGCTGCATTGACCATCCTCTCACTGAGTTTATGGCTGAAATTCCAGGATTAGACAGAACTCGATTCGCATATTAAAATGCAATTGGTCTGCCAAGTCATATCTCGGTGGAAAACACCTGCTGACCCGATTTTAGTGGTTGACTGGTAGACTTACCATTGTGTTTTCCTGCTTCCAGTCCTCCATGTTTTCATACCTTTGGGTGCAGGAAAATACAATGGAAACCTACCAGTCAACCACTAAAACCGGGTTTGCCGGTGTTTTCCACCAAGATATGACTTGGTAGACCAGTTGTTTTTAATATGCGAATCGAGATTTATCTAACGGAGTGGTTAGATCTCCGGCAGCCGGAGCTATAGTATGGCTCCGGCAGTGAACCTTTGAATCAACTCGAATCATAAGAACGATTCCTCCTTGAAATCGTTTCTACGATTCTCCAATTGAGCGTCATCCATCCGTCGTGCCGTCGTTATTTTGCTGTTAAACCAGTATTTTAAATTAATAAAAGTTAGAAAAGAATAATGTTATTAATCTCCCTTCGGTATGTAATGCTTTTCTTTACTTTACTGTAGAGTTTTATGATTTTTTTAATTTAAAATTTCTATTTTTTGTTAATTGTCGTCATGTTGGATGCACATATTTAGGCCTAACGCGAATTACTATAGCGTTTCATGTTTTTGTAATTAATTTTACTGCGTGTCTCAGTGCTATTGGCAGTTTATATGTGTACCGTAATAAATATTTTGCAGGGCAATGTCATAAATTGAATTTTTCAATTTCTTGCAAATAATTTTCTGATTTTATTGTTCGTTTCCCAGTGACTGCACAGTCTAGACTACTAATGTCATTTTATACTTTCATTTTAAAGCTTAATGTGAATGAATTGTTATTCAAATTGCTTGTATTTAAAGTATTTTATATTATAAAATGCATGATCTTTATGAATCATGCTTTAAAGCAGGCCCCTTGGACGAATATCCAGTTAGGGTCCCCTGTAATTTGATTCGGCAGATTCCCAAAACAACCGAGACACCCCATTTGGCGACTTTTCTGACAAGCGCCAAACACCCCGCATACGCCAACCTAAATGCGGCAACCTGAAAACCAGCGTGATTGGTCCACTTTCCTGAATGCTTCCAGACTGTTTTTACTACGTCATCATCCTGGAATCATGGGAAATACAACATTTATAAATAACGACGCATTACAAAACACAGGAAAGCTAATTTTTATGAGATTCAAAATTAAACAAACGATTTCAACATAAATTTATTGAAAAATATGAAATTTTTAAAGTACCTTCCTAAATCAGAGTAACGATTTAATGATTAAAATTTTCATTTCTCAACAACTTTCACAAAAAATCATGACGTCATTTAATATTTTAAAGTACGTGCATATAACACAGTAAACATTGAACAATTCATTTCTAATTTACGGAAGTATGAACGCGAAGCGTTCATAAAAATTATATATATCACTAAATACAGCAACCTAGTTCTACAGCAATCTGAAAAACGCAGGAAACTCGTTAAAGTGGCAATCAGTGAACATGTATGAACGCTTCGCGTTCATTAACCGAAAAAAAACATCACTGTCACCAGCAGTTCTCGGTGTGTAGCAATCTCAAAACTCAGCAGTTTTCCCTGTGTAGCAATCTCAAAATTTAATCTCAAAGTTCTCGCTGTATAAAATATACAAAATCACTACAAAACTACGCTACACGTTGTATAAAATATACAAAGCAATATCAAAATATACAAAACTCGTAAGGCCAGCATACATGAGAATTATACAATAAACGGCTAATATAAACAAGAAAAAATCCATAAAATTATTAACATACCATAACACACATCTCCTTTCTTGAAACCCAACTCTAAAAAATGTTGAATTGCCATAATTTCGTAAATTTCCAGCTGTCCGGTAAACTTCGTTTAACTTTCCATCAGGGACCCGGAGCTGGAGCTGGAGCCCGGAGCCGGAGCGCTCCGGAGCTGTGTTTTTCCTGGAGCTGGAGCTCTAAATTTTTCCCAGCTCCAGGGCTCCTTTAGTTTTTAATATTATTTTAATTTTTTTTTTAAGTCTTTTAAATTTCTAAGCTTAAAATATTTTAATTACATCATTATTCAGTATTTTAATTATATTATTTTTTAGGTTTTTATTATTATTATTATTATTATTAGGGAAGGAAAACTTCTCAAAAAATGGCAACACTACTTTACTTCTACTTTCTACTTGAACTAAGTGACAACACTATTTGAAAACAAATATGGCCGCCTGTTGCTTACATGTGTAGTCGTACAATTTTGGCTGTTCAAAAAGTGTTGAAGAAATTTAAGATTTTTGTGTTTAAAATTCTACCAAACTTTCTATTTTAAAAGCAAAAGCTAAAAGATGTCATATTTTCTGAACAAGCATTTCAAGTTTGATGAGAAGAAGAATGCATTTTGTCAGATCTTTAATGAAGATAGAAAGTATTTGTGAGCAAAAAATTAAACGTGTAAATTAAAATCTGCAACTTAAAAGCGCGAAGTTGGAGCCGGAGCTGGAGCCACGATATTTTCTCTAGGAGCGGAGCTGGAGCTGGAGCATCAAAAATTGTTCGGCTCCGGGTCACTGCTTTCCATAAAAAAAATGGCAATTTCAAACTAAATTACATAGGTACTTTTTACTTTCAAACTTTACAGCTAAAAACAGCAAAAAAAATGAACAAATATTAACAATAACAACTTTCGCATTTCCGTCATTTAAAGTTTACAATTACAAAATGTCTCCCCAAACATGCGTTGGTCTTCCCAAACGTTCAATACGTTCAACACATGCGCAGATGAGTTGTCAAAACATGCGGAGTTGAGTTGTCGATAAAAGTTTTCAGGTAGGCATAACCATCCAATACACAACAAATCAACCAATCCCATTAAGCCGATGCAGGCGTGGAAAGAATTTGCGAAACGAACTGGTAACAACAAAAATTCATTTATCGCCTCGCCAAATTGAACGATGCCAAGTGTCTCGGCTGTTTTGCGATTCAGCCTTTGATTCTAACCACTCTTTGTAGTCTGTTTAAGGAAAATGCTTATTTCTTTGCTTTCTGGGCCTTGGGCAGCAGCTTTGTTTACCTTTGTGAAAATCAGGTCCTGTTTTAAGAAACTATCACTGATATTTTATTGTATATACATTTGTTAATAAATTTCTGTTAACATTTAAGTATTTAAAATATCTTTTCAGATTCTTGAAATTTTCCCGAGACAGTGGGACTACTGTGCTACTGAGATAGGAAAAACCCTGAGTATGTTTACTGCTTTCGAAGGTTCCAAAACTTGTAGGGAGCGGACTTCATCCATAGGACAAAAAAAGACCGCTAATTCTCAGAATGATCAGTTGAATGGAAGAAAAGAAAATGCGGGACTTCCCTAAAATAAAGTCGACTGAACAACCTTGGCAACAGGACTGAGGCAAGACCGGTTTTAGAGTCTTTCTTATCCCAGCCAGACAGTACAAAATCCAGGCACAAAGGCTGCAGAAGTGTTGCCGAGTGGATATGTGAGTGATTTTCACGGCATATTCCTTGGTAACATTGCTCCGGCTAAATTCCATTTTAAAGGGCCTTTAGAATCGAGGCTTTCTGGCAGAAAGGAGATGTGCATTGAACTGTCGAAGTAGAAGTGACTGTATTGCATAAAACATTTGAAGGAAAACCACCACTATATTCAGTTGAGGTAAGAATTTATGCTGTTTTCAGTACTTTAATTATATTTTTTATAATGATTTTGTTCAGTATTTCTTATTTTATTTATATGAACAGCTTATCATATCAGTTTATAACAATATTTACAATAATTGTGTCTTAGACATGACGTTTATATATTTTTTAATTAAAAAAAATGAAAGTTCCAAATTATGTATTGTATTATATTCATAGAAATCATTTTGCTTTTTTGCATGTTTATTTAACGCTATTCATAAATTAATTTAATAATTAAAAAAATGATTTAATTAATTTAATAAATATTAACATATTTTTACAATTCAAGAATCTATGTGCATATTCCAAAATGTTAAACCTTTGTCACGTTTGTAAATGTATTGTTATAAATTGATCTGATATAAATCAAATAATAATATGCAAAACAGAATCATTTTCTCTAAAATATTTTATTTTGGCTCTGTTTGTTTTTTTGAGATTGTTCCATAAAGCTAGTTTTATAAGATAAAAATAGCCTTTTGGTATTGTCTGTCTGTATAAAAATTACAGCTAAAAAAAGCAAATCATCAAATTTTGATAACTGTTTTTTTATCGTAAACATTTTTTGGTACATAAATATACATGCGAGAAAAATAAATCGCCAATCGTGTTCAAAACAGTACTTGGTTTAATCTTATTAAAAATACAAATTAATAATAAAAATAGTATAATTTTGTATAAAACAAGTGGGTAAGTGTGATCACAGATCGCACAAAGGGTTTCGTTTAATATTCCTTTCAAAACACTTTATACTTTTGAAAAATTTGTTAGTTCCATATTTCGCAACCAGGGGTGCACTCTATTCTAAACAAACCTCTATCCGAACGAAACTCCATTTTACATTCTATCCGTATATATATTAGTCGAAGGGATTGAGCCCATAGCACCCGAGATAAGTAGGCGCCCCTGGCGGTAAAAAGTGGAACTAAAATACATAAGGCTATGGTACATAATATGAAGGAATGGTCAAAGGGGTGTCGGCAAAAGTTGGAAAAGTGCTCCCCAGGTGAAAAGGGCGGAGGTTAGAAAAATTGCTTAAAATATACAAGTTAGAGACCGGAGGAGTAAATAATATAAGACTTTTTGAAAATTTTATGATTTGTCGTGTGGTCTGAGGTATTCAGCTATACGTATGCAAAAATTCATGTCTCCAACTTAATTAGGGGCTCTCTTAGAAGGAATTACTTAAAATACATATGTGGTAGCTCAAAGGGTTAAACGTAAGACTTTTTCAAGATTTTATGATTTGTCACCTGGCTTCAGGTGTTCTGCTATAAGTAAGCAAAATTTCAAATCTCCAATTTAATAAGGGGCTCAGTTAGAAAAAATTGCTTAAAATAGGCATGTTGGAGTCCAAAGGGTTAAATGTACGACTTTTTCAAATTTTTATAATTTGTCGCATGACGGTGTTCAGCTTTAAGTATGGAAAATTCCACGCCTCCAACCTAAATAGGGTGTCACTTAGAAAGGATTGTTTAAAATACACATCTGGGAGGCCAAAGGGTTAAATGTACGACTTTTTCAAAATTTTATGATTTTTCGTTTGATGTGAGGTGTCCATCTATAAGTACGCAAAATTTCACGCCTGCAACCTAATTAGGGACTCACTTAGAAAGAATTGTTTAAAATACACATGTGGGAGCCAAAGGGTTTAATATACGACTTTTTCAAAATTTTATAGTTTGTCGTTTGATGCGAGGTATTCAGCTATATGTATACAAAATTTCACTCCTCCAACCTAATTAGGGGCTCACTTAGAAAGAATTGTTTAAAATACACATGTGGGAGCTCAAAGGGTTAAATGTACGACTTTTTCAAAATTTTATAGTTTGTCGTTTGATGTGAGGTGTTCAGCTATAAGTATGTAAAATTTCACGCCTCCAACCTAATTAGAGGCGCACATAGAAAGAATTGTTTAAAATACACATGTGGGAGCCCAAAGGGTTAAATGTACGACTTTTTTCAAAATTTTATGATTTGTCGTTTGATGTGAGGTATTCAGCTATAAGTATGCAAAATTTCATGCCTCCAACCTAATTGGGGTTTCACATAAAAAGAATTGTTTAAAATACACATGTGGGAGCCCAAACGGTTAAATGTACGACTTTTTCAAAATTTTATGATTTGTCGTTTGATGTGAGGTATTCAGCTATATGTATGCAAAATTTCACACTCCTCCAACCAAATTAGGGGCTCACTTCGAAAGAATTGTTTAAAATACACATGTGGGAGCCCAAAGAGTTAAATGTACGACTTTTTCAAAATTTTATGATTTGTCGTTTGATGTGAGGTATTCAGCTATAAGTATGCAAAATTTCACACCTCCAACCTAATTGTGGTTTCACATAGAAAGAATTGTTTAAAATACACATGTGGGAGCCCAAAGGGTTAAATGTACGACGTTTTCAAAATTTTATGATTTGTCGTTTGATTTGAGGTGTCCATCTATAAGTACGCAAAATTTCACGCCTGCAACCTAATTAGGGACTCACTTAGAAAGAATTGTTTAAGATACACATATGGGAGCCCAAAGGGTTAAATGTACGACTTTTTCAAAATTTTATGATTTGTCGTTTGATGTGAGGTGTCCATCTATAAGTACGCAAAATTTCACGCCTGCAACCTAATTAGGGACTCACTTAGAAAGAATTGTTTAAAATACACATATGGGAGCCCAAAGGGTTAAATGTACGACTTTTTCAAAATTTTATGATTTGTCGTTTGATGTGAGGTGTCCATCTATAAGTACGCAAAATTTCACGCCTGCAACCTAATTAGGGACTCACTTAGAAAGAATTGTTTAAAATACACATATGGGAGCCCAAAGGGTTAAATGTACGACTTTTTCAAAATTTTATGATTTGTCGTATGATGTGCGGTGTTCATCTATAAGTATGCAAAATTTCAAGTCTCCAACATGTATAGTTTCTGAGAACGGGCTCTGTGACGGACAGACAGACGGACGAACAGACAGACAGAGGAGCGAGACGTATAGGGTTTCGTCAGATGAACGAAACCCTAAAAACTAACAATGTAAAAACTGTAATTTAGTGTACATTTATTAAATTCATACCATCAGGTTGGTGGATTTGATCACTAAGGTATTTACGACGGTAATTTTATTTTTTGTGGTGTATTATACTTACTTAAATAAATATAGTATTGTATAAGTTCCAAAAAGCATAAACACGACACTTTTTGGGCAGTATACACCCAAGCCTAATAAGGATTTATTTATGTGAAATTGAACAGAATATGAAGTGTGATTAAAATCCGTGCATTAGTTTATGAGATACAACTATCACGAATATTGTGGAAAATTAGCATAGCAGTACCACCTATTAGGCGATTAACACCAAAACCTAAACAGCAACAAGTTATATAAACGTCTAACCTAATCTTAAGTTTGATGAAATGAAAATCCATGGATCAGTTCTTCAGATAAAGTTAGTGCAAAAATTATAGAAAATGCAGCATAGCAGCGCCACTTATGCACGATTAACACCAAAACCTAATCACCAATAAGTTATGTCAACATCTAACTGAATCTGACGGTTTATGAAAACCCTTGCAATAGTTCTAGAGATAAAGCTAGAGCAAAAATAGTGAAAAATGCAGCATAGCAGCGCCACCTATTGGGCGATTAACACCAAACCCTAATCAGTAAATCTTTCGTCAATGTGTAACTAAATCTGAAGTTTGATGAAAATCCGTGCATTAGTTCTTGAGACAGAAGTCGTATACGATAGTCGAACGATATATCACAAGAGGGATGTCAGCAATATTTAGAAAAGTGTCCCCCTTGAGTGGACTAAAAGGGAAGGAGCACCGGAGGTAGATAAAATGATTAAGCAGTCACAGACCTTACCAACGATATGTCACATGAGGGGTGTAAGCAAATTTTAGAAGAGTGACCCCCGGTGGGGCAAATTAAGGAACGGGGCATAACATCAATAAGTGGTCACAGGCCTTTCCAACGATATGTGACATGACGAATGTCTGCAAAATTTAGAAAAGTGCCCCCTCCTGAGGGACAAAATGAGGGGATGGACACCGGAGGTGCATCCTAATTGATTAAGCAGTCACAGGCTTTTCGAATGATAAGCCACATGAGGGACAATGGCAAAATTTAGAAAAGTGCCCCCTCCTGAGGGGCAAAATGGGGGGAGGGACACCGGAGGTGCATCCTAATTGATGAAGCAGTCACAGGCTTTTCGAAGGATAAGCCACATGAGGGGCAATGGCAAAATTTAGAAAAGTGCCCCCTCCTGAGGGGCAAAAGGGGGGGACACTGGAGGTGCATAACATCAATAAGTGGTCACAGGCCTTTCCAACAATATGCCACATGACGAATGTCTGCAAAATTTAGAAAAGTGCCCCCTCCTGAGGGACAAAATGAGGGGAGGGACACCGGAGGTGCATCCTAATTGATTAAGCAGTCACAGGCTTTTCGAATGATAAGCCACATGAGGGACAATGGCAAAATTTAGAAAAGTGCCCCCTCCTCAGGGGCAAAATGGGGGGAGGGACACCGGAGGTGCATCCTAATTGATGAAGCAGTCACAGGCTTTTCGAAGGATAAGCCAAATGAGGGGCAATGGCAAAATTTAGAAAAGTGCCCCCGCCTGAGGGGCAAAAGGGGGGAGGGACACCGGAGGTGCATAACATGAATAAGTGGTCACAGGCCTTTCCAACGATATGTCACATGAGGGGCAATGGCAAAATTTAGAAAAGTGCCCCCTCCTGAGGGGCAAAAGAAGGGAGGGACACCGGAAGTGCATAACATGAATAAGTGGTCACAGGCCTTTCCAACGATACGTCACATGACGAATGTCTACAAAATTTAGAGAACTGACCCCTCCCGTGGGACAAAATAGGGGGAGGGGCACCAGAGGTACATAAAATGATTAAGCGGTCACAGGCCTTTCCAACGATATGTCACATGAGGGGCAATGGCAAAATTTAGAAAAGTACCCCCTCCTGAGGGGCAGAATGGGGGGAGGGACACCGGAGGTGAATAACATGAATAAGTGTTCACAGGCCTTTCCAACGATACGTCACATGACGAATGTCTACAAAATTTAGAGAACTGACCCCTCCCGTGGGACAAAATAGGAGGAGGGGCACCAGAGGTACTTAAAATGATTAAGCGGTCATAGGCCTTTCCAACGATATGTCACATGAGGGGCAATGGCAAAATTTAGAAAAGTACCCTCCCCTGAGGGGCAGAATGGGGGGAGGGACACGAGAGGTGCATAACATGAATAAATGGTCACAGGCCTTTCCAACGATATGTCACATGAGGGGCAATGGTAAAATTTAGAAAAGTGCCCCCTTCTGAGGGGCAAAAGGGGGGGAGGGACACCGGAGGTGCATAAAATGATTAAGCGGTCACAGGCTTTTCCAACGATATGTCACATGAGGGGCAAAGGCAAAATTTTAAAAAGTGTCCCCTCTTGAGGGGCAAAATGGGGGAGGGTCACCGGAGGTGCATAACATGAATAAGTGGTCACAGGTTTTTCCAACGATATGTCACATGAGGGGCAATGGTAAAATTTAGAAAAGTGCCCCCTCCTGAGGGGAAAAAGGGGGTGAGGGACACTGGAGGTGCATAAAATGATTAAGCGGTCACAGGCCTTTCCAACGATATGTCACATGTGGGGCAATGGCAAAATTTAGAAAAGTGCCCCCTCCTGAGGGGCAAAAGGGGGGAGGGACACCGGAAGTGCATAACATGAATAAGTGGTCACAGGCCTTTCCAACGATACGTCACATGACGAATGTCTACAAAATTTAGAGAACTGACCTCTCTCGTGGACAAAATAGGGGGAGGGGCACCAGAGGTACATAAATTGATTAAGCAGTCACAGGCCTTTCCAACGATATGTCACATGAGGAGCAACGGCAAAATTTAGAAAAGTACCCCCTCCTGAGGGGCAGAATTGGGGGAGGGACACCTGAGGTGCATAACATGAATAAGTGGTCATAGGCCTTTCCAACGATATGTCACATGGTGGGTGTCGGCAAAATTTAGAAAAGTGCCCCCCCCCCAGGGGTCAAAATGGTGGGCGGAGCACTGGGAGTGCATAAAATAATTAAGCAGTCACAGGCCTTTACAACGATATGTCACATGAGGGGTGATGGCAAAATTTAGAAAAGTGGCCTCCCGCGGGAGGAAGAAGCAAGTTGGAGAGAACACCAAAGATGCATAACATGAATAAGCGGCCACAGGCCTTACCAACAATATGTTACATGACGGATGTTGGCAAAATTTAGAAAAGTGCCCCCCAGGTGTGGAAGTGGGGGGAGAATCACCAGAAGTGCATAACTTGAATAAGTGGTCACGATATGTCACATGAGGGTTCTCGGCCAAAGTGCGCTGCGGGGTCCTGATTATATAATTATTATTTCATTTGTCTAATTAAATCCACTGTTGCAAATAAAATGTTATATTTCATTTTTTTAATCGCCTTTATTCACACCTTGTTCAATAACAAAGAGCAAATAAATATTCATCAACACCGCTGAAATCTAAATATCATAATAAAATGAAGGCCATGGTGTCTGTAGCATACAACGCATATGCTCCGAGATTCAGCATACACTGTCAATAACGTAAAATATATATATATATCATCTGCTGTCAATGATCGCATCGAAAACTGCATGTATGATATTTATCACCCATCATATAAACGCCGAAACGAAATCACATACCATTAGTATCATAAACACCGACCCCCGAGGAGTCGGTATTTAATATCACAGTTTAGGCTGGGAAAAGTCGCACTATTAATATCAAGAATACCGAAACCGGAGAATCAGTATTTTTAATATCATGGTTTAGACTGGGATAAGTCACTCCGTTAGTACTATCATGATAACCGGAACCTACGATTCAGTATTTAATATCAGGGTTTAGACTGGGAGAATCTAGAGTACTTGAAGCCTAAGAAGTGCTGCTTAATGTTGCGGTTTAAAAAAGAACTATGATAATCGTGGCTTTTACACCACGATTATGGTATTCATGATGTACCGTTGTGTATAGGGTTTTTTAATATCGTTATCATGATTTGCATATTATATCAATATATCACCCAGCCCTAATGGCAAGGCGGGAAAAAAGAAAGAATTCTCTATGCTGCTCAGCGAGAAAGAAATAAAGCATAAAACACTCTTCATGGAAGTTTTTCATTTAACAGAAAAACGAGGGAATCGCTTGCCAAATTATACTTGCCGGTCAGTACCATAGAGACATGAGGAGAGATTGACCTTGAAAAATGTTAGTAATTCTTCCTACGCAGGAAGGGATTTCCACGATAAAAGGCATAGACATGGTATATTTAGAATGGAAGTATAAAAATAGGTCTAAGAGAACAGCTCTTTTTTTTTATTCATTTGCAATCTTTATTGTAGATTAAAACCCCTTGGGGATTAACGACCACTACACGTGCCACTTAAGGTGCTCAGAATCCTTCATTATTCCCACCAGTTATTTTTTAATTGTAAAGTTTACCTTATTTAATCAGAGCACTTTTGTGATTCATTTACGTAAAATTTCCTGTTTTGAATAACCGGTGGTAAAAAATTAAAAAGTAAGCAAAAAACTCTTGTCGCGAAGGGGTTAATATTTTTATTTATTTAACAGATTTAATGCATTTGATTCAGTTTTCCTTTTGGATTTTATGGCTCGAGACATTTTATCCAAACTTCATATATATATATACTAGGGGGCTCTGCCCTCTACAAGTTAGGCTCGCCAACCTCCTCTCAGACACTGCAGAATCAAAAACACGCTAATTTGATCAGCTTTAAAAAGAGTAGAGAAGATTTAATTATAAATAAAAAACAAGTAATTGATCTCTCTGTAAACTAGTTTCCATTCATTTCCCTTTGGTTGAGAAATTTTAAGGCCGATTCAGCTGTTGTTATTACATCCAGGGTTGGGTTTTTGACGTCAAAAACTGATTTTTGACATGACAAGCGTCAAAAACTGGTTTAAACTGTCATAAACTGGTTTAAACCGTCGAAAACTGTCATAAACTGGTTTAAACCGTTGAAAACTGCCAAATATATGTAACACACTAAAACATTTTAACAATAGGTAAACATTAAATAAGTCAATGATTTATGTGATCTTTTATTGAAATTTAATAATTTTTAAAATATATTATTTGCAATAAAATATTTCTTTTTCCAACCAGAAGAAAATAATTTTGTACAATTAAATAATCCGGATCAATTTTACCCCGCAACATGCTGCAGCACACCACGTGTTTAGCACATTTATTTACACTGTGCCATGTCCTAAGAAGGCGGTAGCGATGGTCGAGGGTGTTAACTTCGAAGGTTTAGCAATTTATATTCTCTTAGAATATGATAACATGAAATTTATTTTATACAATAAAAGATATTCTGGAGTAATGATAAGTCGCTATGTACACAACAATGTAAATTTTGTTGAACAAAGTTTATGTATCAGAAATAGTGTCTATGAGAAGGTGGTAGCTAGTCTATTAAGTCCACAGGCATTGCATTACTTGAACGGAAAACGCTTGTCTAGTCTCAGAGATTAAGATCTCCTTTTCCGCGACGGCACTCTGGTGCCCTGTCGCCGCTGATTCGGGTATCATTCCCCGGTACTAGGGATCGTAAAGTCCGGCCCTTTCGGCCTTCAAAATCTTCCACTCCAAAAGTCGCTCTTCCAACTCCAGCCAAAATCTAATCTCCTCCTCTGCATCCTCCTCTCGTATATCTATCTCAATTATCTCCCGCTAAAAACAATAGTGAGTTTCTCAGCCACTAAATGTCCGTTCTTTTCAAGAACCTCCCAGGAATCTTTTTTGCTATCCCCTGAATGGACACCTTAAGAAACTCCTCTTTTTTGCACACGCACTCTCTAAACATCTGCTCATGTGAGAAGGTCTGAGAGATATTTTCTCACGCTAAAGTTCACAAGAGTTCCGACTGTTTTTTTGCATTAGCAAACTGTCACCGATTGTCAAATGTCCAAGATTGATGGTGATTGAGTATTTTACTTCATCTTGCCGTGCGTCTTAGTGGACTTTAACATATTTTTACTCTGTTTTAGAAATGCATTATTTCTTTCTATATGGCGAATCTGAAATAGTTCAGATCTTTACAACCCCCAAAAGATTTTTGAGTTTAGAGTGTATGAAGCCTGAAGCGTTAGAAAATAGTCTGTCAATTGATGCTTTGCTAGTAGGACTTGATAGCAAAAGCATTGCTAGATGAGCAAGTTTTGAAGCAGCCTCAAAAAGCTGTTGCATTTAATGATACCTTTCCACCAAGCAATGGAGTCCTCCCTATAGCACTGAAATAAGAAGACGGGAAAGGGGATTCTTTAGCTTCATACACAACCAGTATGGGTAAGCATCCATAAATTCTCTCTGTAGCTCAAGCGCGAGCTGAATCAACTGATATAGCAGTCAACATTTGCCCCTGATGGTTGGGATGCAAAGTATAAGCCAAACAATGGTATGGTTTCATGATTTGATTCCTTCTATTATGCACTTTTCCAATATGGGCTTAAAGGAATTTTCTTTTAGATGACCGAGCCACTTTTGTTCAGTTTTAAAATCGAAAACTTTTTTATATATTGAAAGAAAGCATGTCTTAAAAAGATTTTGACTTTAAGCTTTTTTTTTATTTCTCTTATTTTGTAAATGTTTAAAATTAATAATCCAATTTCAATTTTGAATGGAATGGTTATTGCCTAGATTAGAATAACATTGATGCACATTATCTTGTTATATATACAAAAAAATCTGCACTTTTCTAAGTTTTTTTTTCCCCGTAAAAAAAGCTAGCTAATGCTTTAAGCTCTCAAAAATAAGAGAAATTAAAACGATTTTAAGTAAGAGAAAAAATGTACAGCTCAGGTGAGCTTAATGTATAGTTTTTAGAAAAACACAATTTTACAAAGAAAAAAATTAAATAAAAATTTTACCCTGTTAAAAAGTTGTACTTAACAATAATACTTTTTTACTATGTACTAATTACTGATATACAGTAAGAGTGAATTTAAAATATTACATGTAATGTTGTCATGTGTGACATTTAATTTGAATTTTTACAGATCAATTTAGCATTTGAGGTTTTTGACAGATGGTTTTTGACATGACGGTTTAAAGTACGGTTTAAACCCGACATAAACTGACACATGTCAAAAACCTGCCAACACTGTAATTATTACTAATACTATATACTAATTATACAATTACAGTAACAGTGAATTTTAAATATTACATCTAATGTGTGACATTTAATGTGAAATTTTACAGATCACTGTAGTATTTGAGGTTTTTGACATGACGGTTTAAACCATCAAAAACTGACACGTGTCAAAAACCTGCCAACCCTGATTACATCCAATGTCTATTTTCGTGTTTGATTAAATAAGGTCATTTAAACATTTGAAAATAAACTTAAATAAAAGAAATTAAGTAAACAGAGTCTTTGCCATCCCAGTATTTTCTAACAACGTTATGAAAAGACTAACAAAATACAATACAGACATTTTAAATGTATCGTTTTAAATAATTTTCAATAAAGTTTTAATTCTCTTTTTAACATTCACATGAAAATACTTTTGTTAAAATGAAATATTATTATCTGTGGAAGTTTTCTTTCACTTTTAATATTCACATGTAAATAAATTTTTAATCGTAAGGAAATATTATTCTTTGCACTGTTTTAACAAATGGCAACAATTTAAAATAATAACCTTTTCTAAAATATTTTAAAAATTTATCTTGAAATCATTAAAATAAATAAGAAATTATTATTTATTTTATTATTATTATTATTTAATGAATTATTTTTTTCAACTTTCCTGGAAAACATAATTTAATCACTATATTTTCTTCACTTGCGATTGAAATAAAAGATAATTTCAAATTCAGTTTGAAAATGATGAAAAAAAAATTTAATAATCTCTAAATTTAAATTTTCTCGCTTTTCCCACATAAATTGTGTAATTTTGTTGCCATAATTACATAAATGTCATTAAATTTAGAAAAAATTAATATCTGAAATAACTGAAAATACTGAAAAACTAATTCAAATTAAAAAAATTCTAATAACATTTTTGACATCCACGGCTCATTACGGATAATTTGTGTCAATTTCATTGCCAAACATTCCATATTTTATGAGAAATAGCTGTGAAACGTAATCAGTCATTTTATAAAATTGTTTCATTAAGATTTTATATATATCGGGTAGATATAGTCAAACTTTTTTGTAATTGTAAACCATACACATTTTTGTATAAAACGGCATTCAAAATCTTCATTTGGCACCGCCTTCGCCTTTCGTTTTGGCACCCAGAGCACATGTCCCCCCTGAGTTTTGACCCTGTCTGAACCCGGCAAAAAATGTTTGACTCAAACTTGACACACTTTAACCCATACCCAGAGTGAAAGAAAATTAATTCATATTTTAATGCAATTTTGGAAAATTAGTCTACAATAACATCTCTAATCTCAATTTTAGTTTTTAGGCAAAAAAAGGAACATATTTAAACTCATTAATATTCAAATAAATAGTTTTTAATCAGAAAAAAATATCCTGAACCTTCTTATGAAAAATCTGGTCAACTTGAATCCGACACAAAAAAGTCAAAACCCAACCCAAAATTAAAACTTTAGCCAAATGTCTAATACAGTCAAACCTTGTTAACACAATAATCGCTTAGCATGGAATAATATTGAGTTGGAAAATTAATGTTAATTCATTTGTTTAACATGATAGAGAATTTCAAAAAATAGTGCCTAAGGTGAAAATATTTTTTTGAATGAAAAAGTTTCCCTATAATTAAGAAAAATTTTCCCCAGCTTTGGACAAATTATATGATGCCCACACATTCATAAAAAGAAGCAACCTGCAAAAGTTAATAACAGACTTAAAAAAAATTTATAAGCAGGTACCAAAAGTAAGCCTCCCCCACCCCCCAATATATGATAATTTTTCCTTTTTTGAAAAAGTACTATTTATAAGCCCTCCCTTTCAAGTTTTATTTTCTAATACTTTCAATCCTTCTAAGTTTCAGGAAATTCATAAATTTTTTTTTTCCATATCTCCTAAATGAATATATATTATGCAATTTATTTGTAAGTAATCTCTTTACATACCTATTGTATCAGAATGATATATGTTCTCTATGTAATACTATTAATGTTTTCCTTGATTTTTATGCACTAAGACTTAAAAGATATTTATACTGAGTTTATTATAATTCTTGTTCATATTCTTTTTGCATCTAAATTAATTATTTTATGTAAATTTGTTTCATTAATTTATTATTTTTATTAATGGAAACTATTTAGCTTCTATCGAAGGAAATTTTAAAACCAAAAAAATGTTTATTTTATTTTGCAAATTGTATAAATCCTCTGAAATTTCATAAATTCCAAATATAACCACCACCCTTCGAATTTTCCAATCTTTTTCACAAAAGTTCCAATAATAAGCCTACCTTAAAATCCTCAGAATTTCCTGTCTGCTAAAGTTCAGTATTTTACTTTAAATAAATTTATTATTGTCTAAAATGATGACCAATTTGTTTCATTTCCATATTAATTTTTTTTATTTCTTACTAATTTATGATTTTAAGAGAAGGGAGATATTTGTAGGTTAATTTATTTCATTTTTATGTCTATCATAGATGGCGCTACTGTTTTTACGTTTAATACAAAATCTCAGATAACGCAGAAAAAATTCACAGTCCTTTCAATTTCGTGTTAATGAGGTTCGACTGTGTACAAATATACATTAGACTCATGCACAGGTGTTAATTATACTTGATAATTCTATTTCAATCTGACCAAAAGAAGTTTGACTCTAACCTAACACATTTTAATGCACACTCACAAGTGAAAGAAAAATAATCCATATGTTAATTGCAATTATGGAAAAGTAGTCTACAATAACATCTAGATTCCATTTTAGTTTTTTTTTTTTTTTTTTTTTTAATGAACCCTTATACTCATTAATATTCATATATGGCTTTTAATCCAAAAAAATGTTTAGAACTTTCTTTTGAAAACAAAAAAATTGACGTGTAAAAATCAAAACTCAACTTGACTTGCCAAAAGAAAAAAAAAAAAAAAAAAAAAAAAAAAAAAAAAAAAAAAAACATTTCCAACTTGATTTGTGGGTTAGTTAGGTGGATTGAGTCATGTGCAAGGAAAATCAGGTTATATACCTGATCCGACGCAGGACTCTACTTTGGGTATTTTGTATGTAAAAATAGAATTTTATAATCAATTTTCCACTAACTTCTTGATATACTAGCGTTTTAAAGCTAGAGTATGAAAATTTTATACACTGGTGTGTGTCAGAAGAAAATACAACATTTCAATATTTTTAGAACTTAATTATAAATTAATTTTAAAGCATTTTCCCTTTAGCCAACAGCGGGAGATAAACCAACAAAAATTCTTTATTTTATAACTGTTTCCAAATAACAGAAACAATCGAGTTAATTATGTACCAAAGTATGCCAACTGGCTGTAAAAGTGCTATGACGAAATATTTTAAATACTGAAAAGCAGAAAATATAAATTAAAGAGTTTAAAATATATTCTTTTATCATTTAATAGTTTTTTATTAATTAAATTATGACTATACTTTGAGAAAACTATTTAGAAATACTGAATACATAGTTTAAATTATGCTTTCCATTTCTTAAAAAAGAACCATCAAAAATCACCATGCCTCATTGACATATTCACTAATTCACATAAATCAAAATTAAACATAAATCAAATCAGTGAACTTTCACCAATTAGGATGCACGCCAAATAAACGTATTGTGATAGAAATTCTTTGGAACTACATGAATTTCAATATGAAATGAGGGAGATTTAAAAAACAAACATAGAATGAATGTATATATAAAAAAAACTTTTTATTTCTTCCTACCCCCCCCCCTCCTTTTTTTTTTTTTTTTTTTTTTTTTGAAGAAGAGTGAGGTGGAGGGGTTATTCATTCCCCTTAACATCAAGATTTGAAAATGATAAACAAACATTTTTGTTATTATTAGAAATTGATAATTTTGATGTTTGCAAACTCAGCTACATTTATTCTTTCATTTTTTAGTATCATTCTGATATTTTTATGCTATTTACTATGTGACATTCAGAAATATTGTGGATTGTCATATTAAAATAAATGTAGAAATATTTATTTAGTTATCTGTAGGCAATTAACAACCACTACTATGTTTTTTATTAAACTTAACTATCAAAACTGTAATAAACTACAATATTCACAGTTGAGTATTTTTATAATAAGCAGTAAATAACCATAATTACTTCTTTAAAAGTTAAAATGTAGATTCGGTCTTTATCGCCCCCGCCCCCCTTCCTAAAAAAAAAAGAAAAGAAAACCAAACAAATATTATAAGATATAAAACATATTGATGTAAATAAAGTGATTTATTGATTTTTAAAACTAAATGCAAATTAATAAACCAATTATAATTTAAAAATTAAAATATTAGTTTTAACACTAAGTACAAAGAATTCGGAAATTTTGTATGTATAGTAATTTGGATTGATAAAACTTTTAATATCTCTAAAATGATTCTTCTAGAACAATGATAATAGTTCTAGCACGCTGCAGCATTTTCTAGCACGCTGTTCCTTTTGCACCGAAGAAGAATCTCGCTAGTAGATTCGAAACAGCTGTTTGCTGCTTTTCATATATTATTTGTGCATTTGAAACGTTGGTTTTTCTGCTTTTTAATGATAATGTTGTTTATTTACCGTATAGTTTATTGGGTTCCGGCAGTCTATCGTATGCAAACACTGGCTGCCGGTAATAAGAATCGTTCAAATAGTGATTCGTTCTCTGGAGCAACGGGCAGCCCTACTACGCATGCGTAGTAGCCTGCCGGAACTATAATAAAGATCCGGCTGCCGGCTCTCTAACCACAGTCTTTATCTAATCCTGGAATTTAAGCCGTCGACCCGATGAGGTGCTGTTTTGTGCAACTGCCTCCTGGTCTACTGATAATGTGATGCTGATGTCAGAGCCAATACGTTGGAGGCGCCTGATTAATGTCCCCATGATTTGTGCCCCCATACGTCATTTTGACGTCACAAGAAATGGGGATATAAATACGGTGCTGGATCATTTCACTTTTCACGAAATCCTGATTAATGTCCCCATGATATATGCCCCCATATCTGAAAGGGACACAAATCCAATGCTAGAGAAATTTCCTTTCGTTGAGAGCCTGATTAACGTCCCCATGATTTAAGTCCCCATACGTCATTTTGACGTCACAAAAAATGGGGGCACAAATCCAGTGCTCAAGCATTTCACTTTTGACGAAATCCTGATTAGCATCCCCATGATATATGCCCCCATATCAGAAGGGGACACAAATCCAGTGATGGAGAATTTTTCTTTCATTGAGAGCCTGATTAATGTCCCCATGATTTATGCCCCCATACGTCATTTTGACGTCACCAAAAAGGGGGGGCACAAATCCAGTGCTGGAGCATTTTACTTTCGAAGAAATCCTGATTAACATCCCCATGATATGTATCCCCACACGTCATTTTGATGACGTCACAGTAGATGGGGACTTAAATCAGGGGGCACAAATCCAGAACTGGAACATTTTACTTTGTCGAGAATTCCTGATATACGACCCCATGATATATGCCCCCATATGTCATTTTTAGGTCAGAACAAAGGGGATTCAGAGTTCGTGCAGGATTGACCACTAGAGTTCTGCACGGGCAGGAATTTCTAGCCTGATATCGGACCAGTGTAAAAATTTAAAGTTCGACCCTGGCGCGACCCGTGACAAAATTAATTAAATCAAGTCCGATCTGGTCCATTCAATTTCTACAGAAAATCCAATTTTACAAAACACACAATTAACGATTCTTTTAACCCCTTAACGGTCGCATTAAATTACGGTTAAAAAACTGAAATTGCTTATTGGCACTACTTTTTTGAAAAAAAAATATTCATGTTATTTAACGACAGGTAAAATGATACTATAATAAAGCCAGTTACTCTATTTTACAAAACTGTTGGGAATCAATCAATTTGAATAAAAGACACAGCCCATGAATATCACGAGAACGGTGATTAAGGGGTTAAAGAAGACTGGATACATATTTTGGGGGAAATTTTACCATACTAGGGGGCTCAGCCCTCTGCGAACTATGCTCGCCAACCCCCTTTCAGACTTCACAGCTTTTAAAAACATGGTAATGTGCCCTATTTTACAAATATTAGTAGGTTACGGAAAATTGAATGATATTATTACGAATGGCGATTATCTTCTGCAATCGAGTTGCCACACTTTTCCGTTTGAATAGTGTATTTTTCTTTTACCATAGCCTCATTCATCGCTATCACTACAGCTGGCGGCTATTTTTGGGATTGATAATTAAGATCAATTACACATTTTAAAATCAGCTTGTACAAAAGAGTAAGGTTGAAAATTCAAATTGCCTCTAGCACTTTTATACCGATGCTATAGAGTATAGACAATGTTCATCCTTTGAATTCGGGATTAAAAAACGCTGTCTTCTTAGGAATAACATTCAGAACTACGGTATTGAAAACATTGTTTTTTAAAATTTTACGCTTATATTTTTTCTTTTGATTTAGTTTCAAATATTTTCAGGAACAGGTATAGCTTATGCATAAAATCTTTTTTCTATTTTATTGAACCATCATGCATATTTTCATGTTATTTTTTAAAATTTAAATTATTTATTTGGTACTTTTTCACTATAGGGGCCTTGACGAAATAGAGAAAATGGACTTGGCGAGAGAAGGAAATTTGGCAGCATATTTTTCTGTCAACTTATTTACTCTTTCACAAGCAATTTATTTTACATAAAAATCAATAATGTATCAATATACATAAAATGTTTAAACAGGGTGATTCCGAATTCATCGTACAAACTTTAAGGATAGGTACAGGACACTGTAATAATCATTTATTGTATAGGAATGTATGGGCGCAAGTGACGCGTCGAGGCTCAAGCACCAGGGTGGCCAGTTCAGCCCTTTTTTTTTTTTCAAAATTTCGCATTCCTACCAGAAAATTTCTATAATATTATTTTGTTTATTTAAAACAGACATTTTGTGATTGTATAAAGCAAAATTCTTCTTTGAAAATTTCCAGTATGAATTGGAAGTTTTTGCATTCAAAAAAAGGCCACACTGGCAACGCTGGCAAACATTTCATGTATTTGCCACAGTTATCAGTTTGGCTTTTTTTTTCAATGCAAACATTTCGACTTCACACCGGAAATTGTCAAAGAAGATTGTTTACTTTATATAATTACGAAATTTGAGTCTTAAATAAAAAAAATAAAATTACAGGAATTTTCTGGTAAGAATGCGAAGAAAAAGGGGGGGGGGCATTCTGGCCACCCTGGTGTTTTCGCATTAACACGTCATTTGCGCCCATACATTCCTATACAATAAATGATTGTTTCAGTTTTCTGTACCTACCCTTAAAGTTTGTACTATAAATTCATGATCGCCCTATAGATATAAATAAATTCATATATAAACAAGTATAAAAGTTCATTAGGTTTTTTTTAAATAGCTGTTTATATCATTTGGCAAAAAATCTCTCTTTCTGAGCCTGAATTATGCCAAGCTTTTTAAAAAAAGCCAATGCCCCCCATAATGGAAAAGTATTGTTTATTTTTATTAATAAGTATATACGAGTTTACAATATACATACATTTAACGTCTGAATTTGAAATTTTTAAAAGACTAAATAAAATAAATAAATAAGACAGACTTGATTACAGTTAAAAAATATAATTTATAAAAAGTTAAAAATACTGAAAACGTATAAAATACAATCAGTAAACGTTTCGCCAAGCAATTCGCAATGCCTCAAAGGCATAATATACGACTTTTCTGATATGTATTTATCGAATAAGAATTCGTACAAAATAAATCGAAAATATTTTGGCATAAATTTTGATGTTTCTAGGCTGTATCAAGTGATGAAATATACAAACAAATTTGCAAGCAGCATTTTTTTTTTTACACCAATTGATTTACGAAAGTGACGTCACATGTCCATAAGAAAATTATTTTAAATGAATAGTTTTAAAATATGGCGTAATTGTCGCCATCAAATTCATTTCACATGTACATTATTATAAAGTTTTTTTTCTGTTTTAAAATTCACGTTTAAAAAATATTATTCAATTAAAAAATGTTTTGGAATATCATTATTTGAGATTTTTAAATATGACCAAATTTTAATCATGAAAAGTTTTTCAAGTGTAATAATTTAATTATTTTAAGCATTTTACATATGACGATATTTATTCTTTTGGCATTTTACATATGACGTAATTTTTACCATTAAGTGCGTATCTCGCAAAATAATTAAAATATTTTCAAATTTTGTTATATTTTCATGATTCACCTGTAAATACAACTTTTTGACGCAATTTTCCCTATTTCCTATTTGTAACACGTGGTCATTTAATGATTATTTTCATTTCTATTTTTAATAGTCGCATGTTAATTAATTTTTATTTGAGATAAATGTATAATTATTTGTGCTGTTTTGTCAATTGGCATCAGTATAAAACAAGTCGGTAAGTGTGATCACAGATCGCACAGAGGGTTTCGTTTAATATTCCTTTCAAAACACTTTCTTTCAAAACGCCCAATACATTTATCCCATGGAACCCCTTCTAAATTATGGTAAGCCCAAACTATCTTAAAAGTTTCAAACAGATCACCTTGTTACATTTCCTAATTTTGTTCGCGCTCCTCCCCACCTCCGATATGTGATGCTTTTTTATAATTTTTTATCATGTTTTATAAACTATTTTAAAGTTTAAAACAGATCGTCTTGTTAGGTTTCCCAATTTTAACACAATCCCATTCTGTTAGTTCCACATTCCACCACCAGGGAGTGCACTGTATTCTTAACAAAACTGTATCTGAACAAAACTCCGTTAAACGACCTATCAGTAGATATAATTACTCTAGAGGTGGCGGTCTTAAGCAAGAATTTGTGATACTTACCGAAATTACTAATCGAAAATAGTGATAACTAAACTTTTGACATTTTTATATTAAATAAGTAGCATTTATCTCAGGACTCCGTCAAGAAATCGTCATAAAATGGTAAAAAAACGTTAATTAAAAAAAAAAATGCATCATCCCCCACCCCCCTCTCCGCGAAATTTCTCGCGCCATTCTTTTAAAAACTTTTTATTATCTGTTATAAATTATTTTAAAGGTTGAATAGATCGCTTTGTTGGATTTCCTAATTTTAACAAAATCGTGTTCTGTTAGTTCCACATTCCACCACCAGTGAGCGCTCTCTATTCTTAACAAAACTATATCTGAACGAAACTCCGTTAAACAACCTATCAGTAGATATAATTTCTCGAGGGGTAGCGGCGGTCTTAAGCAAGAATTTGAGATACTTACTGAAATTACTATTCGAAAATAGTGATTACTAAACTTTTGACATTTTTATATTAAATAAGTAGCATTTATCTCAGGACTCCGTCAATAAACCGTTATAAAATGGTAAAAAATGTTAAGTTAAAAAAAAAAAATCATCCCCCGCCCCCTCTTTACGAAATTTCTCGCGCCATTCTTTTAAAAACTTTTCATTATGTGTTATAAACTATCTTAAAATTTCAACAGATCGCCTTGTTGGATTTCCTAAGCATATTTAAATAAAATCGCGGTCTGTTAGTTCAACATTCCACCACCAGGGAGGGCACTCTATTCTTAACAAAAGTGTATCTGAATGAAACTCGTCTGTACAACTTATCCGTAGATACATTTGTCGAGGGGGTGGCGGTCTTAAACACGAATATCACATATTTGCTGAAATTACTATTCTAAAATAGTGGTATCAACACTTATGACATTTTTTTTTTTTAAATAAGTATTATTTATCTCATCCCACCCTCAAAAAACCGCACGCAAAGCGGTAGAGAATGCTACAGTTTAAAAATGTCTTAAGCAAGAATTTAAGATATTTACTGAAATTACTATTCGAAAATAGTGGTATCAACACTTATGAAATTTTTATATTGAATAAGTCACATTTATACTGTATTTTTAAAAATGTGACACCGTTCTGAACAATGCTACTGTAAAAAATCACGTGATTGCCTTTTAAAATGAGCATTTAATAGAAATAAACCAATTAGTGAAATAATAAATAATAGCTCGTAATCCTTTGACGAAATTCGCGTTTCTTCAACTGCCATTTGCCGAACACCGTATTTTTTTCCGCGATCATTTGACGAAATGTGCATTTTTTTTCAGCGATCCTTAGAATAAATTCGCGTTTTTTCCAATAGCCCTTTGACGAAATTCACGATTTTTCCGAGATTGTTTTAGAAATTCGCGTTTTTCTGCGCTCATTAAACGAAATTTGCGTTTTTTCCGCGATCATATGACAAAATTGCATTTTTTTTCGCGATCCTTCGAATATATTCGCATTTTTTCAATGACCTTTCTAAGAAATTCGCATTTTTTTTATGCTGTCCTTTGAAGATTTTTTTTTTCATTTATTTGACAAAATTGGTATTATTTATTCGATCATTTGCGAAATTTACGTTATTTCTGCGAACCTTTGACGAAATTTGCATTTTTTCAATGACTCTTTGACGAAATACGTATTTTTTCTCGATAATTTTATGAAATTCGCGTTTTTTCCGCTATCCTTTGGCAAAATTAGTGATTTTTTATGAACAACGGCCGAAGTTAATTTTTATTACGACCATTTGTCAAAATTCGCAATATTTTTCAGTGCTTTTTTTTCAGAATTTTCGGATTGATAACCGATTCTTTAAAATTTTCGGGACCGAATGCGTTAAATTTTCTGAAATTCGAAACAGAATCACGCCACATCATTTAGGAAATGATTGAAGCATTTTTAAATATGAAATTCTTATGCATTATTATTTTCTTTAACCAAAATCTTTTTTGCGTAGAAAAGTTACATATTTTATTTCAGAACGCGCTTTATAATAATAATAATAATAATAATAATAATAATAATAACGCGTTACCAATATTTTTCAGTGATTTTTTTTTTCAGAATTTTCGGATTGATGACCGATTCTTTAAAATTTTCGGAACCGAATGCGTTAAATTTTCTGAAATTCGGAACAGAATCGCGCCTGATTAAAATTGCGTCATTTAGGAAATGCTTGAAGCATTTTTAAATATGAAATTCTTATGCATTATTATTTCCTTTAACGAAAATCTTTTTTGTACAGAAAAGTTACATATTTTATTTCAGAACGTGTCACATGTACGTAGAAAGAGCTTGGTCGGTTATAATTTATCGTGCTGTTAAATAAAAAGAGAAAATTCTTAGATTGAATGTGTCACCAATCCAGCCCCCCCCCCCCCTTCTATCCCGGTCTTAAAGAAACAGAAGTCTATGAAATGGGGTGTGGGGGCTATTATCTAGGTCTAAAAAATTAAGAAGGGCGTGGTGGGCATGTACTTCTAAATTAAATTAGCAAAATCTTTTCCGGTATACACGAAATTCCTACTAGACCAGAACAACAAAAATTAATTTCGTCGATCCGAAACTAAAATATTAAATTTCAGTGGCGTAGTAGCACGTCTGGTTACCACCCAACAGATCCAGAGTTCGGTTCCAAGCTAATCAAGATTTATTCAACCTTCCATCCCTCCGGGGTCTATAAAATGTGCACGAAGCTTGCAAACACCGAGGGTCCCACTTTAGGCTGACAGCCTGATCGGGGCTCATTCTGTATATCACCTCGGGGTCCACGGTCAAGAAAACAAGGTTAGTACAGGCTTTGATCCTTAATTAATCATAAAGAAACAGGTTTAGTTTAGGTTAGAAACCAAAATATTTAAACCTTATGTGAAAAAAATAAGCCATATTTTAATACAATTATGGAAAAGTAGTATACAATCATATCATTAATATGAGTTTTACCGTTTTTGTATAAAATTAAATACATTATAAACCCATTAATATTCAAACACAGTTTATTATTATTATTATTATTATTATTACTATTAACTATTTAGGATTTTTTTGAAAAATCGGGTTGACCCGAATTCCACCCAGAAAGAGTCAAAACCTAACTTGAAGCATTTAAAGTCAACGCAACACACAACGAAAACAATTAATGGCGACCGAGTTGGGTACAATCGGGTTACCTGACCTGATGCAGTACTCTAAAGTCTACACTAGCTTCTATTACAGGAGTTCTACCCTGAGCTTGTCAGGAAGCTTGGTTCGGAGAAATTTTCTTTCAATAAACTTGGCTGGCCATAATTTTTAATCTGAGGACTCGAGCCGAGCTTGGCAGTATTGCTATTTTCTGAAGATTTGAGCAAAACTGAACTTCATTTTTCCAAGAACGTCCAGGCTTTAAATTTTTTCTCGAGGTTCGTCCCGAACCGGGCCTGTATTTCATTCTTTCCGAGCCGTATCAATTGAGATTTCTTTTTCCCTTACTAGTAATACAATGGAAAATTTCATTCTTAATTAGTGAAAAAGGGAAGGATAAAGAAACATTTCTTTGTTGTATTTAATTATTTATTTTTTTTAAATAGTTTAACGTGTTGGTTAATCACGTGAAAGACACTTTACCTAGCTACTGTGAATGACTGATTTTTATTTTTAAATATTACATCTATTGAAATCTTATTTTCAAGCTTGAGTAAAATCTTGGGCATTTAGAGGAATGTTTAAAGATACAAATAACTTCAAGTAAACACGTTTTGTCATTCCAATTAACAAAATTTTTCATATTTCGTTTTCAATTTATTTGCTGTTGATAGTAAGTAAAAAAGAAAGAAAAATAATGCGCCAAGTTCAAATTATAAAACACTGAATACTGAGCATAGTAACTGTAACAAAACTTCACACTTTATTAATGTGATAGACGGTGTCTAAGTAAAAAATTTTGGAAATGTATAACGCATTTATGAATCCATTTTCAACAATTACCATCTATAGTCAGAAAATATCCGAATTCTTTTGTGCCGCCCTGAGTATCATATATATGGGGCATTCTCACAATCTTTTGACTTTTAAGTCCCTGAATAATAATTTTTATTTTAGTACATATTTTTGAGTTTTCTTTTATTTCCTATACTGGGGAAAATTCCATTGCATGATTGCATAACAGTATTAACGAGATAAATAAGTTTTGGACGATGTTGTTTGTCCAAATAAAAGGAAAACTCCTATACAGTCCCTTGTCCCTGATGTTGATTTTTAAGTTTGGAGCTGTCTGTATAAAATTGTTTCAATAAAAGTAATTCGATGTAATTTTTTTCCGAAACTGGGACAATTGTTTTATATAAATATGTAGCAAAAATTTAACCTGCACACATTTTTACGGTTGATATCATTTTTTGAACTATGTCCCTGGGTTTTAGATTCCTTACTATCCCTCTTGCTAAACGTATACAGAAAATCCCTTCACATGCAGCCACAGAATTTTTTTTTAAGTTTTTTCTCATGCAGAAGTATGCTAGAGAAAGAATGTCTAAAATTCTTTGACAGGAAATTTACTGCAGAATTTAAATCAGCATTTAAATATCAATTTCAACCATCGTGGCTTTATTGGTAGTCTTACCGTCCCCAAGTTTTATTCCTGCGCTTTTTGAGGTAAATTAATTTTTTTTTTTTTACTTAATCCAATGTAAATAACTGTTTCTAAAAAATCACTAAACATTGTGACTATCATTTAGTCTTAAAATCATTTTTCTAAAAATAGTGGTAATTTTCCTTACCGTTCCATCCTTACAATCCCTTTTTTTTCCATTACCGTCCCTTTTTTTCCCATTACCGTCCCTTTTTTCCTGTAGCATCCCCTTTTTTTCCTTTTGTCCCTTCTTTAACACCCCTTATACCAAAATTTTGTATTAAAAACACTACATTGTTATTGTTTCTAATTTGAATGTCCTGTGGGTACAATGCAAATTCATTATAAGTAAAAATTTAGAAGAAAATAGAAAGTTATAGTGGTAAAATAGTAAGGAAAATTAAACTCGCAAGTTTAACTTAAACCTCAGTTAAATAAAAAAAAATTCGCTACTGACCATTTTTTCTTTATTTTTAATCATTAAGGCATTCGTATATTAGATTAATATGTTATTTTAGCAAGTTTAATTTCACCAGATTTTTATTCCCAAAAGTCAAAAGTTTGTGAGAATGCCCCATATCTATCTTCTATCTATCTATCTGTATGTATATATATATATATATATATATTTATATATACATACAGGGCTTAATTTATAACAAAAAAAAGCACCTGATCTCTAATTTTCTGCACTAATAAAAACTTTCATTGCAACAACATCCCCCCTCCTTGTTCCTGTATTTTTTTTTAATTTCAAATAGTAGGGGAGGGTAGTACACAGTGAGACGAAAATTATTATTACTTAACAAATGGCAACGATTTTTATTCTTTTGAAAAAATTTTTGCTACAACTTTAAGCTACATAAATACGCTGCAAATTAATGTATGAATGGTTTTAAAAAAGTTATTTATAAAAGCACAGAAGCAGCATAAAGGAGTATCGAAAATTATCTCACTGTGTACCACAAGTGGTACACACAGTGAGACAATGTATATATTTTCATAAATCGTACATTTTTATACTCTATCAATAATTTATTCCAGTTTATGACTTCTAATTAATATTTCTAGATTTAAAAAAAAAAATTTAAATATGAGCCTCGTTTGGACAATGTCAGACATTGGGCTACCTTCATGCAAACTTTTATCCTTTTACGTTTAGTAGATTTCACTAACCATCGCACGCCCCCCCCCCCCCCCTCCCCCCACACACACACAGAGAGAGATAGAGAGAGAAAAGAAACCTTCTTTTATTAATAAATAACTTTTTTTTTACGTCAGAACCGCATAGTAGATACACAATGAGGCACGTCTCACTGTGTACCACAACTGTGTGTCTCACTGTGTACTTTCGTTACGTTGTAACAAAATGGATGCTATAACTGTTTCATCATCAGTTTCATAGCTTTGAATGCTTGTGTCGTTTTGTCGACATAGTCTATCATTTGATATAGCTAGGTTTGGTTAAGTAAATATATGCCATAGTGAAATAAATAAAGTCTAAAATGGACGTTTATGTAACTTTAACCCCTGTAAAATAAGTAATTACTTACTATTTTGTTAGACGAGTAACCGAAGTACCGAAACTTCATCCACGTGTTGATAAGATGAGGTAGTTCAGTGTGTGTTCCAGCTAGGAGAAAAAGTTATAACTATATGTCAAAATGGCTGCTGTCTTATTGTGTACAATGTCTCACTGTGTACTCCCCTACCCTATACAAAATTTAAAGCAATTTCTTCCTCGGAAAAAAAATGTATATATACACTCGTACATATAAAATATATTTTGACTCTATCTAATATTCCTTTACATAAAACAAAATCTAATAAATAAAGAGAAAAAAAAAATTAAAATCAGTGAGTGGGAAATTTTCCAAAAATCCGATTTCTTTATATTGACACAACAATCAGGGCTATTGTGAGCATTATTTATAAACACTTGTGGGTTTCAACTTACGATTAACATTTAAATATTGGTTAAAAATAAAGAAATACTGGAACTGTTGCTATGAGCTTCAATGCAAATTAAACACCGCGAGTAACTAATAAGTTGATCATTAAAAATATTTTACAAACATAAACAACTAGTAGTGAGTAAACAATATACAACCACAAGTAAAAACGGCGGATACAATTGCGAATAATTCTGGCATTCCTCGTCGCCATTTGAAAACAACTGAGACAGAAAACCATTGAGTGTAAATTATATATATATATATATATATATATATATATATATATATATATATATATATATTACACAGTATGTAAACATTTATTTCAGCTGGGAAACGATGTTTCACAGGGTTTTTCACAGTTGAAAAATCCACTTAATCAATTTCCACCAAAATCGAAAATGTACTTGAATTATTTTGTGCAGCCTTGCGTAATGTTTATCAAATTTAGACAAACCAAATAACATGAAAAAAAATGGATAAATTTTAAGAAGTATGCCACAATTGAAAATGCAGTATCAGCACTTATTGCTTATAGACACTACTGTAATCGATTACATTTGTTCATCTCCGTATTAAAAAAAAAAAAAAAAAAGAAGTAAATGCTATGCACGCCACACCATATTCTACAGTAAACAATGTGTAGTATGCATCTCTGATGTATGTGAGTTTCATTACGTTTGAAATAGTATAGCTTAATTAAAATGCACTGCAAACGAATTTTACTTATAGATCATAATGTAATCGAGTTCTTTTCTGCAGCCCTGTATATGATCTATATAATTTATGCAGAAAAAGTAATATTTAAAAAAAAATTGCTTAATATAAGAAAACACACTGCAATTGAAAACTCATTTTCAGCAATTATTCCTCATAAACAGTACTGTAACCTAATTATTTTGTGAGGTTCCAAAAATGAGCGATATGCCGAATTTGTGTGTACCTGTAAATGGATAACAAATACTATGCACACCATATTTTAAAGTAGACATTTTGTAATGTGCTTCCTTGTTATATATCAATTTCAGTATGTTAAAAATATTATAACATCACTACTAAAACGATTATTTCCCATAGACTGTAATGTAATGGAATTATGTTGAGCGTCTCTATAAACGAAATATAAATGGCACACACTTCATTTCCAACATCGAACATGCCATGGTAAACCTCAATACGTATATCCTTTCTATGAGAATATGAGAATGAAGTTCTAAATACTTTTCTAGGATGTCAGCGATTTTTATCAGTTGATTTAAATCAGCGATTAAATCATGATTTTCATCAACTGATATTTTTTTAAATCATTGATTAAAATAATAAATTTTCTAAATGTCTAAAATGACATAAAAAGGTATTAAAATCTAAGATGAATGTAATTTGGAAAGTTTCTACAGGTATTATGACTTAGGAATTAAAAAAAAAAAAAAAAAAAAAAAAAAAAAAGGCTTTAAATATTTGCTTCTAAGCTTAATTTCTGTGTATCATAAAATAATAAGTACAATAAGTTTCTAAAAAGGATAGTTTTATCTGACATAAAAAGCATTTCATTTAAAATATTTAAATATATAATTTGCAATGTGATAATCTTCTTTAAGTAATCAAATAATTCATTCGTTTATATAAAATAAGCATAGCAGTATAATAAATTTCTGCAAGTAAAAGAATAAAATAGCCAGGATCTTTTTTTTTCTTATTCTACATTTGAAGTAATAAATTTACAGCAAATATTGGAGCAAAAGAAGAATGAAAAAATGACATCTGCTCAACAGTTGTTGTAAAAGAATGTATAAGAGAAAAAGAACTAATTGGTATACAAAAGTTAAGCACAACAAGAGCTTCTTCAGTATAGGTTGACTTTTTTTTCTTTTTCTTTCTTTTTTACTTTGTAACTCATATACGCAAAAAAAAAAAAAAAAAAAAAAAAAAAAAAAAAAAAAGGTATTGAAAAGGTAGCAAAATTTTTTCTTAAAAATGAACCATTGAAAGCTAATATTCCCCTCTGGGATGTGATATTGCTATTATTTAATATTTTGGGGATTTCAGATATTCTTATACTTACTCTGTATGCGTGTAAGAATAGATTTAACTCATTTTCATAATTTTTTTGGTTAGCATACACATACATTTGTGTAAGTTTAGATTTAGATGAATAACAGTAATTTTTCCAAGTACAAATGCAAAACGAGCTGCAAGCAACATTTTTTAGTTTTATTATTTGTGCTACTAATGAAATTACTTATTTGCAGGTTTTATTAATTTTTTAATTTACTTACTTTTTCCTCTAGGCCATTTTTTAAGGGCCCCTTTTGAAATTGGCAAAATACAACCCTCCTTTTTAAGAAATAGTGAAATTCACCTGTAGTTGTTGCCAGAGATTTCTTGTAAAAAAACTTTCCCATTTCACAGTATTTCTAAATCCGTGAGCCCAAGACTTTGCAAAAATAATAGGACTTTATTTCTTTAGAAAAAAACAGGATATTATTAAAGCATGTTGTTATTTAATTGTATTTTTAAATTTCTAATTAATAAAATTATTAAAAATTAATAACACTTTATTTAGCATAGGACTAAAAAATCATACACTTTTTTTTCTTATATCGTTACTAATTACATTACTACTAATATATTTCCTTATGGAATAGTGCTGTTTTTTGAACTAGCATCCTGCTCCTTTTTCTTTCTAGAATGAATACTAAATTATTAATTATCATTTTAGTAATTAAAGCATAAAAATGTATATTACGTTCCTAATTAGAGACTTAATTGTTTAATAATTATTAATTTTAAGTAGTGTTAGCAATTAAATGTTAAATGCTGCTTTTAATAATTTTAATATATAAAAATATCCCTGGTATTTAATATAGTTTTACATAATTATTACAAAATATTAATGTATATAATGTTATTGTATGCTATTAACTAATGAAACTACTAATTTGCAGTTTTTATAATTTCTGTACCTAATCACTAAATAATAATTATAAATTTATTCAGGGCCGGTGAGAGGGGGGGGGACACAGAGGGGCAACGTCCATGGGCCCATGACCAAAGGGGCTCGGTTTCAGATGGAACAAGTACAGGAATTTTTTACTATTCCAGATCTTATCTTGCTCATACTTTTTCCCTTTACAATCTGAAATACATTTCTTAGAAGCGAAGTTTAGAAGATTTTCAACAAAAATCACAGGAAACTCCCCACTGAGAGGGCTAAAAGCTGTAAAATAGTTGTTAACGTTACTACTCACGTTACCATAGTACAAATACCCTGCAACTTCCTGCCTTCCTGAAAAATGACCAGATCTTAGGGAGCTATGCCTACGCCTTGAGGCAATGTCACATTATATATTGTTTCCTCTTATCTCTCTTCCTCCGCGGGTATTCAGGTATTATCAGGTAATAAGCTTTCAGTGAATGTCTAATTGGGATTTTTTTTTTCTAAATTGATGGTACATAATACTTGTTATATTTATACTTATTCTGTACAAACATTTGTTTCTGTTTCTTCACAAAATTCTTCACAAAAATCTTCAAATTTTGCAAAAACATTTTATTTCATAAAAACTTTCTCTGTTTTTTCTTGCTTAAAATGACATTTAAATCATGTTTCTATCTGAATTAGAACAAAAAATATTATTTTTTTCGTTTTGGTTTGTTTTCCAAATCTAGCTTTCAAGCAATGCCTGTCATGGAAACGACTTTTTGTAAAAATGCGTTTTCCTTCATGATAGGTTTTTTCACCATTTCTCATATTTAAATTCTTATAACTCGAGAACCGTTAAAGATACAGGGTTCAAACTAGGAACTTGTCTATTTCAATTGTTTTACTTTAATTTTGATTCAGCATATTTAAAAAATATATTTACTTTTGAAAATATGATTTTTTTTTTTTAAGTTGCACCACTTTTTTTGAAATTTTTTCGTTAAATATTTTTAATTTCTTTATAAATTAATATTTTTAAAAATGCTGGATCAAAATTAAAACTCATATATTTCTGATTATTTAAATGAAAAAAAAAAAGAAATTCTATAAATAATATTTCGAGTTATAACGATTTTAAATTACCCCACTTTTTGAATAAATTTTAAATTAATTTTTTTTTTAATTCTGGGAAGTTTTATCATGTGAGTTTGTTTACAAATGATAAGGTTAACCATCATAAAAAAATTCAGAATTTTAACTCAATAAATAAAAATTATTTTAAAATGTGTCCCGGACCCCCTTAATCCTTATGTTCTTATTAACTATATTTATTGCAAAATATAGATACAAGCATAACAGAAAAGAAAACAAGAATAAAAAAACTGAAATTTTTGATTTTACAAAAGTTATGAGTACATACATATAAAGAAAATTACCTAAGAAATAAGTAAAAATAAGATTTCGAATGTACACAAAATAATTATTTCCATTACCGAATTAAAGTCAGTATGATATAGTCATCAAGACTTCATTTAAAAAATTAGAGGCCCAAAGTATAGACATTCTTGGGGCCCCTGTGTTCAACATATCTTAAGAAATCAGTTTACTCACTTATGACGTCATATGAAAAACCAAAAGATCATTTTGGCTAAAATATTTTTATGCGAATAACAGGGACATGATCAGAGGGCGATAGGCGGAGAGTTATATCGGTGCCCTAAGCTGAAAAAGGCCCCGTGAGGAACCGTTTAAGTATATGCATATAGTAAATACAGGAGATGCAGAGGGCCCACCTGACCTCTGTTCGGGGCCTCCAATTTCTGCTTGCATTGCTGGTGGGTGAGCTTAAACTTAAACCATATTATGAGAGGAAAGAAAAACTGGGAAAACAGAAATACTTTAGTATATTTTTATTATCCTTTAAAATATCAAACTTACGTATAACTTCATTATACATGAGATTCACCATATACACAAAATTAAAAATGATATTCAAAATCCGCTGCCTTCCCCCAAAATCTCTTGATCCTATTCCTATACCTATTGAACCTGGTGGAAAATAAAATCCTCATGCTCATATTTGTTGCTTGCACAAAAATTGAAGCGTGATATTAAAGTTGATTCCCAATTTTCCCTAAACTCACTTGACGACGGGTGTTTTTTCTGATCTAGATTTATGATCGTGAAAAAACGACCTGGGCCCATAATCATTATAACTCGGGCCCCTACACAGCTCTATTCTTTACTTTCTATCAAAAATTATATTGATGCTGAGGTATAAATTTCTTGCACAAAAACTGAATTTAGTGGAAAGGATATTTTTATTATGAGAGCGCGGAGAAATGACCGATATGTCCAAGCAGCATAAGATGTGTTAAGGATTCGATCCCCCTTCCCCCAAAATAGGTGGAAAAGGTCGCCCCCGTTGTCTATAAAAAGTAAAGTTTGTCAAAACAGTTTTTTCCTGCAGTTTTTTTCTGTTTAATTCAGAGTCAAAACTTTTATGCAATAGACTTAAAACTTCTTTTCAGAATGAAAAATAAAGACACATATTGATTTCCTGTGATAAAATTATACATCGTTCAAAGTATTTTTCTCAGATTCAAGCCACCTGCTTGTCATACGATTAGCGAGCTGGTTACTGAACCAGAGCTCGAATCCAATCAGGTATGGATGTGTGTAGTGGGTCAGATTCCATTTTAAACTGAAGTTCCGATCTGTTTAGCTCACGTGTGCAGGAGATGACCATAGCATCCCTAACCAACAAAAACAATCGCAGATTCTCAGAAAATTACTTTCATAATTATACCTAAAACTGCATAATTTTAGCCATAAGAAAGAGTGTTTCATTAAAATCTTTAATTTTCACAATTATGTGCACATTTTTTTTCGTTTTGTTGCTTGGATTGAATAAATCTCTGATAAAATCACGTGCATAACAACAGGCTTGTGCAAAGGACATTTTGTTCAATGAATTTGTTCAAGGAAAGACTAATAAATCTAATTATCACAAAATAAAAAATCTCAGCCTCAGATTCATTTGAATCTGTCTATGTGTATCCTTATCCAAATTTGTAGACTACTATGTGCGATAGATTTCCCTAACCGTCGTCAACAAACAAACAAACACGCAGAAGATACACGGGCAAGAAACACTTTTTTTTATTAATATAGATACTTCAATACAAAAAAATTGTAAGTACTTTTACTTAATGTGTGTCTTTATATTTTATAAATAATAATATGTGTTATCATCAGTAAGAACATCATAACAAGCATTTTAGATTATTAACCCCTTCGCAACAAGCGTCGTTTAAAGAAATATTGATCTCTTATCACCGATAATTCATAAAAGAAATTTTTCTCCTAATTAATTGCAGAAAATCTGCGATAGAAAAAAAGGAAAATTTTGTATCCAAATTTACTGGTATTAGTTATCAAGGATTCTGAGAACCATTCATGTCACAAATGCGTAAAATTCGTCGCTAAACGGTTAAACTGTCATGCATAGCAACCTCATAGAAATTTGTATTGAAAAGCTATACCTCCCCCCCCCCCACCTCCCCCAGCGAACTATGCTTATCTTATTTTTATTTCTCTACTAGTACACTCGCTCGTCATTAAACGGGCCCGCGATAACCTTAAATATGTATCAAATTTGTAGATATATGTAACCCGATTTTTTTAAGAATTTGTACTTGAAGACGAAAATCTTTCCAAACGACCCTTGTATCGAGGTCCCCGCAATATTTATATTTTTAAAAGCAGAATATGTCGTTTTAAAGTAAAATGTAAACGTTCTTTAAGTGGGTTTTATACGCTTTCAAAAAAAAAAAAAACTAATTTAGAATTTTAAAGTGTACGGATTTTTTTTTTCCACATCGGGCCATTTAATACCGACCCGTTCGAAATACGAAAAAACGAAAGGCACAAAACTACATCTATGTTGCTTAAGCTTTCTAACGGAGCAATCCCTTTTAAAAAATATTAATATTAACAATTAAAAAAATTAAGAAATGACGAATTTGTGTTTTTTATTCCCGTGTTTACGAAACCCGTATCCATTTAACTAAGCGGAATACGGAAAATCGATTACTTCAAATTAAAAATCGTGCTTTTCTTTTAAAACTTTACAATCCGTTCAAAAATATCAATGTTAACACTTCCAAAAAAAAAAAAAAAATGTTTCCCGAGAGTCCTTTCTGTATTTATCGCGATTTCTGCAGCCTTTAAAAATCTGCCGATCATATATGTGTTCATTTTATCCTTTGAATTCCGCAATCCGTTTCGAAAAGTACGAATATTAGTTGTTTGAAAAAAATTCTTTTGCAAAACTCACTTTTCTAAAGTATGTTTTTTCTCCTGTGTTTAACATTCGTCATCGGCTTCGTAAATCAAAATATGAAAAAAAAAAAAAAAAAAAAATAAGATGACAAACCACATCTGCGTTCATTTTTTTTTTACCGAATGCCGCAACTGATTTTTAAAATATTAATATAAAACCTTAACCGTTCGTTTCCGTTAGTCATTTTTGGGGTTTCTGTTTTCTTTTGTGCGATTATTAAAATTTGGCATTGGCTTCAGAAATCAAATTACAAAAAATACCAGTTCACATCTGCGTTTATTTTCCTTTCAAATTCCCCAATCCGTTTCTAAATATATTACTCTTAACTCTTTGAAAAAAAATCGTTTGCTAATTTGTTTCTGGGATTTTTAAAAATTAGCACCAGCTTCGGAAAGTAAAAAGAAAAGAAACACAGATACCAAGACATATATCTATGCTCATTTCCCTTTGAAAACCGAAATCCGCTTTAAAAAATATTAGTAATAATCATTTAAAAAATATATTTTCCGAAACTCACTCTCCTATTTTTTTCCTTTCTTGTTTCTTTTTCTTTATTATTTTCGAAATATTTAACGTTTTTCACTCGGAATTTTTAATCTAAATACGAAAAGACAAATCACGCACGCTTAACAAACTTACTTTCAGCTTTAAAAAGAAATCTTCAAATTCGTTTCTAGAAGTCACTTCATGATTATAGCGGATTCAGGATTATATATTGGATAGGTGCATGAAATAACAGAAAATAAATCTACTAAAAAAATAATTAAACACGGGTTTTAGCGATTTTAGAATTTCAGCCCCTTAAGGGGGTTAAAAGTGGGGTCGAAAATTTTATAACATTTCGTCTATCTCAGCAGTCGTTTTAAGTAGTAGTGTGAAATTCCAGAAAATAAATCTACTAAAAAAATAAATAATTACGTGTTTCAGCGATTTTAGAAATCCCCCCCCCCTCTTAATGGGGTTAAAAGGGGCGGTAGAAAATTTTAGAATATTTGGTATATCTCAGCAGCCGTTTTAAATAGAGGAATGAAATTCCAGAAAATAAATCTACTAAAAAAATAATTAAACATGTATTTCAGCAATTTTAGAAATCCCTCCCTAAGTGTCTTAAAGGAAGGGTCGATAATTTTAGAACATTTGGCATATCTCTGCAGTTTTAGGTAGGAGCGTGAAATTCAGGAAAATAAATCTATTAAAAAAATAATTAAACCCTTATTTCAGCAATTTTAGAATTCCCTTTAAGGGTGTTAAAGTTGGGGGTGTAAAATTTTAAAACATTTGGCATATCTCAGCACTCGTTTTAGGTAGGCGCGTGAAATTCCAGAAAATAAATGTACTAAAAAAATAAATAATTACGTGTTTCAGCGATTTTAGAAATCCCCCCCCCCCTCTTAATGGGGTTAAAAGGGGCGGTAGAAAATTTTAGAATATTTGGTATATCTCAGCAGCCGTTTTAGGTAGAGGAATGAAATTCCAGAAAATAAATCTACTAAAAAAATAATTAAACATGTATTTCAGCAATTTTAGAAATCCCTCCCTAAGTGTCTTAAAGGAAGGGTCGATAATTTTAGAACATTTGGCATATCTCTGCAGTTTTAGGTAGGAGCGTGAAATTCAGGAAAATAAATTTATTAAAAAAATAATTAAACCCGTATTTCAGAAATTTTAGAATTCCCTTTAAGGGTGTTAAAGTTGGGGGTGTAAAATTTTAAAACATTTGGCATATCTCAGCACTCGTTTTAGGTAGGCGCGTGAAATTCCAGAAAATAAATGTACTAAAAAAATAAATAATTACGTGTTTCAGCGATTTTAGAAATCCCCCTTTCCCCCTCTTAATGGGGTTAAAGAGGGATCGAAACTTTTAGGCATGCGGCATATCTCAGTAGCATTTTTAAGTAGGAACATGGAATTCAAGATAAGAAACCTATTAAAAAAATAATTAAACATGTATTCCAACGGTTTCAGAAATCGCTGAACCTCTCAAAGATGATTAAAGGTTGGATCGAAACTTTTAAGTCATTTCGCCATATATTAGCAGCCGTTTTAGGTATAAGCGAAAAATTTAGAGTAATAAAAGTATTTAAAAAATAATTAAACATGTCTCTCAGTGATTTTAGAAATCCCACCCCCCCTCCTAAGAAAATTAAAGGGAGGGTTGAAACTTTTGGGTTATTTTGCCATATTCCAGCATCAGTTCTAGATAAAGACATGAATTTCAGGATAACTAATCTATTAAAACATACTTAAACATTATTTTACCGATTTTAGAAATTTCCACCTAAAGGCATTTAATATGGCTGTCGGAAGTTTTAGGTCATTTCGAAGTATCTCAGCCGCAGTTTTAGGTAGAAGTGGGAAATTCATGATAACAAATCTACTAAAACTAGTCGGATGTACCAATCCCAAAACTTTCTTCCATCTCATGCTTCAAAATTTGCTATGACACTGTCAAAATTAAATGGCAATATATGACCCTCATGAGGATTCTAAATATATGAAATTCTGTGCATTAGTTCTTCAGATAGGTCTATCGCTGAAATCGTGTAAATCCAGCAAAATGCAGCCAAGCAGTGCCACCTATTGGATAATTTATACCAAAACCTAATCAGCAACAACTTATGTCAACGTCTGACTGAATCTGAAGTTTGGAGAAAATCCGTGCATTAGTTTTTGAGATAGAGCTATTACGAAAATCGTGAAAAGTGCAGCATAGCAGCGCCACCTAAAGGGCAATTAACACTAAAACTTAATCAGCAACGACATGTGTCAACGTCTAACTAAATCTGAAGTTAGATGAAAATTCGTCAATTAGTTCTATAGATAGAGCTATTGCAGAAATCGCAAAAAATGCAACATAGCAGCGCCACCTGTTGGGCGATTTACACCAGAAACGAATCAGCATTAATTTATATTATGGACTACCTAAACATAAATTTTTATTAAATTCCGTGCGTTCTAGTTCTTGAGACAGAGCGCCCACAAAATTTGTGGACACAGACTCACAGACAGGCATTTTGTAAAAACATGTTTTTCGGGATCTCTGACCCCTAAAACTTGCAAATCCGTCGAAAACCGGAAGTTGAAAATTCTCACGAATACAATACTTTCTTCTTGTAAAGATATAAGAAAGTAAAAGTAATTAAAAACAGGTACTTTAAGTTATTTTAGAGCTTTTTTGTCTATTAAGTGGTCAGCATCGACTTTGAAACGGACAATGCAAGATTACAGAAATAAGACAACAATTATGGATATTTCATTAGAAATTAAGAAAAAAAAATTGTTAATCTTTGCTAGAGATATTTCGTTTGATTCAATTTTCTTTTAGAGAAACCAACCAGCGAAGCGGGTGAAAGCTGCTAGTAAACAATAAATAAGCACCCTTAGTTTGCTTATTTTTATTAACTAACTAGCAGATCTACCCGGCTTCGCTCGAGTCAATAAAAATAGTGCTCCCGGGTAAAATCCTTCTATATATAAAAAAAAGTTTTGATTTGGAAATGGACCAATGACAATCTGCGTAGATATTCCGGGTAGACCCACATCCAATTTGAATGCTTAAGCATGGCCTTTCATCGTTAATATTAAAAAAACTGTTGCATACAAAAATATGAAAATCGGTGGTATTATAGAGAAATGTTTGATAAACACGCTGATGCAGACAGTTTTCAAATCGAAGAATTATTTTAAGAGATATTTAATGCTAAATTTAGACAAAATCGTTCCATTAAAAAAGTTTTATTGGAGCAAAAACTATACATGAAAATTTAATCATCTTTAGATCATTTTATACGTTATAAGTTCCCGGTGTGCAGATTGTATTTATTTTTCTTATTTGACTCATTTTTTGAGGTTTTATTTCAATTTTAAATTCAAATTTCCAGCATTTCGAGATATATTTTTTACAAATTTTAGAAAATGTTATTAATTTAAACTGTTGCCAGTTGTATAAACAGCGCAAGCAATAATGTTTACTTCAAATTAAAAATTTATTTTACACGTGACTATTATAAACAGAAAATTTAAAAAGCAGTAACTCATTGAAAATTACGTCATAAAAATTATAATTACACGTGAATTTTAAAAGAGACAGAATATTGTAAAATAATAAATTCATAAACATGCGTTAGAAGTCTTAAATAGGAGAATTTACGTCACATTTACGTCACATTACACTTATTATATAAAATGAACAAAAAATAATATTGCTAAACAGTTCAAATTTAAAAATTGCTCCAGACATTTATTCAATATTTTAAGATGATCATAATATTATCAAAAGTATTTTTACCTGAATATTAAAAAGAAAAAGAAACGTTTGGTGAAAATTACGTCAGATTATATTTCTCTGATTCAAATTATAATTCAATCTTCCGAAATCTTTTTAAAGCCGATCAAATTATCGTGCTGTTAGAGTCTGCAGTGTCTGAACGGGGGCAGAGCCCCCTAGTACATTAAAAGAAAATAATACGGCAATGACAATAACTGAGATTGGCGCATTCCTGTCCACGAATCGTTAAAAAGATCAATAAGTAAAACAGTCTTAATTACGCCTACTATTAACTATACCATAATAATATATATTCCAAAAAATGTCCAAAAATATATTAAACTTCGAACCATTCAGTTGGTTAGTTATATGCGGACAGACGGAAAGACCTGATAGGCGCACCAGACGACGACTATAGGTGCCACGTATTTATATAATTACCAACGCACGTAAAAACTGTCTTTAGAATTCTTTAATTAGGACCGCGATTATTCCAAATCCACCGCTTAAATTAGGCTTGATGGAAAGCGCGAAATAAAAGTTATTGAATGATAAATCGATTCATTCTGTTTCATTTCTAAATTGTAGAAACGGGGGAAAAAAGTGAATGATATCAATTACAAAATTACATCTTTACGTACAAGAATAAATTTCAGTTTACAGTTGATTATATTCCTAAAAAATCAGAGGTCTTAATATCAAATCAACTCTACAAGTCACGTTTTAATTTTAAATTAATTTTATTTTGATATTGTCGCTGATCCACCCGACGTTTCCAGGGATGACCATAATAGCCTTAAATATACCTTAAATTTGTATGATTTTATATGTTTAACTCGATTTTGTATGGTTAGATAAATATAACTGTATGTAAGTCCCCTTTAAAATTTTTATGAAAAAATATGCATTTTTAACCGGGAAAAAACATGAGACAAACAGAGTTTTAAGGCTTTTAGTCATACTCAGCGTCCGAATTTCCCTCGGTAATGTTAACTCCTTAACCTACAAAGACGGGCATAGCCCGCGTACGATGATCGAGCCAAATGTAAATTCTTCTTACCTCTAAAATTTTACAGCAAATATAGTTAAATTTAATCGTCGAAATTCCATGATTAAACAAATTTGCCAAACCATTGAATGTTGAGACGTAAATCGTAGGTTAAGGGGTTAAACCTATGGGTGCATTCGTATATTTAAAATATCTCCTGAGAAAAATAATAATTTTAACTTGCTGTTTTGTGTATGCTTCTTAAAGGAAGTCCCTTTTTTTTTCTTAGTTCTCAAAATATTTCTAAAATATCTACTTTCCATATTTTGTAAGTTAAAATTTTATAAACTGTGAGTAAAATTTCATATGAAATTAAGTATATATTTTAGAAATATTTTTATAACGAAGGAAAAAAAAACATTCTGTAAGAAGTGAAAACAGAAAAAAAAAAGAAGTTAAAATTATTAATTTCTCGAAGAGATATTTTAAATATACAAATGCATTTCTAAGCGTTTTCATCGAAGTTTCTCATATTTTATAAAAAAAAAAAAAAAAAAAAAAAAAAAAAACTTTTACGAACGTATATGTAACGTGCTAACTACGGCCCAACGTATATTCCAATACTTAGTACAGGATAGTGTGAAAGGGGGGAGGGCGAAGTAGGTGGTTGCCCCGTGGACGGATATCGAGGAGGGGCGTCAAATTTATACTACCAATCTCATTTTTCTTCTTTTTTAATGTATAAACAATGATAGATATCGGGAATTTTTTCCCAATGAAAGTACGTACTTTTTACATTTCAAAATTATTGCATCGTTCATTACCCCACATCCAAAAACAAATTACTAACAAGGGAACCACTTTTGGTGTTGCTCGCACCTAGCATTGAGACCTGGTACATTTTAAAGCCCTATATTATGAAGTTTGAGAATCGATAAAATTTTTCTGTTAAAATAATATTTCTTGATTATACAGCAGCATAACTTTCTGAAAAGGCAATTTTCGAGACCACTTATCGAACTATTAACCTTGATTTTTTTTAAAGAAAAGCATTAATAGTTAATAATGAATATAAAATATTGAAAAAAGTTTGAAAATTCCTTCAAAAACCCACGAATTTGATTTTGAAAAATTGCAACTGTATATTAATATTTTTGGCAGGGAAACAGTTGGCGTTTATTTTCAAAAGTAGAGCTTTCCGGCAACCCTAGCCAAATGTCATAGCTGAATTTATAATAGCTAGGAATTGCAATGTCCGACCTATTTCGCCACAGTAATTTTTCTAAATTGTGTAAAAATATTAATTTACTTTATGATTACTTTTAGCGAAGGACTATTTAATACAGCAACCATTTTAAACATTCGAAACTTTATTTCATTCGTTTGTTTCGATAAGAAAATAGTTTGCTTATTTTGTATTTCACTAAAATATAGTTTTCAATGATCTTCGAAGCTTTTATAGAATTTTATTTATTACTTATATATTTATCGTCTGCACAGAAAAAAATATAAAAACCTAATATTTGTTTCTTATGCTATCAATTATAAAAAAGAAATCGCAATCTGATATAATTCTAGTAATATGTTTCTGTACATTTTCTTTTTGGATAAAGCGGGCGGAAAAATTGTAGCGCCATATTTGGCAACTTAACTCACTTTTGGCGTGAAATAAACAAATAAATATGTAATAATAAAAAATAAAAAGTATAAAAAAGCATATAAAATATTATTTTAACAGAGAAATTTTTTCGGTTCTCTAACTTTTATGTATAGAGCTACAAAACGCACCAGGTCTCGATGCTAGGTGCAAGCAACACCAAAAGTGGTTCCCTTGTAAGTACAACTTTCATGCCAACTATTATACAGTATTGTTAGATGCATATTTTCCGCGACCATTCCCCATATCCCCTTTGCCATAATATAACAGCAAATTTATTTATTTATTTTACTTATTTGAAATTTCTGAATTAAAAATTTTAAAATTACAAAATAAGTGCGAAATATGTATTCAACAGAATTTATTTCTGTTTCTGCACTTCGCCAATTTTGTCCATCTGTTACAGAGAGAAGTCGAAGATTGGGGTCGACAAATTTAAACTTTGGCCCAGGTGCACTTTTTTGTTCGCACAGTCCTGCTGAACTAATAAACTTTATATTTTAAAATCGTATATATCATAGAATGATAATATAATATAGATAATAAAATGTATGAAAAATACTACTACTTTCACATTTAATATGCACAATTATTTTTTACTTTGAGAGATCTATCCTTTACAATATTTTAAATATTTATGTTTTTCGTTCACGGTTACTTTCACCAGATGTATACATTCCCCGACAATTATTATAAACTTTGTAATAAATAAAGTTAATTACCCACTTCCTTCTCACGATTAACCCTTTCAGGTGCACAGTACTTTTCTTCTTAAAATTTTGAAATGACAGGTTCACGCCAGAATTTAGAAAATTTTATTTGAAAATAAGTAAAAGCTTTTCTTCACGTACAGTATGAATGCAAAATTTTATTTCAAAATTCTGGTGTCAGTGTGGCATTTCAGAATTAAAATTAAGTGGGATATATTATATCCCACTGCCCCTCAAGGGGTTAAACATTTAAGAACAAATCTAGGCCAATAATATGCAAAGGAAAGGTTATTTCAAATTTTATAGAGAGACTCGGAGCACTTAACAAGACCCCAGTTGGAGAGGGAAACTGATTGAGGTCTGCACGGGCAGGAAATTCCAAACAGGAATCAGTGAACATTTCTACTAAAAATTCAGATTTTTCTTAACATACAATTAAGATTCCTTTAAAGAAAACTGCATACATATTTATGGGATAAATTTACAGTATCTATTTGAAAATTACGATGTCTTTTCAAGACAGAAAATACACAATAGCAACATTAATAATTACTTAGATTCTTATAGACGTTTCAACATTCAAATAAGGATTCTTTAACAAATTAATGTAGTTTAGAATTAAAAAAAAGAAGATTTAGAAACATCATAACTTTTGAAGCTGTATAATATAAAGTAGATTTGTGAAATTATTTCTCTGTCATTTATTAAGGCTTTTCTAAAATCCAAAAGAGCTACTTTCTGATACATTTCTGAATTAATTTCTTTCCGGAAACGCATAAGATTGACAGTTGTTGTCACTCAGAAACTATGTAATCAAATGGCGTTATCGATTTTTTGATAAAGGCAATATATCTATGAGGAAAAGGTATATCTATGAGGTATATCTATATATCTATGAGGTTAAAGGTAGCATTTTGAATAGAATTTCCGGAAGCGACATCACGGGAAATAAGAAAAACCCGAAGCCATGACAAGAATCTCTTATATGCCGACAAATAATTTATTTATCAAAAATGGAAAACACTATTCGATTCCAAATCCCTTCAACAGTTAGGCTTGTCAATTTGATGCCTTTGCAGTTAAAAGTTTGTCAGAAAATGTGTCAAAGTTTCGCAGTTGAGAACCACCTTAAGGTATAATTCCAAATATTACGTTAAGGCTGTTCTCAACTGTTCTGCTCAACAAGAGTAAAACGTTTTAATACATTTACAAATTCATTTTTTAACGGAAAGATATAAAATTGGAAGGCCTGACTATGGAAGCGATTTGAAATCGAACTGTGTTTTTCATTTTTTGATAAATAAATTACCTATTGAATTATAAGCAGTTTTGATCACGTAACAAAGATGTTTTTCACCCTTCCTTGGGTGGTTATTCTTCTTTCACATGGAAATTAGGTTCAAACGCCCATTTTCTGACAGATCTATTGCGTTTGCAAAAAAACGGAAAACACAGTTCGATTACATAGTTTCTCAACAACAACACCTGCTAGTTTTATGCATTTCCGAACAAAAATAAATTAAAACTTATGTCATAAATTTGCCCTTTTGGATTTGAGAACAGCCTTAAATAAAATAGGAAGAGCACTTATTTTCTTTTACGCAAACTTTTCTTTCTCAGCAGGATAATTCACCCAGTTAAATTTATTGATTATAAATCTGGTGTGATATTTATGAATCAGCTCAACAGAATTAAATCGCAGGTAATGGAAAAGTCAGAAACCGGTGGACACGTAATTACAGGAGATTGACTTTTTTAACATAATTAGTATAATTGGTAAATAAATCATATGAGATTTAATTTTTCGAACTGGGCGAAAAATGTCCAGGCTAGGATTCGAACCAGGAATACCTTGGCTGAAGCCGCCAGTGCTCTACCAATTATGCTATCCTGGAGAAGCTGGAATTACTAATTAACCCAATTAACCTTGCTAATTATAACTTCTGGTCTGATAATTATAATCAGCTCAACAAAATTAAATCGCACATAATGGAAACGCCAGAAAACGCTGGACACGTAAATACACAAGGTTAAATTCTTTTAACACAAAAATTTCCTGGGTCGAATTTTAAATTTTTGCACCGGTCCGAGCCAGGACCTGAAAATTCAGGTAGTGCAAATTTCTAGTGGTCTATCCTAAATAGAATCTGAATCCCCTTTGTTGTGACAAAAATGACGTATGGGGGCATATATCATGGGGTCGTAAATCAGGAATTCTTGAAAAAATAAAATGCTCTAGTACTGGATTTGTGCCCCCTGATTTAAGCCCCCATCTACTGTGACGTCATAAAAATGACGTATGGGGATACATATCATGGGGATATTAATCAGGATTTCGTCGAAAGTAAAATGCTTCAGCACTGGATTTGTGCCTCCATTTTTTGTGACGTCAAAATGACGTATGGGGGCATAAATCATGGAGACATTAATCAGGCTCTCAATGAAAGAAAATATCTCCATCACTGGATTTGTGTCCCCTTCTGATATGGGGGCATATATCATGGGGACATTAATCAGGATTTCGTGAAAAGTGAAATGATCCAGCACCGTATTTATATCCCCATTTCTTGTGACGTCAAAATGACGTATGGGGACTTAAATCATGGGGACGTTAATCAGGCTCTCAACGAAAGGAAATTTCTGTAGCACTCGATTTGTGTCCCTTTCAGATATGGGGGCATATATCATGGGGACATTAATCAGGATTTCGTGAAAAGTGAAATGATCCAGAACTGTATTTATATCCCCATTTCTTGTGACGTCAAAATGACGTATGGGGGCATATATCATGGGGACATTAATCAGCGTCCCCATACGTTGAGGTTCACTGCGTCACCGTCATTTGAGCGCTGATACAAAAATGGTTGCTATCGTGAGCGGATTTTTTTTCAGCGCTTGTACGGTTCCTTGAATTTGAATGCCAATAATTTTTTTAAGTTTTTTCCGTTTTATTTTTCTGAGATTAAATAAGTCAAAGAAAACTTTTAGAATATACTGGTGTATAAAGGGCATAGCCGGATAAGCATTGGAAACAGGCCTTTTAATCAAATTTCCTAATTTTTTTCCTAGACGTAGCTACATATCTGACAATATATTTCCCCTATTATCAACCTATAAATATTGATATTTAATGAAATAAAAATGTTTTTTCGATTTTTTAAAAAACGGATTTTCTCAAAAACTACTGTACGGAATTTCATGCCATCAATTGAGGATATATAGACACCAAAGATGCATAACTGGTATTTTTTGTACAATTTTCTGTTTATAAAAACTGTGCGAAATAACGAAATAAAAATTTAAAAAAATAAAAATCATATCTTATGGTTATCCGAAAATTACCATTTTCTTGTAAAAAAAAATCCTGATATGTGCCCTTATATTCTACATAAATGCCGAAAGTTTGCGTTGGGTGCTACATATAAATATTTACAAAAATGTATATTAAAATTATTGAAATTCATTTTAAGGCGTTATTTTGGGCGGAGCTACTCAACTTCCACACCCGAAGAAATCTAGGAATAACAGTTACAGAATTGCTATATTTTAAATTTTAATGAACAAATGAGCAACATTCTCAACACTATCGATATCAAAATGAACATGATGTTGAAAAACATGGCTTATATGCTTAATGGGATCTAAAATACATCGACATATTGTCTGCTGACTTTGTTCCAAAAGTCTTCGGATGCCGAAGTTAAGTAGCTCCGCCCAAAATAACGCCCTAAAATGAATTTCAATAATTTTAATATACATTTTTGTAAATATTTATATGTAGTACCCAACGCGAACTTTTGGAATTTATATAGAATATACGGGCACATATGGAGAATTTTTTAGATGAAAATGGTAATTTTCGGATAACCATAAGATATGATTTTTATTTTTTTTAATTTTTATTTCTGTATTTCACATAGTTTATAAAAACAGAAAATTATACAAAAATTACCAGTTATGCATCTTTGGTATATATATATCCTCAGTTAATGTCATGAAATTCCGCGCAGCAGTTTTTGAGAAAATCCGTTTTTTTAAAAAATCGAAAAAACATTTTTATCTCATTAAATATCAATATTTATAGGGTGATAATAGGGGAAATGTATTGTCAGATATGTGGACACATCTGGAAAAAAAATCAGGAAATTTGATTGAAAGGCCTGTTTCACATGCTTATCCGGCTACGCCCTTTCGAGTAGCTCTAGTGTTAATTAATGTACAGTGTGATTATAAATGAATATCTCAACTTTACAGGGCTGATAAAAGAAAACAAAAAAAGTAAAACCCTGTTGTTAATTGGAAATGAAAAATAACAGTTGAAAATTTAAATTCAAAACAGTTATAAGTGTTAAATGTGAGCTCTCTCAGAAACACGAACGATATCGAGGTAGCACAATGGAGTTATGAATAAGGAGGAGGAGACATATAGTGTATTGTCTAGCAGTTGCGAGTGAAGTAACTGAGGAGGTTGCCACAAGATGGCGGGAGATTTTTTACATCGGATCAACAGTTTCTGATTTCCGCCAAAGTAAAATTCCACTAGTAAATTTTGAACAGAAAATTTTGCCTTCATTTAACACCTTTTTCACGAATAATTTCTCTCATAAATATGGTTAAATTTTCTATTTATTTTTACTGGTGGAAATTTATCCATGTATTAAAACCCTTTTCAATGACACTAACAGGAGATTGTCTAGGTTGTCACAAAATGGCGAAAACGCATGGCTGACTATCGCAAAAGTAAACTTCCACCAGCAAAAATAAATATCTGTGTTTGTAGTTATTTATGACTGAAGTTTTGTGTTAATAAGATATTTAAATAAGATAAAAATTTCTATTTAAATTTACTGGTGGAAGTTTGCACCGATGGCAATGAACCCCAGCAAAAGCGGTTATAGTTCAAGCTTCACTATTTTAAGGATATGTCAGTTCCTTTTTATTTATAGTTCCATGGGAAGCACGATAATTATCCCACACTTTTTTATAGCATGTCCGGTGTGACTCTTTTAGATATGGGTGCCCTATGTTCGTCAACGAGAGTTGGTAGCCGTCAAACAACACATGATCGTTAATACCCCCCCCCCCCAAAAAAAAAAAAAAATCATGCTGAGAAAAGTGTGGGGTGAGCTACCGTACCATCTCAATTCCATTCGTGTTTCGGGAGGGACTCCCATTGAACACCTATAACTGTGTTCAATTTAAACTTTCAACTGTTATGTTTGATTTCTGATGAACAACAAGGTTGAAAGTAAGTACGAGTAATAGGCCTTAGTTACGTCCACTAATAGCCATATCACAATATATATTCCAAACGGAAAAGTAAAATATTTATTTGCTTAAAAGACGTTACTAAAGACACGTTAAAAGTAAATTAAAAACCTATATTGACATGTTTCAACTGCTTCACTGAGTCGTCATCAGAATGTATAACAGAAATTACAAAAACAATGCATATGAAAAATGAAAAAAAAATCATCGAATACAAACAAGTAAACATAAAACGCGCCCTACATTTTCACCCTCGCACGTGTTCCCTTTATGTTACGACTCTGCAAGTTGTCCAACCATTCAATCCATATATTCGGGGTGCGAAAAGATAATGTATCGTTACAAACCCCTGAACCTCTTCAAATTTCAATAGACTCTCTTATATATAATTGTAAATAAAAATTAGATCTGTAGATTAATTTACTCTCGTTAAAAAGTATGTTAATGCTCTCTATTTGATTCAGCTGGGATAAAACAATATTACCTCTATTATATTTTATGTCCGCCATATGTTCTTTACATCTGATATTGAATTTTCGTTGGGTTATACCTATATAATGATTTCTGATTCCCCCCTCCCTAATAAATGGAATCATATAAACTCCTGAGAGGTCATCCCAATTAATAAGATCAATTTTAGTGTCTAAAAGCATCTTTAATTTCGGAGGAGGTTTCGCGATCAAACATAAACCAAAATTTCTTTAATGATTTTTTATATATTCAAAGAAACCCGGGAAATAATTAGCCACAACCCTTTTCATATTAACTTCATTAACAATTTTATTTTTAGAAGTATCGGTGTACATTTTATCAAAGGAGTTCCGAATTAATTTGTCAATTAATTTTACCTGATACCCATTATCAATAGCAATACGTTTAATTTTCTCTAATTCATCCCCCAGATTTATATATCGGAAGAAATCCTGAAAGCACGATTAATTAGGAACCTGACGGTGGATAATTTATCAGACATTAGGGTGCATGCATCGGAAGGTATAGCGTTTAAATCCTAGATGGGTTTTCGGTAAACTGAACTAATTAACTCACTCCCCTTTCTCTGTAACTCAACATCTAAAAAAGGTAATTTTCCCCCTGTTTCTAGTTGAAAAGTAAATTTAATATTATTGTCAAGTTCATTTAAATGCTGTATGAAAATCATTAAATCATCTATATTCCCCCGCCAAACAATAAAAATATCGTCTACATAACGTAACTATACTAAAGTAACTACCTCAAAAGTGCTGAAAATTTTAGACGCGAGGGGCTGTAATTTAAATTCCGCCAAAAGGCTAGATATTGGGGACCCCATCGGAACACCACGCGATAGACAGAGAGCTTCTTAATCTGCGCTTTCTTAACATCTGTAAGGATATGAATATTAGTCCAAAATTTTTGAATGAGAACAATTTGTTTATGAAAAATAACTGTACACATATGGTGAACAGAGTGAAATATTACGTTTTTTTATGATTCTTTAAGCAAACTGAGCCAAATCATAAATAATCATAAAACACGTAATATTCCACTTCCCTCTATATCCATATATTTATTTTTCCAATGTTTTCTGGATTTAAAAATTGTCTTTAGCTTTCACTCCTTTCGACACTATCTACGTGAAATTTAAAAATAAGACGCTTGTATTTTTGTATTCTCTGACGAAGGCTATGTATATAGTTGAAAGTACTGAGGATATTAAAGTAATTTAACACCTTTTTAAATATTTTTTCATCTTTTAAGTAATTTGTACATGGTGTAATTTTAAGTTTAAAGTTGTAGCTTTTTTTTTTCTTTTAATATCCCTGTAAATTTGGGATATTCATTTATAATCACCCTGTACTTAGGTCTTTAGTTTAATTTTTGCACAAATTATGGATTAGTAAAAGTAGCAGAACTAAAACATATTTACATTCAGACTTTTTACAAAATTTACTTATGTTTCACACCGGAAAATATGTATGATACAGTATAAAAATAATAATTTGTAAAATTTTGTCAGTAGTAACTTTTGTTTTCATAAACGCATTCTAGTTATCCTTCTGCTGCGGCAGATCGAATTGAAATTATTGCAAATACAGTCACATCACAGTGAAACTTGCGAAAGTAACCACCTGTCTACTGTGAACGCTTTTGCAAAAACTCGTTTTCATATAAAATAATACGAGAATTGTCCTGTAATGTGACCACCTGTCTATAATGTAAAGTGACCAGATAGCCTGTCATTATCAATGTTATTTGAACCTGTAAAATGTGACCATCCATTTTTCTGCATGCCGAAAATTTTCAAACAAGAAGATAAAAATGACCATTTTTCGAAATTTTTATTTTCATCGATAAAAAAGTACAGGAATTTATCTACTATAGTGATCACCTTCTTAATGTACAAAGTGACTAGTTTATCCTTTATTGTAATGATGTTTGCAGGGCCGGATTAAGGGGGGGTGGCTAAGGGGGCTGCAGCCCCGGGCCCCAACTCGCGATGGGCCCCCAGCAGTGGCTTAAGTTGTATCAAGGTTTCGGTTTAAAAATTACTTAATTTCTAAAAAAAAAAAAATATTTCTGAAATGATAAAAGTATTCTGAAATGGCGGGAAAAAGTCGTGTTTCAAGTGTCAACATCCATTACCTTTTACTTTTGCAAGTTTAAAGCTTCGCGAGTCTGATAATAACTCTTGCTAAGGCATCATTTTAGTATTTTTACCCTCTTTCCCCGAGACAAAAGCAGAAAAATCTTTATTCTATTTCCCTCTTCTGCCTCAAAAACACATGTACCCAGTTTTCCAAAAAATTACTAACAAGCACAGGACCGACCCCCTACTGTCTGAAATCTACACTTCCGATCTTTCGAATGACATTGTTGGCCAGTATCTTTCAACAGTATTTTGCGTAAGTGATCATAACGCATCGTTTTTATATCTTTCCCTCTCCTGCATAAAGTCCCTGTTAAAAGAGGCAAAGAAGTGGTGTTTTAGGTAGCTTTCTTTACAAAAAAGCTACCTATTGCAGCCGTTCGGAGGAAAGCGATTTCAAAAAATTTTGGTATATTTTCATCGATCATGACCCCCAGACCCCGAAACCACCCTCCGTTCAAAATTGATATATATATATATATATATATATCTGACCTATGTCATACTGTAACTCTCGTATTTATGAACCGATTTGGATGTAATTCGGTGTGTACATAGTACATACCAATGTCTCGACCGAGTTCGTTGGCCAGCTTCATCCGCCATTTTGTTTCAAAATGGCGGCCATTTAAAATTTTTAAAAAAATTTAAAATTTGAAATGTGGTACCAAAAAATTAAAAATGGAAAAATATTTTTTTCTTATGTATTTGACCTTTATACAAAGACTCCGTAACAGTTTTTGTTTCGTCTATATCTTAAAAAATGGCTGAGTTATAGCATTTTGAATTTCTAGCGAAGCTGACATTTTGAAACGTCCTGAAATTTGTCCCGCGATAAAAGGCGTATTTATGAACCGATTTGGAATGTAACTTCGTTTATACATAGTACAGACCAATGTCTCGACCGAGTTCGTTGGCCAGCTTCATCCGCCCTTTTGTTTAAAAATGGCGGCCATTTAAAATTTTAAGAAAAATTTAAATTGGAAATGTGGTACCAAAAAATTGAAAATTGAAAAAATATTTTTTTCTTATGTGTTTGACCTTGATAAAAAGATTTGGGAGCAGTTTTTGTTTCGTTTACATCTTAAAAAATGGCTGAGTTATAGCATTTTGAATTTCTAGCGTGGCTGACATTTTGAAACGCCCTGATTTTTGCCACGTGATAACAGACGTATTTATGAACCGATTTGGATGTACCTTGGTGTGTACATAGTACATACAAATAACTCAACCGAGTTCGTTGGCCAGCTTCATCCGCCATCTTGTTTCAAAATGGCGGCCATTTAAAGAAATTTAAAAAAGTTTTAATTTAAAATGAGATGCCAAAAAAATTGGAAAATGAAAAAGATTTTTTCGTATGTGTTTGACCTTAATACAAAGATTCCGGAACAGGTTTTGTTTCGTCTATATCTAAAAAAATGGCTGAGTTATAACATTTTGAATTTCTATTGTGGCTGACATTTTAAAACGACCTGATTTTTGTCTTTCGATAACAGGCGTATTTATGAAACGATTTGGATATTACTTGGTCTGTACATAGTGCATACCAATGTCTCGACCGAGTTCGTTGGCCAGCTTCATTCGCCATCTTGTTTCAAAAGGGTTGAGATTTTTTTTTTTTTAATGTATTTTAAAATTTAAAATGAGGTATTGAAAAATTGGAAAATGAAAAAGATTTTTTTCATGTGTTTGGCCTTGATACAAAGATTCGGAGCAGTTTTTGTTTCTGAAAATTTGTTCTTTTGTTTATATCTTAAAAAGTGGTTGAATTATAGCACTTTGAATTTCTATCATGGCTAACACTTTGAAACGATCTTGCATTTGTCACCGGATACCACACGTATTCGCCTATTTCGATGGAAGAAGGCATGTGGATAGTATACATCAATATCTCGACCAAATTCGCTGGCCAGCTTCATCAGCCATCTTGTTTCAAAATGGCGGCCATTAAATTAAAAAAAAATTATATTTAAAGTGAGGTGTAAAAAAATTAGAAATTGAAAAAGGTTTCTTTCTTAAGTATTTGACCTTGATATAAGGATTCGGGAGCATTTTTTGTTTGCCTTTATCTTAAAAAATGGCTCAGATATAGTAGTTTCAATTCCTAACGTGGGTGACATTTTGAAAAATCTGATTTTTTGCCTGCGACAGCACTCGTATATATCAACCGATTCCGATGTGAGTGAGCATGTGCACAGCAATTACTAAGGTCTCGACCAAGTTCACTGGTTAGCCTCATCCACCATGTTGTCTTAAAATGGCAGGCACTTTAAGAAATCGCCGAATTTGGCAGCCAGATATAAGTTACTTTAATTAAAAGCAGCTTGGATAATGCTGACTAATTTCGCGAAATTCTCATTCATAATGATTTAGTATTGATAAAAATTAGTATTGAATCTCCTACATTCGGTTTCCACTTAATTGAGCTTCGTGTGTTTGAATAATATAAGTTGGCTTTTTTAAAATAAGGAATATGAAAGCTACCTCTTCCTCCCGGCACTGGCCGGAAGGACTTTTTTTTCATAAACTTTTAATTGAATATTATAAGAAGATTTTCGGAAATGTTCTTAGCACTTTAGATCTTCTATTAGTCAAAATTAAGCATCTCTAAAATTTTACATTGAGAATGTGAGAAAATTAGGGGGTGAAAAAAGGATGCCGCACAAAAAGTTCAAGGGGCCCCGAATCGGACCCTGGTGCCCCGGTATTTTAACAGGAATCTAGAAACGGGAGAATAACTTCTGTTATTCTGCTAAAAAAGTTCCAAAAATGAATATCGGATTAAGAAGGGGCAATTTATTAACAATTTAGAGTGCAAACACTTCAAGGGGCCAGGGACTTAACTGGCCTGTAGTTGAGTATAAAGATATTTTTTAGTAGTTTTTAAAGTAATCAGAGGACGCTAGAACTATGTTAAAGAAAATTGCATGCAATTCGGATCATTTTTAAAGAAGCTGCACCAAGGGCTCCAAAGAAGGCGAGTAATATTCAAAATTGGTGGTAGCTGAAGTAGCTAAGAAGTTGCTACAAAATAAAGCTAGTGAATCGTACTGTTTTTAAGGGAGCTATAATAGGGGGCCCAAAAGCGGCCAACTGATAGTTGAGAGCAGGACCATAACATGAAAACATGCTAAAATGTTTTAGTACTTAGCGTTTTAGATCTTCAATTAGTCAAAATTAAGCATAGGGTATGAAATAATCAATAGAATGGTATTTTAAAGAAATGCGCAAAAAATGAGAGGGGGATGCTTAAAACAGGGCTCTAATGTCCCTTAAAAATCATGAGGGTGTTGGTCCGTGGAGAGGAATCCAAAACTCAACTTTAAAATTATTCACCGAGAAGGTGAGAAAATTAGGGGGTGAAAAATGCATGCCGCACAAAAAGTTCAAGGGGCCCCGTATCGGGCCGTACAGGACCTTAGGGGGCACAAATATTTTAACTGGAATCTAGAAACAGGAGAATAACTAAACGGAAAAAGGTGTTCCAAAAATGAAGATCGGAGTAAGAGGGGCAATTTATTAACAATTTATGGTGCAAAAACTTCAAGGGGCCCTGTACCGGGCTCCAAGTCGCCAGGGACTTAACTGGTATGTAGTTGTTTATAAAGATACTTTTTAGTAGTTTTGAAAGTAATCAGAGGATGCTAGAACTATGTTAAGAAAATTGCAAGGAATTCGGATAATTTTTAAAGAAGCCCCAAGAAGGCGATTAAGATTCAAAATTGGTGGTAGCTGAAGTCTGAGAATTTTTCTTGTCGTTCATGTAGTATCTGGTGGTCAAAAAGGGCCCAAGGGTCAAAAAGGCCCAAAAGGGGCCAACTGATACTTGAGAGCACAGCCCTAACATGAAAACTTGCTAAAATGTTTTAGTACTTAGCGTTTTAGATCTTCAATTAGTCAAAATTAAGCATAGGGTATGAATTAATCATTATAATAATGTTTTAAAGAAATGCGCAAAAAATGGAAGGGAGGTAATGCTTAAAACAGGGCCCTAGGGCCCCAGTAAAAATTTTGAGGGTGTTGGTCCAGGAAGAAGAGCCCAAGACAGAACTTTAAAGCAATGCACTGAGAAGATGAGAAAATTTCAGGGAGGAGTACACGGCACACAAGAAGTTCAATAAGGGCCGTAGAGGGCACCAGGTCTTAACTGGAATGTAGAAACATGAGAATAACTAAATGGAAAAAGGATCGCAAAAATGAAGATCGGATTAAAAGGAAGCAGTTTATTAACAATTTAGGGCACAAAAGCCTCAAGGAGCCCTGTACTGGGCCCCAGGCGGCGAGGATCATAACTGGAATGTAGAAAAGGGGGAATAACTAAATCGAGATATATCCCTAAAAACGAAGAAAATCGTAGCTACTTATTAACAGTTGAGGGCATAAAAACTTAAAGGGCATAAAGCCTTAAAAAATTAAAACTCTGTGCATCCGAACCTGTCTTGGAGTATCCTCACCTTAAATTTCAGACTTATACATGCGATAGATTTCGCTAGCCATCGCGAACAGACACACACACACGCACTAAGAGCGAAACATTCTTTTATTAGTACAGATTTCATTATTTAAATAGCTTACATCCTTATTTTATTAAAATTTTCATATTCTTGCATTTTTCCTTTTGTACCATTTACTAAAACTCAATACGTGTGAGTTAAATTGTTTAAAATTCTCACATTAATTTATTTAAGGTTGTTCTCAAATTCCCAGCTCAACAACGCAAAACTTACTGATGCATTTTCAGACAAATTTTAAATGGGCATAAAATTGACAGGTCTGACTATTGAAGCGATTTGGAATCGAATAACGGCTTCCATTTTTTATAAATAAATTATTTATTAAGTAATAAACGATTCTTGTAACGCGACGACAAGTTTCTTTCCCCTTTTCTCGTACTGCCGCATCTGGAAATTTGATTCAAAACACTTACTTTGACGGCATTTTCTGAAAGACCTTCTGCCTTTATCAAAACATGGGAAATGCCATTCGATTACATAGTTTCTGAATAAGAACACCTGCCAATTTTATGCGTTTCCGAACAAAAATGAATTCAGAAATGTATCAGAGAATAGTTCCTTTGAATTTGAGAACAGCGTTAATAAGATTTCATATTTTGCACGAAATTGACATTTCATTAAAAATGAAGAATTTCAGCATACATATTTAGAATTTTTAATTCATTGTCAAGATACGGATTAAACTAGAAAAGTAAATTTTCCAAAAATTTTGAAGAATTGAATTTTTTTTAATTAGGAAAAATTGTTTTTTCGTAATAAAAATTTATTTCGTAGTTACATTTTCTAACAAAATTAAAACTGTTCTGCCCACTACGAGCTACGCTCACTAACTTTGTGCAGACTCCGCTAAAAATATGCTAATTTGTTCTCATTTGAAAAGATTACCTGGTTGCAAAAGTTTGATTACAAAAAATTTATTTAATAAAATTTATCATGTTTTGTACAAAAATTGACTTATTTCAGCCAAACTGAAAACTTTTAGCATACACATTTAGAACTTTTAGTTCATAGTCTTGGTTGAACTTAGAAAAGTAAATTTTCTGAAAAGTTTGAAGAGCTACATTTATTTTTATTATTTTTTTTTATGAGAAAAAATATTTTTTCGTAATAAAAGTCTATATCATAGTTACATTTTCTAACAAAACTGGGGGTTCTGTCCCCCTTCGAGCTACGTTCCCTAACTCCACGTGTAGCAGACCCTGCAGTCTCTAAAAACATGCTAATTTGCTGTGTTTTAAAAAGATATTTTGATTATGAAAGATTGGATGATATTATCACGACCAATAGTGATTTTCTGTAATCGCGCTGCTCTTAAGTTCCCTTTGGCTAGGAAATTTTTCGGTTTCCAAGACCGGATCCACCGTTGTCGCAATAGCTGACGGTTATTTCAATGTTCGATTAAGTAAGATCTATCGGGCATTTGAAAATCAGCTTGTTTAAAATTATTAAGTGAAAAATGTAGCTGCCTCCCGGCCTTTTGTAAAGACTGGATTTTTTTTTTCTTTTGGACTTTATAAGGCAATCGTTTTAAATATATAAATATGATATAATTTTGTCTCCATTTATGCTTTTCGCATGCAAAAATTTTATTATTTTAAAGTTTTCTTTTCCTTTTAATATTCACGTGTAAATATGTTTTCGATTCTCCAACTGAAAGTGCTTCGAAATATTACTATTTGGGCTTTTTTAAATATGATGTAAATTTCATCATAAAATGCTTTTCACATGTAATAATTTAATTATTTTAAAGTTTCCCGTCTTTCAGAATATTTGTGTGTAAGTATATTTTTCAATGGAAAAATGTTTGGAAATATTATTATGGGTAAGGGGAATGGAAATTTAAGGGTAGATTTCGTTGATTATTTTTTTTACTGTTGCTACAAAGTAACAATACAGCTTAAATAAAATGAAAAGAAGTTTTAAAGTTTATGTGCTAGGGGTAGTGGGAGAAGCGGAATTTTTTTGAGTCGGGTGAGAGTGTAATTTAGATGCTCTTTTAATTATTAATACAGAAACATTATAAAAGAAAAAAATATAAGATTTTAAACTATGTACTGGAGGCGTGGAGGAAGGTAAAGGGGAGATTTTTTTCTTGGAGGGAGGGGGGGGGGATTTAGATGGTTATTTAAATATTGTTGCAACAAAATGACAAATAAAACAGAAAAAATTAAAGAATTTTAACGATTTTAAACTACATGAGATGCTTGGGGGGCATTGGGAAGTGCAATAGAAGAATTGTGATGGAAGTGCACAGTATTTCGTTGGTAACACCACATCTAATGTCAACTACAATCCAAAGTATAAAGTGCCTAGTTCAAAGCTGATTGTATGCAGATGGGACTCGGGCTACTTCCAATACATCATGGGATATTATATTTCACACAAAGAAGGATAAGTATGTTGAAAATTTAATTTGAAATATTTCAATTAGTGTTATGAACAAATATTTGAAATTTGGATCAGAGTTTTTAAACACCCTGCATTCATCACTGAAAACTGGATTACGACCCAGGTTCATATATAAATGTTGTTAAACTTTCTATGTACTAATCAGCTTAATTAGTTTGTCTCCATACATTAATTGAAAAAGTTGTTACCACACATACATGCTTACATATACACTGAAGTTCAAAAATTAAGGGGCAGTGAATGGACGCTTTCGATTGTACATGGTTTGTTGAATATCTACTGAAAATCTTGATGAATTGTGTTCGAACTTTGAGGATGTAAAGAACATGTTTGACTCCAACTTTTTCAATGAAGATTTAGTCGCGGAGACAATTAGGAGGTCAACAATAAATTTAATAATAAAATAATGGTTGCGAACACCCACGTGACAGAAAATGCTCAAAATGGCCTGTCACTGTAGCAAATGACTATGTGGATCTTGTCGAACATTTGTGTGCATTTGTGTAAGCATAGCATGCATATTTGTGCAGGTTTTAACATTTCTGTGACAAATGTAAATGTTTTTTGCTTATAGAACACAGAGTTTTCAACCAAATTTAACACCACATCCCAAAAACTTCAAAAAGAACAGTAGAAACAGTATACTGCAATTAATCTATTAATATATCTAATATTTGATGAGGTATGGGCATTTGTCATTTGTGTGAATTTTTTTTTAAACTGCACATGCGTGAAAGATTCCAAAAAAATTTTCATAATTTGGTAGTCAGCTATTTGGGGCAACTTATATAAAAAGTCCGGTCAAATATTGCCAAAATTCAAATAGATAAGGGCGATAGAGTGAGTTGCTTTCTAAAAGTAGCTTTATTATAAGGGATTTTCCACAATTTGTCAATCAGTTCACTGTATCTTTCTGAGTTTTCATAATATTTGGCTGGGCTTTTTCATATAAGTTGCCCTAAGTAGCTGAGTACCAAATTAGGAAATAAAAAATTTGGAATATTTCACGCATGTACAGTGAAGAATTACTTTATACAAATGCCCATATCTCATGAAATATTCAACATATTCATGATTTAATTGCAGTAAACTAATTTTTCTAGTATTCTTTTTCATATTTTCGTTATGTGCTGTTAGATTTGGTTGAAACTGGACATGCTATAAACAAAAAGCATTTAAATTTTTCACAGAAACATTAAAATCTTCACGAATATGCTTATTATGCTTCCAGAAATGCACTCAAACGTTAGACAGGACCCACATATAGTCATTTACTACAGCGACAGACCCTTTTGAGCATTTTCTGTCACATGGATGATCGCAAGCATTATTTTATTATTAAATTTATTGTTTTGCCCCTAATTGTCCCCGCGTCTAAATCTTTACTGAAAAATGTGAAGTCAAACATGTTTTTTACATCCTTGAATTTGGATGACAATTCGTCGAGATTTTCAGATAGTTGACAAATTGTGTACAGTCGAAAGCGTCCGGTGACTACCCCTTAATTGTTGGACATCAGTGTGGATATGTATGTATACACAGTGTTTCTTCTAGGCTACCCTGCTCTTTCTAAAATCTGCAAAATGTACCCAGCCCTTTTTAGAAATAGTGAAATGCACCTTTAGTTATCTCAGAGATCGAGAGATCTCTTTTAAAAATCTTCCCCAAATTACAGTATTTCTAAATCTATGTGCTCGAAAGCTTGTAAAAATCACAGACCTTCCATGTTTCTTTACGATTTTTCTTATTAGCTCAATTTTAAATAACGAGAATCTTGAATAAAAATGCAGAAATATGTAATTAAATTTGTATAAATAAAAATTTGCGTTAAAATAATTTTAAATAGTCAGTTTTCATACGTTGGTATATTTCTATTTTTTTTTAATGTTTAAAAAGTACCTTTGAATTGTACGTGTAATAAATACATTTAAATAAAATAATTAAGAGCACTCTTAAAGATAACAAAAAAAAGTTTTTGTGCAACAATATACATATTCAACTTTTAAAATTGGTATTTTAGGATTTAAAAAAAAAGAAAAGTTGCGCGCGTGTATGTGTGTGTGTAGGGGGGGGGGGATTTCCAGTAGCAGGGAGAGAGGGGGGGAATTGTCTGTAGCCCCGGGCCCCAAAAATGCTTAATCCGGCTCTGGATGTTTGCACCTGTCTAAGGTGACCTTCCCTTCCCATTTTTCTCTCGAGATGAGAGAGGAATGAGGAATGTTTTTCCCACGCAAATTGACGGATCCTAGGATAGGAATGCTTGTGCCCGCTGTTCATTGGCTAACTAAGTCACATGTTAGCACGACATTTATCCGATAAGACCACTTGGCGATTGTTCGGGTTTATTAAAAAGGTTTCCTTTGTGATATATTCTCAGAAATTCTCTTTCGTTGTACTGTTTTCAAGATTTGTAATATCTAACATTAAGTTTTAGTTGTATGAACTTGTATTTTTCTTATTGCTTTGGTAGTTTATTTCAAGTTTTAGGTAGCTTTCATTACAAAAAGCTACCTATTGCAGCCGTTCGGAGGAAAGCGATTTCAAAAAATTTTGGTATATTTTCATCGATCATGACCCCCAGACCCCGAAACCACCCTCCGTTCAAAAGTTGATATATATATATATATATAGCACATTATGTTTTAAATGCGTTTGTCGGACCCAGAATCCTGCACCATAAATAAACTAAGTATAACCATAAAACATGCAAGAAATTTAAACAGATATAACCTGAACAAGAAAAAACAACAAAAGGCTGTGGCCTCTTCAGCGGTGGGCATTATAGAAAGCACAGCAATGTTTCAGATTAATCATGGAAGACGGTAGTATTCCGAGTGACGCAGCCTTAAGCCTAAATCGTATCGTAGAATTCGTAGATGGCGGAACTCATATATACAGCTAACTCGACATCAAAGAAAATGCGAAAAGCCGCCTGTTAATAACTCATCAAATATAGGTCCTATTGTTCTGATTTTTTTAAAACAGTCTTATATCTGCAGTCTAATCCTATTCTGAATTTTTTACAATTCTACGTGCAGTATATTTTCAGATCTGTAAACCCATTTTGAAAGCAATTTCGATGGTGTAAGTTTGTCTTTTTTTTTTCTCCGAAACGGTCTAGATTTTTTAAAAAACATTAATATATAAAATGAATCTGTTTTTGACGAAGTGGATAAGACTAACCTAGTATCTAGGAAAACTCTTAATTTTTATATAATCCGCATGAAAAAATGGACTTCTTAGGATCGCGGATTACATGTTATTCTATGGGCTAGCAGACAGAACGTTGCACATCGGTTTTGCGCGGTTTAGGTCACAGTTAAAAATCTGAATATTCGCAATAAATCTTTTTTTAAACTACGAAAACAGTTTATTATGTGCTGCAAAATACTTAGACTGATTTTTTAAAATGGAGCAGTATTTTGTAATTATAGGTATTTTATTTCATTGTTATTCATAGTAAGTAAACATTTTTTAAGGAGAAAATATTTCACATTTTTAAAAAAATTCTCGTATCGAAATTCGATATTTATCGAAAATTCTCGTATCGAAATGAAAATTCATCGCGTTCGCCATAAGACTTCGCCATGTATCACTACGCGATACGCGAAGTTGACTGAAGAAATAAGAAATATCAAAGATCATGAAATGGTATTCCAAGGGGAGAAAGTGAGTACAATTTCTAATTATCCAGACAGCATTCTTTGCAACCGATCCTTTCTAATTAGTATAATGTTCTGAATTGTTTTTATTTTCAACAATACTTATAACTGTTTTCCTTACAAAATAACGTTCATGTGTGGCATAGGTATTTCTTGTGATATGTGAGTGTAATACAGATAGATTACTAATTTAATTTTGAGTTTTCTTTTAAAGAAATTAAACAAAATCTTTCATTTTTAAAGAACGCACAATTTAAATAAAAGGTATGACGAAATCAAAATTAAGATTTCCAATCCCGTTTATAAAATGATTCATTTGCGAATCGTTTCTAATAATATTATAAACGAAAATTGACTTAAAATGACATCTTTCGTTTATTTATTTATTTTTTTTATACAACTCTTTTCAGCTTCAAAAATTAAAGCATCGTAGTATTTTATTTTTATAAAATTTAACCTAAAGGGGAAAAAAAATTCGTATTGCCGTTTATCTCTGTAACAAAAGAAAAACAGAAAGGAAAAAAAAACACCTGAAGCATTTCTTTTAGGCTAATTGATTACAGCCATGGGTGCAAGACCTTCAGTCTCAGGACTGATTTCAGTCTTGGACATATTTTTGACTGATAGTAAATTCTACTTTATATACTTAAATTATCACGATTAGCTCAAAATGAACCATTTTATCCTGACTGGTTGTTTTGAGCTCCTAAAAGTAAAAATTTTCATCATGATACTTTTCCTTATTTAGTAATTAAAGTTTATAGATAAATAAGATAAAACAGCTTTTTTGCAAAAGTAAGATACTTGTTTTTATTTAATTTTAAAGTTAATATGCTTAAAAGAAAGCTTTAAATAATTTACTTTTAAAAAATATAAAAGTAGCCAGCTCCCTTATATGGTATTTGTGGTAATGAAGTATAATTGTAAATAAGAACAATTCAGAACATGTTACTATTTAGAAAAGATTGGTTTCACAAAATTTCATTAGCAACTGCATTGTAGCTGTCATGATAATTAGACTTTGTATAAACTAATAAAGGGATTACTCAGTAACCATTTCAATTAATATATTAATCTGACTCGCATCTTAAATTAAATATTAAGTTTTTATTCTGCTTTCATTAAGCCAGTCACTATTCTGTAACATCCCGCATATTCCGACTACAAAAACTCTTTTTTTCAATTCCACCTGTATACTGGAGGGTTGCCGTGCCACTTACAAAATAGCGCGTTTATCGCCTCGTTGTGCAATAGCATTTGAAAGATCACCACACTAAAGCGTCGTTTACACGGAGCGAGTTTACTAGCTACAAGCCGGCGAATTCACTAGCTGCTAGTAAACTCGCCCCGTGTAAACACGTTCGCTAGCGAACTATCTGGCAGCTCAGCGAGTGGGAAAAAAGTTGAAAGCTCGGCTACTTTTCTCGCTACTCGCTGGCGTGTTAGCTACCTGGCTAGTAAACTAGCTGTGTGTAAACGGTGTTGCTAGTGAAATCGCTGCGAGTATTCAGTGGTTTTGTGGTTCTGCATATGTAAACAATGTCGACTGGAGTAGTTCGTGCCGGCGTGAATGAAACAAAATAGATTTTTTCGAACAAAATTAACAAATAGGATACCAATAAATAAAATATTTTTGAGAATTATTCACTGTTTGAAATAACTACCATAATTATCACAAGGTGAATGTTATAATTATAGTTATATATAGTTATAGCTATATAGTTATAGTATAGTTATAGTTATATAGTAATATAGGTGAATGTTATAATTATATAATTATTAGATATTTTAAAATACTAATGTCGGGGAATTGCAGTTATCAAATTATTGAGACTGTACAGGGTATTTAAAGGGCAATAATTGGAAAAAATAAAAATCTGAAAAAAAAGTTTTGTATCAGTGCATAGATTCGTATATTTTTCAGAGTTAATATTCCAATAAGTGCAATTTAAAAATTAAATGTGATTAATTAGGTTTTCAGTTAAAAGATTTTATGCCCTATTAAACATCATTGAAATTGCATTTTTACTTTCTTCTATCTTTACAAGAAGAAAGTATTGGATTCCTAAAAATTTTCGACTTTCGGTTTTCGACGGATTTAAACGTTTTAGAGGTCAGGGATTCCGAAAAACATGTTTTTACAAAATGTCTGTATGTGACACAAATTTTGTGGGCGCTCTATCTCAAGAACTAATGCACGGAATTTAATAGAAATTTATATTCAAGTAGTCCCTAATTTAAATTGGTGCTGATTAGTTTTTGGTGTAAATCGCCCAACAGGTGGCGCTGCTATGCTGCATTTTTCAGAATTTCCCCTACAGCTCTATCTCAAGAAGTAATGCACGAATTTTCATCAAACTTCAAATTCAGATATGAAATGGTGCTAAATTTATGTAATTTCTTGTACTATTTAAATGATTTAATTGATATGATTTATATAGAAGAAAGTTTTGTGATGGCCAGAACAAACTAGTTAACAGTGATTTCATGGGGTGTCCATTACTGAAAATAGACAAATGAAGCGTTACAATATGGACACGGGTCTTAAAACCTTAAAAATTAATGAAATTTTATAAATGAGCATTAGAATATAAAATTCAAATTTCATCTTTTAATTTCGTATTGCAGTAATCTGTGTGTTTTATGTTCCATAACACAGTGTACTCTTGGTATACATTTAAAAAATCAGCAATATCATTTGCGTTCCACTTTATTTTTCCACGAACACACGCACAAAAGAAAAAAAAAAAAAGCAGGAAAACTCTGCACTTAATATAAAAACAAACATTGTTTACAAAAAAAAAAACATAAAAGAAAGCTTTAGAACGCAGCAAGTGATGCAATAGCGAGTTGGCTACTGAGCGAGTAAACAAGTTCGTGTGTAAACGACCACTGTCTCGCTAGCTGACTCGCTCGCTTCTTTTCTCGCCGGCTTGTAGCTAGTAAACTAGCTCCGTGTAAACGAGCCTTAACATAAAAAAGTAGCAATAAAAGAAAAACAAAATTAATCAGTTGATTGTAAAAAACCCGCTAAATATGTTACACATAACATATGGTAGTAATAATCAGTATATCTGATGAAAATACAAGTAATTTTTAAAATAAACTATTTAATGATTTTTTTTTATCCCTATTACTGTATTTGATTAATAGTAGTTCAAGAGCCATAATTTTATATTGTAAAATCCTTAAAAGCACTCTGCAAGCAGTCCTTGTTCAATCACAAAAGCTTGCCACTAAAAAATTTTAATGCAGAAGATGTAATGTATTTCTCAGATATAAACAATGAATTTTTCAGTTAAGAAGCACATGTATTTTACAAATATTGCTATTTCTTGGAACACTAAATATGATACATTATCGCCTTTAACACATTATTTTGGAGTAATGAAAACATTGTTATTGTATTAAAATTTTTTGTAAATGAGTGTTATAATCAGAGCAGCTCATGACAGGTTTTTCTTGCAGCACTAAAATGCATGCTTTCCAAAAGTTTTTTGTTGTTTTTTTTTTTATTATTATTATAAATTTTTGCCTTATTTAATGGAAGAAAATTCTGCTAAAAATAAGGCAAAGATTTCATTATTAAAAATAGTGAAAAAGAATAAATTGGCCAGCCATGCATTTAGTGTTCCCAAAACTGTCAGTCATGAGTTACCACTGTTTATAATGATTTTGCCCAGGCATATTTGGATGTTATATTTCAAGGTAATATCTTTAAGGTAATTTAATAATGTGTGATCTATACCTATTATGTAAAATTTCATAATTTGCACATTTTCTGGTTCCAAGGAATGTAATTTAAAGCATGTATACGAAGTAAATTTAATGATGTATGAAATATGATCTATATAATGCAAAATTCTAAAATACGCACAACTTCTCATACCAAGGTGTGCATTATAAAGATCTTCTACTGTATTCATATGTAGTTCACACATCAAAAACCTTAAAGATTTAGTATCTGTAAGAGGACATTATTACAACTTTATATTTTTTTCATTCTGTAGCACAAATTACTCAGCTTAGAATTTGCCAATCAAAACATTGCCATCTTGATTTTTTCCACTGTCTTTATTTACCTCAGAAGTGATTAAGATTTTTTTATATTGTAAATCCTAAAGGTTATAATAGCAAAAAAGCATCTTTAAGCTCTCGGGAATGAGCGACCGATATACTTGGCCACTTAAGGTGTTCAGAATCCTTCATTATTCTCACCACTTATTTTTAATTGTAAAGTTTACCTTCTTTAATGGGAGCATTTCTGTGATTCAATTAGAGAAAATTTTCTGTTTTTAAAAACCTGTAGTAAAAGGTTAAAAATTAACCAAAGGGCTCTTGTCGCGAAGGGGTTAAACATCTTGAATTACAGTGAACTTTAATAACACTTGGCTTTAATTGCCAGTACTCTTCCAATTGAGCTATCTGTACGACAGCCCAGCCAACACAATATTCGCTTAGAACAACTATTATCATGACATCAATTGATTGTGTGAAAAATAATTAAAAGTGTACATGATTATATATTTTATTATTAAGCAACAGACTTTGCAGATCCGATTTTCTAAAAAGCTTTAAAGATTGAAATCTCTAGGCTGGAGTGGGAAAGTGGTAATTTTGAGGAATAGGAGGATAATTTATATAGAAGAATTTTCTGTATAAAAATAAAGATTTAAATTTTTTTAATGTTGGGGAGTAGGGGGAGGGAGAAGAGGTGAAATGTACAGTTGTGGAAAAAAAAAGTAAACACCCTCTACTAACTCCTTAACAAATTATTATCGTAGACAAAAGTTATTGGTACCGAACGATTGGAAATAAAGTCTATTTTTAAATGATGTATATAAAATTTGCTTAGGGGGCCATCTACATATTAAAACAAATCCAAACTTCATTTTTTTCAATGGCAATACCCAATTTTAACGAGATATTTCAAATCTTCGGTTCAAACTATGCCTAGGCATTAAATTTCAAGTAATTTGAATAATAAGTTTTTGAAATATAAACATTCAAAATTTAGTGCTTCTAATGTTAAATTATATTTTCATATTTTTATTCATATCTCCTGAAATTATGCTCCTAATGTGCTATTTTTTTGTGTAGCAGTAATACTAACATACCCAAACATAAATACGTTGAATTTGCAATTTTTATAATTTTATGACATGAATTATGAAATTAATATTCGAAAAAATTATGAATTGTAACCTAAAATTTTTTTGATGGATTTAGATTTATTAAGTCCTGCTTTATGGAAATCCAAAATTTCACATTTTTCTTCCAAATAGTTTTCAAATTATGCTTGAAAAACGGCAAAATTATGGTTTAAGGGGCCGTCTATGATAGAAGTGACTAGGTATTTTGAAATGTGTTATGCTGTCCTGTAATCTAGCAAACTTCATTGACTGCTTGAGTGATGCTTAAGGTGCCTTGATCAAGAAGGGTGCTCTCTCGGTTAACAATCGAGTGCCGAACTTCAAGTTGAATACAGCCCTTAAAATAAGCTTGTTTTAAAATAATTAATTTCTCGGGAACTTATAGTACGAATTGCATAAAAATTTGTTTTTAGGCTAATTAAATTGTGTAGAATTCATTTATGCTGTAAAAATTATGTGCTGCTATTGAAAAAAAAACAAAGTTATGGTTCGTTTTAATATGTAGATAACCCCTTAAGCAAATTTTATATACATCATTTAAAAGTAGACTTTATTTCCAATCGTTCGGTACCAGTAACTTTCTTCTACGGTAATTTGTTGAGGAGTTAGTAGGGGGTGTTTACTTTTTTTTTTTCATGACTGTACATTAGGGAAGTTAGAGCTTATTTATTTATTTATGTTAGTGAGCAACAAATGTTGCAGATTTTTTTTTTTTTTTTCAAACTAATTTTTGAAAGATTTTATTATTTAGGTAAGCTGGAGAGGTGGGTGCAAAAGCAGAAGTGGAATCTTCGGAGCTCAGGGGATTATTTTATATGATTTATTATTATTGTTAATAAAGAATTTTAAATAGGGATGGTGAAAGATTATTTTATATAAAATTAAAGAATGTTTAATTTTTTTGCACTAGGAATGAGAAAAGGGAGAAGCAGAAATTTGTAGTTTTGGATTTAATATAAATGTATGGAATTACTTTTATAAGTGAGCGATGATTGTTATACATATATATATATATAAAGGTTTAAAGAGTAATATTTCTTGCTATTTTTCTTAACAAAGTAATTTTTTTATATAGTAAAATTTAACATAGCTTTTTATATCTCTGAAGCAAACAACAGAAATACCCTCTAAACGTGCATGTTGTACATTACTTCCATACCTTACCAAAGAGTTCTTATAAAAATCTCATTGCACGATGCTCTTTAAAATTGAAGTATGGTCATCCTTTTTTGCGGGGAGGGAGGGGGGAGAGATTGAAGGTGAATTGAAATCCTGACTATGAATTCTTTGTATTGGTCTTTAATTTTTTTTGTGTGTGTTTATTGTTTTATTTATTTTTTTTCAATAACCTCAAAAAAGTAATGATATCAATGCAAAAACCCTTAACGGGTTAAAAGTTTGTGACGCAGCACTTTATCTTATGCTCTAAGAATTTTAAATATGGAACTTAAAAATAATGATATCAAATTTTGAGTGACGCTATGCTATTAATTATAATCTCTCTATATATTATTTATTTCATCTTTTTATTTTTTTATAATCGCATGTGCAAAAATTATGTTCAATTTAAAAAAATGTATAAAAGTTTATTCATTGATGCTTTAACATTTACACCTCTCATAAATTCCAAGTATGAGTTTTAAAAGATATGATATCAAAATTTTAGTGACGCTTTGATGTGGCTTTAAACGATTTGTTTTAAAATTAAATTTAAATTATTTTTGTTTTGGCTAAGATATATTCACACATCTAAATAATAGTTTTAATTTTCCAATACGCTTTAAATATGTCACTTTCACTGAATTTATATAATGCATTTAAATGTATTTATTTGAATAAATTGATTTATTCTTTGTCCAATGCTATTAAAAATTTAAAATAAGATTTGCGTAAATAATTTTTTTGCGTCATTGTATCCAAACTAAGGGAAATGTATTCAAATGGATACTATGAGGCAAAAAAATTATTTACGCAAATCTTATTTTAAATTTTTAATAGCATTGGACAAAGAATAAATCAATTTATTCAAATAAATACATTTAAATGCATTATATAAATTCAGTGAAAGTGACATATTTAAAGCGTATTGGAAAATTAAAACTATTATTTAGATGTGTGAATATATCTTAGCCAAAACAAAAATAATTTAAATTTAATTTTAAAACAAATCGTTTAAAGCCACATCAAAGCGTCACTAAAATTTTGATATCATATCTTTTAAAACTCATACTTGGAATTTATGAGAGGTGTAAATGTTAAAGCATCAATGAATAAACTTTTATACATTTTTTTAAATTGAACATAATTTTTGCACATGCGATTATAAAAAAATAAAAAGATGAAATAAATAATATATAGAGAGATTATAATTAATAGCATAGCGTCACTCAAAATTTGATATCATTATTTTTAAGTTCCATATTTAAAATTCTTAGAGCATAAGATAAAGTGCTGCGTCACAAACTTTTAACCCGTTAAGGGTTTTTGCATTGATTACAATTTACAACAAACTATTATTCAGTAGTGGCAGTGGGTTTCGGCCAGAGTGTCGCAAAGCATAAATCAAATGCATAAAAACAATTGAAAGCATATCGCGAACACTCCCCCACCGGACCCGACGCCACAATAAACAGTGCATCTCGAAGATACCACTGATTCAGAACGTATGTTTAATGTATACTGAAACAATAAAATTATTTTACCCAAATCCGAGCAACACAGCCACAAAAAACAATAACTAAATTCCAGTGATCCATAATCTGTCCATAAACGTTCCATGTCTGTTGCCACACAATTGCAGACATCCTTGTAAAACCGTCCAAAAAAGGCTTTAGGTTATACAAATCATTAACTGTCAATCGCATAGCAACTCCTCAAAAATGAAGACTGTCTGTAAAACTAGTATATTTATTAATGAAATTCAAAGGTATATTGTTTTTATAATACAAAATGCTGGTTAAATTAAAAAGTTCTTTAAAAAATAAATTTTTATTCGAACAGAGTTTATAGTAGCGAAAAATCTGACCTATTATGATATTGACGTAAACGTGTTTATGGATATTTGAACTCCAATTAACTAAGAAGATTAAAGATAGTAATATGTATTAAAGATAGTAATATGTATTGGATTATTTTGAACAGTTATGAGATCAGGAATGAACTAATTAAAGATGATATACAAAGTGTCCAGACATATGATTTTGAGAATCTTTTCACAAACATTCCTATTGCAGGGTTAAATGATGTCCTTTTAAAGGTTGTCGATTTAATTATAGCTGACACAGATTTAGATTTTAATTTATTTAAATTATTATGTAATTTTTGTTTATATAACAACTATGTTTATACAGGTTCAAATATATATTTACAGAATAATGGAATAGGAATGGGAACAAGTTATTCTTCAACGGCAGCTAACTTATTTTTATTTTATTATGAATTTCAATTTTGTAGTGTCAATAAAGATGTTAATTTTCTGGCTTTTAGATATATCGATGATTTGATAATTTTGAACTGTGATCGCGATTTTTTGGGGATATCATGTAACATTTATCCCGATATGCTGGTTTTGAAAAAAACAAATGAAAATAATAGTGCTGCTGATTATCTTGATTTGAAAATAAACATTTCAAACGGTATACACATATCAATTTATAATAAACGGGATAACTTTAATTTTGAAGTTAACCATTTAGTTAATTGGAGTTCAAATATCCATAAACGCGTTTACGTCAATATCATAATAGGTCAGATTTTTCGCTACTATAAACTCTGTTCGAATAAAAATTTATTTTTTAAAGAACTTTTTAATTTAACCAGCATTTTGTATTATAAAAACAATATACCTTTGAATTTCATTAATAAATATACTAGTTTTACAGACAGTCTTCATTTTTGAGGAGTTGCTATGCGATTGACAGTTAATGATTTGTATAACCTAAAGCCTTTTTTGGACGGTTTTACAAGGATGTCTGCAATTGTGTGGCAACAGACATGGAACGTTTATGGACAGATTATGGATCACTGGAATTTAGTTATTGTTTTTTGTGGCTGTGTTGCTCGGATTTGGGTAAAATAATTTTATTGTTTCAGTATACATTAAACATACGTTCTGAATCAGTGGTATCTTCGAGATGCACTGTTTATTGTGGCGTCGGGTCCGGTGGGGGAGTGTTCGCGATATGCTTTCAATTGTTTTTATGCATTTGATTTATGCTTTGCGACACTCTGGCCGAAACCCACTGCCACTACTGAATAATAGTTTGTTGTAAATTGTAATTAATCTGAAACATTGCTGTGCTTTCTATAATGCCCACCGCTGAAGAGGCCACAGCCTTTTGTTGTTTTTTCTTGTTCAGGTTATATCTGTTTAAATTTCTTGCATGTTTTATGGTTATACTTAGTTTATTTATGGTGCAGGATTCTGGGTCCGACAAACGCATTTAAAACATAATGTGCTATATATAATCTGTGTGGTTATATGCAGCTGTAGCGCTTATCGCATGGATTTTATTTTTATTTTTACTTTTATTTTTATTTTTATTTTTTACTTTTAGTTTTACTTTTGATCTTTCTGAGCTTATATATATATATATATATATCCATATATATATATATATATATCTGACTTTTGTCATACTGTAACTCTCGAATTTATGAACCGATTTGGATGTAATTCGGTATGTACATAGTGCATACCAATGTCTCGACCGAGTTCGTTGGCCAGCTTCATCCGCCATTTTGTTTCAAAATGGCGGCCATTTAAAATTTTTTTTTAATTTTTAAATTTGAAATGTGGTACCAAAGAATTGAAAATGGTAAAATATTTTTTTCTTATGTATTTGACCTTTATACAAAGATTCCGGAGCAGTTTTTGTTTCGTCTATATGTTAAAAAATGGCTGAGTTATAGCATTTTGAATTTCCAGCGTCGCTGACATTTTGAAACGTCCTGAACTTTGTCACGCGATAAAAGGCGTATTTATGAACCGATTTAGATGTAACTTCGTTTGCACATAGTACATACCAATGTCTCGATCGAGTTCGTTGGCCAGCTTCATCCGTCATCTTGTTTAAAAATGGCAGCCATTTAAATTTTTAAGAGAAATTTAAATTTGTAATGTGGTACCAAAAAATTGAAAATTGAAAAAATATTTTTTCTTATGTATTTGACCTTGATACAAAGATTCGGGAGCAGTTTTTGTTTCGTCTATATCTTAAAAAATGGCTGAGTTATAGCATTTTGAATTTCTAGCGTGGCTGACATTTTGAAACGTCCTGATATTTGTCACGTGATAACAGGCGTATTTATGAACCGATTTGGATGTACCTTGGTGTGTACATAGTACATACAAATATCTTGACCGAGTTCGTTGACCAGCTTCATCCGCCATCTTGTTTCAAAATGGCGGCCATTTAAAAAAATTTTAAAAATTTAAAATTTAAAATGAGATACCAAAAAATTGGAAAATGAAAAATATTTTTTTTTATGTGTTTGACCTTAATACAAAGATTCCGGAACAGTTTTTGTTTCGTCTATATCTAAAAAAATGGCTGAGTTATAGCATTTTGAATTTCTATTATGGCTGACATTTTAAAACGACCTGATTTTTGTCACGCGATAACAAGCGTATTTATGAACCGATTTGGATGTTACTTGGTCTGTACATAGTACATACCAATGTCTCGACCGAGTTCGTTGGCCAGCTTCATTCGCCATCTTGTTTCAAAAGGGTTGCCATTTAAAAAAAAATTTAATTTAAAATTTAAAATGAGGTATTAAAAAATTGGAAAATGAAAAAGATTTTTTATGTGTTTGGCCTTGATACAGAGATTCCGGAGCAGATTTTGTTTCTGAAAATTTGTTCTTTTGTTTATATCTTAAAAAATGGTTGAATTATAGCACTTTGAATTTCTAGTATGGCTAACATTTTGAAACGATCTTGTATTTGTCACGCGATAACACACGTATTCGCCTATTTCCATGTAAGAAGGCATGTGGATTGTATATATCAACATCTCAGCCAAATATAAGTTACTTTAAATAAAAGCAGCTTGGATAAAGCTGACTAATTTCGCGAAATTCTCATTCATAATGATTTAGTATTGATAAAAATTAGTATTGAATCTCCTATATTCGGTTTCCACTAAATTGAGCTTCGTGTGTTTGAATAATATAAGTTGGCTTTTTTAAAATAAGGAATTTGAAAGCTACCTCTTCCTCCCGGCACTGGCCGGAAGGACTTTTTATTTTTAATGCAGTTATCCTTTCTTCTTAAAGTATGGAGAATAAAGAATCAAAATTTAAACAGTATAAAGAATTGTGTAAAAGATAAAATTAAAGTTATTAATTTTCTAAAAAATAATAGTCAAAAAGCTGCAGCTGAAAATTTTCAAGTCAGTAAAACTTGTGTGAGTAATATTTTAAAAAGAAAATCGGAATATCTACAAAGATTTGAAGAAAATAAAAATGAGTCTAGGAGTCGGAAAATTCGAAAAACTGATTATTTTGAAGTAAATCAAGCAACTGTTGAATGGTTTAAAAAATGCATGGGATGAATGCTCGAGCTTCTGGACCTTTGCTGCAAAAAGCAGCTTTAGAGTTAAACAAGTAATATAAAAAAAAAAAAATTAAGTCAATTCCTACTTAGATGGAATAATAAGTATTTTATTAAAGATTGAAAATTTGAATAAGAGAATTTTTTTCTCACATACAAAACTAAAATTAATTAATAAATTAATATTTGAAAAACCTGTATTAACATTAAGTGTCATCCACTACGAATTTAAAAAAATGTATTTGAATTTGAGTGGATGAATAATAAGTATTTTATTAGCGGTTGAAAATTTGAACAAGGAATTTTTTTTTCTCCCATATAAAATAAAATTAATTAATTAAATTTAATTAATGAATTAATATTAGAAAAAAAAAAAGTATTAACATCAAAAAGTCATTCACTACAATTTTAAAAAAAATGTATTTTAACTTGAGTGGATGGATAATGAGTATTTTGTTAACAATTGAAAACTTTAATAAAATTAATTAATTAAATTTAATTAATGAATTAATATTTGAAAAAACTGTATTAACATCAAATGTCATCCACTACAAGATTAGAAAAAATGCATTTGAACTTGAGTGGATAAATAATAAGTATTTTATTAACGATTGAAAATTTGAACAAGATATATATAGGGAGAGTGTAAACTAATAAGAATTTAAAATAAATAAATAAATAAATAAAACTCAATGTAGAAAATTTTATTGCTTCTAATGGCTGGTTAGAATCTTTCAAGAAAAGAAATAACATTTCTCATAAAATTTTGCGTGGAAAATCTCATAACTTTGATATGGAAACATTACATTCCTTTAAAAGACTGATTTACTGTAGAATTATAGAAAGAAGACATATTCAATGCTGATCAATGTGGTTTGTTTTATCGGGCGGTGCCAAACAAAACATTATCAATGGCAGGGCTGCCACTGGTGACTATTTTTATATTCTATTCGCGCCACTATTTTTTTAAGAACTTTTTAGTATATTTCTCTTGCAAATGTTGTCAAAATGTATGTGAAAAATTTTTGTTTTTTAAAAATGATACCAGACAAAATTAACAAGTAATATAAAAATTTTGTCTTTAAAGTCAATTCCTACTTAGGTCAATATATAAAGAAAAATTTAATACAATCCCTTAAGCTAATATTAGTTTTTGTTGCATTAAAATATCTCAATTTGATGATTTTCTATAAGCAAGTAGGTTTACAATGGAACTCTATGGGAATTTGGCGAAATATTAGAGATATCGCCAAGTTGGCGTCACTTTTGGCGACTCATTTTGGCCGCCAAATTTGGCGATATATCTCCAAGTTGGCGACAAACTTGGCGGTATTTGGCGACAGAACAGGGTCCCCCTTATGGTAACCCCCCTTAGAAGATGCATTATATGCTTCAATAACCAATTGCCGCCATTTTGTTTCCCACGCAAAACTAAAATTAATTAATTAAAATTTAATTAATTAATTAATATTTGAAAAAACTGTATTAACATCAATTGTCATCCAGTACAAGTTTAAAAAAATTAATTTCAACTCGATAGGATGAATAATGAGTATTTTATTAACGATTGAAAATTTGAACAAGATATATAAATATATAAATATATAAATTTAGGGAGAGTGTGAACTAATAGTGGGAATTGAAAAAATAGTAGCTCGTGGCAGCCCTGCAATGGCTGGACCTAAATGTAAGGATGGAAATATCTCTAAAGAGAGAATTACCATTTTGCTTGCTTGAAGTTTAACAGGAGAGAAACTAAAACCTCTTGTGATAGGAAGCGCCAGAATTCTATGCTGTTTCAAAAATGTTAGTATCAAGAATTTACCAGTCTCGTGGTATGGAAATATAAAATCCTGGATGACATTCTCTATTTTAACTGAATACACACACAATGGTTGCACAATTAAACAAGCAGATGAAGCAAAGAAAGAGAAAGATTCTATTGTTTATAGATAACTGTACAGCCCATAAGGGTGATTTGTCGTTTCCAATTGTGAAAGCAAAGTTTCTACCACCTGATACCACAACGAATTTAGAGCCGCTTGATCAAGGAATAATTCAAGCTTTCAAGCTACATTATAGAAAGTTCTTGCTCCAGGCTATAATTTCCTGAGCAGAAGAATGCAAATCGGTAAATGAAGTTGTTTAATGTATAAACGTCCTCGGTGCCATATTGTGGGTTAATGATTCATGGAATTTGGAACGGCAAAATATCTGCCTTTTCGCAACAAAGGGCATAGCCGAATAAGCATTGGAAACATGCCTTTCAATAAAATTTCCTGATTTTTTTACCAAATGTGGCTACCTATCTGACAATATATTTCTCCTATTACCACCCTATAAATATTGATATTTAATGAGATAAAAATGTTTTTTCGATTTTATAAAAAATGAATTTTCTCAAAAACTGCAGCGCGGAATTTCATGCCATTAACTGAGGATATATAGATACCAAAGATACATAACTGGTAATTTTTGTATAATTTTCTTTTTATAAAAACTGTGCGAAATAGTGAAATAAAAATAAAAATAAAATAAAAATCATATCTTATGGTTATCCGAAAATTACCATTTTCTTGTAAAAAATTCTCCGTATGTGCCCGTATATTCTAGATAAATGCCGAAAGTTTGCGTTGGGTACTACATATAAATATTTACAAAGATGTATATAAAATTATTGAAATTCATTTTAAGGCATTATTTGGGACGAAGCTACTTAACTTCAACATCCGAAGAATTTTTGGAACAAAGTCAGCAGACAATATGTCAACTGATGTATTTTAGATTTCATTAAACATATAGGCCATGTTTTTCAACATCATGTTCATTTTGATATCGGCAGTGTTGAGAATGTTGCTCATGTGTTCATTAAAATTTAAAATACAGCAATTCTGTAACTGTTTATTCCAAAAATTCTTCGGGTATGGAAGTTGAGTAGCTCCGCCCAAAATAACGCCTTAAAATGGATTTCCATAATTTTAATACACATTTTTGTAAATATTTATATGTAGTACCCAACGCAAACTTTCGGGATTTATATAGAATATACGGGCACATATGGGGAATTTTTTACACGGATAGCCATAAGATATGATTTTTATTTTTTTTATATATATTTCGATATTTCACACAATTTTTATAAACAGAAAATTATACAAAAATTACCAATTATGCATCTTTGGTATCTATATATCCTCAATTAATGGCATCAAATTCCGTGCGGCAGTTTTTGAGAAAATCCGTTTTTTTTTTAATCGAAAAAACATTTTTATCTCAATAAATATCAATATTTATACGGTGATAATAGGGGAAATATATTGTCAGATATGTAGCTACGTCTGTGAAAAAAATCAGGGAATTTGATTAAAAGGCATGTTTCCAATGCTTATCCAGCTATGCCCTTTAGAGAACCCTACAAACTCTTAATAAAATCCATTTTTATGTCAGCGCTCAGGCTTAGTATTCAGGATGCGGTGACTGCATTCTAAAAGGACGAGCGACGATGTTTGAAATTGACTGAGTGAAGAAGTGTAGCTAATGAAGTTTATTTTAGAATGTTAAATATGTCGCTTATATTTTATATTTTAAAGCTGCTGACTTTGTGCTTCTTGCAGGCCTTTGTGGTTAGTGATGCAGCCGGGTCTTGGTTTGGCCCAGTTTCGTCATAAAGCTCCAGAAACCAATTAAGAGTTAATTAACCAGAAAAGTAAAATTATCCTATCAGATTTACACTTTCGCCATCTGCTGGAAAATATCCCAAATTCTTAACAAAATTCCAAGAATTCCAAAATTCTTTAGTGATTTGAAATACATAATAACCAGTTTGTAAATAAAGTTCTTCAATACGGTTTTCATTTAACAGTATGTTGACTAGTGTTTTTTTTAAGTCAGTGATTGCTTTCGACATCCATAAATAGATAATAGTAAAAAGAATTTTTCAATTCTTTTAAAAAACTGTAAATGAATATTGTTTTAAATCTCAGCAGGGACTGAAACTTTTAAAATACGAAATACCTTTCTCACAAGAATCATCAATAAAATTTGCAAGACCAGCCACCATCAGGAAATTTTTCATGGAATATACCAGCATTTTATTGTAGAAAAATTCGGCTTTTTTAATCGCCTTATTTATTATTAGTATATCAAAAACATACAATAAGTATGCTTCCAATTGTATCACGTAATAGCGGTTAACTTAATTGGAATCAATATCCTTATGCTAAAAGTTACCATGTATTTTTTGCATCTTGCTAAAATTAAATTTACCTTTAGATTTAAACCCACAAAGAAGTAGGTATGTAGGTATAAATATATATATGTAAATCATAGATATAAATACATGTAAATATCAATGATTAATCATGCTATTAAAACTAACTAATTATTTCCCATCAGTAATTTATAGTAAGTGAAAATTAAGATGATACTTGACTCAGTACAACAGAGAGAGATAAAACAACGTTTTAAGCATCAGAAACCTTTGCAGACTAGCTTTGGTAGCATTCAGCGTACCGTCATCAATGCAAATAATGATGAAATTTTGCCCATATATGTAAGAATGAGAAGCAGTTTCGGCGAATAGATTTATACACCAGTAGAATTACTGGAAATTACCGGAACCACAAATACGAATTTGCATAGGGAAAGGAACTAATAATATAGAAAATTGTTAGCAGAAAATAAGAAAATGTGCTTTTATACAATATTTCCAACAACCTGGCAATGGCGAAAAGCCGAAGTTACAATTAATAATATTTTTATGATTTCTATAGATATGGAATATTTCAAAAAAATTACGTTCGAACGATCCACCCTATAGGGGTGCAAAATTCTATTATCCTTCGAAATGAATTTTCTGTTACCTGCTTCAACGGCAACTAGTCTATCGCAGAAAAACATATGCCCTGTTTTGAGAAAGAAATTACATTCCTTTTATCCTTGCTAGCCCAGTGGTTAGGGGGTTGAATTCGGAATTAATTAGGGGAAAGCTGGAAATTGTTTTAATCTATTTAGCTTAGGTCTAGAATGAATATGCTATGTTTTCCCCCTCGTACTAGATGAGCGTTAGGAAATATGTATAGATTTATAGTCAAAAAACACGTTTTTTTTACATACAATAACAATATCTCAAAACAGTTAACTCTGTCAAAAACATTGTCAGTACAAATGTTGTAGATCTTACAATTCTGAGTAAAATGAGTACTTACACTTAATACTTTTGTTGAACATTAAGGTCACAATTCTACTTTAAAGTTTTAGACCCGTGGTCAGGGGGTTGCACTCAGAATTAATTAGGAGAAAACTGTAAATTGTTTTAATCCCTTCCGATTAGGTCTAAAATGAACGTACTATGTTTTCTTCCTCGTACTTGGGTGAATGTTAGAAAATATGTACATATATATTTTCGAAAAACACGTTTTTTTAATTACCTTAACAATATCTCAAAACAGCTAACTCTATGAAAAACATTGTCAATACAAATGTTGTAGAGCTTAACATTCTGAATAAAATGAGTACCATCATTAATATTTTTGTTAAACATTAAGGTCGCAATTCTATTTCAAAATTTTGCCTTAATCGCTAATCAAGAGCTTGAAGCCAAGAGACACCAAGTTAACTCAACAATATCTCAAAACTGCTAACACTGTTAAAAACATTATCAGTACAAAAGTTGTAGAGCCTAAAATTCTGAATAAAATGAGTACCCACATTAATATTTTTTTTTAATACTAAGGCTGCAATTTTGAGATATTGCTAAGTTAACTTGGTATCTCCTGGCTTCAAGTTCTTGATTTGAAAAAATTTGAAATACAATTGCGACCTTAATGTTGAACAAAAATATTAAGGATGGTACTTTTAAGGTGCGTTCGTAATTATATAAATACGTAGCATCTATAGTCGTCGTTCAGTCCGTCTGTCCGCCTGTCCGTCCATCTGTCCGTCCGTCCGCATATAACAGAGCAAAAACTACCCAACCGAATGGTCTGAAATTTTAACTAAATGATTGTTGCAAAAATTTGTCGAGCCATTTCAAATTTTATGAAAATCGGATGTATAGTTTAATTACAGGGACATTCAAAAGTTTTTCTTTACATTACGGCCAATGGGAAAAAAATATTGCAAGTGCATTTTAATGATGTTACAGTCTTCCGAATGGTCTGAAATTTTAAATATATAATTGTTGCAAAATTTTGTCGAGCCATTTCAGATTTTATGAAAATTGGATGTATAGTTTAATTACAGGGACAGTCAAAAGTTTTCCATTACATTACGGGCAATGGGAAAAAAATTACTGCAAGTTCATTTTAATGATGTTACAGACTATGCACTTATGAAGTGCAAAAAAATATACATTCAGTACAATATGGGGTGCAAAAAATAGTTATAAAACTAGTTATAGTACGAGCGCACCTCATTTGCCACGTTTGACGAGCAATTTCCTACTTTTTTTATTCAGAATTTTAAACTCTGCAACATTCATATCGACAATGTTTTTTATTGAGTTAGCTGTTTTGAGATATTGTTAAGGGATCTCAGAACTCTTAAAATTGGAAAAATCGTAAAAAAAAGACCATTTTCAACATATAATATCTTGAAATTTAATTGATTTTAAGATAAAATTTTATATTGGGATGAAAGACATAAGTATATTCTTTCATTTCATGTATTTGAAAAATTACAAGATGCAGAATTAGAATTTACAGTGGGCTCCAAACTGTCAGACATTTGACGAGCGGAAAATCGGCATAACAGATTACGCGCACGATTACAAAATAAATTTTGCAACTAGAAGGGAAATTTTGGATCCTACTAATGCCTCAGATTGCGATAATTATTCTTAACCTAAATAAATTTGTATTTAAAGCATTTTTCTATTTTTAATACAAAGTTGTATTTAGTTAATGCAAAATTTAGAAAATTTCAACAATATAATCATCTATAAAGAATATATTTCTGAACAATAAAAAGGAAATTTTAGGTTCAGTTTATAGAGACTAACATGAAACCTATGTTTTGAAAATTTCATGAAAAAAAATTCAGAACTTTTTGAGGTATCGTGCGCATTATGCCCAAAAACGTCATCTGGAGAAAATTGACTTCAAAATTTCTGAAACGCAGCTTCAGCTATTGAGCATGTATAAAAGCCATAACTTCTGTTCTAATAGGAATTTCAAGGAAACATTTATACCAAAATGTTCAGAAAAGATAGTAGTTTAATATCTGAAAAAAATTAAAATTTCGAAAATTTTAAAGCTTTAAGAGTCCTAAGACCCCTTAAGGTAATTAAAAAAAAAACGTGTTTTTCGAAAATAAATATGTACATATTTTCTAACATTCACCCAAGTACGAGGAAGAAAACATAGTACGTTCATTTTAGACTTAAACTCAATGGATTAAAAAATTTTCCAGTTTTCTCCTAATTAATTCTGAGTTCAACCCCCTGACCACACGTCTAAAACTTTAAAGTAAAATTGTGACCTTAATGTTCAACAAAAGTATTAAGTGTAAGTACTCATTTTACTCAGAATTGTAAGATCTACAACATTTGTACTGACAATGTTTTTGACAGAGTTAACTGTTTTGATATATTGTTATCGTATGTAAAAAAACGTGTTTTTTGACTATAAATCTAAACATATTTCCTAACGCTCACCTAGTACGAGGGGGAAAACCTAGTATCTTCATTCTAGACCTAAACTAAATGGATTAAAACAATTTCCAGCTTTCCCCTAATTAATTCCGAATTCGGTCTTTTTTTTGCTCCCCTACCCACTGGGTTATGCATACAATATGGAGATAGGATTTATATGTTGTGATTGGCTAAAAATTGTTTGTATTTTGCAAAATTCTCAACGTCAGCTCTGCAAGTCGTATTCGAGATTAATTTTATGTATATCTATATCTATATATATCTATCTCTCTCTCTCTCTCTCTCTCTCTATATATATATATATATATATATATATATATATATATTAACCTTTCCATCACTGTAACGTCCAAAATACAGATTCAATTCGAACCTTACTAGTACACTGTTGTTGTACTTGCACTGTTAGTATTTTTAATGAGTTCGTTAATCAAGTATGTAGCGATTAAAGTTCACTTATAGAGACACACAAAAGAAAAACACATGCAAAATTTGCTATTATGATAACTTCTGAAATACTAAACCAATTCAAACCTAACTGAGACATTGTATTGATCTTCAGTATTTCAAACGAGTTCGTAAATCAAGTAAGTTACTATTACAGTTCGCTTATTATGTCACACAAAAGCAAATCATGTGAAAATTGTTTGTATTTTGCAAAATTCTCAACGTCAACTCTGCAAGTTGCATTCGAGATTAATTTTATGGTATATCTATTTATATATATATATATATATATATATATATATATATATATATATATATATATATTAATCTTTTCATCACTGTAACGTCCAAAATACTGATTCAATTCGAATCTTACTAGTACACTGTTGTTGTACTTACACTGTTAGTATTTTTAATGAGTTCGTTAACAAGTATGTAGCTGTTAAAGTTCGCTTATGGAGACACACAAAAGAAAAACATATGCAAAATTTGCTATTATGATAACTTCTGAAATACTTAATCAATTAGAATCTAACTGAGGCATTGTATTGATCTTCAGTATATCAAACGAGCTGGCAAATCAAGTAAGTTACTCTTACAGTTTGTTTATTAGGTCACACAAAAACAAAACATGGAAAATTTGTTACACCTTATTTCCGAAATACTGAACCAATTTGAACCTAATTAGAATACTGTACTGATCTTCGGTATATTGAACGAGTTTGTAAATCAAGTAGAGCTCTTAGAGCTCGTTTACTGGGACACACAAAACAGGATTCGTACGCATCAAGGGATTCAGGGAATTTTAGGTGTTTCAGTACCAGAAATTTCTTAAAGTATTGGTCGTTATATCTGAAGATAGAATTTCCTTTTCATTAAATATGGCGAACATTACATTACAAAAATTCTGGCAAAAGGTGCCCGAAAGTTTTTGAAGCGTAAGAACCCTGCAAAACAAAACATTCGAAAAAACTTTATCGCAATAATATACGAAATATTGAACTAATTTGAACCCAACTGAGGCAGTGTATTTAGCTTAAACGTTCTAAAGTAATGTTCTAAAAACATCTTGGCGAGTTAATTAATCAAGTACAAAGGTTTTTTAGTTTGTTTACAGGCATGCACATAATCTTTTGGATAACATTAATTGAATGATATGGTTTCGAACCTTATTTGAGAGTCTGAAAAAATAAAGCCTATACATGACTTTTAAGCTATGTTTTCAATATTTTTTTTAACACTTTTGATATAATTTTCTTATATAAATTCTATTTGGTAAGATAAACTAAAAATTTTCTTGCAAATTATTTTTCGCGCCAAAATAGCAAGCTTAGAAGGAGTAACATCAGTTTGTTTAATTTGTATTAAATCTGATATATGTACTTTAAAATGAAAAGAAATTAACCGATTAAACCAGAAAGGCGTATTTTTATAATGAGATTTCCCATCTATATAGTATATCTCTACATTAATAAGCATCGACACAAAGGTAAGTGTATGTTTTTCTAAAGAAGATACATATAATGCTAAGAAGATGCATACAATACTAAAAAAGACACTTATCTAATTTTTTTTTTAAATAACTAGGGGGCTCGGCCCCCTACGAGCTACGCTCGCCAACCCCCGTCCAGACACCGTAGACTCTAAATGCACGCTAATTTGATCGGCTTTAAAAAGATTTCGAAAGATTGAATTATAATTTAAAAAACAGAGGCGATCTCTCTATAAACGGATTTCTATTCATTTCTCTTTGATTAGGGAATTTTAACGCCAAATCCGTTGCGGTACTACTTGATTATCCCGTTGGACCAATTTCGCCAAATTATATAAATCGCCAAACCACTCGCCAAATTATACAAATTGACATAATTTTTATTTTAAATAACGAAAAAACAAATAAATTAGTACAACATTAATTAAAATACAAATAAAACATCGAAATAAAAATAACTTGATGACGTAGACACGTGTAACAACATTTCAAAATAAGCTAATATAAAAGGAATTAAGTAAACAGAGTCTTTGTCTCCTGGTATTTTTTAACAAAGTGAAAAGAAAGTTCTTTTAAATGAGACATTTTAAATTAATCGTTTTTAATCTGACGTAATTTTGACCAAACTATTCTTTCTGTTTTTAATATTCACATGAAAATACTTGCGTTAGAAATGAAATATTATTTGCGCTTTCCTAACAAAAATAGTTGAAAAGTATCCTCTTAAAATATCAAATAAATGTCTAGCGCAATTTCTAAATTTAAACCGTTTTGCAATATTATTTTGTGTTCATTTTATGTAATAACTGTAATGTGACGTAAATATGACGTAATTTCTCCTATTTAAGGCTTCTAACGCATGTTAATAAATTTATTGTTTTACAAATTCCTTTCTCTCTTAAAATTCACGTGTAATTATAGTTTTTATGATGTAATTTTTGATAAGTTCCTGTTTTCTGTACATAATTATTTAATTCTAATTCCAAATGTTTTTTTCTGTTTATAATAGTCACGTGTAAATAAATTTTTAATTTATTTACGCGTATAATTTTTTTTTTTTTTTTTTTTTTTTTTTTGAAGCAAACATTATTGTTTCCGCTGTTTATACAGTTGGCAACAGTTTAAATTAATATCACTTTCTAAAATCTGTTAAAAATATCTCTAGAAATGCTGAAAATCTGAATTTAAAATAGAAATAAAACCTCAAAAAATGAGTCAAAATAAAAAAATTAATGCAATCTGCACTCCGGCAAATTCTAACGCATAAAATGATCAAAAAATGATTAAATCCCTATGAACAGTTTTTGCTCCTATAAAACTTTTTTAGTGGAACGATTTTGTCCAACTTTAGCATTAAATATCTCTTAAAATAATTCTTCGATCTGAAAACTGTCTGCATCAGCGTGTTTATCAAACATTTTTGTATAATATTACCGATTTTCATATTTTTGTATGCATTATTTTCCTTAATATTAACGAAGAAAGACCTCCGGTCACAAAAAATTCAAAACCGGCGGCGGCGGCGGCGGCGGTGACAGCGGTAGTTACTTTTTTTTAGAATAGAGAGATTTTTATCCAAAATTATTCTTTTCACTGTTTAAATAACTTAAGGGGGTCCGGGACACAAAAATCTTCAAATTTTGCAAAAATATTTTATTTCATTAAAAATTTCTCTGTTTTTTCCTGCTTAAAATGACATTTAAATCATGTTTAGAACATAGAATTAGAACAAAAAATATTATTTTTTTAGTTTTGATTTGTCTTCAAAATTTAGCTTTCAAGCAATGGCTGTCTTGGAAACGACTTCTTGTAAAAATGCGTTTTTCTTCATGAAAAGTTTTTTTTAATATACTAGGGGGCTCGGCCCCCTACGAGCTACGCTCGCCAACCCCCGTCCAGACACCGCAGGCTCTAAATGCACGCTAATTTGATCGTGCCGCTCGTCCCCAAGGGGTTAAACCCTTGGGGACGAGCGGCACGTATACGTGCCGCATGAAGCGCCCAGAATCCTTGTTTTTTCTCACCAGTAAAATTTTACTGTAAAATCTGCCTTATTTAATCAGCGCATTTTCTCGATTCACGAAGACATAAATTTCTGTTTTAAAAAGAACGGTGACAAAATATTAAAATTTTCGCAAAAGGCTCCCGTCCCGAAGGGGTTAAAAAGATTTCGAAAGATTGAATTATAATTTAAAAAACAGTGGCGATCTCCCTATAAACGAATTTCTATTCATTTCTCTTTGATTGGGGAATTTTAACGCCAAATCCGCTGCGGTACTACTTGATTATCCCGTCGACCCATTTCGCCAAATTATATAAATCGCCAAACCACTCGCCAAATTATACAAATTGACATAATTTTTATTTTAAATAACGAAAGAACAAATAAATTCGTACAACATTAATAAAAATACAAATAAAACGTCGAAATAAAAATAACTTGATGACGTAGACACGTGTAACAACATTTCAAAATAAGCTAATATAAAAGGAATTAAGTAAACAGAGTCTTTGTCTCCTGGTATTTTTTAACAAAGCGAAAAGAAAGTTCTTTTAAATGAGACATTTTAAATTAATCGGTTTTAATCTGACGTAATTTTTACCAAGCTATTCTTTCTCTTTTAAATAATCGCGTGAAAGTACTTTTGTTAGCAATGAAATATTATTTGCGGTTTCCTAACAAAAATAGTTGAAAATATCCTCTCAAAATATTAAATAAATGTCTAGCGCAATTTCTAAATTTAAACTTTTATGCAATATTATTTTGTGTTCATTTTATGTAATAACTATAATGTGATGTAAATATGACGTAATTTCTCCTAAGACTTCTAACGCATGTTAATGAATTTATTATTTTACAATATCCTTTCTCATTTAAAATTCACGTGTGTACTTTGTATGACGTAATTTTTAATAAGTTCCTGCTTTTTATACATAATTATTTAATTCTAATTTGAAAGTTATTTTCCTGTTTATAATAGTCACGTGTAAATAAATTTTTAATTTGAAGCAAACATTATTGCTTGCGCTTTTTATACAGTTGGCAACAGTTTAAATTAGTACAATTTTCTGAAATCTGTAAAAAATATCTCTAGAAATGCTGAAAATTTGAATTTAAAATAGAAATAAAGCCTGAAAAAATGAGTCAAAATAAAATAATTAATGCAATCTGCACTCCGGCAAATTCTAACGCATAAAATGATCTAAAAATGATTACACTGCATTGTATAGTTTTTGCTGCTATAAAACTTTTTTAGTGGAATGATTTTGTCCAACTTTAGCATTAAATATCTCTTAAAATAATTCTTCGATTTGAAAACTGTCTGCATCAGCGTGTTTATCAAACATTTCTGTATAAAACCACTGATTTTCATATTTTTGTATGCATTATTTTTCTCAATATTAACGAAGAAAGACCTCTGGCCACAAAAAATTCAAAACCGGCGGCGGCGGCGGCGGCGGTGACAGCGGTAGTTACTTTTTTTAGAATAGAGAGATAAGTTTTTTCAACATTTCTCGTATTTGAATTCTTATAATTCGAGAACCGTTAAAGATAACTTGGAACATATCTTTTTCAATTATTTTACTTTAATTTCGATTCAGCATATTTGAAAAAATATTTACTTTTGAAAATATGATTTTCTAATAGAAGTTGCATCACTTTTTTTTTTAATTTTTTCGTTAAATATTTTAATTTTTTTTTTATAAACTAGGGGGCTCGGCCCCCTACGAGCTACGCTCGCCAACCCCCGTCCAGACACCGCAGACTCTAAATGCACGCTAATTTGATCGGCTTTAAAAAGATTTCGAAAGATTGAATTAAAATTTAAAAAACAGTGGTGATCTCCCTATAAACGAATTTCTAGTCATTTCTCTTTGATTGGGGAATTTTAACGCCAAATCCGCTGCGGTACTACTTGATTATCCTGTCGACCAATTTCGCCAAATTATATAAATCGCCAAACCACTCGCCAAATTATACAAATTGATCTAATTTTTATTTTAAATAACGAAAGAACAAATAAAAGTATATATAAATATTATACAGACATACAAACAATATGTCTGTATAATATTTATATATACCTTTAACTGGTGAATGCAGGCGTTATTTATGTGTGTTTTAATATATATTGTAGTATGAGTGTTTTATTATAAAGAACAAATAAATTCGTACAACATTAATAAAAGCACAAATAAAACGTGTCGAAATAAAAATAACTTGATGACGTATACACGTGTAACAAAATTTCAAAATAAGCTAATATAAAAGGAATTAAGTAAATAGAGTCTTTGTCTCCTGGTATTTTTTTAACAAAGTGAAAAGAAAGTACTTTTAAATGAGACATTTTAAATTAATTTTCAAAATATCAAATAAATGTCTAGCGCAATTTCTAAATTTAAACTTTTTTGCAATATTATTTTGTGTTCATTTTATGTAATAACTATAATGTGACGTAAATATGACGTAATTTCTCCTAAGACTTCTAACGCATGTTAATGAATTTATTATTTTACAATATCCTTTCTCCTTTAAAATTCACGTGTATACTTTTTATGACGTAATTTTTAATAAGTTCCTGCTTTTTATACGTAATTATTTAATACTAATTTGAAAGTTTTTTTCCTGTTTATAATAGTCACGTGCAAATAAATTTTTAATTTGAAGCAAACATTATTGCTTGCGCTTTTTATACAGATGGCAACAGTTTAAATTAGTACAATTTTCTGAAATCTGTAAAAAATATCTCTAGAAATGCTGAAAATTTGAATTTAAAATAGAAATAAAACCTGAAAAAATGAGTCAAAATAAAAAAATTAATGCAATCTGCACTCCGGCAAATTCTAACGCATAAAATGATCTAAAAATGATTACACTGTCATGTATAGTTTTTGCTGCTATAAAACTTTTTTAGTGGAACGATTTTGTCCAACTTTAGCATTAAATAACTCTTAAAATAATTCTTCGATTTGAAAACTGTCTGCATCAGCGTGTTTATCAAACATTTCTGTATAAAACCACCGATTTTCATATTTTTGTATGCATTATTTTTGTTAATATTAACGAAGAAAGGCCTCCGGTCACAAAAAAATCAAAACCGGCGGCGGCGGCGGCGGCGGTGACAGCGGGAGTTACTTTTTTTTAGAATAGAGAGATTAATATTTTTAAAAATGCTGAATCAAAATTAAAACTGATATATTTCTGTTTATTTAAATGAAAAAAAAAAATGAAATTCTATAAGTAATATTCCGAGTTGTAACGACTTTAATTTAGCCCACTTTTTTAATAAATTTTAAATTTAAATTTTTTTCTAAAGAATTTTGAGAAGTTTTATTATGTGATTTTGTTTACAAATGATAAGGTTAACCATCACGAAAAAATTCAGAATTTTAACTCAATAAATAAAAATTATTTAAAAATATATCCCGGGCCCCCTTAAAACGAAATGTACTTGTTTCGATATGACTTTTTAGTATATATATATATATATATTTCATACTAGGGGGCTCGGCCCCCTACGAGCTACGCTCGCCAACCCCCGTCCAGACACCGCAGACTCTAAATGCACGCTAATTTGATCGGCTTTAAAAAGATTTCGAAAGATTGAATTATAATTTAAAAAACAGTGGCGATCTCCCTATAAACGAATTTCTATTCATTTCTCTTTGATTGGGGAATTTTAACGCCAAATCCGCTGCTGTACTACTTGATTATCCTGTCGACCAATTTCGCCAAATTATATAAATCGCCAAACCACTCGCCAAATTATACAAATTGATATAATTTTTATTTTAAATAACGAAATAACAAATAAATTCGTACAACATTAATAAAAACACAAATAAAACGTCGAAATAAAAATAACTTGATGACGTATACACGTGTAACAACATTTCAAAATAAGCTAATATAAAAGGAATTAAGTAAAGAGAATCTTTGTCTCCTGGTATTTTTTAACAAAGCGAAAAGAAAGTTCTTTTAAATGAGACATTTTAAATTAATTCTCAAAATATCAAATAAATGTCTAGCGCAATTTCTAAATTTAAACTTTTTTGCAATATTATTTTGTGTTCATTTTATGTAATAACTATAATGTGACGTAAATATGACGTAATTTCTCCTAAGACTTCTAACGCATATTAATGAATTTATTATTTTACAATATCCTTTCTCTTTTAAAATTCACGTGCATACTTTTTATGACGTAATTTTTAATAAGTTCCTGTAAAATATATATAATACGTAATTATTTAATTCTAATTTGAAAGTTTTTTTCCTGTTTATAATAGTCACGTGTAAATAAATTTTTAATTTGAAGCAAACATTATTGCTTGCGCTTTTTATACAGTTGGCAACAGTTTAAATTAGTACAATTTTCTGAAATCTGTAAAAAATATCTCTAGAAATGCTGAAAATTTGAATTTAAAATAGAAATAAAACCTGAAAAAATGAGTCAAAATAAAAAAAATTAATGCAATCTGCACTCCGGCAAATTCTAACGCATAAAATGATCTAAAAATGATTACACTGCCATGTATAGTTTTTGCTGCTATAAAACTTTTTTAGTGGAACGATTTTGTCCAACTTTAGCATTAAATAACTCTTAAAATAATTCTTCGATTTGAAAACTGTCTGCATCAGCGTATTTATAAAACATTTCTGTATAAAACCACCGATTTTCATATTTTTGTATGCATTATTTTTGTTAATATTAACGAAGAAAGGCCTCCGGTCACAAAAAAATCAAAACCGGCGGCGGCGGCGGTGACAGCGGTAGTTACTTTTTTTTAGAATAGAGAGATGCTTGAGAAACATAATCAATTTTTTTTATAGTGAAATGACAGCTAGCAATTTTTAACAGGAATTATCTTCACAACAGGGGATTTTTACTTTCTTCTATCTTCAATAGAAGAAAGTATTGTAATCGAAATTTTTTTCGACTTCCGATTTTCGACGGACTTGCATGTTTTAGGGGTCAGAGATTCCAAAAAACATGTTTATAGAAAATGTCTGTCTCTCTGTGTGTCCGTCTGTCCGTCGCCATTGTACCATCAAAAAGTGTATAAAGTTATGTATATAATTAAACCAAAATTTTATTATAAGTTTTTGGCTATGGCAAGCAGGTCCTCCCGGAATTTGGAAAAAAATCGCCGGTAGGGGGCGCTGATATAACAATTTTTGTGCGATTTTGAATATTGTACCATCCAAAAGTGTATAGAGTTATGCATAGAATTGAACCAAATTTTTAGTTTAAGTTTTTGGATATGACAAGCAGGTCCTCCCTGATTTTGGAAAAAATGCGCCGGTAGGGGGCGCTGTAAATGCGTTTTTTGTGCGATTTTGAATATTGTACCATCGAAAAGTGTATGAAGTTATGCATAGAATTGAACCAAATTTTAAGTTTAAGTTTTTGGATATGACAAGCAGGTCCTCCCTGAATTTGGAAAAAATTCGCCGGTAGGGGTGCTGTAATAGCGATTTTTGTGCGATTTTGAATATTGTACCGTCCAAAAGTGTATGAAGGTATGCATAGAATTAAACCAAATTTTTATTTTAAGTTTTTGGATATGGCAAGCAGGTCCTCCATAAATTTGCAAAAAATTCGCCGTTAGGGGGCGCTGTAATAGCGATTTTTGTACGATTTTGAATATTGCACCATCGAAAAGTGTATGAAGTTATGCATAGAATTGAACCAAAAAAAAAATTTAAGTTCTTGGCTATGGCAAGGAGGTCCTCCCTTAATTTGTAAAAAAATCGCTCGTAGAGGGCGCTGTAATAGCGATTTTTGAACAATTTTTGTGCCATTTTGAATATTGTACCGCCGAAAAGTGTATGAAGTTATGCATAGAATTGAACCAAATTTTATGTGTTTATTTTTGGTCATGTCACGAAGGTCCTCCCTGAATTTGGAAAAATTCTGCCGGATGGGGCACTATAATTGCGATGTCTGTACCATTTTCATTATTGTACCATCGAAAAGTGTATGAAGTTATCCATATAATTGAACCAAATTTTTTGTGCATGTTTCTGGCTATGGCAAACAAGTCCTCTCTGAACTTGAAAAAATTCCGAAAGAAGGGGGCGCTATAATTCCGATCTCTGTGCCATTTTCATTATTGTACCACCGAACAGCGTATAAAATTATGCATACAATTGAACCAAAATGTTTGTGCTTGTTTTTGTCTTTGGCCAACAGGTTCTCCTTGAATTTGGAAATATTGCGCGGTAAAGGGGCTCCGTGCTAGCGATTTTTGTATACTTTTCTTGATTTTTCGTAGTTCTATTGTGCATCGGCGGCTCATGCAGCGGCGGGAACTCGCTTCCTGCTATGCCGGCTATTCGCAAACAGCTGATAACGACAGAATAAGGAAAAATTAATAATTTTAACAAATATCATGATATAGATTAACTCGTTTTTAGTCCGTTTAATTGACTTGAGCAGAAATTTAAGATGAAAATCAAAGTTGGTATAGTATTGAACTAATAATATTGAAGTATTAACATGTGTAACTAGGTTTTGAAATATTAAGATGTATAAGATAGAAGAAAGTTTTGGGATTGGCACATCCAACTAGTTTTTTTATAAAGTAATATTACAAACCTATTTCACAAGTTTCGCCTGTGTATTTATCAGGACATTTGCAAATCAATTTGTCATCATCTACTTCACATTGTCCTCCATTCTGGCACAACTTGATAGCACATCTATCTGAAATCAAATTTTAATTGGAGAAACAAATTAAAGAGTTCTTTTATTTATATCAGCAATTAATATTTCAAATCTAATGAAAATTTAATTTTTTAAATACAAATTTAAAGAAGAATAATTTAAAGATTTTTAATTTGTAATTTATTAAATCTTTCCAAATGTTAAATAGCGGGTGTATTTATCTCGGATATGTAAATGAGGAACTAACAGGAAAATATAAAATTGTTTTTACGTAATTAATCAATTTAACATGATTATCGTTTTAGAATAAATGAGAAAATTGTACAAATAAATTTCAGCTTCATTAAACAATGTTACCTCAGTGAAAACGTGAAGTGTTATTAAAAATTAATTTTACATTCAAAAGGCCACAGAAATGAAATATCAAGAATACATTCAGTCCTAAATTCAGTGTGCAGTCATGCTTTAGTTTATCATTATATTCTGCCAAAATACTTAATTACAGATTTTCAACTTCAAGCAAGTTTGTTTTTTCTGAAATAAAATATTGTTTTACTTATTTTTCATTATTGGAAATATTTTTTCTATTCCGTCAGATTATTCCTTATATGGCTGTTTGACGCCATTTACTTCAATCCAGACATCAGCGCAATAATGAAGTGGAAGCGTCTAACTACTATTTTAAAATTAGGGACAGATATAACATAGTGTATTTTTAAACTACAAAAAAATTACATATTTCAATCAAGTCGTAACCCATAATAAAAATAAATTAATAAAAATACGTAAATGAAATTATTTTGATATTTTAAAAACTTTTTTCATCACAAAATCATTAGTAATTTTAGAGAAGTTTTTAAGAAATAGAATATACATGATGAGAATTTGACTTATCTTGCCAATTTGACGATGATTCCCTGTATACCTTACTGGACATTTACAATTTTTTTCATTTTCTACGTAGCAGTTACCATCATTCATGCAAAACCAATAAGCACATCGATTGAGAAGTATATTTGGTGTGTTCAGATGCTTAGATGGATAAATTACCAAAAGAACCAAAAAGGAGCCAGTCCGTTTTTCATTTAACCAAGATTGAGATGAATTCTTACTCTGTAACCATTAATTTGTTTGATTCTTTAACAAAACAAATTTAAGGTTGAAAATATGAGAAAAAATACCTCTAACCACATATGATTCTTAAGACCTCCTATGAGAGCCCATTAACTTTAACTCCAAATATTGCTTTGTAATATTTTATGGATTGATCCACTTTCATTCTAAATAACTCATTTTAATTACATGAAAAAATACTATTTCAATTTAGTTGAGATGCAGTTACCTGCCAAAAATATTTCCTTTAGAAATCCTTATTTCCGGAAATTTTCATTTACCCATTTCACAATTTTTTCCTGTGTATTTTTCAGTACATCTGCAAACTGCCCTTCCATGTTGTATTTCACAATCACCACCATTTTGACACTGCTTACTGGCGCATCGATCTAAAAAATATATTATTTTAAAAATATTCCTTTGGATTATTCTTGAATTCGCATTGAGACAAAAATAATTCTGTTTCACAATGCAAAATACAAGACGTTCTTAATTGGGATATATATAGGGGAGATGGGGGCACATGTGAACAGTTCGCATAAATATATCTTTTTCTCATAATTGGATTAATTCTTATAAATAAAAACTAGTCAGTATAGTAAACAGAACTTTCTTTTACACATGGAAATTTTTTTTAATCACCTGTATACTTTTTCTTACATTTTTTAATAGTTTTATAAATTCAAAAAATTGTTCACATGTGCCCCTTCAGCGGGGTAGTTTTGAACACTCGTGGGGCACATGTGAACACAAGGAAAAAATATCCTTTGACATGCTTTTTCTCCTGTTATTAATTTGTTATCATAACCATTATTTATATTATCAGTTAAATTCACCATAAATAAAATAAAAAATATTTTTTTTTCTAGTTTCTGAGTGACATGTTTAAACAAAAGATTTTAAAATGAAACTAAATGTATATAAAGCTGTTCTGACACCATACACAAGAATTATATTAGTTATCAATTTGAAAATTTTACATTTTAAGAATGTTACTGATATACATCCCAATTCAAATTATCCTATTCATAGCTGTTGTTTGAGAGATGGAAGTAAGCCATCACAGCAAGTTCGAGACAAATGAAAAGAAAAAAAAATACAAAGTTGTTTGTCATAATATTCTTTGTATTAACAATGCATAAAAAATATTGTTTTAAACCGTTTACTAAAACAGTACATAATACTTATTGCATTTTAGGAAACATTGAATTTATTTAAATTATAATTGAACTCAAATGAGCTTCTTGCTCTTTGTGTACTTCCTGACAAATGTAGAAGTGGAAGTTTCAATACAATATCACTCTTTTGTATGACAGAAATGTCTACTATTTCAGGGAAATTATATGAATTGGATCTGAGATTCTTTCTCGGGAATTTAACATACATTTTATCATTATCAATTCTTTCTATTCGCACAACAGAGAAAGATTTTGATTTTTGTGAACTGTTCATATCTGCCCCAACTAGTCTGTTCACAAGTGCCCCGCATGGCTGCTAGAGTTAAATTGATAAATAATTAACATTTATCAGTTTTAGGGAACAAAACAACTTTATCCAAAATATTCAATAGTAGTCATAGTATATGTTAAAATATTAAAATTCGAATAACTAATTAAATAAATAAACTTTATCACTTACCAAAGTTGAAACCGACATTTTACATTTGACATATACAAACAGTGTTTTGGCTACTGAAGACAAACAAAATGTCAAAAAGCTTCAAAAAATTTTTACCATATGTCTACAGGTGCTGCCATCTTTGGTAATTTTTTTCAAATAAAAAAACTTATAATAACTATTGAAAAACTGCGATGTTCACATGTGCCCCCATCTCCCCTATATAGATAAAGTTTTTTACTGGGGGTGGTTTTGGTTCCTAGGGGTCATGATCGGTGTAGATCTGCAAAACTTTTTCCGAAACTCCAACATAGGGGAGATGCCAATAGATAGTATTTCATACGAAATCTACCTAAAACTATTGGTCCAAAAGTTTCTAAATTTGGAAATATAATAGAAGTGGTCATGAGTATTTACAACCTAAAAATAAAGTTCAAAATGTCACCACCATCTGAAATGAAGCTATTTATTGCATTTAGGATCGGATACTTTGGTTTGACGAGTATCCAAGAACTTACACAAATTTACAATAGCTTTTCTACAATTTATTGCATGATTTTTTTTTTATTTACGTTATATAGTTTTCCTGTTATAAAGCTTTGCATTTTCATAGCTATTTCCGTTATTGTAAATTAAATACCGTGCTTTGCTCATAAAATATAGTAAAAAAGGTCTGTATGATGCACTGATGCACTATGCAGAATCAACGCGATAACAATGAACATCATGCATTGAAATGGTATAGATGTTTAAGAGATTAACCAATTTCTACATCAATTTTAAAGAAAAAGATGAAATATGAAGTTATGGATGTGTTATCCATCGCATATGGACGTTTATTCTGATTTCAGAAAGGCAGCACAGGACACAGAAAAATGTTCTCCCATAACTGTGACTTGTAAAATCTCTTATGACGTCAGTGAGCGAGAATAAACCTTAATTTCTCCTCCAAATCATTTTCAGCTGGATGTAAAATCCCATAATCAAGTTTTATAATAGTACTAGCAGGCTACACCCGCTTCGCTGGTCCATTTTCCAAATGATCATTGATCAAACAAAATTATGAATTCAACCTTGTATTTTAAATTAATATGGACCTTCACCGGGAAAATCTTTCCGCATTTGCTGAATACTATGCGAACGCTATTTAGCTATTATAATATCTTATGGGTTAGGCAAAATTCGGACTATTCAGAAGAAATTCTTTTTACAGTATATATTTAAAGTAAAGGTTTGAAAGAAAATACGGCCGTTGTGATAATCAGAAATGTTAAAATGTTCTCTAGTCACCACACTACTAAAAGGAGAGATAATTACAATGATTGCAGAGAGTGACCACTGAACATTACTTATGTTCGGATTATTCACTTTCGTTTGATAGTTCTTGAACTCCGGGCTTCTCAGCTTGGTGCTATGTGTGGTTCTGATAGCTTAAATACAATTTCTCTCTACGTTGCATTATATTTTGTAATACATGTCTTCTAGCAGGTCTACTAATCTATCTTCGGATTACAGCAGAGTAAATACGGTAAAAAATGTAATAAATTGTTTGCACACAAAAAGTCTTTAACTTTCATTAAAAGAAATGTGAATCACATAAAAGTGGATTTTTAAAAATGAAGTGTTTGAATAAAATTAAAATAATGTCATTTTCATTACCATTTCCTTTATATATACGAGGTGGAACCCGCCGAATTTCGACGAAAGAAAATGTTTACAAAGGAACTGTTGCATCAAATTTATAATACATCAACAACAATAATTAGAATAAAATATCCATCTTCCATTTGTTAATTTAACTCTCCAAAGACATATTTTAACCTAAGATTAACAAAATACTTTTTTCATAAACTTCAACTGTTAAAATTATTGAAAAATTAAACTTAATTCCTATACGTCATCAGTAACATATAATCAACATAAGTAATTTTGATTAAGTTATTAATTGATGCTTGGTATTACGGAATGAAAGATCCGCAAAAATTACCTTGACATAATCACCTTGACATAATCATACAATTTTTATACCTTTACATCTAAACCAAATCAAGTCATTTTCCTCGTTTCACATCCATATTAACCATTTAGAAACATTTTAATGCGCAATAGGTTATTAATAAATATATTTCCAAGCTTGACGTCACGTTTGTCAACTATTACAAATTTTCATGTTAAAATTCCCACTCGTGATTTGAGGTCTTAGTATAATCTCTGTACCTGCGCGTAAAAATTCCAGAAATTTATAACTTTCAGACGTATTCAAGGGGAAATATCTCGTTTTATCAAATAAAATTATCGTTTACTTTTAAATATGACGTCATTTTCAGTCGCTGAAATATTCTGACTATTGACTCAAACTCAATATCAGCGAAATGAAAAAATAGTGAAATATAACAGCATCATCAGATAAATTGTGTCTTTTTTTAAGCGTAACGTCATTTTCTGTTCAAATTTTTAAAAATATATTTTTAATTGTAATGAGAAAATGGCATCAGTAAGAATATAATCAATAAATAAACTAATCCACTTTTAATAGAAATGAAGCACTTCAGTTGCCACGATTAGAAAATTGGTATTAAAAACTATAAAAAAATTAATATCTCAAAAATAAATTGAGATACAGCTTTCAAACAAATTGCATTTAAAAGTGCATTTTTTTCTGCATACGACGCTGTAAACATTTAAAAGGTGGGATGTTTAGAAGTTTAAAAATTTGCAGTAGCGAAAATTGCAAAAGCGAAATTTCATTTCAAATTTCAAAGTGTTGCCATTCGCAGAATGACGTATGCGTTACGCACAGATATGTTTGTCCTTTATAATATAGATATACCACTTGCAATTATATAACTGTTAACCTGAAAAAAAAAACTCGATAACTCATGATAGAAAAATAAACCTCTTGTTTTCATCCAATCAAAATATTCCCAATCGTCCATAATCGGGTGCACAGCTAAGTTTTACGGCAAACATTAGAAGTGTTTGCAAACTATATGGTTACAAATTTACCAGAGTTAACACACGTAAAACATACGTAATTATGCGCCAGACTACATCCCATTAAATAAAGTCAAATTGCTGTTGGCTGAATTATAGATCTTTCGCGAAAAATACTCTTTGTAAATGACAAATAAAGTCAGTTATACAAAACTTAATAACCTAACACGTTATAATATAACGAAATAGTCTTTTTGATGCACCGAAGACCTTTTTTCATTTCTCTAAAGAGTGCAATAACACGGAGAAATACATACAATTTTTATTTTCAAAATTACATTATTCTTCAGTCTGCTGCCTAAATAAACCTAAAATCGTTAATCTTTTCTTCAGTTTAGCAAATAGGATTGTGCGTCAGAGGAACTTGCTTTATAATGATTTCTATTTTCAATTTTATCTGCATTTCAGGTACTTTTTTTCTTATCTAGGCTAAAATGATAAATCAACATATATTGTTCCATCAGCCACCATTGGAATTTGAAATTTTTTTCCCAAGTATTTATTTTTAGTGACAGTAAAATAACTGCAAATAAAAATATATATAATACTAAATCTTCTGTTCTCCGTTTGCTTCATAATGAAAAAACATAAATTTACTAATAGCTAAGTACAAATTTCATGTAATCTTCCACAATCGCGATCACTGTCTGACAGTCACTGTCTGATCACTGATCTGACTCTTTCAAATATAAAAGAAACATCTAAATAGTTCAGTAAATACACTAATTAGCAGGTAACTTGATTACGGAAGATTAATCAAATATCAAAAACCTTAAAAAAACTGAAAATGGGATGACGAATTAAAAAGACAATCGAAAATGTGTTTCAGTAAGCAATTTTTAATGCGAAATATTTTCTTTTGTGGTATTAATAACGCAAAATTGCATAAATTTTCTTAAGAATAATCTTTAGTACTTAACCTTTGAAACAGTAGACTTTTCTAAAAAAAAAATTGGCGATATATGTTAAAAAAAAAAAAAAAAAAAAAAAAAAAAAAGAGAGTAGACAATATTTGTTGATCTGAGTTCGAGGTTATAAAAGTCATAAGTTTGGGGGAAAACAAAATAGCATGTATCCGTAGTAAAGTACGCGAGAAATATTTTAAATATCTGAAATTAAATTATTTATAATATGTGTGTGTGGGGGGGGAGGGGGGGCAACGTTTGCATTAAAATTTAAATATTTGACTCCACTTTTATAATATTAACTGCTATTTATGTAATATCATTATTTTTATAATTACATCTGCTAGTTTTTTCTGTAAGAGATACATAATAATAATAATAATAATAATTGTTACTCACAAGGAAGGTCCCCTTAAAACGCATACTCAAAATATTTTGAAAAAGGAAATGCTAATAAAATGACTCATGTATGTAAAAAAGATCGGTAAAAATATAGCGGTCGAATCGCAGTAGAAAATCTGTAAAAAAAATATTTTTTCGAGTATTTGGCGCGAACAGACGAACGCTCGACGCTCTTTGGCGAACCAATAGGTTTCCTCGCCAAATGCAAGAGATTGAAATGCATTTATAAATTCCTTGTTAAATAAGTAATTAAATGCATAATGCTCAATGAATTTAAACTTAAACTGTGGATTAGTTTACTATTTTTGCTGCCAACTTATATAATATATGCAAATTGCGTGTTACTTGTATTGAGCTATTTAATTTTATACGGTGTCACCGGCTGGATAAGTTTTAAGGGAATTTTAATTAAGAATGCTATCATTAAACATTTCGATATTAAATTGTTGCTTACGTGGCAATAAAACTCTCTTGTTGTCTCTGACACTAACAATATCGAAGTCAAATTGCCAATGCTCAGAATCGGACCTTAATTTGAGTTTGAAACACTTTTAATCCATTTAAATTTCATTGTAAACGGCATAAATACGATCGTTAAATTTCATTGTTACATATATAAATGTATATGACAAAACTGCAGTTATAAATGTGTATTTATTTAAGTTAAATTTACTTAAACTAACTTCGTATCGAGAGTTGAAAAAGTTTTTCCTAAAGAATATTTATCATAGTATTATTCAAAATTTTACCGTGTCGCCATCCAGCGCTAAATCGCAAAAAATGAAATTTTCATTATTTTTTTAGGAATGTTAAATAGAGGTTCTGCCGATTTTTTTATCGATATATATATATTTATGAGAAGAATATTCTATATTTTTTTTTCAAATAATGCTGAGCATGCACTTATGGGGAACTTCCTTCATATCATTTTATCAATTTTCAGATGTATTTTTCTTAACCTGATGCAAAAGATAAATCGCCAAATATTATTTCAATTGCAATATTTCAACTGAGTAATTCTTTAAGTATTACGAACATTCTCTTTCATGTTTAAATTAAATATATTCGTTTTTTAATATTATCACTCATTAAAATGGATTTCTTTTTTTTTCTTTTTTAAAGATTTTAAATAAAATTAGTAACAGTTTTTTGTCTTTTATTTTTCTAGGTGTAATAGCTGTTTCAATTTTTTCAACAACAAAAAACTTTGCCGAGAAATAAAATGGCAACCTTATCGTCCAAAATAACAGAACTTTCCGTCATACTTCTATAACTAATCTAGGTAGAATGATGTGTTATAGCTTAAAACCTTCCCTGAAACGATACCTATCTAACGGTATAGGTTCCGTAAAAATCCATGCAGTAGAACTCGAAATCTAGGCGTTCGGAACGAAATTTCCGTTTGGATTTTATATGTATAATAGATAATAGAATAGATAATAGATTATATATATATATAATAGAATACATAATAGATTATGTGTTATGAACTATCTCAAAGTTTAAAACAGATCGCATTGTTAGATTTCCTAACTTTAACAATATCGCGTTATGTTAGTTCCACATTTCACCAACAGGGAGCGCACTCTATTCTTAACGAAAGCGTATCTGAACGAAACGCCTTCATGCAACCTTTCCGTAGATACATGAATCGGGAGGGTGGCGGTCTTAACCAATAATTTAAGATAATTGCTGAAATTACTACGAAAAATATTTTAAAGGGGCTCTACGCGGGTCCCATAATAGAGTTAGAGGAAATCGGAAGACGGCAAAATAATCGCGGGGAAAAGTTTGCTTGGGTGCTTCGGAGCTACTTTTGGCGCGAGATCTAAGCTCTACGACCAATAGGAGCCCAGATATTTAAGGAAATATGAAGTAACAAAGTCCAAAATAACAGAATTTTCCGTAACAATTCTATAACTAATCAAGGTAGAATGATGTGTCATAGCTTAAAACCTTCCCTGGAACGACACCTATCTAACGGTATAAGTTTCGTAAAAATCCATGCGGTAGAACTCGAAATCTCGGCGTTCGGAACGAAATTTCCGTTTGGATTTTATATATATAATAGATGATCTCGACATATGTTATTATATCAACGAATTTTTTAAACAAGGCATTTTGAGAAAAAAAATCTCAATTTCAACGTATTTGGGATATCTTTAAATAATTACTTGTTTCGCTCTAAAACTTTTTTTATTTATGTAATTGTGAAATATAATCAAAATTATGTACCTTAGACTAAGAGGTTCGGATAACTTTTGAAAAACTTTTTTAACAAACCTATTTCGCAAATATAGCCTGTGTACTTATCCGGACATTTGCAAATAAGCTTGTCACCATCTACTTCACATTGTCTCCGTTCTTGCATAGTGCAGCGATCTGAAATATTTTTTAAATAAAAATCAAATGAACAATTTTCTTTAATTATATCAGTAAGTAACATTTTAAATCTGTGAAACATATAAGTTTTAAAAAGAAAATTTTTATAATATATTCTTTATAAATTAACTTGTTTAATTAATTGTTTTGTTTTGAATTAAATTTCTCCAATTTAAAAGAAATAAAATTAGGAAGAAAATTTCGGAGAAATATAAGTGAGGAAACTACCAGCAATTTTCAAATTGAGTTTTATTTGGTCTCTCTTGACTCCCAGCGTTCCGCAAGTTGAGCGGAGAGACTGGGCGAAAAACCCCTAGCGAGGCGATGCCTTTTTCGTCAAAGAAGTTCCCTTGTCTCCTCGGGGTTTGTTAAAGACATCTTCATGATCCCCTGAGCGAGGCGTCGGCTGTGGCGTCAGGAGGGATTTTCCCCGTCCCTTCGGACTTCTTAGCTAGGGGCACCTCTCCCATCGGTTAGCTCGCATAAATGTCTTTGCCGGAAAATGGTATTTGATCTTGTGAGCCCTCCGTAAAGTAACTCCGGCTCGGGAAACCTCGTGTAGGTTCGTGGGCCCGACTCCTTTGTAGGTGTTCGGTTCCTGCAGGCTGTCGGGGCGTACCGGGTCGGGAACCAAGAGAAGGGACCATTTGGCTCTTCTAGCTGGGTGGTGGGGATTGTCGCATGCGGCCATTCATCTCTCTTTTGGGAATAACCGGCGTGACGTGCGCTGGGCAGTGCGCCGGTCTGACCGGAGTTTTTGTTAGGGACGGCCTTGGCGGGTCATTCCTGGCGGCGGCCTTCGGGACGCGTCGCGGGGTTTGGCTCTCGGGTTGTTCTGAGCAGGGACGCAAGGGCTTGAAAGTGCCCAGGACCGGGAGATGGGACCCCGTCTTATCGGTTTAGGCATCGATTTGAATGAACAATGGGTGCTAATTATTCATTATGTTACGTGTTTAAAACATTTTTTTTCTGTCGACTTTTAATTATTTTTCCTTCACCTATTTTCACTGAAACAGAAATTAAAGTTCGGTATGTTGAATATCTACGACAGAAGTGTTCGATATTTAAAACGAAATTTTACATTTTCCGCAAAATATACAATAAAGTTTTTTAAAAAAGTTAAAAAAAATAAAAACACCCTTTTTTTATATAACTCAAAAGTTTTTTATTTCCATTAATGCTTGAAGATCGACGTTTGACTGCATTTACTTCGACCCAAACGCATTTAGAGCCACTAATTCAAATCGAGATCAAATAAAATCATTACGGTGTCAAGGGGTCAAATTTCCTTAAATATTTATGTTTGTAAGTAAATTGTTGTCAAAACTTGGTGGCACAATTGGTATACAATTCTTTTTAAGAAGTGTTTTAAAAATTCATTCACAAATAAAGGGAAACAAATTTTTAACTTTTACACCTGGACCAACTCCGATCGGATTGGGCGGGGAGAGATTAATTTCACCAATAGTACATTTGTACATCGCAATATCTTTCTTATAAATGTTACTCACCTATTTCACAGTTTTCACCTGTATATCTTTCAGTACATCTACAAACTGTTTTCCATTATCTACTTCACAATGGCCACCATTTTTGCATAGCGTAATGGAGCATCGATCTGAAAAAAAAAAGGTTCTATCAAAAAATATGATAAAATTGTTTTATCTGTTTGGCATTTTTACGCATGTATAAATTAATACTGTTTCAAACAAAAGCGTTTAAAATGATGTCAAAATGCATTAAAAATTTAATTTTTTAAGGAACATTTTACGCCGTAATAAAAGTTGTGAAGATTTTGCATGATCCAGTTGTCATGATATCCTGCAGAAAAATAATTATTTCAAGATATCGCCACCAGGGGGAAACGGCGTTTAAACCAAGCATGAGCAATAACAATCATATACATAATAAGAATCCTTGAAATATTACTCACCTGTTTCGCAATTTCCTCCTGTATATCTTGCAAAAATTTCAAATTTTAAATTTCAGGCTTGAAGATTTCAAGCTTTTAAGCTATTTCTATTAAACTTTAAATAAATCATATTCTTTCTACTCACAAGTAGTTTTCATAATAACTGATTGATGATCTGTAATATCCATACATAAAAGATCCAAAGTTTCAAAACATTGTTTAATTTGGGCTCGCCCAGCTTATGCAACATTGGGTATCTCTTGTGAGAAGATTGTACTACCTACTAAGTGAAATTTAAAAAAAGAGGGGTCTTCCATCCTGCTGAGGCCTCTGGGCCCGCCGGTGTCTGGGGGTTTCGTGGGATGGGGGATATGGGTTTTTTTCCCCTCGTGGACATTTAGCTCCTATACCGCAAGATTGGCTGTCCACGAGTGGGTGATTTCTGTGATTTCTGTATATCTTGCAATACATCTACAAACTACCCTGTCTGTCTCTATTGCACAATGACCACCATTTTGGCATGACTTGCTAGCGCATCTATCTGAAATATTCTTCTATTAAAAAGGGATAAAATTACTTTATATGTTTGACATTTTTACTAATATAGCCTTTTATCGTTTTAAAAAGAATAATAGTATGCGTTATTGAAGTTTTGAGTCTATTCATCATGATGGTCATAGACCGGGAGCCGGCAGCACAGACAATCACCTCATCGAGTTCACGGCTGAAATTCCAGAATTAGTTAAAACTCGATTCGCATATTAAAAAGCAATCGGTCTGCCAAGTCATATCTTGGAGAAAAACACCTGAAAACCCGATTTTAGCGGTTGACTCGTGCGTTTACTATTGCGTCTTCCTGCTCCCAACCCTCCATGTTTTCAAACTTTTGGGTGCAGGGAAACACAGTGGTAAACCTACGAGTCGACCGCTAAAATCAAGTTTTAAGGTGTTTTCCACCAAGATAGGACTTGGCAGAAAGATTGCGTTTTAATGTGCGTATCGAGTTTTAAGTAATTCTGGAATTTCAGCCGTGAACTCGATGAGGTGATTGTCTGTGCTGCCGGCTCCCGGTCTATCAGTAGGTCCACTGTCTTTAAATGTGAATCTCTCGCAGCCAAAGCCGAAGTTCACAAGATCAATCTTTTGAATCTAAGTGGTGTGGTCGAGTTTTTCTTGGATGCTAATTTCAGCCTTTTAAAATTCCTCCTTGAAGGTCTTTACAAAAATATAGAATGGCCGATGCATTGCAAGTCCCTCTGTCTGTATTATTAATATATTTATGGGTTTTACCTATATATATACAGTATTAAATATTCAAACAATCAGCTCACTGCAATATTTAGTGTAGCGATAACCTTTTTAACCTTCAGCTTTAAATAAATAACAAAGTTACAATTTTTGCCATCTATGTCACATAACAGTTTCAGAGATTATGGAAATATACTTCTGCTTGATTTCTTTTATAAATAGGCGTAAATAAAAACATTTAGACAATCACGGATTTCGTCGTCAACGAAAAACAATTGATTACTAGCTTTTAAAAATTTTGGGAATCGACTTTAATTTTTCTATTTATTTATTCTTCCTATTTGTTTCTTATTTCTTATATTTAAATGAATGCTAAGAGTTTTTAAATATTATTACTGCATTATTAATCACGTTATATCCACTCTATTCTAGGAAATTGTTTTGTTTATTACAGAAGTTTTACTTTTATAGTGTAATAGGGTCGAGTACACTATAGAGTAATAACTACAGAACTTCAGTGTTAATTTGAGGTTTGTATTCAATATGGAATGAACTCGAGTAAAATTTGCGATGAAGTTTTTTTTTTCTTATCTCTATAGCATGAAAATTTCGGGAAGTCAAATTTAAAAATGTTATACAGGATCTTTTGAAATCTTAAATCATAGTGAAAATAATTAGTTTAAAATTTTAATACCATGCAGAAATTACACTGTACGCTGGAAAAGAGATGCCGACATCTAAAAGGTATTTTTATAATAACAGCCTTAATATTTGATAGTTGCTCTAAATCTTTTTAGTATCTTTATCAGTAACGATGATCATATAAAAGGTAAGATGGTCAGATTTAATATAAGATGATCAGATGATCAGATTTACTTGAAAATCCGTGAAACGTTCAACAGATTAAATTACGCTTCTTGTAATTTTTATAAATAATTGAAAGAATAATATTTGTATTTTAAAGTATTTTGCAAACACAAAAATCGCAATAAACAATCACATTTTTACTTTTTAAATTTAAAACATATTCTACAGTGTTTAGAATATAATAACACAAGGCGCATGTAAGCACGATAGCAGGATTGAAACATATAACAATTTCAGTGAATCTTCTGTGAAGCATATCTTTTCCATTATTTAAATGCAGTTACATAAAGATGTATGCTTTTTCAGGTTTTGTCCCATTTAAATTTACATTCTTAAACTTCTTCGAAATATAAAATTATGAAACTTTGTGCAGTATTTTTCAATTATCTATTCTTAACGCAGGCTCCACACTTCGGATCAGCGTTCTCAAACTCCACACCAATACGATTTGAGATTCCGTAACTTCAACCGCGTATATATAGTGATATATAGTGATAATGAAACATAACACATTATTCTTAGTCAAAATCTAATAAGGAATGAAACTGTGATTTTTTTTATCAAAAATTTTATTTTGTTAACGAAATATGAAAATTTATGAAAACATGTTTTCAAAAAAAGTCAACGATTTGAAATTTCGGTCAGTGCGAATTCGCACTAGTATAGAACCAAATGAACGTAATTAGAACCAAACTAGAACTTGAGTGATGAACATGAGTAGAACGAAATGAACATCTTTTTTTTATAGGTAGAACATTAACATAAATAGGATTAAAATTTCTTACCGATTTCGCAATATTTCCCAGTATACCTTGCTGTACATTTGCAAATCGTGTTTCCATTTTTTACATCGCATCTGCCGTCGTTATTGCAAAATACACTGGCGCATCTGTCTGCAACAGTTCAAGAAGTGTAATTAGACAAACTTTATTGGACATACTTCTGGTTTGAATTTCTTTATCATATACAGTGAAGCACCGTTTATATTTTTTGCAAGGAACCAAGAAAAGAAAACGTATAAATAAAATTCGCAAAAGTACAAACATTTCCGTAATTGCCAACAATAAAAAAATCATAGATAAATTAAAATACATGAAATACAAGAGGTATGAAAGAGTAAACTTTTTATTCCGGATATAACTTATAACTTACTACTATTCATATTCATTCACCATGTACAAAATATTTTGTTATTTTTGGAATGCACAGAAAAAGGTTCATTGTTCACAGTTAAAAGAGCCATCTTAACATTATCATTCAAATCGCTGTTAATGAGGCATTCTTGCACGGTGTTAAGAGGCTACTTCAGTCAAAGGAAAAGACCCGTTCGCTAATGCTAATCCTATGGAAGAAATTTATAAAGATATCTCGGTCGCATTTCAATATTTTTAAATAATTTCTTTTGCAATGAATAGTTAAGATTGATGTGTACAAAGGCCGTTCTTTACTTTTTCGATTTTGTTTACAGGTATTTCTTATGAGAACACTTTCATTTTCGGAACCGGTTTTGAAAGTAAAAGCATCCTCATAAAAAATATCTGCAGTCAAAATCGAAAAGTAAAAAACGGCCTGCAGACAGATCGATCTCAACTATTCAATGCAAAAGAAATCATTTAAAAATATTGAAATGCGACCGAGATATCTTTATAAATTTCTTCCATAGGATTAGCATTAGCGAATGTGTCTTTTCATTTGACTGAAGTAGCCTCTTAAAGCCTGCCAAAGATTGTTGAAAACTTGGCAGTGGCTTTTCAGTGCAGTTATCCTCTTCTTCACTGCTAGTTTCCTCATTTGCGATCGTTTCATCGATTGTTAAACGAGAACATGTTGCAAGTTCCGAATCACATTGCACAAAATCTTCAAATGTAATAACATCACTTAAATTTGACCACTTTTCTGGTGGAGCAAAATGATCAGGTTGGGCGGTTTCAATGGGATTGGCATCCACTGGTGTTAAAAATCCGCCAAGGGCGAAACAGTTTTTTATCATTTTGGGTAAAACATTTTGCCAAGCCATCATTATGAAATTCATAGCTTGTAAGATGTTAATATTCACATTTTCGAAATCACCGTGGTCTAAACTAGAGATAGCAATTTTCACCAAAAGTTTTCGATAATGTCGTTTTAGGGATTTTATTACTTCTAAATCCAGTGGCTACAATTTGCTGGTACAATTTGCATGGAAGAATATGACAGTTATGTTTTTTAGAAAGCCCGTATCAGGTGGATGAGCTGGACACTGATCAATGAATAAAATGATTCGCCGCTTTTGGTTTCGCATTTTATCATCTAATTCTTTTAACCAATCGGTAAAGAAGGATATTGTCATCCATGATTTTTTATTGGCCAGGTACATTGCTGGTAATGTTTTCGCATTTTTGAGAACAGAATCGGCGTCACTTCCCTTTCAAACGACCTTTATGAAGGTATCTATATTATAAAGCAAATATATTCCTGTGACTAATGCTGTCATCATGATGTTAAGTCATAATACGATAACGTCATGATATTTAAGAGAGGATTAATTTCGGTTGAAAAAAAATCGATTTTTCTTTTTTCGCATTTTTCTATTTCCTATAGTGTGTAGGTTATCCGTGTACAACGATTCAGCCGAATTCGAAGTTCCGTCGTAGTTATTTAGTGCTTTAGCACAACGCGTCCGTAGGCTTACAATATTTTGGAGAACAACAATAATAAACGCATTTTACGCAAAATGACTTTTTCCAAACTGGGCGGGATCAGAACGCAAAAACTATTAAACTGGTCTTGCTCATTTTTTTTTATTATTAAAGGTGATATAATTTATTGGAGCTTGGAGCCCTTTCAGCCATCTTTATAAAAAATAAATGTTTAGAAGCATGCCAAAGTGCAAAAAAAGGGATAGAAATAGACTTTTTTTCAAATCGCTGTCACTTTGTGGATTTTCAGCTTTTTGATCTCAAAGTGGTTGAAGCTGCAAACAATATAATCTACTTTCATAATCCTTAACGGAAATTGATTGCAAAAGACTGCGATTTATCGGATCACGCCCGATTGGAAGGACACGGCGGCGAGCACGCTAGGGATTCCACCCACGCAACTGGAGCCACATCATCAATTTCTTATTAAAATGCAAAAAAAGGGATAGAAATAGACTTTTTTTCAAATCGCTGTCACTTTGTGGATTTTCAGCTTTTTGATCTCAAAGTGGTTGAAGCTGCAAACAATATAATCTACTTTCATAATCCTTAACGGAAATTGATTGCAAAAGACTGAGATTTATCGGATCACGCCCGATTGGAAGGGCACGGTGGCGAGCACGCTAGGGATTCCACCCACGCAACTGGAGCCACATCATCAATTTCTTATTAAAATGCAAAAAAAAGGGATAGAAATAGACTTTTTTTCAAATCGCTGTCACTTTGTGGATTTTCAGCTTTTTGATCTCAAAGTGGTTGAAGCTGCAAACAATATAATCTACTTTCATAATCCTTAACGGAAATTGATTGCAAAAGACTGCGATTTATCGGATCACGCCCGATTGGAAGGACACGGCGGCGAGCACGCTAGGGATTCCACCCACGCAACTGGAGCCACATCATCAATTTCTTATTAAAATAAATTTAAATGTTCTTCAAATGATAACAAACAAGTAATATAAAAAAATTTGAAGTCAATTCGTACTTAGGTCATCAAAGAAAAATTTAATATAATCCCTTAAGCTAATATTAGTTTTTGTTGCATTAAATTATTTCAATTTGTTGATTCTCTATAAACAAGTAAACCCTATTGGTTTACAATGGAAGTCTATGGGAATTTGACGAAATATTAGAGATATCACCAAGTTGGCGAAACTTTTGGCGACTCATTTTGGTCGCCAAATTTGGCGATATATCGCCAAGTTGGTGATAAACTTGGCGGTATTGGGCGACAGAACAGGGTCCCCCCTATGGTAACCCCCCTTATAGGTATGAAGATGTATTAAATACTGATAATAACCAACGGCCGCCATTTTTTCTCCCATACAAAACTAAAATTAATTAATTAAAATTTAATTAATGATTTAATATTTGAAAAAACTGTATTAACATCAAGTGTCATCCACTACAAGTTTTAAAAAAATATTCGAACTTGAGTGGATGAATAATAAGTATTTTATCAACGATTGAAAATTTGAACAAGATATATATAGGGAGAGTGTGAACTAATAGTAGGAATTGAGAAACTAGACAAAAAATCCGGAGCTAAAATCTTTATTCCTACTCCAGAAAAAAATTGCTTAAAAACACCTTTTTTTCGGCCTTCTACAGCAAAACGCTTCAGTGTTAACCCTTTATCTACTGACGGTACTTATAAGTACCATTAAAACAACTTGTTATCAAATTCATTTAATACATCAATTAGTTGTAATACAGTTTAGAATGAGTTATAGATACATTACTGTAACTTCTTCCAAAGGCATTATTGGTTACACTAAACAAAAATATTTTTAAAAGGACTTTTGTTTGCCTTTGCCTCTTTTCAGCTTTCTTGGCGTTGGGGACGAGGGGGGGGGGATTTTTCAATTCAGAAATATTTCTGTATTTCTATTGTAAGAACATTATATTTGTACATTTCCTAATTCTACAAAGTACTAAGAAAATATTTAAAATAAAAGATTTGAGTGAAGTTATAAATAGTGCTCAAAATCCCTATAACTTCAAATTTAATGAATCCTTCTGAATCCTTCAATCCTTCTAAAATTTATTAAATGATTATGTAAATCTTCTAATGTAGTTTAAACAATTCACTAAATATGCTTTAGAAGATAAAATTTTCATGAATTCATAATTCAGTACATAAAGGGTTAAAACAAAACTGCTCTATCCGATGGAACAGATTGAAACAGTTGATCACAGATCATTATTAAACCTTGAACAAGTATAAAGTGAACAGATAATTTTAACAAAGTTAATTTAATCAAACACTGAACACAATAGTATTTAAAGATGTATTTTTTAGCATATTATATTGCACATAATTGAATTGTTCCTCCTCAAATTCTAACAAAATAGATCAATGTCTAGTGTCTCTTTTGAAAGTTTAAGTTCAATAAAATATAGCTGTCATCGAAAAATGACCGTTCTTCTATATTAGTATAGTGGCGCAGCATGTCTCTATAAGGACCTTGCGCAATTAAACCTTATTCAACAAACCAACCGACCATTTACATTAGTATAAATAAACAACCTAATCTGCTAACATTCATTCATATTCACATCACATATATGTGGGATTTGTGATATTGCCCACAGATGTGGAGTTGCATATCGCAACTCCACATTTTCTCAAAAAGACGACAATTAGTGTCTGATAACTGGATGTTGAATAAAAGAAAATATCAAATTCAAGTGATTCACTTTATATCAGATGTAAATTTCAAACTGGGCGAAAATTGTCCGGTCCAGGATTCAAAACAGGGATCTCTTGGCTGAAGCCGCCAATGCTCTTCCGTCTGAGCTATCACGGAAGAATCTGGCGGAACTTTTTCACCCAGCTAACCTTATTGATTATAGCATCTGGTTTTAAGTCTGGTCCAACTGAAACAGTTCGGACATTTTTCGCCCAGTTTGAAATTTACATCTGATATGATTTATTTACTAATTAGAATAATTGTGTTAAAATTAATCTAGTGTGATTCACTATACCTATTTCGCAAAGTTCTCCAATATATCTTCCTTGGCATCTACAAACCGTTCTGCCATTTTCTACATCACAGCTTCCACCGTTGTCGCAGGATCTTGTGGTACACTTGTCTGTAAATAACAATCAAATGTACCTTTTATTTAAAGTTGTGTGTTCCAACATAACAGAAATAAAAGGTTTAAGGGCCTTCAAGCGACTATCGGTGAGTAAAAAAAGCCTTAATTTGGAGTCTTTCTCCAGTGAAAAACATATTTTATTAAAAATTCTACTAATATGTCTTAAAATGCATAGTTTTATCTGTTTCCTGCAGAAATCTTTAAATATGTAGAATGAGCCTTGTAGACGATATTTTGTAAAGGTCTTTTACCAACAATGGCTTAATCAGAATCTCTTTATGACTGCTACAATGATCTTTTGAAACAAAAACTAAAATTGTAGTCTGGGGTAATTTTCAGACAGAGGAATGCGGGGTAATTAACAGACAGCAGTAATACTCGCACACTGATCGAAATCTGGCCAAAACAGTTTTCATTTTAGTTAAATCAACTATTTTTCTATTTAAATTAGTATTTTCTTAGTAATTAGCAGCTTACTCTTTCTTGTAGAAAATTGGTTTCCTAAATGCTATAAAAAAATTCCTGTTTAACTTCTTGCTTCACTGATTTCAAATTTCAATTTCTCGGGTGTGGCAACTCTACACAAATGCTACTTCGTTTTTGGATACTAGGGATCTGTTATCTTTTTGAAAACAGCGAAATAACGGTATTTGGATGTCCATCTGGAAAAAAATTGAATTTTTAAAAAAGTGTAGCTTTTAAGAAACACCAGGGTATTTATCAGACAGCGTTCGGGGTAATTTCCAGACACTCATTTGTGTTACAAAATGTGTTTTGATTGATCCTACACGGTAAATTCAGTGTTTGTGAGTGATTTAAAATGGGTTGTGCATTAAAATATAACTTCAAAAGGCCATCTGTAAATTAAAAGGAAAATACTGGGTAGAGTTTAAGCTAAAATGGGAAATCTATGATGAAAGATAGAGATTTATAAAGAAAGTGAGAGATGCCATTTCAGAATCAAATATATAATATATGTTGTATATTATGACCAAACATTCTATCTGGGACAGGAAACTGGCCTGGGGATGATCGTTATTGATGCCCAAAAAAAGATCAAGTTGAAATTGTTGCCAAGTCCTTTTTGTTTTATGGACCTATTGAGACTAAGACTGTTGATCATTTCCATGATAAAACTATTGAAGATGTGAAAGAATTGCAAAATAATGTTGAAAAAAATTTACAGTAATATCTTTAGTGTCAAACAAAACTAAAATAGTTAGGCCTGTCGAAATTAGTGCTGTGTAAAAATTTTATTGTAGTGCGTAAAAGCAGGTTAGGCTGCTAAAATATTTATTTTACTTATTTTTATTTTCTATTTTTTACAAACGAAATTGGCGTCGGTTTTATGTTTTTACTTAATGCTGATTTTTATTCAACCATCAAAACTGTTTAGAAAGTCTGAAATTCTTTACTGATTTACATAAATTTATGTAAAACAGATTAGCTACAGTAGCTATGTGTGAAAAAGTTCCATATGACTTACTTTTATTCGCGAAAATATAAATGGATTTGGGGTATACAGTTACAATTTCGTTTTCATGCCTTTTTTCTGTATTCAGAATGGTCTAATAAATACCTATTTTATGTCATAACATTTTGCAATGGTGTCTCTTAATTACCGTAGTCGGTGTTCAAATCTGATCCTTAAAAAGCCCACAAATAGGTGTCTCGAAATTACCCCTTAGGTGTCTGGAAATTGCCCCAAACCACAAGGTAATTTTCAGATAGGATTTTATTAATTTTATTTTTTATTATTAATGCTAATTATCTAAAAATGCTTCAAAATAATCACCAGGCACGTGATTATTTTACCAAGAAAAAGTTAAAAGAGATAGTCATTGATTCCTGAGAAATTGCAAAAGTTTTTTTTTTTTTTTTTTTGTCTGAAAATTACGCCAGGCTACCCTATATGAATATTTCTTTTCAGCCAATTTTTTAAATGTTGGTTTAAGTGCTTATCTTTTCTTTCCCAATAGCCTTCTAGTTTATCTCTTCTGGCATATATGAAGAATCTGGATTTCACTCAAAATAAGCTTATCAAACTAAGAAATTGGTAGAAAACGTTCTTCTAATTATTTGCAGAAAATACTGGGTCTGAAATAGTCATGTCTAGTACTGTTTTACTATCATCCTAAACTCACTCAGCCGTCAAACTTGGCTTACAAATCATTTTTTATTGTTAAAGCAATTTTTTATCTGCATTTTTTATCTGACTGAATAACAAATATAAACGTTAAGAAATCTTATAGTTTTAATTAAAAAATAAAGTTTTTGTTTTTAAAAGTAAACTTCACCTTATAGTTATCTTGCAATTAAATAAAGTAAACATTATTTTCCAAATATAGTTTTTATTTTTAAATACTAGGGGGCTCCTACGAGCTATGCTTGCCAACTCCACCACATACTCTAAAAACACCCTAATTTGATCGGTTTTAAAAAGATTACAGAAGATTTAATTATGATTTAAAAAACATTGGCGATCTCACTGTAAACGGATTTCCATTCATTTCTCTTTGATTGGAGAATTTTAAGATCGAATCAGCTATTATTAAGAGATCAAATGGCTGTTTTCGTCTTTGATTAATTAAGATAAGTTAAATATTTGAGAATAAGCTTATATGAATTAAATTAGTTAAACAGAGTCTTTGTCTCCCGGTATTTTTTAACAACGCTATAAGAAAGTTGTTTTTAATAACACATTTTAAATGTATAGTTTAAAATCTGACGTAATTTTCTCCAAAGTTTTCTTTCTATTTTCAATATTCACGTGAAAATACTTTTGTTGTCAGAAAGGAAGTATTATTAGCGCTATCTTAGAATTTACAACAGTAGTTAAAAAGATCATCTCAAAATATGAAACAAATATCTCGTGTAAATATATTTTTTAATTTAAACTGTTTTGCAATATTGCTTTTTGTTCATTTTAAATATCATGTAATTTCTCCTATTTACTGCTTTTAACGCATATTAAGAATTTATTGTTTTAAAGTTTTTTTCTCTTTTTAATATTCACGTAAAAATACTTTTGTTGTTAGAAAGGAAATATTTTTATTTGCGCTGCCTTAGAATTGGCAACAATAGTATAAAACCACGGTCGGCAACAGGAGGGCCGCGGTCCACATCCGGACCGCCGAATTTTTCAATTTGAATAAATAATTTTACTAATATTTACATATAAATACAGAATGGGCTGATGTGGCTGCGAAGTTGATCAGTCTTGAAAAATATTTACTTCAAATAGAGATAATTGACCTGCAAGAAGGTATTTCCTTGCAAATGTATAAAACTGCATCCCCTGAAGAATTTTGGGGTAAATATGTCTGAAAAATGTATGAAAATTGCAAATAATTAGCTATTAACCTGGATCCTATGTTTGACCCCACATATGTATGTGAAACAATTATTTTCAAAATGAATTTTTTGAAGAACAAATATCATTGGAGATTAACGGACGCCCACCTTGAAGACATTTTTCGCATTAGCTGTTCACCACGTAAACCAAACTATAAAAAACTGGTTTAAGACCGAAAGTGTAATTTTTCGCCTCAATTTTTCGAACAATACCTGCCTTTCCTATGTTATTATGTGTATGTAAAAATTTTCAGAACGCATATCTGTGTATGAAGTAATTTTTCAGAACGAATACCTGACTTTTCTATTTTCTGTTATATGTATTTGTATGTAAAAATAAAAATTTTAAAGCAATAAGTACTTATATAACTTATGTTTTTTTTTTCTCTGGACCTCGATAAAATTTTTGAAAAGTATTCGGACCCCACTTAAAATTACTTGCCGACCCCTGGTATAAAAGATCATCTACAAATGTGAAATAAATGTCTTGTGTAAATATATTTTTTTATTTAAACTGTTTGGCAATATTATTACTTAGCCATTTTACATATGGCTTATTTCCTCCACTTACGACTTTTAACGCATATTAATGAATGTATTACTTTAAAATTTTCTTTATCTTTTAAAATTCATGTATAAATATACCTATAGCTTTTATGATATAATTTTAATACCTAACCTGTTAATTCTAATTTGAAAGTTTTCTTTTCTGTTTATAATACTCAAGTGTAAGTGATTTTTTTTAATTTGAAGGAAATATTATTGTTTACGCTGTTTTCACAATTGGGAACAATTTAAAATAATAACCTTTTCTAAAATATGTAAAAAATATCTCTCGAAATGCAGAAAATTTTAATTTAAAATGGAAATAAACCCTCAAAACCCTTCTAATGTAAATCCTTCGAAAAAAATGATTAAATTCCTGTGTATAGTTTTTGCTTCTATAAAACCTTTTTAACGGAACGATTTTTATCAACTTTAACATTAAATATCTCTTAAAATAATTATTTGATTTAAAAACTGTCTGCATCAGCGTGTTTATCAAACATTTCTCTATAATACTAACAATTTTCATATTTTTGTGTGCTGTACTTTTCTTAATATTAAAGAAGAAAGACCCCCGGTCAAAAAAATTCATTTACTGCGGCGGTAACAACGTTAGTTAATTTTTTTAGAATAGGGAGAAACATCTGTACAAACCCTGCACGGGAAAGGCACAAGCAAATTTTAGCAGCTCAAATGAGCCACAATAGCAAAAAGTTTGAAAACCCGATATAAAGATCTATGCCAAATTCGAAGTCAGTAACTCCATATCAGGGTTGCCAGGTTTAGCTAATATTATCCAATTTTTTATTTTAAATAGCTACCAGAAATTTTGATGAATAATTTTTGTATTATTTAATGGACAACATTCTGTGATGAAATAAAGCTGATATTAGTATTCGGAATTTATTACAGAAATTTTAAATAAAAATTTCCTCAGTCGGGTAACACTGCTCCATATGCAGTGATGCGATAGCTGTTCACCGTTTCGTACTGTCCTTGAATTTTAGTTCCACTATTTCCGAATAGATATCTTCGCCTTGTTTAAGGACAGAAATTCCGATACTAAGGACTAAGATTATTATTCAGAAATAGGGGTACGTATATTCAAAGACCGTACTAATAGTAGAGAAGTTATAATAGAGCTGCATATACTTTTGAGATACTAGTTTTTGTTTTTGTTTTTAATATTGCTTCGAGAAAAGATTTTCTAAAATTTGTTAAAACATATATAAATAATAGTGATCAACTATTTATTACCAGCTGTAAATTTGTCACTTTCGCAAATTTTTCAGATATGTATTCTAATACACATACTATGAATAAATATTTATGCAAACTAAAAAAAAAGTTAATCCACATAAATGTGTGAAGTCCCTGGAAAATTTCAAGAAAAAAAATATAGAGACGTAAGATGAATATTTCGATACCTGATAGCGTACCTAATTATTGATAAATGCATGTAAGAAAATTGTTATTTAATTTTACTTACGAGTTTCACAATATTCTCCTAAGTACGAGGGCATTTCGAAAAATGAAGATACAATGGCTCGCATTCCTTAAAAAAAACATTTATTTAGAAAACGTAAGTTACATCTTATTAACTGGATTATTTATTATTTTTCGACATAATCACCCCCGTTATCCAAACATTTGTTAAGTCGAGGCACAAGCTTTTGTATGCCACAGTCATAGAAGGTTTCCGCCTGTTGTCGGAACCACATTTCAACTTCATCTTTGATCTCATCATCGTCGTGGAATGATTTTCCTCCAAGATGTGACTTCAGGTAACAGGAGACGTTTATTCGCACGAATTGCTTCCTCCGTTCTCTGAAGAAGGGCATCAGAGATCACAGATGGCCGACCTGTTCTTTGTTCGTCATGAACATCGGTCCTACCTTCAGAGAAATAACGACACCATTTCGTTACATTTTGTCGATTCATAATGTTCCCATAAACATGAACAATTTCTTTGTGAATATCCGCTGCTCGCTGACCTCTTGCATGAAGAAAACGTATGACGGAGCGCACTTCGCATTTGGCGGGATTCTGAATCGGTGGAACCAATTTAAACACGACCTACTCCGACCAGAATCAACGTTGAAATGCCGAACGACCGCGAGGAGAAAGCTAAGGGTTCAAGGTTAACACCTGTGTTGCCAACTTGCTTGCCAAAACTTTTCTTTTCCTCCGGCGTACGGTGTATCTTTACTTTTCGAAATGCCCTCGTATCTTTCTGTACATCTGCAAAGCGTTCTGCCACGATCTATATAGCAGTTTCCACCGTTCTTGCAGAACCCACTTGCACAGCTCTCTGTAAATTGAGTTTTTCTTTTACAAGTTCCAGTTTAAAGTTCTTATGAAATATTTACAGGCAATTAAAAATTAAGTTAAATGCACTTATTGTGGGCCACGTGCTATTAGTGGACCACTAATTTTTACTTTCTTCTATCTTTACAAGAAGAAAGTATTAGATTCATGAAAATTTTCGAATTCCGGTTTTCGACGGATTTACACGTTTTAGGAGTCAGGGAACCAGAAAAACGTGTTTTTACAAAATGTCTATCTGTGTGTGACACAAATTTTGTGGGCGCTCTATCTCAAGAACTAATGAACGGAATTTAATAAAAATTTATATTCAGTTAGTCCCTGATATAAATTGATGCTGATTAGTTTTTGGCATAAATCGCTCAACAGGTGGCGCTGCTTTGCAGAATTTTTCACGGTTTCCACAGTAGCTCAATCTTCTGAACTAATGCACGGATTTTCATCAAACTTCAGATTCTGTTAGTTCTTGATAGGAATTGACGTTTTATACATTTTGGTGTAAATTGCTCAACAGGTGGCGCTGCTATACTGCATTTTTCGAGATTTCCGAAATAGCTCTATCTCAAGAACTAATGGTTGGATTTTCAACAAACTTAAGATTCAGGTATACCTTGATATGAATTACTGCTGTTTATAATTTGGTGCAATTCGCTCAACAGGTAGCGCTGGTGTGCTGCATTTTTCAGAATTTCCACTAAAGCTCTATCTCAATAACCAATGCACGAATTTTCATCAAACTTCAGATATACCTTGATATCAATTAGTGCTGTTTATGTTTTGGTGCAAATCGCTCAATAGGTGGGTCTGCCATGCTACATTTTTCAGAATTTCCGCTATAGCTCTATCTCAAAAACTAATGCACGAATTTTCATCAAACTTCAAATTCAGATATACTTTGATATGAATTGGTACTAAATTGATGTAATTTCTTGTATTATTTAAATGATTCAACTGACGTGATTTATATAGAAGAAAGTTTTGTGATGGCCACAACATACTAGTTAAAGTTTAAAAACAAGCCCACAATGCATTTCTTGAAAAAACACTGAAGGAAATCTGATTGACTAACATCCTTAAATGTTAACTTTCCAGAAACTGTTCTGGAATAATTGTTTTTCCTACTAATACATTTGTTTGTTTTCTAGAGTGTCTTCAAAAATAGATTTTTTTGGCAAATGCTTAAAGATTTCTTTAAGAGATAAGCTTTTATTTAAAACATTATTTCTTTAACATTATGCTTTATTTTAAATTAAATTACTGTTGATATACTCTATTACATAGTAAATAATTTGTTGGATAAGCCAAAAACTTAAATATTCATGCATCAGGAATTACTTGGCCCACACAGAAAAAGGTAACATTTTTTATTTTTCATTTTTTCCGAAGAATATATTTTGAAACTTCTAATGCTTATTATGATACATGAAAGTTAGGACTAGACTAATATATATAGGGTAGACTGGGACTCACTTTTTATGAAACGAGTTATAACTGACGCGCCACCAGTCGTGCTGCTCCCTAGTGGGTATTTTCACACGTTTTTGAGCGTCAGTCGAGCTTCGGTCTAGCATGCGGAAAGGATAACCTGTTTTCTGTCAAGGAGAGTAAATTTTGTGTTCAACTTATTGAAATAATAACCATCACCTTATTTAATCAGATACAATTGTTACAAATTCTCCGATAAAATAAGTTGAAGATTACTTTTAAAAAATACTGGTGACAATTGTAAAATCCATACGCACTCTGGGTCTATCAAGCCCGGCGCGAGTCCTCCGGGGTTAATAAAGATTCAAATTACAGGGCTCGCAGTATATAGGGAAAATTTTATTGTTCCTACCATTAACTTTAATTGATAATCTTCGCCATAGATGTTTCTAACAGATGGAATTGAAATATATGATTTTTATAACTTTTTCAAAAAAGGGGTATGAACAATAAAATTTTCCCTATGTACTACGACCCATGAAGTTACTACAGGACTTAGTAGTGTAAAACTTCCATTGACTAATGAGAATAAGTAAACAATTATAGAAGCTATTTATATAGAATTGCATTGTATTATCTGTTGATTGTTATATTATGCTTGCGTCATAGATCTGTTGAAGTATGAGAATGAAATGGTTTTGGTAACAGAAAAAAAATTATCGAAAATTTGAAAATTATAAATAAAGAATCCTAATCCAACAACCAAACATTTCGTGATGTAAACAACTACATGTAACAAAAAGGGTACATTTTTGTCAACAAAATTAAAGGGTTTTCTTTTTATAATAGCCTCAAAGTTTGATTTTAAAACTGCTCTCGTCAGGGACCTTCATTAATTACTTACAAATTTCGCAACTTTCTCCTTTATAACTCTCTGAGCATTTACAAACTGCCCAACCGTAGTCCACTTCGCAATGTCCATCATTCATGCAAAATTTATTCAGGCACTGATCAGTAGCTATAAAAAATTAAATTAGTTTTTACATATCGTTTTACAGTACATAAAAATGTAATTCAATCATTACACTAACAACTTTATTGAATTTTAACAAACATTTATTTTTGCGGACTTGCATTGTCTTTTATAGGCACTACTGATGTCCACATGTATAAAAGATGGTTATAAAAAAAAATCTTTGTTGATATTTAAGATCCTAGTAATCTGAAAGTACGAGGAATTAAAATTATTAGATGCAGACATTGTAAGGTAAACTCTCAAAACTGTAGTGATGGTCAGCAAAACAACCTATCACTCACAGTTAGAGTTACAGTGAGAAATTTTGAAAAAGCATCATGGACTTTTTTTCACATCAAAAAATGGCCCGCACATTGAAAACCCACGAATTGCGTTCGACCGATACGCATAGCAATAAAAACAGTTAATCAAAAACTTTCCGCGCTTATTTCATACGCCATTCTGCACAAGTTCATCGTTTATCAAATCTTTTAGTCCATCATATATGAACGATCTGCACATATTTGTCGATGACAGACATTTAAGAAATAAAATCATAAGATGAAACTCAATTTTTTTACCTTGATTCAACGTAAAATATATAATGTGAACGTTAAAAAGTCCACGGTTTTACTTAAAAGGTGACTAAAGTAATGAAAAAGATGTTACAAGTTTAAAATATACATTTTATTTAAAACTTCTTTACTTTCAAGCTTTCCAAGCTCATTATCAGAGAATATTTTAATACTAATTGTTGTTTGTTTATACAAATACGGCACTTTGTTTTGAAAATGAGCAAGCCAATAATTACTAGAGTTGAAAGTAGAAGTAGCAGTAGCAGTTTCTTGGATTGAATGTAATTAGAGGAAATATCTTAATATTAATTGCAGTTCCATTTATTTTTATGACATCACTCTGTCCTCGTACGTCACTTTTCATGGATAAAAGAAAATATTTAACTGCCGTACTTTAAAATTTAATACGTCACTTTGCTCAAGTTTTCAGGATTTATTTTCAGGATATTGAACAATAAGCTGGGGATATTGTACGATAGGGTATCGTTACATATTTGATTGTTTTTACACACGATTTCTATGGATTCTCTTATAGTGGATGCGTAATAATTGCATGCTGAGAATATGATTTTTGAATGATCAAAATCTATTGCGATATTCTGATTGAAATTTAAACGAGAGAGAGCTGTGGATGGTTATAGGCTTTGTTTTCATAAATTCAAAATGGTGGCTGTAAAATACAAAATGGCGATAGAGACCGAAAAAAAAAATTACGTCCCATATTGAGTGGCATATCATTGGATAGGTCTTTCAAAATGAAGACTATGTTTCCTAGACTATTTTACAATCAGAAGCTCCGTTTAAGGGGTCTCAGGACTCTTAAAGCTCTAAAATTTTCGAAATTTTAATTTTTTTAGATGTTAAACTTCTATGTTTTCTGAACATTTTGATATAATTTTTATCTTGAAATTCCCATTAGAACAGAAGTTATGGCATTTAGAATTATACTCGCTCAATAGCTAAAGCGGTGTTTCCAAAACTTTGAAGTCATTTTTCTCCAAATGACGTTTTTGGGCATAACGCGCACGATATCTCAAAAACTTCTGAATATCTTTTCATGAAATTTTCAAAACATATGTTTTGATGTTAGTCTGTATAAACTGAACCTAAAATTTCCTTTTTATTGTAAAAAGAAAATATTTTTTAGGGGTTTATATTGTTGAAATTTTCTAAATTTTGCATTAGTTAAATACAACTTTGTATTAAAAATATAAAAATGCTTTAAATACAATGTTATTTAGGTTCAGTGTAATTATTATAATCTGATGTATAAGTAGGCACCAAAATTTCTATTCTAGTTGCAAAATTTATTTTGTAATCTTGCGCATAAGCTGATATGCCGATTTTCTGCCCGTCAAATGTCTGACAGTTTTGAGCTCCCTGTAAATGCTAATTCTGCATCTTGGAATTTTTCAAATATTTGAAATAAAAGAACATACTTGTATCTTTCATTTCCATTTAAAATTGTGTCTTAATATCAAATACATTTTAAGATATTAAATGTTCAAAATGGTCCTTTTTTTTCATTTTTTCAATTTTATTCATTTTTTTTTCAATTTTAAGAGTCCTGAGACCCCTTAAACATTATACAACCTCAAGTTGTGTAGGTAGTATCTCTAGGTTAACTGTAACTCTAACCTTCATAGACATCTATAGGCCTCATCAAAACAGTGTTTATAGATCGGAGCTAACAATTAAACATAACTTAAAAGTCATAAATACAAGTAAGTAAAAAAAATAGGTAAGTAATATAAACTAAAAATTCGTCAATAAAAAATTGAATTAAAAAAATCAAAAAACCCGACTGCGTAAAAAGCAAACTAAAAAGAGGGAAACAAGATGACGTAGGAAAATAGCATAGTGTGTATTGGAAATGCTTTTTTTTTTTTACTTAAGTAACTGCAGTCGGAAGCAAACATGTAGGTAGAAGGAGCCGCAGTACATACCTAAACATGAATCTGATGCCTCCGACTGCAATTACTTAAGTTAAAAAAAAGCATTTCCCGTTACACACTCTACTATTTTCCTACGTCATCTTGTTTCCCTCTTTTTAGTTCGCTTTTTACGCAGTCGGGTTTTTTGATTTTTTTAATTTAATTTTTTATTTTCTCAGTTGTCAAAAAATTTCTAAAATCTATGCTTAATTTAATATTCTACATTTTTAAAAATCTGACGAACTGGGAGTAAAATTTTGGCACTTCATATGAAATTAAGCGTAGATTTCAAAAATATTTGAAAACTAAGAAAAAAAGAGACATCCTTTAAGATTAGAACACTGAAAAAAGGAGTCAAAAATATTAATTTCCCGAGGAGATATTTTGAACATAAGAATGCATCAAACACCCATAGACTTAACATTACCGAGGGGAATTCGGAAGCTAAGTGACTATCAGCCTTAAGATTGATATATTTATACGGTCAATGATAATTTGACTTTAATATAAAAAACTTTCATAATTAACTTTTAACTGATGTTACCGGTCTCTCAGACCACGGCTTTTTTCAATTTTTATAGTTTAACTTGCAATTTTCAGTTTAAATGGGTCCGGGACACAAAAATCTTCAATTTTTCAATTTTTTTAAATTGGATTAAAAATTTCTCTGCCGTTTGTTGCTTAAAATGATGTTTAAATCATGTTTCTATCTTAATAAGAACAGGAAATATTAATTTTTTCGTTTCGGTTTTTTTTTTCAAAATCTGCCTTTCAAGCTATGGTTGTCAAGGAAACGAGTTCTTGTGAAATTGCGTTTTTCTTCATGATCGGTTTTTTCACCATTTCTCATATTTAAATTCTTATAACTCGAGAACCGTTAAAGATACAGGGTTGAAACTCGGAACATATCTTTTTAAATTATTTTATTTTACTTTTGAGCCAACATATTTAAAAAAAATATTTACTTTTGAAAATATGATTTTTTTTTTAAAGTTGCACCACTTTTTTTGTAATTTTTTTGTTAAATATTTTTTTAAATTAATATTTTTTTTTAAATGCTGGCTCTAAATTAAAAAATATATATTTCTGTTTATTTAAATGAAAAACAATTTAAATTCTACAAATAATATTTCGAGTTATAACGATTTTAAGTTATACCACTTTTTTCATAAATTTAAAATTAAAAAATTTTTTTAAAAAGCTATGAGAAGTTTTATCATTTGATTTTGTTTACAAATGATATGGTTAACGATCACAAAAAAATTCAAAATTTTAACTCAATAAATAAAAAATTTTTGAAAATGTGTCCCGGACTCCTTTAACTACAAACACTACCGAAATTGTGTTCCGTTTGAAACTTTAGTACTATCACCAGAGACTTTTGAATAGGTGAATTTTAATTATAACAGTCCTGTGCAAAAGATTTAGTACAAAAACACCATCCTATGAGTTAATCGTGCCTTTTATTCATCTTTCGTTGCAGCGGTTTCACAGACCACTTCACACTAGTAATGTGACAATTTCTGTGACATCAGTTAAAGGTTAAAAAATATGATAAATTAATCATAGATCTATAGCTGTATTATTTAACAAGAATAAGTGCAGGTTGTTTACGCATAGTTTCATACTATTCTGTCAAAATTTGTGGTTTCAAGAAGTAACTACATAATACAGAGCCATAAGATGCGTAAAATTAAATAGAAGCCTAGAGAACAGGAATTCTGCTTTTTCAGAATTTAGTGTCGCCCCCGACATTTCCATTACTTCAGTTTCTTCTGATGGACTGATGCCTTCTATTATTATGAAACAGCCATTATAAATTAAGCGTTAGGTGAAGATGAAAGAGCAGCCGTAAAAAGTTAGAACTCTGATTTTGTGGTCAGAATGGGAGAAAAATGGTCATAATTTAAAAAAAAAAAAGCCCATTTTTTTCCCCATTCTGACCAGAAAATCAGAGTTCTAACTTTTTACGGCTGCTAACACTTCATTTATAATGGCTGTTTCATAATAATAGAAGCCACCAGTCCATCAAAAGAAAATAACTTAGTTAAGCGGAACTCTACTGCAGTACAAAACATATTTCCATTTTAAGACTTAAAGAACATGTTTTATTTTATGTAAAATGACGTCATTCGCATCCACTTAAGAATTCCACATTTACGATCTACTCTTAAACCTCTACACTAAAGCATGCATGGCACATCACTATCGCGAAATAATGCACAAATGCAGCAAAAAGATGCCGTCATTCAATAAAATCGACAAAAAAACGGCTATCTCATGATTCATAGATACTTAAAATTAAATATAGTTTATAATAGTTCCATTGTTTTAATAGAAATCATTCGTTTATATTTTTTTCAAAATAGCCCTTATTTTAATTATATTTTCTTTCGGTTGTTATGAAAAAATGGCAACAAAAATATATAATTAATATTTTACAACTATTTTTCCTTTACTTTCTACAGAAATGGAGTACTTCCGTTGTCAATATTAAGCAAATGGCTCCAAAAACTACAAAAAAATTAATATTTCAAAAATAAATGGAGATGCAGTTTTCAAACAAATTGCATTTAAAAGTACTTTCTTTTTCCAATACGACGGTATAAAAATTGAAAATGTGCGATGCTTAGAAGTTTAAAAAATTGCTATAGAGTATTTAATCGTACTGCTTTGTTTTACGGCTGGCAAAGTAATGTTATTTTTTGAAGATGAAACAAAATAAGCTGGGAGAAAGAAATAGCATACCATACCGGGGGCTAAAAAGACCCCCCCACACACACACAGACACACACCGATTCAGTTTAGAAAAAATAATAGAACCAGATAATGCATCTGCAATTAAAAAAAATACATAATTTCGTTTCAACTTCACCTTATATGTAGCTGTAAGTGTAAACAAACTCGACCTCGAAAAGTATGGGATAATGTTTCGTTTTTAGAAGCACATAAAATAATATTGTTTTCGTTTTTCTAGACACTATATAATATATTATAAAAAAGGTAAAATATAAAAAAATATTACCTGATCGCTTGGTTATCTGAGCATGGCTGATATTCTTATTGGACGTTAAGAGTCCATAAGGTAAGGTAAAAGCTACAGCCGAAGTAAATAGGCTACAATTCAGAAGAAAATAATATACCGGGTGTCCTAAAAAGGACTGACTGATTTTAAAATTCAATAACTTGCAAACGGTGACAGATATTTAAAAAATTCTCGCAGGAGCGTTATGCATAAGGTCAAAAGTTTTTTTACAGTGATTTTCGATTTTAGTTCGAATTACAAACAATAGATGGCGCTGTAAGCAATAGGCGCTAAAAACAGGCTCGGTTTTTTGGTCGATCTCTTCTTTCATGCGGAAAAAGGAGATGGAAATGTATTAAGTGGGTCCCTAAGGACCAAAAATCGAGCCTGAATTTAGCGTCTATTGAACGCAGCGCCATCTATTGTTTGTAATTCGAACTAAAATCGAAAATCACTGTACAAAAACTTTTGACCTCATGCATAACCCTCCTGCAATAATTTTTTTAATATCTGTCACCGTTTGCAAGTTATTGAATTTTAAAATCAGTCAGTCCTTTTTAGGACACCCGGTAAATACATAATGCTCTGATCATGCCTTAGTGATCACATGGTTTACTTTACGGTTCTTTTTGCAAATAACTTTAGTTGCGAAAACCCGAACTGAAAGGAGAAAGTATTTTTATCTTAGGTTTTAAAATCAGATGTAAGAACTTTAAAAACACAGATAAAATGAACTCAAATGTTTCATAACACATTCAAAGAAATTGCAACATAAACACGAGTGACATCCGTCGAAGATTATAAAATGCAAAAAAATTCAAAATGATCCGAAACTGAGCTTTCACTATCAGTCATTTTACCAAGTTTGTTTTGGTAAAGATATCAAACTGCATAGAAGCCCTTTGTTTCTGTCAGAATCCACTTTCACAAACATTATCTTTTTTAGCCACAAAACATGTATCAGAAACAACACAACTGGAGAAAAAGGTCTTATTACAATATGATTATGCTCCCCAATTCATGTTAACTATAAACACCACATAACTATAATTTAAAGGACCAAGGTCGATTAAGTTTGAAAGTTTGCACGCGAACATAAATGCTTCTTCTAATTTTTTTAACCATTTGGAAAAATGGTTATTGTCCTCGGTCAGGGTAGGAAATCAAAAACATATCTGAAGCGTTTTATTAGTTGAATCCCGCATTTTATTCGTTTTCTGATTGGTCTATACAGTAATCTGTATTTTCCCTTTACTTTCAACAGAGATGGATACTTCTGTTGCCACCATGACAAAAAAGTAATAAAAACTACAAAAAAAAATTAATAACCCAGAAACAAATTGAGATACAGCTATCAAACAAATTGCATTTAAAAGTACATTTTTTTTTCTCTATACGACGATGTAAAAAGTAATATTGTGGGATGTTTAGAAGTTTAAAAATGAAATTTCCTTTAAAACTGGTCCAGGAATATTAATGTTTAATCCATGGCGTACGTAATGTATGACCAGCTCCGTAGAAGTTTAAAAATTTACAGTACCGAAAATTGTAAAACTGAAATTTCTTTTAAAATTTGTTCATGATGGGTCCAGGAATGTTAATGTTTAATTCATGGCGTACGTAATGTATGATCAACTCCGTGCGATTTTTTATGTCTTAAATTTTAGTCTTTGAAAAAATCGTTTTCTAAATGGTCGTCGTAATTTGTTAAATTGCTTTTTTTTAACCATTTGGAAAAATGGTTATTGTCCTCGTCAGGGTAGGAAATCAAAAGCATATCTGAAGCGTTTTATTGGTTTAATCCGCATTTTATTCGTTTTCTGATTGGTCTATACACTAACCTTTACTTTCAACCATGGAGGAATGAGATAGATGGAGGCGCAGTATGCTACAAAAAAGGTTTGCAATATGCTTCTATGTATCGCCAAGTATTCCAAGTATGTAAGTATTCCATTTATCGCTCAAATTTAAACGTCCACAGAAGGCCCAAACAAAACAAGTACGTGGAAGGGATTTTGTATTAATAAGACGATTTCAAAGAGAGGAATTACAGCTGACGTATATTTTAAGAAAAGATGGTACATTTTTTAAATGGTCTTTGTTGTATTGTTATTTATTAAAATAAATGTTTGCTTTCAAAATAATTGGAATTGGAAAATTAGCAATAATAAAATGTCAAAATAAAATAAAATAAAATATTGAAAACATTTGATATGAAGTAAAAATTGTATTCTAAAAAAATTTCTGCTTTACAGTATTTTTTTTTTTTTTTTTTTTTTGAAAGATCATGATATTTTAGGTTCATTGGAATTATTAAACTCTGTTTTTTTTTCTTACTGATTTTCCATCATCTATATCTTCTACACTGAGTGAAAGAAGCAATCATTTTGATTTGAATGTATTTTATATGTTACGGGTATATACGGATTTATAAAACAGCAGATTTAAATTGATACCTCAATTTGATCATACTGGAAAAATCTTTTTTCATTTACAGGATTACGTGATACATATAGTATATACAGGGTGTCCACTCTCATCGGTGTCCAATGGCTAATTCCTAAACCGTTAGTCATAGGCATATAGTTCCAATTACAAAAATGTTTTAAATGAGATAAAAAAAATATTTTAAAAGCGATTTGGGTCAATAAAAACATTTTTTTTTATTTCGAAATTTAAGTTTTTATACGGTCCCCCGGTCCTATAAATTATATTTAGTAAAATTTTCCTATTTACTTTTTTATTTATTTATTTATTGAACAACAAACATACGACTTGTGTGCTTGACATAAGAGCCCACTTATAAGTCAGAGACAAGATAGCATGAAACTTATTCATATTCAAAACTATCGTGAAACATCATTCGAAGTAAAAAAATTATTTCGAGGAAAAAATATATTTCGTTGTAATCATAGGTGATTCCTTTAAAATAATTAATCTTGATGGTCTTTTCATTTTTTATTTGTTACAGCACAGCACGACGACGACACATAAGCACATTTAACATTAAAAATAAGATAATAATTTCCTAGAATACCATATAAATTTGCATCTCAGCCAGGTATAAATATATTTTGATCATTTCGAAAAAATATATTCAAGCATCACTTCATTATTAAATCACACTTATTCATATAAATATTTACAACTCCGAGAAAAACATTTTTTCCCGAACAAGCATTTCAAGTTTTCTTTACTTATCAAAAGGAATTCTAGCATCAATCTGATAGTTTATTCGTGGGCTCTGGCGCCACACGACCGAGTCACATGATCTCGGCTAATTTTTTGATTTCTCTCCAACGCAAGGCAGATGCGATTTCGCAACACTGCCCACCCATGAACATATGGGTGTTTATCACAAATAATTACAATATGTCAAATTAATACAAATATAAAATATGAAATGTTATACATACTTCAGTATTTAAACACTTTACAATCAAATTCAAACTAAAATAAGAAGAAAAAACAACATTAGTATATGAATGTTAAAGTCAATCAGTTCCCAGTTCCATATGATACAGTAAGAGTACTGGACGTCTCAGAATAGATTTCTCAGTTTTTACTTTACAGGCCCTCACCTTGTCGTCTCTTCCAGGAAATAATTCAATAATTTTTCCTAGACTCCAGAAATATCTGGGTAATTTATCATCTTTGATTAGTACAATGTCGTTTATTTTAAATTGAGGAAAATTAGTTTTGTTCGAACTTAAATGAGCTGACGCGAACTTAAATGAGCGAACTTAATTGCGAACTTATTTGAGCGAACTTAAATGAGCAAATTTAATAAATATTCCCCTTTCTATCTAGACCAAAACAAGCGCATTAATATTTCACGATAGTTATAAGATCTAATTAACTCTTTCCTGGAAGATATATTCGAGTCAAGGTGAAGCCGAACTGGTGGCAGAGAAGATATTCTTCTCCCAATTAGGAAGTGAGCAGGCGTTAATGGTTGGGGGTCTGGACCTTCTGGCGAGATATAGGTAAGAGGTCGAGAATTGACCAAGCCTTCGATTTCGATTATAAGAATATTTAGTTCGTCAACAGTTAGCGAAGATTTGCCAAGAGTTTTTCTTAATGCAGTTTTTATAGTCCTAACCATACGTTCATAAAATCCCCCCCACCATGCTGCTCATTCGACTATGAACTTCCACTTAATGTAATGGGAAGAAAAAAATTCTTGTACATCTGGATGAGTTATAATGGACCAAAGGTTTCTCAAGTCATTTTCTGCGCGTTTGAAAGTCTTAGCATTGTCGAAATATACTATAGATGCTAATCCTCGTCAAGCAATGAACCTGCGGAAGCCTAGTAAAAATGTTTGTGTCGACAAGCTGTCGACAATCTCCAGGTGGACGTTTCTAGTTACTGCACGCGTAATCAGCAAGATGTATTGTTTATTGCCACTGTCTTTTACGTACAAAGGTCCTGCAAAATCACATCCTATCACACTGAATGGATTTGCCTGTTCTACACGATCAGCTGGCAATGGAGCTACCGTTTGGTCTCCTGGAGTCGAAGAAAACCTCTTGCATACAATACAATTTTTTAGCACACTTCTCACGGTTTGTCTAGCCCTTATAAGACAGAATCTTTCACGAATTTGAAGAAGTGTATGCGCAACAGCAGAGTGAAAAACTTTATAATGAGCATCCCAAATTATTAACTCTACCAATTTAGTTTTTGGCGGAAGAATGATGGGATGCTTTTCATCCACCGATAAATTAGTCTTACCGAGTCGTCCAGAGACTCGCAAAACTCCTTCTGGATCTAGGTAAGGGTTCAAGGAAAGTAATTTAGAATATCTAGGAAGCGGTTTAGAATTTTTCAGGCATATGATTTCGTTCGAGAAAATTTCATTTTGACAATTTTTTATCCAAAAAATTTCTGCTTCTCGGATTTCCTCTGTCGTAAGATTACAATTTTTCTCACGTTTTTTCTTTAGTATTTTGATAAAGAGTATAACATAGACAGTTACTCGTAATAGTTTTTTCAGGTTACTGTATTTTCTTATGTCATTTAAATTCTCCTTAACAATTGTTGCATTAACAATAATTTTACTTCTAGCTTCAATTTCAATTTCAGGGTTGACTGATACTTATCATCCTTAGGCCAAAAATTTTCAGTTTTACTAAGTCATTCAGGGCCATACCACCACTGATTAGAGTTTATTAGCTCTTTCGCTGACAGCCCCCTAGTAAGCATATCTGCAGGATTATCCCTGCTAATTACATGCCTCCAAGAACTAGGATCGCTCATTCCCTGAATTTCTGTAACCCTGTTGGCTACAAATGGCTTCCATCTGGATGCCGCTCCTTGGATCTAATGTAATACGATTGTCGAGTATGTCCACGGTACTATTTTTTCGAGGTTAGAGAAACTAACTTTAAGATGATTAGCTATCCTAGCAGCTACTAGAGCACCTAAAAGTTCGAGTCTTGGGAGAGTTATTTTCTTCAACGGGGCCACTCGAGCCTTAGACACAGCAAAACGAGTCTTAAAGAGCCCTTCGGATGTTTTAAACCGGAAGTAAGCTACCGCTCCATAGGATTTTAAGGACGCGTCAGAAAATAGGTGAAGTTGTACATTGTCCTGCACTTCACCCGAGTGATAATAATACCTGGGTATTTTAAATTGCTCTAGCAATTCTATTTCCTGATACCATGTTCTGTATTTAATTTTAAATTCTTCGTTAAATTCATCGTCCCAGTCTAACCCACTCTGCCATAATTCTTGTAAAAAAATCTTAATTCTAATCAAAAATGGTGACATAAATCCAATAGGATCAAATATTTTGGCGGCAGTTTGGAGAACATGCCTTTTGGTGAATTCCAAGCTGTCACCAACTGACACTAAAGATACTAAATCTATGGCCAGAAAATCCTCTTCAATATTCCAGTTTAGCCCCAATACTTTAGATTCTGGACAATTTTCATTAATTTCTATAACCGGGTTACCATTCCACGATTCGTTTCATTCTGGTGAATTAGTAACGAACTTTCGCAATTGCATATTAGCATCTTTAAATATAGAAACTGCAGTTGTACTTAGTTTCATGGCTTCTGCAACCGTTGATGCTCCATAAATTAAGTCATCCATATATAAAAGTTTATTAATCATTTCATAAGCCACGGGCTCTATTTCCTTATAATAACCATTAATTGTAGAGGCTAAAACATAAGGGGAGCACCGAAACAGTGACGCTTAAAATGGTATAAAACGGTGCGTTGGTCTATGTGGCAGTCATCGAAATACAAAAAACATAAATAATTCCTCTCATTTTCTGATACCTGTATTTGTAGGAAAGCTCTAGCAGTATCCCCCGTGAAAGCAATTTTAAACTGCCTAAAATTTACTAGCACATCTATGAGATTAGGAATTAAATTTTCCCCCGCAAAAAGACATTGATTTAGAGTTTTTTCCCCATTTTTTCAGCTGCTCGCGTCAAAAACTATCCTGGTTTTTGTGGTAGAAGAACTTGGCCTTGACACTGATTAATGGGGCATTACATAATCGATAGAGCAATTATCACTACATTTTTCAATAATTCCCTCACTTAATTGTTCTTTCATAATTTCATTATATTTCAAAAACAGAAATTTATCACTCTTTAATCTTTTTTCCAAACCAGCGAAACGCTTTTTTGCAACTTCGTAATTATTAAACAAGTTTTGTTTATTTAATTCATTACCATCCATAGCAAGGGGTTCATATATCTATAATTTTTAAAAATGATTTCTTTCTGGAATTGATTAATGACCTCATAAGTCTCTTCGTGCTTTTGATCATTAAAATTTATTAAAAAGGACTCGATGCGCCCTAAATTCCTAAGATTATTTTCTGGAGGTAAAGAAATTTTATTTAAACAGGGAGTTGTGTGCGAATTATTACTGTCAACTCGACCGACCAAGGTTTTGCAAATGCATACATAATTGATGATTCATTTTTTCGACAGATCCTATTATAGTTTCGAATAAATAATCTGCCCCTAGCAATATTTGAACAGGTTTCGAATGAATAAAAGTGTCAGCCAATTCATGTTTATCTAATCGCAGTTTATCTATTAACTGATAATCAACAGAAGTCATTATCTTAGTACCGCTAATAATTTCAGAAACCAGCGCTCTTACAGTTATTTTTTCATAAGGATGATGACAACTAATAATAGTTAAAATTATCACATTAAATTCCTTTTCTATGGCGTCGCGATTCACAAAAGTATAAACCAAAAGTGTTTCCTTAGCAACAGGTTTTAATTTTAACGCCGAGGCTAAACTTTTTGTAATAAATGTTCTAGAGGATGCAGAATCATATAAAATTCTCGTGTTTAATTTATTTCCTGCTCCCTCCACTTGTACACAGGCAGTTTGCAACAATGTTGCATACTTTTCGGGTGAATTATTTGTTTTTATTACATATGAAAACACGGCTTGACTTTTGTCATTTTTAGACGTTTCGGCTTTCGCTGAGACATCATCGGGACGCGAGTTTGGCGATTTTTTAGTGGGGCAAAATAAATAATTATGCTGATTACTTTTGCACAATTCACAGGGAGGTATTTTTACCTTACACAAAGACATTAAGTGAATTATAGATATTAAGAATTCAAGAAGCATCGATAACATCGCCCATGTTTTTTCGACTTATATCTTTTCTGTTCATCGGTAATTTCGTTACACTTTAAGCTTAAATGGTTCGAGTTACAAAAAATGCAAACATTTTTCACAACAGTGTTAAGCGCGACTGAAGTGGGAACATTAGGTTTTATCATAGGAGCCCTTTTTTCCCATCGTGTTACTTCTTGATTTTTTAAGGAAATCCCTGACACTGCATTAGCTGCTTCGCGCGACTCTATTTCAAACTTTATAAAATTCATTAATTCATTCACGTCACCAGCTTTTTCCGCATTTTTCTTTCTCTGAAATTCTATAACTAAATTATGTGGTAACTGTTTTAAGATAATTGGTATCAATAAATACCCAAAATTATCTGACGCCACCCCAATGGCTTTCAAGTTTCGAATGCTCACCTCGCATTCGTCATATAAATCCCGTAACAATTTTCTGTTCGCGGTTGATTTTACTGGTTCTAGCTCTAACAACTTATTTATAAACCCGCTTATCAAAATTTATGGTTTACCGTATCGATTCTGCAGTAAGTCTAAAGAGTGCTGATAATTAGTTTCGTTTAGGTCCAAACCGGAAATTGATCTAAGCCTGACAAAAAAGATTTTAAGTAATTGAATTTGTCAATTTTGGTTAAATTCTCATTCGAATCGATTGTACTTTTAAAACTATTCATGAATTCTAAAAAGGTATTTGGTTCCCCCTTAAAGACTGTTATAGTTATTTTTGACAAATTTATTGTTGCCGGCCTAGCACTAACATAAGGAATCGTACTCGCATTAAATACAGAACTAGTATCAGATTGATCAGAATTAGATTTAAATTTCTTCAAATTCAATTTAATTTTAAATTTAGTTTCGTTTATGACACCATCGTAATCGATGCTCGTTTGAACATCATTTTCGAAAACTGTTCCATCATCTATTAATTCCTGAATTTGATTGTTTACTAACTTTAGTTCGTTTTGCTTTTCTATTATATAATTTAATATTCAGTCAACTGATCGAAGTTACTTTTATTTTCAAAATCAATACTTTCTATAAAAGTTTCAATTTTTGTTATAAATTTGATTATGGAAGTCTTCATGACTTTCCGTTTACCTTTTAACTTTTCGAGATCCATTATTTACAATTTTACAATTATTTTCATGCATAGAACAAAATTGTGTACAGTACCTTTTTTCTATCCGCGACAAGAGAAGACGGATAAACTGTGGATGGATAATCCAAGTTTGCAATCCAAATTCGAAGACTGTGAAATCCTATGGAGCACTCACTAATTTAATACTGGCAAATTTCTAAACACTCTTTGGGTATTCGGCACCATGAAACTTATTCATATTCAAAACTATCGTGAAACATCATTCGAAGTAATAAAATTATTTCGAGGCTAAAACATATTTCGTTGTAATCATAGGTCCTTTAAAATAATTATTCTTGATGGTCTTTTCATTTTTTATTTGTTACAGCACAGCACGACGACGACACATAAGCACATTTAACATTAAAAATAAGATAATAATTTCCGAGAATGCCATATAAATTTGCATCTGAACCAGGTATAAATATATTCTGATCATTTCAAAAAAATATATTCAAGCATCACTTCATTATTAAATCACACTTATTCATATAAATATTTACAACTCCGAGAAAAACATTTTTTCCCGAACAAGCATTTCAAGTTTTCTTTACTTATCAAAAGGAATTCTAGCATCAATCTGATAGTTTATTCGTGGGCTCTGGCACCACACGACCGAGTCACATGATCTCAGCTAATTTTTTGATTTCTCTCCAACGCAAGGCAGATGCGATTTCGCAACATAGCACAAGGAAATATTACAACACAAGAGAAATACACCCTGGGAGTTCCACACAAAGAGTGTGTGCAATGGAACCAGCGGGAATCGAACCCACAATCTCTTACGCTCGCAAGCGATTAGCAGAATGGTGCTTTGACCAAATTTTCCTATTAACACTAAAATTGACCGAGTTGTGAAACTTTAAAAATGCATGATGTTACGGAATCGGCATTATTTATTTTTGTTCAAAATCACACGATCAGAGATGAAAAAATGTAAGAAAAAAATTGACTTCAATTGACATTTTTATTATTTTGTTTTTGCATGTTCGCATGTTATTCTCTCGGGTTAAAGAGAAAAAAGGACAATGTTTGATGTATTCTGTGGCAGCTTCCTATTTTCTGTAGATTCCAGTAAAAAAGAAGATAAAGGCTGGTAGCTTGTTTTTTCATGAGTTATTATTACTAAGTTTTTGAGGTTATCTCACCGTACAGTGCGGGACAAAAGTTTATGCACAAGATAAATGTTTTTATAAAATGAAAAATATGTACTGGAATGCTTTGAAATTTTTACTGTATCTAAACAATTGGTTTACAAGTTCATGTTTGGAATTCGGAAGCAATTCAATGTAAAGAAAATAATAATTTATAAAAAAAATCAAAATTGTGATGTCGGAAAAGTTTATGCACAAAAACGAAAAATTTACATTTCACAAAGCACAAAAGTCCTTTATTAGACTATGGTGCTTCCTTTGCACCTAATGAGATCGAATACATGATTTCCCATTGATGACACAAGAGTGTGCAAGGTTTTGAGAGCAAATTTGTACTATGCTTCCTCGATCGCTGATTTCAGTCTTTGCACTGAGTAATACTGCTTCCTATTCTTGTAGACGACTTGTAAGATTATTCCCCAAATGTTCTTCATTGGATTGAGAACTATACTGCGTGCTGGCTGGTTCATTAGATTGGAATTCTGATATCTAAGCCATTCTTTTGTGCAACGGGAAGTGAGTATCAATGCATTCTCTTGCTGAAAGATCCTGTTGGGACCCCTTAGGAGTTCACAAAACGGTCAGAAATGCTCACTCATAGTTTCCTGGTACTTTTGGGAATTTTGTCTGCGATTTAGGAAGCAAAGAGACGTTTGTACATTACAGTCAAAAGCACCCCATATCATGAGTGAACTACCACGTTGTTGACTGCTGAATAATGCTCTTCGGATCTTTCTTCAACATACGCCAATAGAATGAGAAGCCATCTGGACCAACCAAATTCCATTTTTTTTTTCATCAGAAAAAATAGCACTGATGCATCCGTAACGATAACACATGTGCTGTTTTGCCCATTGAAATCTTGCTTGTTTGTGACACTGTTTCAGAAAAGGCTTGCGAGATAATTTTGGTTCTTTGATTAATCCTGATTCGGTTATTTCCCTGCGTATGGTTTCATGGGAAATTTTTGATCAAAGTCAGTTTTTTATGTGATTAAGAGACAAATTGCTAGTTATAGCCAATCTTTTAATTCTTCTATTCTCATGAAATATCGTTTTACTCGACCTTTCTGAGTGATAAGCATTTTTAAATTGTTTTCCAAGTTGCAAAACACTACAAATATCACGTTTAGACCAATTTAAAATAAGTAAAATTTGCAAAAGGGATTTACCTTCAGCTTTCAGCTTCCAAACCTCTACAACTTCTTCCGGCGAGAACTACAGAGATTTCGGCATTTTGATATAACTCGTACAACGATCACTACACTTTATACTCTAGGAAAAAAGTCTTTCTGATCCCCCACCTATCGTGTTTGAGGAGATATTTGCATAAAATCTCATTTGTGCGTAAACTTTTGCGACATCACAGAAAATGATTTTTAGTAATTTCTGATTTTCATAACGGGGATTTTTTTCCAAACTTGAGATATATATTTATGATCATAGTAGTCACCTACAATGGACATTTGAAAACATTCAGTTGTACAATTTTATTTTTATTAAAACATTTGCGTTGTGCTTAAACTTTTGCGCCGCACTGTAGGAGTTGTGTGACATATATTACAACTATGCGAGTACAAATGTACTAATGTGAGTATCGTTTAAGTTTAAGATTTAAAGTTTAGTAAAACACTTTCATTCGTAGAATTTAAAGTCGACATAAATCTGCTTTGCGTGGTACGTTTAGTGGATTTGTTACATATGACTTATGCCGCTTTTCTGCACCTGAACACAAATGAGTTCGGCCGTGTTTTGAGGGGCCATATATCAAATGCTTAAAGTATTTGAAGAACTTATTTCATGTGTATCTGCGCTTTGAAAAAAATCGTACAAGTATTATTTTTACAAGTTTTTATTTAACGCGTTGAGTGCCACGTCGGTCACCGGTGGCTGACAATGAACTTTCCTTTTATGCCGCGTCAGTCATCGGTGACTGACATTTATAGATTGTGTAACGGGAATCTTATTTCGTGACCCAAACGGAAAGACAGACAAAATAGATTTGGCATTCAGCGTATTAACTTCAACGATCGTATGTATGTTTTTCCAGTTCAAAATTTGTACTCGAGATTTAACTCACTTTCAAATATCCGATCGATATTAAATTTTACATACTGACGTAAATCCGATGACAATCTAATAACACAAAAAATGTCGGATAGATGACCGCCAAGAAGTTTGAGAAAAAGTTCTAGATTAGATAACACAAGACTGCGATGGTCGTGTTTTTTAACTTTTATGTGTTTTATAGTACTGAATCCGAAAATTATCTTAATTTTTATCAATCATGTCAGGATTTTCGCAAATCATAAATTGTCAAAGTTAAAATAACAAAAATCAGATTCTATAAAATAGAGGAGATGGTTGTGTTTTTTAACTTTTGATAATTGATTTTTATGTACTTTTAAGCACTGAATCTGAAAATGACCTTCATTTTTAACTATCATGTCAGATTTTTTTGCAAATCGTAAATGTCAAAGTTAAAATATAGTGAAAAACAGATGTAAAACTTTTTTTATTTTATTTTATTTTAATTTATTCAATAATTCATTAAATTTTAACTTATACTGGGGTTCTTGCAGCTAAACAGCTGAGGGGTCTGATGAGGTGGGGGAGAAGGTTCAATTTTAACTTTAAACTTTTGAACTTTGAGATTTACAATTTACGAAAAAGCGTGACGTGATGGCTAAAAATGAAGGCCATTTTCGGATTCAGCGGTAAAAAATACCTAAAAACCAATTATCAAAAGTTAAAAACACAACAATCACATCTATTTTATAGTATCAAATTTTCGCTATTTTTTTCTTTTTTTTTAACTCTAAAATTTGCGATTTACAAAATATCTATGGTAAAAAATGAGGTCGATTTCGGATTCAGCGGTACAGAATACACAAGAATCAATTATCAAAAACTAAAAAACATGACATAACCCAACTTTTGCCAATTAGTTTAATCTAATACATTTTAAAATATGCATCATTTTTTAAAGAATTGAGGCCATTAATTTTCATCATTTTGTTTAACAAAATATGTTTTTTTTCTTATATTTTTTTTTTACAAATTGTATAGTTTACATTAATATATCGGAATGATTAAAGATTTCAAATTTATATTGCAACGTTAATTTAACTCTCGGACATTTTTTTTAATATATCTGGCGAAATTATATTTCCGCTAAATTTATGAATGACCCCTAATTTTCAAAATATGCTCCAACTTTAATCGTAGAGTAATGGGACTTTTTTTGCCTTACTTGTCAGTGTAACAGAAAAATTTTACTAAATATAACTTATAGAACTTGGAGACCGTATAAAAATTTAAAATTCGTAATTTTTTTTTATGTTTTTTTTTTCTTTTTTTTTTACTCAAATCGCTGTTAAAATATTTCTTTACCTCATTTAAAACATTTGTGTAATTGGAACTATATGTCTATGACTAACGGTTTATGAATTAGCCATTGGACACCGTTAAGAGTTGGACACCCTGTATATGGGGCATTCTCACAATTTTTTGACTTTTGGGAGGAAAAAATCTGGCAAAATTAAACTTGTTAAAATAACATTTTAATCTGATAGACGAATGCCTTAATGATTCAAAATGAAGAAAAAATGGTCAGCAGCGAAAAAAAAATTATTTAACTGAGGTTTAAGTTAAACTTGCGAGTTTAATTTTCCTTACCTTTTTACCACTATAACTTTTTATTTTCTTCTAAATTTTTACTTATAATGAATTTGAGTAGGACATTCAAATAAGAAATAATGTCAATGTAGTATTTTTAGTGCAAAATTTTGGTATAACATTGTCTTAAAGGGGTGTTAAAGAAGGGACGGTAATGTAAAAAAAAGGGGGATGATATAGGAAAAAAGGGACAAAATGGAGAAAAAATAACAAAATGGGGAAAAAGGGGGGAAAAGGGACATAATGGGGAAAAAAGGGACGGTAAGGATGGAACAGAAAGGAAACTTACCACCTATTTTAGGCAGATCATGTTAAGACTAAGTGGTAGCGAAAATGTTCATTGATTTTTAGAAACAGTTATTTACATTGGATTATATTTAAAAAAATAATTAATTTACCTCGAAAATTGCAGGATTAAACCTTGCGGACGGTAAGACTACTAATAAAGCCACGGTGCTTGAAATTGATATTTAAATGCTTATTTATATTCTGCAGTAAATTTCCTGTCAAAGAATTTTAGATATTCTTTCTCTAGCATACTTCTGCATGAGCAAAAACTTGAAAAAAATTCCGTCGCTGCATCTGAAGTGATTTTCTGTATCATTTTAGAAGAGGGGTGGTAAAAAATCTAAAACCCAGGGACAGAGTTCAAAAAATAATATCAACCCTAAAAATGTGTGCAGGTTAATTTTTAGCTACATATTTGTATAAAACAATAGTTCCAGTTTCCGAAAAAAATTACATCGAATTATTTTTATTGAAACAATTTTATCCAGATAGCTCCAAACTTCAAAATCAGCATCAGGGACACGGGACGGTAGATGAGTTTTCCATGTGTTTGGACCCCCAACATCGTCCAAAACTTATTTATCTCGTTGTTGTGCAATCATGCAATGGGATGTTCCCAAGTATATGAAATAAAAAAAACACAAAAAAGTGCATTAAATAAAAAATTATTATTCAGGGACATAAAAGTTAAAAGATTGCGAGAATGCCTCATATATACTTTTTTTACATTTATGCATTTTTATATATTTATTTTTAAATATTTTTACATATTTATATAAAACTAAGCTGACCTCTCCCGTCTGTGCCATAGAATGAAATGAATCCATATGAAAATAAACTTTAGATCGATATTCTAACCGCTGTTCTACGATAACCATGTTTAGCTTAATGAGAATCCCGTTATCCACAGGTTCAATATTGATGAAACGGACAGGCTGTTGAATCTGGGTTCTATGCCGGCCGATATGTAGATATATAATAGACAAATTAATCATCTTTGATAAAAAAAAAAAGAAGGAACAATAATCTTATTTTTAAATAAATATGTGCATTTATTTTAAAACAATAATTTTGTCAAATGTGTATTTATTATAAATACACAAAAATATAATCATTTTTTCTCGCAGTCAACTAATAGCCTCTTTTCCTTTTTAAAAAACTCCATTTATTTTTCATATTAAAAATATCACAACTATATAACTACTCAAAAATACATTTTTCTCTAAATGCTAAAAAGGCAATTTCATCACTTATTCTGAGAAAATACATATTCAAAAAATCCCTGCCGGCCCGGCCTACAGGCAGAGGTAGATTTCGAAGTCAAATATACTAATTTCACAAACAAAAACTAAATCATGATTATAGATAAATCCACTTTAACAATTTTATTTGGCCGCTCTTGACGAGTTTTTATTTCATTTTCATATAATAGCTGGTTTTATCAGAATCATGTTAGGGCGGTATTCAAAAAAATACTTTTCCATGCTCAACAACTCGAAATTTTCTGGCATAATTCCAGATTCATTTTTAATTTTAAAAAAATATGAAACTTGCTGACGTGATTTTTGAAGAGATTTATAAGCGACCTGTGTTTTTATTTTTTGTTCAATTAATTAAAACTTGATATATAAACAATTATTTTCTCAGAAAGACAATATTTTTCGTTTCTAACACAATCGCTTCGGGAAATTCCGTTCAAAATGCCCACTTTGACATCATTTTTTGAAATATATTCTGCTTCTATCTAAAAATCGATTATTACGGTACATTATATAGTTTCTGAATAAGCGAATCTACCAATTAAATGCGTTTGAGAGCAAAAATGAATTTAAAAACCAGTCAGAAAATAAGTAGTTTGGATTTAAGCGCATCCTTAATACAATGATTTTTCCAACACAATCCGCTTCGGTAAATTCGGTTCAAAATGCCCTTTTTAACAGCATTTAAAAAACTATATTCTGCCCCTAACATAAAATCGACCATTACGGTACATTATATAGTTTCTGAGTAAGAAAACGTACCAATTGGAAGACTTTGAGAGCAAAAATGAATTGTAAAATGAGTAAGAAAATAAGCAGTTTGGATTTGAATACACCCTTACTAAGATCATTTTTTACTTCAACCGGTATGTATTTTTAATTTGTTTTTGCTCTAAGAATTGGTCCTATCCAAAACTTGTCTATATAGATGTTGTAGACAATATTAAGAAGATATATGATAAATTCATGGGGATTTTATATCTTTTGAATTGACGGAGTTATGGATTTTTTTCTTCTTCAAACCCCTTTTTTGTTTTCGTTTTTAATTTTTTTTGCGGTACGAATGGGTCCTATCAAAACCTTGTGAATATAAAAGTTGTAGATAATGTTAAGGAGATTCATGATAAAATTAATTGGATTTGATATCTTGAGAATTGACGAAGTTATGGATTTTTTTCTTCTTCAAACGCCCTTTTTGTTTTCGTTTTTAATTTTTTTTGCGGTACGAATTGCTCCTATCAAAAACTTGTGAATATAAAAGTTTTAGATAATGTTAAGGAGATTTATAATAAAATTAATTGAATTTGATATCTTGAGAATTGACGAAGTTATGAATTTTTTTCTCCCAAAAACCCTATTTTTTGCGCCCCTTGAGCCCATTTTTAACTTTATCAAAAATCTGTGATACATAAATTTTTGGCACTATTTTTAGAAGTAATAAAAACTTTAAACTGATTTGATATGTACAAAAATTAAGAAGTTATGGGGGGTTTTCTGTTTTCACAAAACCCCTCCCTATTTCCCTCCCCTTGGTCCGATTTTGCCCATTAACGAACTTGACCGAGAATTTATGCCCATTGATTTTATGTATCAGTTTGGAAGAGATTGGTGCAGAATTACGAAAGTTATCGTGTCCAGAAGAAAGTGATATATATAGATAGATAGATAGATAGATAGATAGATAGATATATAAAGTTTTTTACTGAGGGTGGTTTTGGGTTCTAGGGGTCATGATCGGTGTAGATCTGCAAAAATTTTTCAGAAATTCCAACATAGGAACGATCCCAATAGGTAGTATTTCATACGAAATCTACCTAATAGTAAAAGTAGATAGAGCACACTAACAGCTCACGCGACCTGAAATTTCATTATCACATCTGACAACTATGCATTGGACATCACTCAGAACGAAGTCTCTCTGTGTTGCACCTTAGACAAGCAAAATTCATTAGGGAACTTTACGAAATAGTTCCTCCGTAGTTTACACCTTACACTGTCTGTCTATATTAAGATGACCGTTTTGGTGGGGCCTCCGTGGCCGAGTGGTTAAGGCACCACACTGCTAACCGTTTAAGAGCTTAAGGGGGCTGGTCACACAACTTCCGATTTCCCCTCACTAATGTAAAATCTATGGGTATTGGATGCATTCGTATATTAAAAATATCGCCTCGGGAAATGAATATTTTTAACTTCTATTTTTTTGTGTACACGTCCTTAAAGATGTCTCTTTTTACTCGACTGCCAAGAAGGGTTATGTGTTTCACGCGTATCTGGGTATGTGGATTTCTTTATACCCTCGAAACATCCCAATGGCTGGATCTATTTTAATGAAGGAGGTCTCTATCGATTCGTCTTAACGGCCAGATGGTTATAGGCTAGGTTTTGTTTTTATAAATTCAAAATGGCTGCCGTAAAATATAAAATGGCGGTAGAGACGAAAAAAATTTTTTACACACCCTATTGAGTGGCATATCATTGGATAGATCTTTCAAAATGAAGACGATGTTTCATTGACTATTTTACAATCAGAAGCTCCGTTTAAATATTACACAACCTGGAAGTTGTGTAGGTAGGATCTCTAGCTTTACTGCAACACTAACCTTCATAGATATCTATAGGCCTCATCAAAACAGTGTTTGTAGATAGGAACTAACAATTAAACACAACTTAAAATTCATCAATACAAGTAAATAAAAAAAATAGGTAAGTAATATAAAAATAGCTTCACATTGATGAGAAATAATTAATTAGTTCGCTTTTTACGCAGCCGGGTTTTTTGATTTTTTAAATTTAATTTTTACTTATTTTCTTAGTTCTTAAAATATTTCTAAATTATAGACTTAATTTTATATGAAATGTTAAAATGTTACTCACTGTTCCCCCGCTTTTAATACATAAAATATTAAATTCAGCTTAGATTTTAGAAATATTTTGAAAACTAAGAAAAAAAGAGGCATCATTTAAGAAGAGTACACAGAAAAAAAAGATGTTAATAATATGAACTTTCAAAGAAGATATTTTAAATATACGAATGCATCGAAGGTCCATAGACTTAACATTAAGGAGGAGAATTCCGAAGCTGAGTGACCAGCCCTCTTAAGAAGGTCTGTAGGTTCGACTCTCGTTGGCCCCGCTGCACACTATTTATGGATCTCCCGGCTGTAATTCTCTGGTGTTGAAAATTTCCTTGTGCTATCACGTCCTTGTATGTTGACGAAATTATTATTCAAAAATTCGTTATTAGGGGCTGTGTATAAATAAAAGATCATTCGAGACGACAGCCATTGTAGCTATAGGCCCCAAAGCAACCCCCATTTCGGCGGACTCAAAGACCGTTCTGGTAAGAATTTTCGGAATTTTTTTTTATCGTTTGTTTTGTTTAGTTTTATTTTAAAAAGCAATCTTTTACTACTCCGAATATTTTTTAATTTTATTCCTACGATTAATGAGAAGTAGTGAGTTAAATATCTGAATAGGGCATAGAGAAGCCAGGAGAAATATAAACAATGTTTCTGTGTATGAATTTCTGATGATGAACTTTTTTATATAAAAACACTGATAAACCTTAATTGAAACTTCTAGATTAATTTTATAGATAAGAAATCTTTAAATACGATTCCTGGAAAATAATTTTTTTTATTATTTCCATGTCCGATAAACTCCATAACATAAAATATTTTAAATATTCTTGTAAAATTTTGGCAGAATACTTTCCATATTACTCACTATGTTCTGAACTAGATTCTAAGCTCTATGTGATAACATAATTGTGTTATAGGTACTCAAATATAAAAAAATGGTAATTTCATTTTTTAAATATTGTATTTTTTGACAATTTTTGAAATTTTTCAGTTAATTTTGAAGATATTATAAAACTCCCAGTTCAGTGCACAAGTAAGCCTAGTAATATGTAGTACAAAGGAAATTGAAATATATTTACTTGAATTTAGTCTGGCGTTTGGAAATTTTTCTAAAAAAATGGAAAAACCCCAAATTAAAAATTTTATGAAGATGTTGTTAGGATTTTATATTTTTTCGTCGTTCCGTATTACGATTGAACTAAAAATACAGTGTGCGTCAAAAGTTTAAGCACAACATGAAATTTCAAGATAAAATTTTATTATTGACTGAAAGTTACTTTCTTTTTCACATGAACTACAAATTGTAGTTTTAAAAAGATATTTAACAGATTTATGCTTTAAAATTTATCTGAAATAATAGAATTTATCAAAAGAACAAAAATAAGTGTGTCAAAAGTAGTTCTTTAGTCTTTAGTAGAACAAGAATAAAAAGAATTAATACTTGATTATTGCTTCATTCTGCTGAATTGCTTTAAATATACGGTCTTTCATCGACAAAATGAGGTTCTGTATTGTTTCTGGTTCAGTTTTAAACAACGCGTTCTCAATGGCACCTTTCAAATATTTGATTGAAGAATACTGCTTTCCATTTGGATAAACTGCATGAATGAGAATACCCTACATATTTTCTATAGGGTTTTTAATCAGGTCTAATTTCCGGCCATTTCAAAATAGATACTTTTTTCGACTTAAGTCACGTTGAGTTTGAGGTATGGATCGAAGCATTATCATGCTGAAATAACCATTTTTCTCCCCCAAAACCTCGGCATCAGGAAGCAAATGATTGGCAAGTGTCTCTTGATAGTTTCTAGATTTTTCACGACCACTGATGAATGCTAGACCATTGAAAGAAATAGCCCCTCATACCATTACACAACCACCATCATGTTGTCGGCTGAATATACTCCTAGTTTCTATACGGAGATCATACCAATAGTACTGAAACCCATCAGGATCATCGATGTTCCATTTTTTTTCATCAATGAATATGACATTAAGCCACTTTTCACCAAATGACATATGCTCTCTGACCCAATGTAATCTAGCTTTTTTATGGTGTCGTTTCAGATATGGTAAGCGAGCCATTTTACGATTTTTTATGAATTTCGATTCCAAAACTCTTCTATCCCTTTAAGACCCGGAACATTTTCATATTTAAATCTTACATTCTTCTGGTTATTAACTGTATACTGACCCTAATGACACTTAAAAAAATAATTAAAAAATTTTTCGTCACCCCCTGGAGTGTGGAGAGTACCCGCACGAACATGCGGGTTGGGCTTTTTCTGAGAAAGCCACACCCGCACGATCGTACGGGTTGAGCTTTTAATATGAAAGCATTACTTATAAGATGATTTGGGAAGTATTGTCTGAAATACTGCAATGGAAATCCTTAGTGGCTCTAAAAGCGAAGAAAAAAGTTAACATTCGAGATGTACTTATCGACTTCAAAAAATTCATATTTTAATTAATTTAAAAATGTTTGCCATATTTCTAAAGCTTTTTTATAATATCGGTTTTATTTTTTCTATAAGTCTATAACTTTTTTTAATTAAAATTTAAGAAATGAAAGACATACCTGCGATTGCGTGAAATCTAGGATGAGGTACAGAAATGAACTTCTTAACATCCTACTTGTATTGTTTTTTATTTTTGTTTTTTCATTCTATTTGGTTTGGATGTAGAACTTTGGGGAATGAGTTCAGAAGACTTTGATGAGGAAGAATGATCCAACATTCTCATTTCTTTAGAAATATTTGTAAATTTTTCTTCAGCGAGCTTATCTGAACTTGACTATCATTCTAATAAATCTGTTTCAAATGTTTTGTCCGCAACCTCGTCATCATCAGAGAGATCACTAAATTCAGAGTCTGATTTATTCATCAATTGTAATATTTCTTTTTGTGTGAGAATACTTTTCAGTTTAGGCATCTGTAAAAGTGTTTTATTTTGCTTTGTTAAAAGTTAACAAAGTATTCCATAAAAAATAATAGAATGTATTAGAAAATTTTATTAATTGAAAAGAAAAAAAAAAGTAAAAATTAATTGAAAAACAAAAAAGAAAAAAATAATTCATCCATGACAACACCCAAAAAATAATATGGCATTAATTATATAATAACATGCTTCATTTTTATTCTGGCTGTCAGCAAAATTATTGAAATAGAAATCAAGATGAACATTCAGAATGCTCATACCTTTGCTGTAGCACTGACTAAGGTAACGCCCAAGTCGCACGATCGTGCGGGTAACGAAATATTGAGTCCTACGAGCAACATAAATAGTGTATAATTAATGTTTTGTATTATATTACACTTATTTAGATATTAAAGCAAAAATATTTATCCAAGCAATTAGAAATCTACTGATAATTACCTTTTTACGACAGATAAAATGATGAGCTGTATCCATTGTACTTGTAAACAAAGCTAGTCATGCCGGCTAAAAGTAAAACATGTACTATAACTGTCATCTGTTGATAAAAAAAATGATACTTTATTCTTTTTGCAAACCAGAATAATCGTCCGATTCGGTTTTTTATTACATACGACTGTTTCAGAAGCAAAAATTTACATGAATGTCTAACCCGCACGATCGTGCGGGTCGGGTCTTAAAGGGCTATGAACAGCTGTTTTCGATATTTGTCCCCCAACTGCATGTTTTATTTGCGAAAGAGAGTAATTACCAGTTGAAGCCAAGTTTCTGATGCGGCGGTCTTCGCACAAAGTAGTCTCTCATGGTCTCTTGAACGGAATTTTCGTTTGAAATCATTACCATGAGCCGAAACGTGATGAATACCTCGTTTTGATCTTTTTAATGCACTTGCAATTTCAGAAACAGACATGTTTTGCTCTCATAACCCCAGATATATATCACCTCCTCCTCTGAAAATTCTTTCGAATTAGTAATCTTTTACTAACTTAAAAACAACAACTGACTGCTTCTTATACACCCGGGAATCATTTGCGTGTGCAACCGCTTACATCAGTTCGTTAAATTTGCATGAAAACGATTATGTGCTTAAACTTTTGACACGGTTATTTTGGTTCTATTCTTCAACTCCATGGTTTGAAATAAAATTTAAAAGATAATTTTATTAAATGTGGTGTTAAAACTGCTATTATTAAAGACAGATATTGAAATAAAGTGAATATTTAAAGTTTTAATTTAAAATTGTTATTGTGCTTAAACTGTTGACACGCCCTGTACATATATTTAATTAATATTTCACTTTTTTTAAAGCACTCCGAACGAAGGTTGACAATACTACCTTAAGAGTTTTTTCATGTGAATCAGTTCATCAAGGGAATCAGATTTAGTTTCATTTAGACTCTACGGAGTGACACATAAATACTGTGACGCGATAAAAATGTCAATTTAGTTTGATTTTTTTTTTTTTCATTTTTGAGCTATACTATAGTTTTATTCATGTTCCTCGTGCTTTTTTTTTGTTGTTGTTGTTGTCTAATTGCTATTTTTGCTGATATTAATTCACTGTTTTGCAAGAAAATATGCTGTGCAAAAGCTAATCCTGCATTCCTCCAACAACCCCTCCCCCTCAAAACACTTCGCCTGTTTGGAGGATCCTGGAGCAAATGCCTGTGTAATCAATCACAAGAATCTGGATTCCCTGAAACGGGCTCTGGAAAATGCCTGGGCCGAAATCACTCCGGAAATAGTCTGTCGCGGCCATCTTGAAGAATTTCCGGAAGCGCCTAGACCAAAGAACGTTGATGATAGAATCACCGCAAAGAGCTATGGTGACCCGCATAGGGGTGAGCCGCAGTGGTTGTCCAACGTATTCAACTTATTGTGTATCACTGATATACCTGGACGATACCTAGACCCCTGCATCGCCGCACTAAACTTTAGATACCCTGGCAGGCCGGGTCGACAAAAAATTAAACGGGCCTGCCGGGCCGACAAAAGATTAAACGGGACTGCCGGCCGATAAAATACAATGGATATGACTTTCGCGAGAATAAGTATAAATGTGCTGCACGAGTTGATCAGAGTTCGGCAACATCGGTATGTAACATTTTGTGTAATTAATAGCAAATAAATTAATAATTAAATAATTAATTAATAATGATAAATGTGTAATTAATAACAATTATTAATAAATTAATATATAACATTTTCAAGGTAGAGATTGGCATCGGACAGTTACATCGTGTCTGATCCCGGGTTTAATTTTTTCAGCTCACTCGTATCGAGTCAAGATCAGGTTTACATTTTTTTTCTTTTTTTTTTGTGTGTTACATAGTCGAACCATGCCAGAACCGAGTTTAATTGTTCTCATGTTGAGTCGTTTAGACAATATGTTTTGTAAAAATAATAATAGCGATAATGAACTTCTGTTAGCGGAATCTTTGGAAATATAAGGTGATTCTCAAATTTCGTGCTCAACAACACGAAAGTTTCCGACTCATTTTTAGCTGTAAAGTCATAAAACTGACAGGTCTGACTTTTGAATCGATTTAGAATCGAATAGCGTTTTCCATTTTTTGATAAATAAATTACTTATCAATTTATAAGATATTATTGTCATGTGACCTCCTCTTTTTCTCCTTTCCCGTGCTATATAGCTTCCGGAAATTCGATTCAAAACGCTAACTTTTACAGTATTTTCTCAAAGATCTATTACTTTTATGAAAAAATGAATAATACTATTCGATTACATAGTTTCTGAATAAGAAACCTGCCAATCTTATGCGTTTCCGAAAAGAAATTAATTCAGAAATGTGTCAGAAAGTAGCTCTTTTGGATTTGAGAATAACCTTAATAAATGACAGAGAAATATTTTCACAAATCTACTTTAGTTTAAACTTTAGCATCCTTCTTTAACTTTTTAGCTTTAAAAGTTATGACATTTTTAACCTTCTTTTTTTCTTTTATTTTTAACTACATATTTTTTAATTAATCCTTATTTGAATATTGAAAAGTCTAAGAAACTAAGTAATCATTAATGTTACTATTGTGTATTTTCTGGCTTGCGAACACAGGGTAATTTTATAATATACTGTAAAATTATCCCATAAATATGTATGCAGTATTCTTTAAAAGAATCTTAATTGCATGCTAAGAAAAATCTGAATTTTTTGTAGAAATTGAGTCTGGCCGGATCGGGCCTGATTGAATTGATTTTTGCTCGGGTCGGGCCTGTTTCCACTGATTTTTGTACTGGCCAGACCGTGAATTGTGAAAATATAAACGGGCCGTGCCTGGTCCTGAAAACTAAGCCCCATTCAGACCTCTAGCTTGTAGCCATTATTTTCGCACTGCATCATTTATTGAGAATCGATGAAATGAAATTCCATAGACTTTGGAATTTCTTGGTATGATTGGTACAACTAGAAATGGCACAGCAAGGCATCTCTAATTATTTTAATTAATTAAACACCGTTTGCAAAAAATAGGAAATTGCATAAGGCATAAAAAGATTATACTAACGTAAAACATAACACTGGTTATCGTGAAAACATATGAGGGAGGAGTAAAAATGAATGGAGCAGGAAGTGCTGCACATTGGGTGCCATTGACGTCACAAATTACTGCGCATCTTTTCGTGAACCCTACCGTGTGTTCTACCTACCGTGTGTGATATAAAATGCAAATGATGAAATACAATAATATGATTGCAAAAAATATGATTTTTTTATGATAAGGGAAGCTGTTAATTCATGTATGTAAAACTTTTTTTCTAGATATTTATCTCAAGTTTCATATTCTAAACTAAGTAAGCCTGGCATTGCTAAAAAACATATTCATTTGTATCTTCCATTACAATATCATTAAGAAAATTAGCGCCTAAATCCTTATAAAAATAAATTACGCAACAAATAGTAAAAAGACTTACGACCACCTACATAAATCTTAAAAGAAGCGAAAGATAAATTATAGATGCTAGTTAAAAGTTTGGGGGCTAAAGTTATTTATGGAAAATTTTATGCTCTAAAAGTAACATTTTACGTATAATGACTCATTAAATACTGGGCAAGACATATACACCGAAGAGCCAAAACATTATGAGCGCCCTGGTCTTCGAGGCTTGGATACCACCAGTTGATGTAAAGCGCTTGTAAAAACCGCGGACTGACTTCGGCCACAGTTTGTAAATTAATTTTAACTTGAATAAGATTTTTGTGTGGATGTTTTGTAAAAGATAGGTGCCTTCACCTTCTGGCTATGTTGGGCTTCTGCCTGCGATCCCCTGCATGTCAGAGAGACCCCCTGGTGGAGTGTAAATAAGTCTAAGCTGGATCTCTGATCAGATGATTTTGCTCCATTCATGCCGTCAAACAACCGAGGAAATATTTAAAACCGATGCAAAGAAATCGCCACTATCAATATGAATATTTCTTGCTATCATCAGTTGTAAAGGCGAGATTTAAATGTTCAATAAAAAGAAAATCGCAAATGGCGCTTTGAAATGAAAATTTTGAAAATATCTAAGCTGTGCCGCTGCTCGTGTGCTGCAATAGTTACTATCTACCCAAAGCGGACCATTGATTTTGAAATGGGGAGATAAGCAAAAAGGCGTTAGCAGTTCACACTTCATCAAAGTCAGCGGGCACCATAGACTGTCACGTTTAGTAAAGCGCCATTGCCATTGTTACCTTATTCAATTTTACGCAGATTTTAATTAAGGAAAAATTAGAAATGATTTGGAGCATACCGTTCAGCGGACATTGTTAGTAATGGGACTCCGCTACCGTTGACCTCCAAAGTTTCGTATCTGACCCCACGTCATCGCCGTTTACTGTTTCCTATTAGCATCGTCAATTGATCCTTAAATAGTGGAAAAGGCATTGCTTAGGCAAATCCCGATATTTCTTACATCATGTAGATAGCAGGCTCAAGTTTTGTCAATTGGCCAAGAAATAGCTGCTGGTACGACGGGTGCGACTTTGACTGATGTTGAATGCATTCTGATGTGATAGACATTCACGTGACTAGCTACAGACTCTGTGGTATCGTCAATATCAGTATGAATGTTATGGACAACATAACATGAAATTATAGACAAGTTGCATCCACTTGTGCCGTTTGTTTTCAAAAAACGGTGATAGTCCCAGATTTTACACAAGGCTGAGATTTTAATCAAATGGTTTTTAGTGGATGATTTACTTACCGTCTGGTTTACCTAATACCCCCAAATTTTTAATCAACTGTACATCTGTGGAACATCATGTCACGACACCGCCAATATCACAATCCAACGCTGCTTAATATTTGCAAACTGATGAATCCGATGTTTGAACAATTGGCACGCATTGTCAGCAGACACATACCAGAAATTCGCGAAGTCCATACCCGTGCCATACGTACTGAAACTGTTGTGTGAGCCAAGTGAGGACCAACAAGGTTTTTGGTTGGAGGTTCGGTTCTTCAATGTATTTTCAAAATATCATAAATATTTCTTTTTTTATTAAAATATTTTTTCTTGTGTGCTTTGCAGTGACTGTTCTTCTTTTTTTAAACCTATCCTAAAGTAACTCATTTATTTACTTCAGAAATTCACACAAAATAACTTTTGAAATCAAAACAAACTTTATTATTCTAAATTACAAAGAATTAATAAAGATAACACCTGGCTTAGAATTAGTCATCTCCACTTTCTAGATGGTCAGTATCACCTTTTCTGAAATAAAATACAGTGTATTAAGCTTTACGTTATCTTCTGACAAAACTTTTATTAATTTCATACTATCATTAATATCGAGAGTATTCAGCATTGAATTAACACTTATTCTAACTAATATTAACATCACAAATATATGGGTTGAGCCAAAATTCCCTCACACATTTTAAAGTGACATATAAAACCGAGTAATTAGTGTATCACAGTGCAGTTTAGAATGGCTATAAAATGCTTCTTATAATGAAACGTTTTATTTAAAGGAAAATAAAGTAAAATTACTTCAAAATTTCATTCATAGTTGGAGTTAATATCTTAAAAAACATAATGAAAAGATCATTAAAATTTCAGTACAAGCAGATATAATACAAATACATTTATTTTGAGCAAGTTTCATGCGCTTTCTTTGTAGCTTGAATCACATCAAAATGGTTCTCAGTTTTAATCCACGTGTTGGATAACATTAATTGCAAAAAAAAAAACTAAATTACACGTTCATAAATTGAAAAATGATAGTGGGTTGAACAAAATAAATGCTCCGTAACTGCTTGTCGCCAGTCGGTTTCTATCTTCGAGTGGTAAAACCATAGATTTAAATACTCAGTATATAAATCCTATGCTCGTGAAAATGTATAATCTAAGAGTCGTTGCCACCCATTTGGAGCCTATTTGCCCTACAGTTTCTAGCTGTTGCCGAGCGAGTCCCATCTCTTTTAGCATTGAAGAAGGCTATGAAAGGAAGGCAGTTTAGCACCAATGAAGTGATGACATGTATACGAATTCATTTACATTATATTACTATACTAACACACTATGCTATAGTGAAATTTGGTTTAGCTGAACATGTAACACAATTTTAATTTCAATTTCAGGAAATCCCGTCCATAAAAATTAATCTTAACCATGTTGAGTAAAAGTGTATCTATAGAATATATAGACAACGCATGATATATATTAAAACATAATTTAGCAAAAAACACGCAACACATTTTAAAATGCTCTTCCAATAATAGCCACCCGTAGTCGGCAATGTTCCTGGTTTCTTTTGCTCAGCCGTGTATATGAATTTATTTATGTTCTACAAGAATCTCTTTGTATACTAAAATACACGTCAGCTGTAAAATGCATAATAGAAGTACAAACACATTTTAAGCAGTTGGCGCTCATAAATGATAACGTTTACGAATTATCTTGTGCACCCCTGAATATGATATATATAATTTATACACAACACGTAATACACTAAAATTCAGTGAAACTTAAAACGTATATCGTAGCTATAAACACTCTTCCAGCAATTATCGCGCATAGTCATAGCCCTGCAACTAAATACTTATGTGTCTCTGTAAATTAGCGACAAATGCTACGCACTACAAAATCTATAGAAAGCATGTTGTAATATACCTTACCTATGTATATCAATGTCATACATCCAAGTTTGAAATAGTGTAGCATCACTGAAATACACTACAAAGAATTTTCCCTGTGTAGGGAAATAATAATCATAATCATAATGCATCGTAATGTTACGGAATTCTTTTGTGTATTCTTGTGAAGGAACTGCTACTCATTCTTTATTCTATAGATTGTATGCTATAGTCCACCTCAATATATCGGTTTCATTATATTTGAAGTATTGTAACATCATAAAAATGAATCGAAGATATGTTTCCCCGTAGACCATACTGTGACAATTTTTTTATGTGTCCTTGCAAACGAATTATAAATACTACGCCTATATATTCTATATCGGGCATGTTGTATCCACCTCAATGATTGATATAATTTTCATTAGGCTTACAGTAGCATAACATCATTAACATAAACTATCAACTCCCAAAATCATAATGTAGCGCAATTCTTTTATCTATCCCTTGTAAACGATCTATTAAGCTCCAAATAGACATCCTACTCGAGCTCTCTTTGTACTGGTCAGGCGGCACTTTATTGCGGTCACGCTGCGTTTTTCATCTTTAATGGCTTTACAAGGGAAGTGTTGAACATCCTGCAAAAGGTGAGTCTTTCCTTGAGGTTTAATCTCCTTATCTCCTGACCCATTGTTGAATGTCCCCATCCTTTTGTGAATAAACCACAGAAGTGTAAAACAGAATACCGTTCCTGGAAAAGTGTTAAATGATGGCAAAACAAGCATTTGAAAGGAGCCTTACAGCTACATGCTTCATCTTCAATAAGAAACCTACTACACTGTTAAAAATTTTGCAGCATTCTGGCAGGTCATTCGACCGTTTTTTGAAAAAACGGTTTCATAACCATAATTTAACTATATTCTGACCGTAAAATGGCCAATAATATGGTCAAAATAGTGTTAAAATTACGGTTGTGTAACTGTTTTCGAAAAAAAATGGTCAAATGACTTGCCAGAATGCTGCAAATTTTTAACAGTGTATAGTCGACTTCAATAACACATATCAATATCCTGGTAATCCAAGTATATTTACATGAGTTAAAGCGCCGGCAGACGGACAGACAGGCATACGAATCGAAGTCACAAACACTTTTCGACTGTGATGGAAAGTGTTAGATTATAATTTTCATTTAGATACAAGATTTCGTAATACAAATTAGACTATGTGATTATTTATGAACAAAATTTGACTCACAGTTGTAATAATTACGTGTCGTTAAAGAAAAGGGGGGAATTAATTTACTATAAAATGCGAGCTAAGCAAGAGCTCTGATGGATATTTTGTCCGTAAAATCTTGAAAGAAGCATGGTACTTGGGTATTTCATACCGCAGGCAGATAAAAAATTCTATTGGATAATAAAAACATTTTTTCTACATATCTATTTCACAATATTCCCCTATATACCTTGCGGGACATCTACAAACGGTTCTGCCATTTTCCACGTCACAGTGACCTCCATTCAGGCAAAATCTACTGGCACATCTGTCTGCAATTTTAACAAGAACGAAAAATCATACGTCAAACATACATTATGAAACACATTCTTTAGAATAATGTAACAAAACTTCACCGTTTAATAATTTGAAATCTGATGTGTAATTGAATCATTTGGAAACGCATAAATCATTTGAAAATACCATTTCACCAATTCCCATCTACAGTCGAAAAATGATCCGACAAGCATACATTATGAAACACATTCTTCAGAATAATGTAACAAAACTTCACCGTTTAATAATTTGAAATCTGATGTGTAATTGAATCATTTGGAAACGCATAAATAATTTGAAAATCCCATTTCACCAATTCCCATCTACAGTCGAAAAATGATCCGAATTCTTTGAACTACACTGTATATGATATATATATATTACCGTGAAAGACCGAAATCCGGAGAATGTCGACTTTCACCGGTGAATGTCAGCATTCACGTAGTCGCTTGGTGTATCTCCGAAATATTTTCTGAATATCCTTATTTCTGACTTACACCGGCAAATGTTATCATTCACCATGCACTAATGGTGAATGTTGAATATGTCGAAAATTTGCATTAATTCTCCGTATTTCAGGCGCGATCATTAAATTTTAAAACATAAAAATGTTTTAATCGTCTGTAATCCAAAGGTGTGATGGACTTAATTTTCACAGAAATCATTCCAGAAAGTATTTGGGAATACTATTCTTGAAAAAAAAGATAATAATAATTGTTTTATCGTTTACTCTCAATTAATGTATTTAATTTTTCAAAAAAAAAAATGATCGTGGCTCACTGCACTATCCATTCAATATAAATTAGGATATTGAATATAAAAATAAAATTCAAGAAAACGTTGCTCGCACCATCAAACCTTGCATAAAACTGACAAAGCTGACTGACTCCCAGTAGAACAAAGAATTTGGCGACAGCCTGTGGCCTCTCAGTTGAACACCGCTTCTGTTTTCGACCTCCCCTAGAGCATATCTGTGCTTGTCGACATATACCGGTGATGGTCCGACTGTACAAGAACATAATCAAAAATTCGGTCTTTCACCGACGTATTTCGTATGTGTTGACATTCACCGGTGAAAGTCGACATTCTCCAATTTCGGTCTTTCACGGTAACATATATATTTGTATCTAGTCATAAACTACATGCAAGCAAAAATTTAGTTCAGTTAGGAAACACACAACACTGTTGAAAATTTCCCTTCAGAAATGTCGGCTAACAAGGAGAATGGTACTTGCTGTTGTGCAACCCTGTATATGAGATATAAAATTTATACACAACGAGTGACAAGCAAAAAATTAGTTATATTTAAAAGCGCATACCGAAATTGAAAACGCACTTCCAGCAATTATTGCACGAAGACAGTACTGTAACCAATTTCTTTTGTGTGTCCCTGTAAATGAACGATAAATGCTAAGAATGTCCTTTTCTATAGTAATCCTCTTGTAGGGAAATTCAGTGATTTATCTCAATTTTAATACATTTGACATAGCGACATAGCTTAATGTCATTAAAATACACTTCAAACGATTTTTTCCCATTGACCATAATGTAACTAAATTCTTTTGAGCGCTCCTGTAAATGAACTACTAAGGCTACACACTTCATATTCACTGCCGAACATGTCATGGTAAACAGCATTAACATATATCAATTGCATGAAAATTCGAGTATATTTATGCGAATTAGAACGTGGACAGACAGGCGGCCAGACGCACTGACAAACCGAATTCATAAACACTTTTCACCTATGTGGAAAGCGTTAAAAAGGACAGTTAAGTTATTGTGCACGTGAGGAAAAACCACATTACTTTAGAAAAATTTACAAAGAACACAAAAAAAGCTTCTTTTTCCACAAAACTGCTCAACGAAAAGTTTTATTGGGAAAATGCAAATCGAAAATATTAGCTTTGAACAACACTTGCCTATTATGGTTTAAATTATTTTTAATTAATACGTTTTCTTATGATTCATTAATTTTTCGTTTATTTTATAATCATTTATTAATTTGCTGTTAATTTCATAAAAATAATCGTCCACTTTAATAAACTTTATCAACCAATGGTAATTCATATAATTTAATAAACTTTATTCATTAATTTAAATTTTTATTCAAAAATTTTAATCTGAAGCATAAAATTATTTAAACAATTACGTTTCAAGTTTAACAAATAATAATTTATTAGACTTCTAAATAATTTTTTCAGGTATATATTAAAATACGAGTTATTTTTATCACTCCGCGTCCGATTCCGGCAGTTTAATGAATTTTAACAGAAATGAGAAAACTGAAATAAATATCTTAACACGATTTAATCTGTGAAGCTCACTCGAAACTGTAAATAATATAGCACTACTACCACCAACAAAATAAATAAGTAAATGAATAAATAAATAAATTCTTTATTTTAACGGACTTTCTTTTCTGCTTAATTCTGGTTTTCTAATTAACATATGATTTCTATACAATACAATAATTTCTATACAAATTTAATCATTGGGAAGGCAAATCATAAAAGAAAAAAACTTGAAATAGCATAATGAGAGACGGCAAATAGTGAGAAGTCATAGAGTTCGTTGGAAGTACTGGTTCACGTCCGATCACAGAAGCCAAACAGCATCGAGCATGGTTAGTACTTGGGAGGGTGAGCGCATGGACACGGCTGCTGGCGCTGTTTTTTTTTTTATAGACTATAATTCGAATATTTTTATAGAACATTTTGTAGAATATATTCGAATATTTTTATAGAAGATTTTTTAGAATATATTCGAATATTTTATAGAAATTCTATAGACATTTCTATTGAATTTCTACAGATGTTTCTATAGCTTTTGGTGAAACTAGCTTATAGAAAAACGGGCCATAATTCTATAGGATTCTATAATATTTTTTCTATCAGTTTTTTTTATAGAATTCTATAAGAAATTTCTGTAAGGGTTCACAGTAGTCACCTGCATATTTTGCAGGACATCTACAAACTGTCCTTCCATTTTCTACATCGCAGTGACCACCATTGTGACAAAATTGACTGGCACATCGATCTGTAAATTACAAACAGAATTTTGCATGAAAAAATCTAACGTTTTTTAATGCAAAAATTACTTTTACAAACAAAAAATAATAATTGCTTCAAGCTACAGAATAAATAAAGGCGGAACTTTAATGTGTTGTATAACACTACCAACGGTAAATATTTCCTAAAGAAAAACGCAGCAACATTGCCCAGTTGAGTTATTTGTTAATTATGTAAAAACATGCACTATATAGCCAAAAGTCACCGGACACTTATGATTTTAAACGTTTTTTCGTACACCTAGAGAAACGGCAAATTCTTCTTGAACTTCGGGGATCTAAAAAACATTTTTCTCTCACATTTTTCTAGTGAAGATTTAGTAACGAAGACATCTTAGGGACCAACAACAAATGTAATATTAAAATTAATATTTGTAAATACTCTATAAATTAAAATTCTCAAAATAATCTGTACTACAACTAAATTTAAAGTCACTTTTAACAAATTTGACAATGTAAATTATAAACAATGTACTGCAATTGAAGTGTAAAAATATCTATAATATAATAGTCCATCTCATGTGATTGTCGTCCATCTCATGTGATTATCATCCATCTCATGTGATTGTCATAAACAGTTAGGGGCCTGCCGCTTCGCTTTTTATATGCCAGGCAGCCATTTTTACAAAAATCATTTTTTTTCAATTCCTACTATTAGCTCACACTCTCCCTATATTTATTTATTTATATATTTACATATTTATCTTGTTCAAATTTTCAATCGTTAATAAAATGCTCATAATTTTTTTTTTAACTTGTACTGGATGACAATTGATGTTAATACAGTTTTTTCAAATATTAATTAATTATTCAATTCCTACTATTAGCTCACACTCTCCCTATATTTATTTATTTGTATATTTATATATTTATCTTGTTCAAATTTTCAATCGTTAATAAAATACTCATTATTCATCCTATCAAGTTGAAATAATTTTTTTTTTAACTTGTACTGGATGACAATTGATGTTAATACAGTTTTTTTCAAATATTAATTAATTATTCAATTCCTACTATTAGCTCACACTCTTCCTATATTTATTTATTTATATATTTATATATTTATCTTGTTCAAATTTTCAATCGTTAATAAAATACTCATTATTCATCCTATCAAGTTGAAATAAATTTTTTTAACTTGTACTGGATGACAATTGATGTTAATACAGTTTTTTCAAATATTAATTAATTATTCAATTCCTACTATTAGCTCACACTCTCCCTATATTTATTTATTTATATATTTACTAGGGGGCTCTGCCCCCTGCAAGCTACGCTCGCCAACCCCTGTTCAGATACTGTAGAATCTAAAAGCACGCTAATCTGATCGGTTTTAAAAAGATTAGAGAAGATTGGATTATACTGAAAAAACATGTAGCGATCTCCCGGTCCCTTTGATTGCAAAAATTTAAGGTAGAATCAGCTGCTGTTAAGACATCCAACGGTTGTTTTCGTGTTTGGTTAAAGAAGATCAGTTAAACATTTGAAAAGAAACTAAAATAAAATGAATTAAGTAAACAGAGTCTTTGTCTCTCGGTATTTTTTAACAGCGTTATTGACATAATACAATTACTAAAATTTGCTGCTTTAACCCCTTCAAGGGCGGTGGTTCATTTTTGGACCACTTAATTTTAATTCTTAAATGCCACATTAGCATCAGAATATTGGGATGAAAATTTCCCTTTTATTAAGTAAGTGAACAAAAGCATTTTTGTATTTCGAAATTTGTTTGTAAATTTTGATGCCATTCACTGATTTCAAGATTTTACGAATAGAAGTGCCTTGTCCGTGAAAGGGTTAAACGCATATTAATGTATTTATTATTTTAAAGTTTCCTTTCCCTTTTAATATTCACGTGTAAATACAATTTTCAGAACATAATTTTCAATATTTTCCTGCCTTTAACACGTACTCTGTTGGATTCCAATGTAAATAAATCTCTTAACTAAATGAATCCCTAAAAGTTAAGTATTAAAATATCTATAAGTTATTAAAACCGCCCCCAATATCATTTCTTACTGTTAAAGCGAATATATTTCTAACTTAAATTCAATGACAGAAGAGCCATATATTTAACATTACTTTATTTTGATAAACTTTTCTCTAGAACAAAACAAAACCAACTGTTGCCAGATATTGAAACAATGCAATTACAACCAGTTAAATAATTACTGATCAGGTGACTGATACATGGATGAAAGAAAAAGTTAGTCATTACGTAACATACTCCCACCTTGAGTTGTGGGGAAAGCACAACTCAACAATTTAAAATTACAAGTTAAACCTTTTCGGTACCTTAGAATTGTAGCGATAATACCAACCAGTTTCCACATTTTCACTACTGGAAATTAGGACAGTATCCGACGAGGAAACTTTTTTTTTTTTTTTAAGAACTTCGTGTTCATCAGCAATAAATTCAGTGGAGGGCCATTTCTCATAGGGCGAATATAACCATTCGGGTCTCTCCCACCATTTCAATTTTAATTGTTGATGACTACAACAGCCTCTTCTAAGTAGGTCTGTGTGATTTTGATTCCCATGTAGCTCATAAAGTTGCTCTGATATCAGAGGATTCACAACTTTGTTTAGTCTCTTCAAACACAGATCAAAATTGTCAGGAAGAGGAGGGTGATATTCAATCGAAGGCATATTGACTAAAAGATTAACATTTTCAACCTTAACTGTGTCAAAGAAATGTTGCTTTGTTGCTTCTTTCATACAAATCACGGGAAACAGCAGACATGCCAGATCTTGGTGAATATGGATCTCTCAAAGATGATGAATAGGGATCCGCATATTCATCTCTCATGGGCGCCATAGATGGACTAGGACGATCATAATGTGAAGGGTATGGTCTCATGCGAGGCGACATTGAACTGTAGCCACGGTCATAAAAATCTCGACCTCCAAAAGGTGGACCGTCATATCTTCGGCCGTAGCCATTAGCATACCCATCACCACCACGGGGTCCACCATAACCACCACGTTCCCTGCTTGAACCTCCTCTAGCTCGTCCTTGTGATCCTGGCTCATGGGTGGGGCTTGTGAGTGCTTAAGCCATTTGGTAGGCCTCCCCACCTAGCTGACCCTTGATCCTGGCTCATGATGAAGCTTGCTTTTTGAAGGCTCAACACTCAAAGAAGATCCTCTAAAGTAATAATGCTTCAGAGCTTTTAAGGCATCCTGGGCTTCTTCAGGTTTGATTAACTTTTCAGGAACTTTTGGACATACTAGAGTTTCATGTTTTTTTCTGCATACAACGCATTTTACTTTTGCTCTACAATTTCGGGCTATATGGTTTAATTTTAAACAAACGAAACAAGTTCCCTTCTTTTGCATTATGTCTTTCTTAACATCATACGACATTGACATTGCCTTGAAACATTTTTCCGATGGATGTCGTTTGTCACAAAAAATACACAGTTTTTGTTTAAAATTATTCTTATTTCTAGTATATTTTCTCATATCAATGTTTAATAAGTCTGATACAGTAGATATTTGAGATTCTTCCAATTCATGATTATTGCGTGCAGCTCTGTATCGAAAAGTTTTGTCAAAACTCTTACTTGCCAAAGAAATTCTTTCTTCTGATTCAACTTCGTCTTGCAGAAATTCTAATAAATTATCTAGATCAGTTTTCGAGCCAATTAGAACACCATTATTTAAATCTGTATTATGATTTTTATCTAGTTCAGATTCCACATCATTACATCTATTTGACAATCTTCTGTAAGACGTTCTGTACCTTTCCCATGCTCTAAGAATATCATCTGGAAGAGACGATTCAACAAGCGGATATAACATCGCAGCATATTTGTCTCTAATAACTCCAAGAGTTTCTAATGCTCGCAATTTCGATTCTATTGAATCATATAATCGTCGCAAAGAGTTATGTTCTCCTGGATTTTGCTTCTGCAATACAAGGCCTAACAAATCTCTAACATAATATTCTATCAAAAGTTCTTTTCGTCCAAAACGAGATTTAAGTTGACTTACAGCTTTGGCATAACTATTACCACCAGGCGGAAAACTTCTAATCAATTCTTCTGCCACACTGCCTTTTACCATGGCTTGTGATAAATACTCAAATTTGTCATGAAAATCTAGGCTAGTATCTTGATCAATTTTTTGAAATTGACCCCAGAATTGCAACCAATTTTTAATTTCACCATTAAAAGTAGGTAACTGTATCTTTGGATAATGAAGCAATACATTCTTATTAATTACCGAAATATCAGATTTCAAATCTTCATTTTTTACAACCAAAAGTTCGTTTAATTTCTGTTGTAATACACGCCAACGATCGATGTAAACCTCTGATTCATCGATATCTTTGTCTATTATTTCTTCGTCAGCTTGGTCGCTATACAATATTTCTCTAATTTTATATTCTACATCGGTCATAAATTTCGCTTTCTCTCCTATCATTGTCAATTTCAGAATTTTTTCAGCAGTCGATAAATTATTTTCACTTGCAGTTCAAATAAAATTCTACTTACAGATTCCAGTCTTGTCAGCGGACGCCATATGTTGGATTCCAATGTAAATAAATCTCTTAACTAAATGAATCCCTAAAAGTTAAGTATTAAAATATCTATAAGTTATTAAAACTGCCCCCAATATCATTTCTTACTGTTAAAGCGAATATATTTCTAACTTAAATTCAATGACAGAAGAGCCATATATTTAACATTACTTTATTTTGATAAACTTTTCTCTAGAACAAAACAAAACCAACTGTTGCCAGATATTGAAACAATGCAATTACAACCAGTTAAATAATTACTGATCAGGTGACTGATACATGGATGAAAGAAAAAGTTAGTCATTACGTAACATACTCAATTAATAGTAATTTTAAAGCTTTTTTTCTGCTTTTAATAGTCACGTGAAAATAAATTTTTAATCGTTAGGAAATATTATTCTTTGCGCTACTTTTAAAATTGAAAGCAATCTCTATAATAATAGCCCAAGTCATATGACTATCATCAACAGCTCCAGGCGAATCCCTTCGCTTTTTATATTCCAGGCGGTCATTTTGGTACTTTAATGTTAGCCAGCCACAGGTGTGATAACTCGCCGAATATTATTCTATCCCCATTATTTCGTTTATATTATGATAGTCCAGTCATGTAACTGCCATAAACAACGGGCTGATTCCTTCGCTTTTCATAAGAAAGGTTTCCATTTTGATTAAAGAATCAAAATTATTTTTTCGAATAAAACTACATAAAAGTTGCCATGATCACAAAGAATTCCTGGTACTTTGATGTTAGTCGGGTGAAAATCTCGCCAATAGCTTTTTTTTTTAACTCGCCAGTTGGCATTTTTTTATTTTTCGAGTGGTAAATTAAAACGGTGCTACTTGGTTATCCCATCGACCAAAAATCTGTCGCCAAACTATAAGATTAAATGCCAATAATTGTTGATCGCAAATGTCACATTCACTTGTCTTTAAGGAAGTTACACATGTTCACACCATCAAGTGATTTTTATTTCGGCGTTTTATTTGTATTTTTATTAATGTTATACTAATTTATTCGGTCTTTTGATAGTTAAAATAAAAAAATATGTCAATTTGTATAATTTGGCGAAATTGGTCGACGGGAGAAGTAATAACATTAAAACGTTGCTTTGATGTGGAAATTATATCTCATGATTTGTTGCATTGTCACATACGCACCGGGTTTGGCGTGATTTTTTTTTTTTTACGACAATTTGGCGAAAACCTCTTTTTTAAATACCTGTTACATATGTATTTGTAAATTATTTTCTGTTATTTTTAAAATGAAATAACAATAAATAAAAATAATTAATTAATAACTATAGAACAAAACAATTTATAACATTTTTTTGTAAATAAAAAGAAAATAAATTCAAATAAACATTTATTAATAAATAAGCAACAATACCCGGGTTACCATGTCAGGCAAAATAACGCCAATTTGGCGCCAATTAGGTACCCCGTTGCGTATATGACATCTGCGTCTAATATTTTCCTTTTCGTTTCGTTTAAAAAAAAAGAATGAAGTAAAAGCCATTTATTTTAAAGGTTTCAATTTTAAATGAAAGTTTTGTATTAAATAAAATGATAATGAAATACAAATTTAATTCTGAATAAAAGTAACATGATGCATTTCTTAGCATACATTTAAGGAAGGAAAAACTCGTCGCCAAATTAATTTAAAATAACCTTTTCTAAAATATGAAAAATAATATCTGTTATGATTAAAATTTGAGTTGCCATCATTAGAACAAAAAGTATTTAAAATTAGAAAAAAATTAATATTTCGAAAACTAATTCTAATTTTAAAATTCTAATACCAGTTTTGAGATCTGTGGATCAATACGGATTTTTGGTGTTAATTTCATCGCAAAGTATTCCATATTTTAGGAAAAATCGCCGTGAAACGCAATCAGTTGTTTAATCAGTCGTTTCATAGAATCGTTACATAAATTCGTTTCAATTCGATTCATTAGGATTTTATATATACTAGGGGACCGTACCCGGGCTTCCCGGGTTAAAGAATATAGGTAAAAGGATTTTTTATAATTGAAAACTAATATTTTTTTTATATGCAATAAATTTTTTAGATTGCCCACTTACATTAAAAGAGCATTTTTCGTATGGAAAATGCGAATTATACATTCAAATAAATTTTTGAAATTTATCAAAAGCGATATTTAATTATTAAGCGCATGCTAAGAGTTATTTGACATAGATTTTGCTACTTACGGCATTCTTTTATATTCTGATAATTTCAGAGCTTATACATGTCTGTTAAATTTATGTTTTATTTATATTATTTTATTTATTTATGCATAGGGAATTTTTTTTTAAAATGGATATTAGCCGTAAGAAAATGATGAACTCTTTATTTTGTTTTAAGGGCAAACGGATTAATCTTTCGCAATCGAGCTCCGCGCGATATGGATAAATTAAAAAATATTTCATGCTTTAAAATTGTTTTTAAAACCATACACAATCAGTAAACTGAGATGAACTTTGCAAACAAATTCCATTTGAGAAAAAAAATCCTACTTTGTGATCTAAAAATTTAAATTGTACGATTACAAATATGTTAGATTTGTGTTTTTCAATACTATTCTTTTATTTGTTTATAAAAGAAGTATTAATTTCGTTAATTTATCTTTCACAAATATGTTAGTTTGGTGGTTATTTTTAATATTGTTCTTTTATTTGTTTTTAAAGGAAGTATTAAATTCGTTATCCAAAAATAATCAGAAACAAATGCTGAAAAATGGTTGTTGCTTTATGTGAAAAATGTTTATTATTATTTTGTATTGAAACCGGCACGTGATAAGATAAAGTTAAAAAAATTCATGCTTAAAAATTATTTTGGAAAATATTACATCAGTCAGTTAAGATACAGTTTTCAAACAAATTGCATTTGAAAATAAATTTTTTCCCTATGCGACGAAAATTGAAAATGTACGATGGTCAGAAGATTTAAAAATTGCAGTAGCGAAAATTTCAAGACCGAAATTTGATCGTGAAGTGTTGCCATTCGCAAAATGACGTCAGCGTTACACACAGATACGTTTGTTCTTTATAATATAGATACTTAATCAGTAAAATATAATAAAGATCAGTTATTAGCATGTGGTTATCAATTGAGAAGGAAAAACAATATAGAAAATGTATGAGGAGAAATGCGTGTTTTCAAAAGCAGTATGTTATTTTCCGTTATTATGCCCCTAATATAATATTCTGCTCCTAATGGGATTTTGCGCCACTAAACCCTATACAACAATTTTTATCAAAAGTTTTGAATTTTTCTCAGAAAATAGCATGAATAAAGATAAAACACCTCATTATTTCTGTCTTGTCTGCAATAATGAAAGCTATCTAATTTTCACAATTTTGAAGACATTTCATAAAATGCTTTTAAAATTAAAATATAAAAATTGGGATATTTAAAAAAACAAACAGATAGTGCTATCACATCTGCAAATTAAGAGCTTTCAGTTTAAAAAAAATATATATATATATATTAATAAAATTGGTTCAGAAGAAAGGTCAGGGCAGATGACTAAAAAACACACTTGTATTTTAAATATATAGATTATATAAAATTAGGAAAAATTAAATTAAGCAACTTATGTAATTTTGATAAAATTATAGCAGAATGTCCTAAACCATAGCATTAAAATTTTATTATTCGAGAGAATTTTGGACAAAAATTTCAGGAACATGATATTATTTTGTTTGCTTGCCTAACTCATCGAAGCAAATCCATACAGGCGAGAACCATCAATTTCTGTAATATAAATCGCTATTATTTGCATGCCACCTCTCTTTTATAAAGACCCTCTAAATTTTTGCAAAACATTGCGTTTTATCAGTGTGTGATTTCGATTACATTATTTTCAAAAGTGAAGCAGTTTCACCTGTGAAGAATTTCGAAGCAGCTGGGCTGTGAAAACGACGCACTTCTACAAAACATAATTCAGGTTTAAGAATTAAAATACACACTTTTTTATAAAATGACGTCATTTGCATACGCTAAATTAATCCACTTTTACAATCCAGTCATAAATTTCGTCTGTAGAAAAGTATGCAAATGACGTCATTATCACGCAATAACTGACAATATTCTTGACATAGCCCATATTTTAATTTCAACTTTTTTTTTTTTAGGTTTTATGAAAAAATGGCAACAGAAAGATACAGTATCTCCTATTTTCGACTATTTACCGTTTACTTTCAATAGAAATGGGGTACTTTTGTTGCCACGATAAGAAAAATGGTATTAAAAACTACAAAAAAATTAATATCTCAAAAATAAATTGAGGTACAGCTTTCAAACAAATTGCATTTAAAACAGCATTTTTTTCCTTATACGACAGTGTAAAAATTTAAAATGTGCGATATTTAGAAGTTTAAAAATTTGCAGTAGATAAAATTGCAAAACCAAAATTTATTTTCAAATTTCAAAGTGTTGCCATTCGCAAAATGACGTATGCGTCACGCACAGATATGTTTGTCCTTTATAATATAGATAGTGTAGATATATTTATCTTGTTCAAATTTTCAATCGTTAATAAAATACTCATTATTCATCCTATCAAGTTGAAATAAATTTTTTTTAACTTGTACTGGATGACAATTGATGTTAATACAGTTTTTTCAAATATTAATTAATTAATTAATTTTTAATTAATTAATTTTAGTTTTGCATGGGAAACAAAATGGCGGCCATTGGTTATTGAAGGTCAATGAAAGTATTTTCATTAAGGGGTTGCCATAAGGGGGACCCTGTTCTGTCGCCAAATACTGCCAAATTTGTCGCCAACTTGGCGATATATCGCCAAATTTGGCGGCCAAAATGAGTCGCCAATATGGCGATATCTTTAATATTTCGCCAAATTCCCATAGAGTTCCATTGTAAACCTACTTGCTAATAGAAAATCAACAAATTGAGATATTTTAATGCAACAAAAACTAATATTAGCTTAAGGGATTATATTAAATTTTTCTTTGATGGCCTAAGTAGGAATTGACTTTAAAAACAAATTTTTTATATTACTTGTTTCGAATAAAATTGTATAAAAGTAACATTTTTAGAAAAATCGTTCAAAAAAAATTCATGTTGGAGAGATTAGTTCCATTCAAATATGTATTATATTCTGAGATAACTTCAGTTGAAATTAATGTTGACAGCTCAGTATCTCATTCCATCAAAGTAAACAAACACAAGAGATCCGTTCATTGTGGACGAGAAAAAAAAATTAAAGCATGAAGATAATCAATCACTACGCAAATTCCCCAGCGATGAATTGTGCAGCAGAAGAGTAATTCGCGCATGTAACTCAATCAAAATTGGCAGCATTCTATTAGGTGAAGTGTTGTACAACTCAATTTCCTTCACCGTCTTTTCTTGACGAGGTGAAATGTATACAAGCCTGCTCATGTAATAATAGGTAATAAATCAAATTTCAAAACGCTTTATCAATTAATTTGGGATTTACATATTATCCGTGTCAAGAAGATAGATCACCGAAAATGATTGCTAATCGCCAATTATATTTATCATTGTCAATAGCCAATCGCGTTCAAAACACTAATTTAACAGGTGTAATGTCCGTAATGTCTCTCCCCTTTTTAAAATTTTATATATTTTTAGTATTTTTCAATTTAAGTAACAATTTTCACATGATTTTCGTAGGTGTGTTATTTATTTTTCATACAGTATACAACCAGTTCAATAGCTCAAATATTAAAAAATTTAAAAACATAAAACCGCAAATGGTATATTTAGGAAGTTTGGGAATCAGTTTTCCTAATATCGCACCAGAAGTATTTCTAATTTCGCATAGGGCGATATTCGGAATACTTTTTCTGGTAGTCATAAAAATGGAATAGGGAAGGCAAATAAATTTAAAGAACATTTCATATTGTTACTAGCTGACACACCCGGCTTTGCCCGGGCCCATAACAGTATTCTTAAATGAATCTGAAATTTTTATCGCAGGTCCGTACAGAGAAGGGTGGGGGTGGAGACGGTACAAATTACCAGGGCCCGACTCTTGATCAGTTCCAAGGTTGTGTAAATCCACAGGTTAAGTTTTTTTTAATTTTTATATGTCTCATACTATATTACATTTTTATAATTGATGAATCCAATTAAAATTTAATTATATTTTCAATAATTTAATTTTTTATTTAAAATCTTTAGATGAAAAAGTAATTACAAATACAACATAAACTGTAATACTGAAAAAGAAATAACAAAATTGTAAGCAAATATTATTATATAGATATTTTTTTAAAGTACAATCTAGCAAATTTATTTTCTAATATAGTAAAGCCTGTTTATAACGGAATCCAGCTATAAACAAAAAAAAAAGTTCCAGCTCCCCTCTGTCCCCCAAAATACTATTATGCTTTGTTCAATTTAAATAACCTGCATAAAACGGAATTTATCACTGGTCTTTTTCGTTGCCGTCTAAGCAGGTTTTATTGTACCTCACTTCTAGTGGTCCCGTAATAATATTCTTAAATGAACCTGAAATTTGTATCGCAGGTCCGTACAGAGGGGGGTAAACAAAATTACTTTAACGTCATGATAACATTTTGTAAATTTTTTGCTGCTGATTAATTCGCATTTCCAATAGAGTGCTTTGCAGAAATTGCACGTTTTACTCAAAGTCCCACAGTTATGCCCTGTAACGTTTAAATCAGTAATTTGGATTTCAAAAGCAACGCGTGTATGCTACGGTTATTAAGCCTATTTTAGCAATCACTTATGCTCTGTGTTTAACTGCGTTCGCGATTCAATCTATTACGATTTTCTCTTTCTTTTCTTAATTCGGTTTCTTCTTCACTTTCAAGCATTGGCCGAGATCTTTTACGGGCATTTCAAATGATATTTTGAAGTTTCATAATTGCAGCAAAAGAGCGAAACATCATGGAGCTCTTTCCTCCACGGCGAAATGTAAATAAACCCGATCGCCCTAAATCCTACCAAAAAACTTTTACCAATAAGATGCGTTTCTCGGGCGTTGCCATTAGACAATAACAAATAACAGCGATTTCTGTGCCACGTACGTTAGCGTAATATATATATAGATTATATTTAATGAAAAACTTATTTCGGTTGTATTGTGATATTTTACAAAGAAGTCAGGCTATGAACCGTCATATCTATATTATAAAAACATATCTGTGCGTAACGCATACGTCATTTTGCGAATGGCAACACTTTGAAATTTGAAATAAAATTTCGGTTTTGCAATTATACCTACGGCAAATTTTTAAACTTCTAAACATCGCACATTTTAAATTTTAACACTGTCGTATAAGGAAAAAAATGCTCTTTTAAATGCAATTTGTTTGAAAGCTGTATCTCAATTTATTTTTGAGATATTAATTTTTTAATAAATTGACTTAATAAAATAGTCCAATCTTGAACGCCAGATTCACCTTTGTTTATTATATAAAAACATGGAAACATTCAAATGCTTCATTTAAAACACATTACTAAATAGGTGTGATAAAATATATACAAATGTTTTTTAAAATTAAAAACATTAGATGTTAAAATGATAAAAAGCTACTCCGAGCGCTTTCGGCTAACCTTAAGCCATTGTCAAGGAGAAGAGGATTGACTGATAAAAACACTCGGCGCTCGATGTTTACTGCTACAGATTGACCGGAAACTCACTTCAGGAACGACCACCTGCGGGCTTCCTGAAGTGAGTTTCCGGTCAATCTGTAGCAGTAAATATCGAGCGCCGAGTGTTTTTATCAGTCAATCCTCTTCTCCTTGACAATGGCTTAAGGTTAGCCGAAAGCGCTCGGAGTAGCTTTTTATCATTTTAACATCTAATGTTTTTAATTTTAAAAAACATTTGTATATATTTTATCACACCTATTTAGTAATGTGTTTTAAATGAAGCATTTGAATGTTTCCATGTTTTTATATATTAATTTTTTTGTAGTTTTTAATACAAATTTTGTAATCGTGGCAACTGAAGTACTCCATTTATATTGAAAGTAAAGGGGAAATAGTCATGGTTTATTAATTTTATTGATTATATCCGTATTGATGCCATTTTCACATTACAAATAAAAGTAGCTTTTTTATCATATTTGAACAGAAAATGATGTCATACATTAAAAAAAAAAAACACGCATTCTTCTTCGTAAATCAGTTACATTTCATTATTTTTACATTACGCTGATACTGAGTTTGAGACGCTGGGCAAAATGATTCAGTGAGTAAAATTATGTCATATTTAAAACAAAACGATCATTTATTTTGATAAAACTAAATATTTGACCTATATTAAATGGCCAGTACTATGACAACTAAAGGCACATTTCAGAATTTTTTTTTTCGCAGGTATTGAGATTACATTAAAATTTGTGCGAATGTTCACATGAAAAGTTGTATCGGAAAAACGTGACTTTAAGTTTGGAAATACATTCATTAATAATTACGCGTTAAAATGCTTTCAAATTGTGAATTTGAGTGGTACGTATGTAAATTATGGGAATGTGAAAATAACGTTCAATTTAGATTTCATGGGGGGGAATTTTATGATGTGAAAAAGCGAAATCCTTTTTACTGATTTTTCATCCCGTAAAAACAAACATAAAAGCCTCAATCGATAAATTCATCATAATTACTCATTTTGATTACGTATTCTAATAGAGTTTAATTTTTCAATAATATAAAGCAGTTGAAGTTTGTGGAAATAATATTTTGGTAATTTTAGGTTAAAATATTATTTGTTTTAAAAGTGAGACAACCAATGTTAGATGAATTTTTTATTGTAATTATTTTCGTAGGTTTATTATAAATTCGATCTGATAGTTCCTTTCTAACATTTTAGTTCGTCGAATTTCGACGGGTTCCAACTCGTGTATATAAAAATGGAAATTAGCTGTTTAAACAGAAATACAAAATTTAGGTTTTATGATCAGTAACTCCAGAACATTGTCCATGACACCAAATGCGACATTTAGTACAAATGATCCATTTTACTCCATGTCTGTCAGTTGAGTAAAGCTGGTTAGAGAGAGGACATTCACAATCATTTTCGCTTTCTTCGTCGTCAGTAGACAGTGTCAACGGTTGATCAGTATCTTCGTCTAATTCTGAGGATGTCTCTACTAAAGGCTGACGTTTCATCTTTTTTTTGCTTCATTCCAATAGCTTCTTTCTTAGGTATGATTTTTTTTTCTTTGCACTTTTTGATGCAAAAATATTTTTTGTAGCCTTAGTCTTTTTCTTTCTAGCAAGATCTTCACCAAGTTTTACTTTGCATGAAGTACTTTTCAGAACCGTAAGCTGATCAACTTGGACGTCCTCTTTTGTTTACTTGAAAAATTTTCTCATTCAGTTGTGGCAAAGGGCTTATATCCATCGGGAAAATTTTGCTACAATTTGGTGATGGCGAGGCGAATACACAGCTGGACTGTTTTCGATCAAACTTATCACTCTTGTCTATAGGTGGTTTGATGCCAATGCATCCAGGCTGAGTCTCAGATTATTCCTGTCTAATTTATGACTTTTTCAGCTGGACGACTTGGAAGTAATGGACAGACAGAGTCTTCTGTATGTTGTATGTTCTTTTTGGTAAAAAGTCTCGGCCGAGCCAACCACTGCAAATCCGTGGTATTGGAATATATTTATGATATTTAGACCCTTAAATAAAATAGCGTGCGTAATATTGCACAGTGCGATATTAGGACTACAGTAGAAATGCAATATTAGAAAGAACGAAACATCCCAATATGGCTGACTCTATGGCCGCCGAAACTAAGAACAGAAAGAACATTACAGCTATATCTAGTTAAGCTGCATGATTATGGGGTTGTATTTACGTTATAATGATTAAGAACAGCACTTACCATGAAAATGATTTTTCACTGTATGGTGAAGTCTACAAAAACTCTAGGTTTTCACAAAAAAAAAAAAAAAATAACAGAGACTAAACACAACTGCGCATCTAACCAAGGTACACTCTAAAATTGGGAGGAGTGAAAAGTTCACTATTTGAAAGAGCGACAGGCATTTTTTCTCTTTTTGGAGTGAATTTTTTAAAAATACACTCTTTAAAGAGCGGAATTTTCCACTCTCTAGAAAGGAGTGTAATGTCTCACTCCTAAAAGTGTGACTCCTAAAAGTGTATGCATTGCTTATTAACCAATCAGAGCAGAAAGGCGACGACACCCTTACAAGATAAGAAAAGTGATCACTTTTTCGCCCGCCATTTTAAGATTAACAGATTAGGATATTATTCTTTATGGAATACATAAAATAAAGGTAAGTCTTATTTAATTTTAAGCATTTATCCGTGTAGATATGTGGAATGTTAATAATATGAGCTAGATAGTTGTTATGTTGTACAGGAAAAGATTGATCGTCGAGTATTCAAAAGGGATTGTGAAATTTCTTCATGTAGCGGTCTGAAATGTAATTGTTTTAAGGGGACCGGGAAAGCCGTATCTCCGCCATGTTAAATTCACCAACTTTATGTACCTTTTTCTCAGAAATGGTGAAAGATAGAGTTCTGGATTTATTAGAGTAGTTTGAATAACATGCTTTACGTATTTTAACAGATCATTTTCGTTCTAAAGTGATTGTGAGATTTCTTCATGTAGCGGTCTGAAATGTAATTGTTTTAAGGGGACAGGGAAAGCCGTATCTCCGCCATGTTAAATTCACCAACTTTATGTACATTTTTCTCACAAATGGTGAAAGATAGAGGTCTAGATTTTTTAGAGTAGTTCGAATAACATGCTTTACGTATTTTAACAGACAATTTTCGTTCTAAGTTAAACTCACAACTAATTATTAATTATTTATTGAAAGTCATTTTTAAATTAGAATTTTTGGTAAGATTTCACTGTCTAAAATAAATAATCCTCAACAAATCATTAAATCTCTGTGTTAAAGTATACAATATAACATAATATAAGTATTAAAAAAAAAATCTGAGTTCTTGAGTTTAATAGATATTGAAACAAATTGGAAATTGCTCGTCAAAAGTAGCAAAAAAGGTGCGTTCGTACTATAACTAGTTTTAGAAATATTTTTTGCACCGCATATTGTAATGAATATATATTTTAGTGCAATACATAAGTGCATATCCATTTCATTCTGTTCTGAAAGGCTGTAACATCATTAAAATGCACTTGAAATATTTTTTCCCCCCACTGGCCGTCATGTAACGGAAAATTTTGACTGTCCCTGTAATTAAACTATGCATCCGATTTTCCTGAAATTTGAAATGAGTCTATAAAATTTTGCAACAATTGTATATGTAAAATTTCAGATCATTCGGAAGGCTGTAACGTTATTAAAATGCACTTGCAATAATTTTTGCCATTGGCCGTAATGTAACGGAAAACTTTTGAATGTCTCTGTAATTAAACTATACATCCAATTTTCATAAAATTTGAAATGACGCGACAAAAGTTTACAACAATTATATATTTAAAATTTCAGACCATTCGGTTGGGAAGTTTTTGCTCTGTTATATGCGGACGCAGTGTTGAATTCAGACACTTTTCTCCGGCAGGGGGGTGGGGCATTATAGAGTTCCGGGAGGAGGAGGGAATTGCACTTTTTGACTATTGAAAACACAAAATCTCAAATCTTCCGGGGAGACATCTCATTGCTCCGGGGGGGACGTCCCCCGGGCCACCCCCTGAAATCAACACTGGGACAGACGGACTGAACAACGACTATAGGTGCTACGTATTTATATAATTACGAACGCACCTAAAAAAGGAAAATAAACAGGAAAAATTCAAGTTTTGAGAAAAAGTCAATTAAAGATTTAAATTGCCATTAAGCTGTGAAGTACTCTTAGAAAGAATGAATAATTTCAACACTTATTTTTTTATATATATAAACATGTGTGACACGTCGTTGGAAAGACAAAAGTTTAAACTATTTAATGATATAAAAAGTAAAAGTCGATTTTTAGGTGCGTTTGTAGCTATATAAATACGTAGTACCTATAATCGTCGCTCAGTCCGTCTGCCCGCATACAACAGCGCAAAAACTAACCAACCGAATCGTTTGAAATTTAAAATATATAATTGTTGCATAATTCTGTCGCGTCATTTCAAATTTTATGAAAATCGGATGTATAGTTTAATTACAGGGACAGTCAAAAGTTTTCCGTTACATTACGGCCAATGGGAAAAAAATATTTCAAGTGCATTTTAATGATGTTACAGCCTTCCGAATGGTCTAAAATTTTAAATAGGGTAGATGTGCCAGTAATGGACACCCTTCTAGTAATGGACACCCCTTGATGTTTTTGGCTCATAAAAAAATAACTAATAAATATTTAACTTTAATTAATTTTTTTTATAATTTCCCCTTGCATGTTGTATAAAACGGGGTTATTGTTGGCACTTTTAATCAAACCAATTAGGAAGCAGAAAATAATGTTTCAAAGTTTTGCTGTTTTTCTGTGAAAATCTTAATGAAGAGGCTAAGAGCTAGCTTCGTTTAATTAATTTATATATTATTTATTTTCTTGAAAATTTTGAATGCTTTTGTTTGAGTAGTTTGAATAGAAAACTTAGACTTTTATATACTAACGGTCATTTACGAAATTTCATTTATTTTTAAGGTTTTAAGAGGGGGTATCCATTACTGGAATGGTTAATTAGTCATTTTCCACCAAAACTTTTATAAATAGCTACTTTTAAGTTATTTTATGGGATTAATAAAATTTCAATATTTTATTCTTTTTTATGTATATATACCTTGCTATTTTAAAATCTGGCAATCAAACCAGCTAGGACGCAGAAAATATTGTTTAAGAGCACGGTCAAAGAGGGGCTCATAGGGCTTAATACCTCTCCATTTAAATAAAACTATTAAGTTACAGAAGCTATTAAAAATCTATTTTCTGTCTTAAATGTTTCCTTATTCACCTCTGACGAAAAAAAGAAAAGAAAAAGGTAATATTCATTAATTTATAGGCAATATTCATGAAACTAGTAAATCTGCAGATCAGTGGCCTCAAACATCAGTTCTACAGTTTTATTTTGAAATTATTTTACTTAGCATTTAAAATATTACACTCACAATATCATTTCTTCATCACAATATTTGTAATATTAATTATTATAAATGATATATCAAGTAGTCTCTGGAAGATTAATTGTTAAAAATAGCGAGACAAAACTAAACACTAACATTCCAAAACTTTTTTTTATTATTATTACCTTTTGAAATCCACAACTGTTTAAATAATTTGATAGCTGTAATTGCCTGATATTTAGTATTTTAAACTAACCATCTAAAATAATTAAAACATTGATCTTCTGATAATTACAATAATTGATGCAAACAGTAAATGATTACCATAAATATTTTATTAATTACTGGTATCCTTATTGTTAAATTTATTTTAAAATAATTATTTTGTTTCATTAGTATGTATTCATAAAATTCTGGTTTTAAATACAGTCATAAAAACAATTATATTTATTACTTTTTATGGGGCGTCCATTACTGGAACAGAGGGTGTCCATTACTGGGCCTTTGGATGTTTTGATATATTTCTGTTATTTAAAATTAAAAATCGATTCGTATTGGGAAATGAGACTATAGGAATGGTTAAATATTGTTGATAAATTAATATAATATTGAAAAAAAATTGGGATATAATAATTATAACTACATATTAATAAAAAAAATAATTTTAAAAGATATTCCTTAAGGGTGTCCATCACTGGCACATCTACCCTATATAATTGTTGCAAAATTTTGTCGAGTCGTTTCAAATTTTATGAAAATCGGATGTACAGTTTAATTACAAAGACAGTCAAAAGCTTTCCGCTACATTAAGGTCAATGGGAAAAAATTATTTCAAGTGCATTTTAATGATGTTACAATCTTTCGAACAGAACGAAATTGATATGCACTTATAAAGTTCACTAAAATATACATTCAGTACAATATGCGGTGAAAAAATATTTATAAAATTAGTTATAGTACGAACGCACCTCATTTGCCACGTTTAACGAGAAATTTCCAACTTGTTTTGATTTCAGAGGTCAATCTTTTCCTATAAAACATATAAAATCTATTTTTCTCATATTCACAAAATACAATATCTACGCGAATAAAAAATTTAAATTAAATATGGCTTCCATTTTTCAGCAATAACGGACTAAAATTAGAAATCATGATTAAGTTAAGGAATATGTTTAAAAGAAAAATATATACATATTCCAGAGAACTTATAATTTAGACACCATGTTCATATTAAATAAAACAAAAGCAGGTGACAGCGGATAAAATATATATATATATATATATATATATACATTCTTAATATTTAAATCATGCATAGAACTTATTTTAAAAAGATGTGAGTTTATAAGCATTGTTTTTTAAATGGAAAAATTAAAAATATTTTAGAACAATAAGACTTTGGAAAAATAGCAATAATTTAAGGAAAAAGTACGATTTTTTATTTAAAACAAAAATTAAAATCAAATCAAACATTGTTAGACATATAGCATCCAGAAAAAGTTATTAATAAAACTTTAAAAGTAATATCTTTATAGGGCATGCAATAAAATCAAGCGCAAAGGATAAGAATGGAATAAAATATTTTAGTTTATTTATATCAGTAATCTAATTTAAATTCGTATGTAACTTTAACTGAATTTTTCCTTAAAAGTTCAATTAGTGTTACAAACTATGAATAAATAAATATTGGTAATAAAGTATTTTATTCCAATCTTTACCACGCTTGTATCTATTTTCATTGCATGCGGTAAAATATGTGATTCTTTTAAAATGACCATAAAAGCAAAATAAAAAAAAGAATCGACTACATAAAAAAAGAACATTCACTCCTATGAAAGAGTGACTATTCACTTCTACCAGGGGTGAAAAACCGCACTCCTTTAGCAAGAGTGAATAGTCACTCCTCCAAAAAAGTGATTATCCACCCCTGTTTAGAGTCAATATTCACTTCTCAGGAGTGACTGTTCATTCTTTCAGAGAGTCAAAAATTTCACTTTTGCTCAGGGTGAATAGTCACTCTAAAGAGGTTGGGCATATTTTGACTCTGCGATAGAGTGACTATACACTCCTCCGGAGTGAATAGTCACTCCTTTTTATTTAGAGTGTAGTCACACGACTGGCGCCTTGTCGCTAGACACTAGTTGACACTAGAGTTTCGATAAAAGTATAGGAGTCTCAACAAAAGAAAAAGACACATTTAGTTATCAAGATGATGAACCTGGTGATGGAACCTGGAAGGTTTGAAAGTACTAACAAGGAAGGTCTCCATACTGGGCATACTCAGAATATGTTGAAAAAAATGCTAGTGAAAGTATTCATGTATGTAATAAAGGATCAGTTAAAATTAGTGGCGGAATTACAGTAGAAAATCTGTAAAAAAATGAAATACTTCCGAATAATTGGCGTGAAAAGACGAAAGAGGCACGCAATTTGGCGAGCAGCACTTTTTCTCGCCAAAAGCAAACGATTTTAATGAATCTGAAAATTGTTTGTTAATTGATTTTGAGAATAAACGGTATTTAATGAATTTAAATGAGAACCATGAAAGAATTTATTATTATTATTATTATTATTACATTTTGCATTATACTTGTTGCTTGTTGCCGATTTGAACGAAATTTTACCATTGTTTTATTCTCAATCGACATTTTTTTAAATTTAAACAGCTTTATCGGTTATAATAGTAGGAGAGCTGTTGAACATTTTTGAGTAGGTATTTGAGGTACCCTGCAAATTTGTGCAGCACTTCTTTTGTAATGCCTGAATACAAAATCGAATGCCTGTCTGAAGGATCGTGGCCCAAAACCTGTGCCAGACACGTGTCAAGTGCCATTTTTTGACACTACCCCCAAAAAAGTATTTGAGGCACGCTGAGATTGAAACAGAATAATATTTATACTTAGAAAAAAATATTTTGAAAGTGACAGACACTTTAGTCGGCCCAAAAACTGTGCCAGACACGTGCCAAGTGCCATTTTTTGACTACCCTAAAAAGGTATTTGAGGCACGCTGAGATTGAGGCACAATAATATTTATGCTTAGAAAAAAATATTTTGAAAATTACAGACACTTTAGTCGGCACAAAAACTGTGCCAGACACGTGTCAAGTGCCATTTTTTGTCTGGCACAGGTTTTGGGCCACGATCCTTCAGCCAGACATTCGATTTTGTATTCAGGCATTACAAAAGAAGTGTTGCACAAATTTTCAGAGTGCCTCAAATCCCTTCCCTAAAATGTTTAACAGCTCTTGGACTATAAAAATAACTTTTAACGCCAGATGAATAATGCTGCCGTAATACATTTCCATACCGAAGAAGTTGTTCCCATAGCAACAAAGTTGAATCGACAGTGCTCGATGGGGCATATTTTTGAGTTTGGAACAATTTTAATCAATTTAAATTTTGTTTTAAATCGTAAAATATGATAGTTAAAATTCGTTATAAGTACATATAAATATATATGACAAAACTATAGTTAAAACAAACTAAAAATGACAAAGCTAAAGTTATTTAAATTAAACATATTTAAACAAATTCAACATAAAAAGTTTTTTCCTTAAAGAGTATTCAACAAGCGTATTTTTTTTAATTTTAATTTCTTCGCCAAACGGTGATAAGTCGCCAAATAAGCGAATTTTTCATTATTATTTTACGGACGTTCCACCAAGGTTTCGCCAAAAAAAAAATTTTAAACATATATACCCATGGGAGAAGAACATTCTGTATTTTTTTCAGATTTTTCTGAGTATGCCCGTAGGGAAACCTTCCTTATAAGAAGTTTTTAAATAAAATGTATATTTTAAACTTGTAACATCTATTTCATTACATCAGTCGCCTTTTAAGTAAGATTGTGGAATTTTTAATGTTCACATTATATATTTTAACTATAAAAGTTTTACAAGAAAATGAAAAACCTTTCTTATAAGCATTCAATGTTTACCTTAAAAATCCCACCTAACTTCATGACTGCAATTCATGTCGCTCCAAGAGATTTCGTTACAATATGTTAATTTGTGGTGACCTCCAATTATGAAAAATTCATCGCTCTGATTTATCGCTTGGCAGAAAGCGCAAACTAGTAAATTAATTTTTTTTTATTTTTTTTTTTCGCTGTTTCTTTTTTAAGAACAGGGAAAGAAAAAAATCATTACTTAAGCTATATATTCAAGATTTCTAAATTGTTTTCTCATCGTATAATTATAATTTATTTAACACTAAATTATTAATTGATTAAAGCGTATTTAAAAATACGCTGATTAAAAAGACTGGTTAAAAATTTACTCTGGTCTACAAAATATTTTTTTTTTGACTTTTAATTAAACGATATATTTTTATATAATTCGGGGTCACAAATTATGAAGTAACTATTAAAAATTTAATGTTAGCTCTCGGTGTAAATATATGGCTAATATGGAAAATTAGGATTTAAAATGAAATTTCAAAGAACATAAACTATTTATTTGGAGAAAAAAAACGTAAAATTATTTAGGTTTAGTTTTTTACTTTTTACATGAAATTAAAAATGTATTAACAATATCAAAACATTGACATATCATCAGTCAAAAAGTCTTCTTCTATTTCATTGTCTTCTGTGCTCAGTTCCAGGAGCATCTCTATTCAAGTTCCAGCAGTAATCTGCTAACTTTAACGAGTTCCATCAAAACGATATAAGTAAGCGTGCTATCTTAAATGGGAGAGGTAACCGCAAAATTAAAGGCGAGGTCACATCAATCAAGGTCGCGCGCCACGTAGCGGACGGGGTGAACTACAGAAAGATGCCTAACTGTTTTCTTCTTTATGGATAATCTATTAATTGCACATCCATGAAATAACTGCGAAAGCGCAAACGTCGTGTTTTCATTTGTTTGTAGCATTTATATTCTGACAGTAATAGAATATTCTATTAATTTTTATTCGTGTTTTTTGACTTATTTATTATAGTTAATTAGTTAAATAAAACACTTCTTTTTAGAACTAATATTATTTGTTAAAATGGCAAAATGTTGACCTTCGGGTAGTTGTAGTTTTCGAAATTGTAAGAATTTTTTTTCTTATGGAATTCATATCTGTTCTTTTCCAAAGAGTAAAACAAGTTAGTAACGTATTTTAATTTATTAAAACAGATAAAATATTATTTAATATATATTATCAAATGTTGTTGATTTAAATACGCTGGATTTTAATTATTTTCTTTTAATGAAATGAAAAATGACGTATAAAAATTAATAGTTAATGTGTAAAGATTGAATTTTGTAGTCTTATTTTTTTTTACTCAACTAGGGGGCTCTGCCCCCTACGAGCTACGCTCGTCAACCCCCGTTCAGACACCACAGACTCTAACAGCACGCTAATTTGATCGCCTTTAAAAAGATTTCGGAAGATTGAATTATAATTTGAATCTGACAATTATATTCTGACGTAATTTTCACCAAACTTTTCTTTCTCTTTTTAATATTCACGTCAAAATACTTTAGAAATGAAATATTATGATCATCTTAAAATGTCAAGTAAATGTCTCGCGCAATTTTTAAATTAAAACTGTTTTGCAATATTATTTTTTGTTCATTTTACGTAATAAGTGTAATATGACGTAAATTCTCCTATTCTAGGACTTCTAACGCATGTTACTGAATTTATTATTTTACAATATTCTTTCTCATTTAAAATTCACGTATAACTATAGTTTTATGACGTAATTTTCAATGAGTTCCTGCTTTTTATATTTTTTGTTTATAATAGTCAGGTGTAAAATAAATTTTTAATTTGAAGCAAACATTACTGTTTTCGCTGATTATACAGTTGGCAACAGTTTAAATTAATACAATTTTCTAAAATTTGTAAAAAATATCTCTCGAAATGCTGAAAATTTGAATTTAAAATAGAAATAAAACCTCGAAAAATTATTCAAATTAAAAAACTAACTGCAATCTGCACACCGGGAAATTCTGACGCATAAAATGATCTAAAAATGATTAAATTCCTATGTACAGTTTTTGCTCCTATAAAACTTTTTTAATGGAACGATTTTGTCCAACTTTGGCATTAAATATCTCTTAAAATAATTCTTCGATTTGAAAACTGTCTGCATCAGCGTGTTTATCAAACATTTTTCTATAACGCTACCGATTTTCATATTTTTGTATGCAACAGTTTTTTTAATATTAACGAAGAAAGACCTCCGGTCACAAAAAATTCAAAACCGGCGGCGGCGGCGGCGGCGGTGACAGCGGTAGTTACTTTTTTTTAGAATAGAGAGATTCTTGATGTGCTAAAGTTATAAAAAATGATTTACACGGTTGTATTCCCGATGAGAATACAACGTTTAAGAATGTTTAGAATATGTATAGAATTTAATTATAAATAAAATATTCAATTTTAAGTCATTTTGTTCGCTTATCCAGAACAAACGATAAATTTCCAATATTCTCTTAATCGCATTGCAATCATGTTATTTAACTAACAAATATTTCATTCATTTAATTTAAAACTCATTTCATTTTATATTTCGGATCACTTTAATTTAAAATGCTTGCATTAAATGTTGTACTATTAAACGAGCAAGTGCTGTTCATTTATTTGTTTAGATATTTTGAGAGTCTAGGCAATAACTTCAATAATTTTCCTAAAATCGCCAGATTAGATTTTTTTTTCTTTGAAACAGACAAAGCCATTTAGAGAATCCCTGTTAAAAATTCAGTTACGAATTTCAGATTGTTACTTACTTACTTACGCTTGTTTTGATAAAAATATGTGTATTTAAAAGAAAGTCGCAATGTCATTTTAGTTTAAAGGCAAAAGGCAGTATTGCTTTCGTAGCATTAGTGCTTTTCTCCCGAAATTAAAATGATATTGCTACTATTTTTTTTAATGTACATAATTTTATCAAAACAAACTGTAATAAAAATATTTTGTAATAAATCTTTTAAACAAGATTCATCTTCCATAAGTGAGTAAAGATTCAGAAAATATGCGCAAGAGTTGCGCAGATAGTAGATATTCTGTCATATATGGCTTCATACTGGAAACCCACGTATTTGCATTATTCATCTCGTCCACCAGATGGCGCAGCTGTGTCAATATACTCCAGATTCCAGTATTGACATTGTACACTTAATATATATGCAGTTTTGAATTCCATCGCCCCTGGTATCTTTTTCCATCGTTGACATATCTTGGAGAAATCCATATAATAGCCATGTTCGCCCACAGTTTACAGGGGAAAATCGAAACGAGAGTGGAGAAAGTTAATTTTTAAGGACACATTGCAATCCATCTGCTAATATATTTGTAGTAGATTGTTTACAAGCTCATCATAGTTCTCAGATCTCCTTTTGCCCCAAAATTTACAAAATCCCTATTGAAATTATAATAAACTTTTGCATTTTCAGAATTAAGGCCTAAATCTGACATCTTTGGATTCTTCGATAAATTTTATTTTCAGATAGCAAACAGGAAATCATCTGGTGGTTTACAATATATACAGACGTAACATTTGGAAATCCTAAATGTTAAATAACTTTTTAATAGCGTTCCAAAACAAACTTCAATGCGGGTAATTTTTTAAGCATAACTTAAAAACTACCTGATGGAGTGAGCTGTAATTTTAAATTCACATGTTTGCAGCTTCTAGAAATTGATTTCTGTAAAAAAAATTTATAGGTTATACACCGAGAGGCCGTAGCACAGACGATCACCTCATCGAGTTCACAGCTGCAACTTTAGAATTAGTTAAAACTCGATTTACATTTTAAAATGCAATTGGTCTGCCAAGTCCTATCTTGGTGGAAAACATCTAAAAACCCGATTTTAGCGGTTGACTCGTAGGTTTATCATTGAGTTTTCCCGGTCCCAGTCCTCCATGTCTTCATACCTTTCGGTGCAGGAAAACACAATGGTAAACCTACGAGTCAACCGCTAAAATCAAATTTTCAGATGTTTTCCACCAAGATATGACTTGGCAAGGAATCCAATTGCATCTTAATATGCAAATCGAGTTTTAACTAATTCTAAAGTTACAGCTGTGAACTTGATGAGGTGATCGTCTGTTCTACCGCCTACCGGTCTATTACATTTCATATATATTTTTAAATATTAATTTAAACATTCATATTTTTGGGGAAATCTTAACTTTGCGCATCTGTATTTCCAAAACAATGAAGGTTTTCATGGCGATATTTGTGTTCAATGGGTTAATTTCATACAAAATTGCACACTCTCATCTCAGAGGCAATTTCATCATTGTACAGTGTTACTGGAAGTTTTAATAATCATACGGATCACATTTAAATATGTGTTAATTGCATGAAGACACAAGGATGGCGTCAGGATGGCGTCCTCCATGAACCTAACAACAATCCTTATTTTTTATTTACTAGGGGGCTCTGCCCCCTACGAGCTATGCTCGCCAACCCTCGTTCAGACTCTAAAAATCCGTTAATTTTATCGGCTTAAAAAAGATTACGGAAGATTTAATTATAATATAAAACCAGTAGCGGTATCCCTGTAAACGGGTGTCCATTTATTTCTCTTTTAATGAAGGATTTTAATTCGAAATAAGCTGCTGTCAATTTCTGTTTTCGTGTTTTATTAAATTAGGGGGATCTGCCCCCTACGAGTTATGCTCGTCAACCCCCGTTCAGACACCGCAGACTCTAAAAGTACGCTAATTTAATCGGCTTTAAAAAGATTTCGGAAGATTGAATTATAATTTAAAAAACAGTAGCGATATCCCTATAAACGGATTTCTATTCATTTCTCTTTGAATGGGGAATTTTAAGGCCAAATCCGCTGCGGTACTACTTGATGAACCCGTCGACCAATTTCGCCAAATTATATAAATCGCCAAAGCACTCGCCAATTATACAAACTGACATAATTTTTATTTTAAATAACGAAAGAACAAATAAATTAGTACAACATTAATAAAAATACAAATAAAACGTCGAAATAAAAATAACTTGATGACGTAGACACGTGTAACTTGCTTAAAGTCAAATTAATGTGACATTTACGATCAACCATTATTGACATTTAATCTTATAGTTTGGCGAATGATAATTTTTGGTCGACGGGATAACTAAGTAGTACCAAAAATACATATGTCAATCGCTGTTTTCGTCTTTGACGTAGACACGTGTAACAACATTTCAAAATAAGCTAATGTAAAAGGAATTAAGTAAACAGAGTCTTTGTCTCCCGGTATTTTTTAACAAAGCGAAAAGAAAGTTCTTTTAAATAAGACTTTCAAATTAATCGTTTTTAATCTGACGTTATTTTGACCAAACTATTCTTTCTCTTTTTAATATTCATATGAAAATACTTGTGTTAGAAATGAAATATTATTTGCGCTTTCCTAACAAAAATAGTTGAAAAGTATCCGCTCAAAATATCAAATAAATGTCTGGCGCAATTTCTGAATTTAAACCTTTTTGCAATATTATTTTGTATTCATTTTATGTAATAACTGTAATGTGACGTAAATATGACGTAATTTCTCCTATTTAAGACTTCTAACGCATGTTAATAAATTTATTATTTTACAAATTCCTTTCTCTCTTAAAATTCACGTGTAATTATAGTTTTTATGACGTAATTTTTAATAAGTTCCTGCTTTTTGTACATAACTAGGGGGCTCGGCCCCCTACGAGCTACGCTCGCCAACCCCCCGTTCAGACACTGCAGTCTATAAATGCACGCTAATTTGATCGACTTTAATTCAATTTCTTTGGAAGATTGAATTATAATTAAAAAAACAAAGGCGACCTCCCTATAAACGGGTTTCTATTCATTTCTCTTTGATTGGGGAATTTTACGGAAAAATCAGCTGCTGTTAAAAGATACAATGGCATTTCAAAATCATCTAATATAAAAGGAATTAAGTAAACAGAGTCTTTGTCTCCCGGTATTTTTTAACAAAGCGAAAAGAAAGTCCTTTTAAATAAAACATTTTAAATATATCGTTTTTAATCTGACGTAATTTTCACCAAACTTTTCTTTCCCTTTTTAATATTCACGTGAAAATGCTTTTATTAGAAATGAAATATTATTTGCGCTGTCCAAAAAAAAAAAATAGTTGAAAAGTTCATCTCAAAATATCAAGTAAATGTCTCGCGCTATTTTTAAATTTAAACTACTATTTTGCAATATTATTTTTTGTTCATTTTCCGTAAAAAGTGTAATGTGACGTAAATGTGATGTAATTTCTCCTATTTAAGACTTCTAACGCATGTTAATGAATTTATTACTTTACAATATCCTTTCTCTGTTAAAATTCACGTGTAATTATAGATGAAGTAATTTTCAATAAGTTCCTGCTTTTTAATACGTAATTATTTAATTCTAATTTGAAAGTTTTTCTTTTCTGTTTATAATAGTCACGTGTAAATAAATTTTTAATTTAAAACAAACATTATTGTTTCCGTTGTTTATACAGTTTGGCAACAGGTTAAATTAGTACAATTTTCTGAAATAAGTAAAAAAATATCTCTCGAAATGCTGAAAATTTGAATTTAAAATAGAAATGAAACCTCGAAAAATGATTCAAATTAAAAAAATAAATTAATTCTGCACACCGGGAAATTATAACGTATAAAATGATCTAAAAAGTATTAAATTCCGATGTATAGTTTTTGCTCCTATAAAACTTTTTTAATGGGACGATTTTGTCCAACTTTAGCATTAAATATCTCTTAAAATAATTCTTCGATTTGAAAACTGTCTACATCAGCGTGTTTATCAAACATTTCTGTATAATACTACCAATTTTCATATTTTTGAATGCATTATTTTTCTTAATATTAACGAAGAAAGACCTCCGGTCACAAAAAATTCAAAACCGGCGGCGGCGGCGGCGGCGGTGACAGCGGGAGTTACTTTTTTTTAGAATAGAGAGATTATTTAATTCTAATTCCAAATGTTTTTTTCTGTTTATAATAGTCACGTGTAAATAAATTTTTAATTTATTTACAAGTATAAATATTTTTTTTGAAGCAAACATTATTGTTTCCACTGTTTATACAGTTGGCAACAGTTTAAATTAATATCACTTTCTAAAATCTGTAAAAAATATCTCTAGAAATGCTGAAAATTTGAATTTAAAATAGAAATAAAAGGTAAAAAAAATTGGTCAAATTAAAAAAAGAAAAACAGTCTGCACACCGGGAACTTCAAACGTATAAAATGATCTAAAAATGATTAAATTCCTATGAATAGTTTTTGCTCCTATAAAACTTTTTTAGTGGAACGATTTTGTCCAACTTTAGCATTAAATATCTCTTAAAATAATTCTTCGATTTGAAAACTGTCTGCATCAGCGTATTTATCAAACATTTCTGTATCATACTACTGATTTTCATATTTTTGTATGCATTATTTTTCTTAATATTAACGAAGAAAGACCTCCTGTCACAAAAAATTCAAAACCGGCGGCGGCGGCGGTCACAGCGGTAGTTACTTTTTTTTAGAATAGAGAGATAAGATTAGTTAAACATCTGAAAATTAGCTAATATAAAATGAAATAAGTCAACAGAGTATTTGATTCCAGGTATTTTTTAATAACGCTATAAGAAAATGATTGTAAATCACACTTTTAAATCTGACGTAATTTTCACCAAACTTTTCTTTTTGTAATATTCACCTGGAAATATTTTAATTGTTAGAAAGGAAATATTATTATTTGCGCTGTCTTTGGCAACAGTAGTTAAAAAGATTATCTCGAAATATGAAAAAAATCTCGCGTGTACGTGTAAATATATATTTTAATTTAAACTGTTTGGCAATGCTTGGCCATTTGAAATAGGACGTCTTTTCAACCGCATTTACTGCTTTTAACACACATTAAATAATTAATGTTTTATAGTTTTTTTTTTCTTTTTAAATATTCACGTGTACACTCTATGGCTAAAGGTGACCGGTCACTTGCAATTTGAGACGTTTTGTTAAATATCTAGAAAAATACATGAGGAATTAACCTGAAACTGCAGGTGTGTAAACAGTATAGTATAAGTCATATATGTCCACGAAGGTTTTTTGCTGAAACCCCATAGGGGATCGCCAACAAATTGAAAAAGAACGAATATCTTTTGGATAACCCTGTAAAAACTAATGTAGCAAATGCGTTCAAACTCGAAATTATTAATAAGTGGCTTATTGGAATATACTGTGTTCATTTTGATGAGGATAGCATGTATACTCGTAGAGAAATTAAGGTTTTTATAAAAACAGTCCCAAATTTTGCCAAGTTTTTTCCTTATAATTTGCAGAGTTCTTAATATAAAAAAAGTTCTTTTCAGAAAATATGATAAACAACTATGTACACAATACCCTGCAATCAGAATGAAAAAATAATAAAAATTGTATGAAAAATGAGCAGGTTTACTAAATAATGATTCACTGCGCATACTCGAACGTAATCAAAATATAATTTGCATAATGTGTTAGCTAAATGTATAGAGCAACTTTTGTGAAAGTCTCAAAAACATAGTTTGAAAAGTCTGATAATAATCGTTTATAGAATAAGCTCAAAATCCGTTATTCCCAAAAGGAAGCAAAATGTTGAGGGGGTGTATCCAAATACAGTAGTGCGTGCAATATTAGCACTAATCAATGGATATATGGATACAACCCCTCATCTTTTTGCTTCATTTTGGGAACAACGGATTTTGAGCTTATTCTATCGACGATTATTATCAGACTTTTCAAACTATGTTTTTGAGACTTTTACAAAAGTTGCTCTATACATTTCGCAAACAAATTATGCACATTTTATTTTGATTGCATTCGCGTATGCGCAGTGAAACATTTTTTAGTAAACCTGCTCATTTTTCATCCAATTTTTATTATTTTTTAATTCTGATTGCAGAATATTGTGTACAGTGTTGTTCGTCATAATTTCTGAAAAGAACTTTTTCTTATATTAAGAACTTTTCAAATTATAAGCAAAAAACTTGGCGAAATTTTGGACTGTTTTAATAAAAGACTTAATTTCTCTACGAGTATACATGAACCTCATAAAAATGAACACAGTATATCCCAATAAGCCACTTATTAATAATCTCGAGTTTGAACGCTTTTGCTACATTAGTTTTTACAGGGTTATCCAAAAGATATTCGTTCTTTTTCAATTTGTTGACGACCCCCTATACGTTTCGGAAAAAAATCTTCGCGGAAATAAATGACCTATACTATACTGTTTACACACCTGCAGTTTCAGGTTAATTCCTTATGTGTTTTTCTAGATATTTAACAAAACGTCTCAAATCGCAAGTGACCGGTCACCTTTGGCCATATAGTGTATAAACAATTTTTATGGCGTAATTTTCAATATTCTCTTGCTTTCAACACGTAATCATCTCTCTATCTCTCTATTCTAAAAAAAAGTAACTACCGCTGTCACCGCCGCCGCCGCCGGTTTTGATTTTTTTGTGACCGGAGGCCTTTCTTCGTTAATATTAACAAAAATAATGCATACAAAAATATGAAAATAGGTGGTTTTATACAGAAATGTTTGATAAACACGCTGATGCAGACAGTTTTCAAATCGAAGAATTATTTTAAGAGTTATTTAATGCTAAAGTTGGACAAAATCGTTCCACTAAAAAAGTTTTATAGCAGCAAAAACTATACATGGCAGTGTAATCATTTTTAGATCATTTTATGCTTTAGAATTTGCCGGAGTGCAGATTGCATTAATTTTTTTATTTTGACTCATTTTTTCAGGTTTTATTTCTATTTTAAATTCAAATTTTCAGCATTTCTAGATATATTTTTTACAGATTTCAGAAAATTGTACTAATTTAAACTGTTGCCAACTGTATAAAAAGCGCAAGCAATAATGTTTGCTTCAAATTAAAAATTTATTTACACGTGACTATTATAAACAGGAAAAAGGCTTTCAAATTAGAATTAAATAATTACGTATAAAAAGCAGGAACTTATTAAAAATTACGTCATAAAAAGTATACACGTGAATTTTAAAAGAGAAAGGATATTGTAAAATAATAAATTCATTGACATGCGTTAGAAGTCTTAGGAGAAATTACGTCATATTTACGTCACATTATAGTTATTACATAAAATGAACACAAAATAATATTGCAAAAAAGTTTAAATTTAGAAATTGCGCTAGACATTTATTTGATATTTTGAGAATTAATTTAAAATATCTCATTTAAAAGAACTTTCTTTTCGCTTTGTTAAAAAATACCAGGAGACAAAGACTCTCTTTACTTAATTCCTTTTATATTAGCTTATTTTGAAATGTTGTTACACGTGTATACGTCATCAAGTTATTTTTATTTCGACGTTTTATTTGTATTTTTATCAATGTTGTACTAATTCATTTGTTCTTTCGTTATTTAAAATAAAAATTATGTCAGTTCGTATAATTTTGCGAGTGGTTTGGCAATTTATATAATTTGGCGAAATTGGTCGACGGGATGATCAAGTAGTACCGCAGCGGATTTAGCGTTAAAATTCCCCAATCAAAGAGAAATGAATAGAAATCCGTTTATAGGGAGATCGCCACTGTTTTTTAAATTATAATTCAATCTTTCGAAATCTTTTTAAAGCCGATCAAATTAGCGTGCATTTAGAGTCTGCGGTGTCTGGACGGGGCGTTGGCGAGCGTAGCTCGTAGGGGGCCGAGCCCCCTAGTAATTAAAAAATATCTCTCGAAATGCTGAAAATCTGAATTTAAAATGGATATAAAACCTCGAAAAATGAGTCAAATTAAAAAAATTAATGAATTCTGCACACCGGGAAATTATAACGTATAAAATGATCTAAAAATTATTAAATTCCGATAGTATAGTTTTTGCTCCTATAAAACTTTTTTAGTGGAACGATTTTGTCCAACTTTAGCATTAAATATCTCTTTAAATAATTCTTCGATTTGAAAACTGTCTGCATCAGCGTGTTTATCAAACATTTCTGTATAATACTACCGATTTTCATATTTTTGTATGTACTATTTTTCTTAATATTAACGAAGAAAGTCCTCCGGTCACAAAAAATTCAAAACCGGCGTCGGCGGTGACAGCGGTAGTTAATTTTTTTTAAGAATAGAGAGATGCTAAAAGAGAATGATTTTTCCGATATGATATAAAAAATTTAATTACGTATAGGAATATAATCCTTGCGAGTTTTAAACATAACTTAAAACTTTAAAACTGCATTATATCTGTGTAATTATAGTAATTTAAATAACTAGGGGGCTCGTCCCCCTACGAGCTACGCTCGCCAACCCCCATTCAGACACCGCAGTTTCTAAAAGCTCACTGATTTCATCGGCTTTAAAAAGATTTTGAAAGATTGAATTATAATTTAAAAAACAGTGGCGATCTCCCTATAAACGAATTTCTATTCATTTCTCTTTGATTCGGGAATTTTAACGCCAAATTCGCTGCGGTACTACTTGATCATCCTGTCGACCAATTTCGCCAAATTATACAAATTGATATAATTTTTATTTTAAATAACGAAAGAACAAATAAATTCGTACAACGTTAATAAAAACACAAATAAAACGTCGAAATAAAAATAACTTGATGACGTATACACGTGTAACAACATTTCAAAATAAGCTAATATAAAAGGAATTAAGTAAAGAGAGTCTTTGTCTCCTGGTATTTTTTAACAAAGCGAAAAGAAAGTTCTTTTAAATGAGATATTTTAAATTAATTCTCAAAATATCAAATAAATGTCTAGCGCAATTTCTAAATTTAAACTTTTTTGCAATATTATTTTGTGTTCATTTTATGTAATAACTATAATGTGACGTAAATATGACGTAATTTCTCCTAAGACTTCTAACGCATGTTAATGAATTTGTTATTTTACAATATCCTTTCTCTTTTAAAATTCACGTGTATACTTTTTATGACGTAATTTTTAATAAGTTCCGGCTTTTTATACGTAATTATTTAATTCTAATTTGAAAGTCTTTTTCCTGTTTATAATAGTCACGTGTAAATAAATTTTTAATTTGAAGCAAACATTATTGCTTGCGCTTTTTATACAGTTGACAACAGTTTAAATTAATACAATTTTCTGAAATCTGTAAAAAATATCTCTAGAAATGCTGAAAATTTGAATTTAAAATAGAAATAAAACCTGAAAAAATGAGTCAAAATAAAAAAATTAATGCAATCTGCACTCCGGCAAATTCTAACGCATAAAATGATCTAAAAATGATTACACTGCCATGTATAGTTTTTGCTGCTATAAAACTTTTTTAGTGGAACGATTTTGTCCAACTTTAGCATTAAATAACTCTTAAAATAATTCTTCGATTTGAAAACTGTCTGCATCAGCGTGTTTATCAAACATTTCTGTATAAAACCACCGATTTTCATATTTTTGTATGCATTATTTTTGTTAATATTAACGAAGAAAGGCCTCCGGTCACAAAACAATCAAAACCGGCGGAGGCGGCGGTGACAGCGGTAGTTACTTTTTTTTAGAATAGAGAGATAATTCAATCTTGCGAAATCTTTTTAAAGCCGATCAAATTAGCGTGCATTTAGAGTCTGCGGTGTCTGGACGGGAGTTGGCGAGCGTAGCTCGTAGGGGGCCGAGCCCCCTAGTAAGTAAAAAAAAAAAGTAACTTACGCTGTCACCGCCGCGGCCGCCTGTTTTGAATTTTTCGTGACCGGAGGTCTTTCTTCATTAATATTAAGAAAAATATTGCATACAAAAATAGAAAATTCGGCGGTATTATAAAGAAATGTTTGATAAACACGCTGATGTAGACAGTTTTCACATCGAAGAATTATTTTAAGAGATATTTAATGCTAAAGTTGGACAAAATCGTTCCATTAAAAAAGTTTTATAGGAACAAAAACTATACATGGGAATTAATTCTTTTTCAGATCATTTTATACGGTAGAATTTTCCGATGTGCAGACTGCCTTTATTTTTTTAATTTGACTCATTTTTTGAGGTTTTATGTCTATTTTAAATTCAAATTTCCAGCATTTCGAGAGATATTTTTTATTTATTTTAGAAAACTCGGGGGCTCTGCCCCCTACGAGCTACGCTCGCCAACCGCCGTTCAGACTCCGCAGACTCTAAAAGCACGCTAATTTGATCGGCTGTAAAAAGATTTCGGAAGATTGATTTATAATTTAAAAAATAGTGGCGATCTACCTATAAACGGGTTTCTATTCATTTCTCTTTTATTGCGGAATTTTAAGGCCAAATCAGTTGCTGTTAAAAGATACAATGACAGTTTACGTCTTTGATTAAATAAAATCAGTTAAACATTTCAAAATAAGCTAATGTAAAACGAATTCCGTAAACAGAGTCTTTGTCTCCCGGTATTTTTTAACAAAGCGAAAAGAAAGTTCTTTTAAATAAGACATTTTAAATCTGACGTAATTTTCCCCAAACTTTCCTTTCTCTTTTTAATATTCACGTGAAAATACTTTTATTAGAAGTGAAATGTTATTTGCCCTGAAATAGTTGAAAGATCATCTCAAAATGTCAAGTAAATGTCTCGCGAAATTCTTAAATTTAAACGGTTTTGCAATATTATTTTTTGTCCATTTTACGTAATAAGTGCAATGTGACGTAAATGTGAAGTAATTTCTCCTACTTAAGAATTCTAACGCATGCTAATGAATTTATTATGTTACAATATCCTTTCTCTTTTAAAATCCACGTGTAAATAGAGTTTTTATGACGTAATTTTCAATAAGTTCCTGCTTTTTATACCTAATTATTTAATTCTGATTTGAAGGGGGGGGGGGGGGTTCGGTTTATAATAATCACGTGTAAATATTTTTTTTTTATTTGAAGCAAACATCATTGTTTGCACTATTTATACATTTGGCAACAGTTTAAATAAATACCATTTTCTAAAATATGTAAAAAAATATATCTCGAAGTGCTGAAAATTTGAACTTAAAATAGAAATAAAACCTCAAAAAAATGAGTAAAATTAGAAGAATAAATGCAGTCTGCACACCGGAAATTTCTAACGACTAAAATGATCTAAAAATGATTAAATTCCCATACACAGTTTTTCCTCCTATAAAACTCTTTTAATGGAACAATTTTGTCCAACTTTAGCATTAAATATCTCTTTAAATAATTCTCCGACTTGAAAACTGACTGCATCAGCGTGTTTATCAAACCTTTCTCTATAATATCACCGATTTTCACATTTTTTTATGCAATAGTTCTCTTGATATTAACGAAGAAAGACCTCTGGTCACAAAAAATTCAAAACCGGCGGCGGTGACAGCGGCAGTTAGTTTTTTTTTAGAATAGAGAGATGGTATTAATTTAAACTGTTGCCAACTGTATAAACAGCGCAAACAATAAATTTCGCTTCAAATTGAAAATTTATTTACACTTGACTATTATAAACAGAAAAAAAAACTTTCAAATTAGAATTAAATAATTACGTATAAAAAGCAGGAACTTATTGAAAATTACTTCCTAAAAACTATATTTACACGTGAATTTTAAAAGAGAAAGGATATTGTAAAATAATAAATTCATTAACATGCGTTAGAAGTCTTAAATAGGAGAAATTACGTCACATTACATTTATTACGTAAAATGAACAAAAAATAATATTGCAAAACAGTTTAAATTTAAAAATTAAGCTAGACATATTTGATATTTTGAGATGATATTTTCAATCATTTTTGTTAGGACACCGCAAATAATATTTCATTTTTAAAAAAAGTATTTTACGTGAATATTCAAAAGAGAAAGAAAAGTTCGGTGATAATTGCGTCTGATTAAAAACGATACATTTAAAAGTCGTATTTAAAAGAACTTTCTTTTCGCTTTATTTAAAAATACCGGGAGACAAAGACTCTGTTCATTTAATTCATTTTATATTAGCTTATTTTTAAATGTTTAACTGATTTTATTTAATCGAAGACGAAAACAGCCATTTTATCTTTTAACAGCAGCACATTTGCCCTTAAAATTCCCCAATCAAAGAGAAATGAATAGAAACCCGTTTATAGGCAGATCGCCATTGTTTTTTAAATTATAATTCAATCTTCCAAAATCTCTTTAAAGCCGATCAAATTTGCGTGCTTTTATAGACTGCGGTGTCTGAACGAGGGTTGGCGAGCGTAGCTCGAAGGGGGCCGAGCCCCCTAGTTTAATTCTAATTTCATAGAGTTTTTTTCTGTTTCTAATTGTCAGGTGTAAATAAATTTTTAATTTAAAGGAAATATTATTTGAGAAGTTTTTACAATTCTGGCAACAATTTAAATTAATAAGCTTTTCTAAAATCCCTCTATTCTTAAAAAAAAAAAAAAAAAAAAAAAAAAGTAACTAACGCTGTCACCGCCGCCTCCGGTTTTGAATTTTTTGTGACCAGGGGTCTTTCTTCCTTAATAGCAAAAAAAAATATTGCATACAAAAATATGAAAATCGGTGGTATTATAGAGAAATGTTTGATAAACACGCTGATGCAGACAGTTTTCAAATCGAAGAATTATTTTAAGAGATATTTAATGCTAAATTTGGACAAAATCGTTCCATTAAAAAGGTTTTATAGCAGCAAAAACTATGCATGGAAATTTAATCATTTTCGATCATTTTATTCGTCTAAAGTATCCGGTGCGGAGATTGCATTTATTTTTTTTTAATTTGACTCATTTTTTGAGGTTTTACGTCTATTTTAAATTCAAATTTTCAGCTTTTTCAGAGACATTTTTTTACATATTTTAGAAAATGGTTTTAATTTAAACTGTTGCCAACTGTATAAACAGCGTAAACAATAATGTTTGCTTCAAATAAAAAAATTATTTACACGTGACTATTATAAACAGAAAAAACCCTTCAAATTAGAATTAAATTATTAGGTATAAAATCAGGAACTTATTGAAAATTACGTCATTTAAACTATATATTTACACATGAATTTAAAAAGAGAAAGGATATTGTAAAATAATAAATTCATCAACATGCGTTAGAAGTCTTAAATAGGAGAAATTACGTCACATTTATGTCATATTACACTTATTAAGTAAAATGAAGAAAAAATAATATTGCAAAACAGTTTAAACTTGAAAATTGCGCTGGATATTTGATATTATGATATGATCTTTTCAACTATTTTTGTTAGGACAGCGCAAATAAAATTTCATTTCTAACAAAAGTATTTTCACGTCAATATTAAAAAGGGAAAGAAAAGTTTAGGTGGAAATTACGTCAGATTAAAAACGATACATTTAAAAGTCTTATTTAAAAGAACTTTCTTTTCGCTTGGTTAAAAAATACTGGGAAACAAAGACTATGTGTACATAATTAATTTTACATTAGCTTATTTTGAAATTTTTAACTAATTTTATTTAATCAAAGACGAAAAGAGACATTGTATCTTTTAACAGCAGATCGCCACTGTTTTTTAAATTATAATTCAATCTTCCGAAATCAGCGCCGATCAAATTAGCGTGCTTTTAGAGTCTGTGGTGTCTCAACGGGGTTTGGCGAGCGTTGCTCGTAGGGGGCAGAGCTTCCTAGTACGTAAAATATATTTTCGGAAATACGAAAATTGAAATTTAAAATTGAAATAAACCCTCAAAAAATTAGTCAAATTAAAAAAATAAATGCTGTCTGCACACCGAGAACTTCTAATGTATAAAATTATCTAAAAATGATTAAATTCCTATGTATAGTTTTTGCTACTATAAAACTTTTTTAATTAAATGATTTTGATCCACATTAACATTAAATATCTCTTAAAATAATTCTTCGATTTGAAAACTGTCTCCATAAGCGTGTTTATCAAACATTTCTCTATAATGTCACCAATTTTCATATTTTTTGTACGCAATATTTTTCTTAATATTAACGAAGAAAGACCTCCGGTCACAAAAAAATTCAAAACCAGCGGCGGTGACAGCATCAGTTACTTTTTTTCAGAATAGAGAGATATTTTCAACTATTTTTTTTTATATTTTCTATTTTTAGGGTTTAAAATATTTCATTGTTTTAGTTTCACAGCCAGTTCCCATATTTTTGGTAGCGTGATTTGAAGCATAATTAACTCCGTTCTTTTTGTAACTCGTATACAGTTGTCACCAAACTCACCATAAAGTCAGGGCTGCCACATGCAACTATTTTTCTATTCTATTCGCACCACTATTTAAAACAAATAATTTATGTACTATAATTTTCTTGTAAATGTTGTCAAACTCTATGTCAAAGATTTTAGCTTTGAGAAAGTGATGAGAAGTAGAATTAAAAAATAGTCGCCTGTGGCAGCCCTGTAAAGTCACCATAAAGAATATTTGGAGATTTATCGCCTGCTGCCAGCTACCGGAAAAAAGTCCTCAAAATTATGTTATTAATTTGTAATTAAGTTGTAAAATTGTTAAATTCTTGTATTTTCATCAAAAATTCATTTGTATAACTATTTTTTATAATGCTAGTATATCAAAAAGTATTACAAAAACCAAATTAAGTTACATAAAAAAGTTTAATAAATAAAAAGTGTAACAATTTTTATGTCGAAACACATAAATTTATGACTGTCTAAAAAAATATTTCACAAAATTTTCTTAGTTATATCAACAATTTAAAATGGTTCATCGTAAATTATTTTATTACTTACCTATTTCGCAATAATCCCCTGCATATTTTGCGGAACATCTACAGACAGCTTTTCCATTTTCCACGTCACAATGTCCACCATTTTGGCAAAATCTATTTGCACATCGGTCTGCAAATTAAAATATATAGAGCTTACATACCTTACAGCTTACCTTTTTTATGTTCCCAGTTAGGAACATCGAATTGAAAACATATTTAAAAAAATAAAATAAATGCAATTTAACAAATTACAACGACCATTTGGAAAATGATTTTTTCAAAGACTAAAGTTTAACACATAAAAAATCGCACGGAGTTGATCATACATTACGTACGCCATGACTTAAACATTAATAGTGTCATTACACGTAAAAATTGCAAGCTATATAAATCGCCTGCGACTCGTGCGAATTATTCACCTGAAACTCAAGTATTATCCAAGCATTTCATTGGCTTTTCTGATAAGGCTTTTCCATCGTCAGGTTTCCAAGAAATCTGACGGCCAATTTTAAATTAAATTTATTTCTTAAACTTCTAAACACCCCACAATATTACATTTTATATCGTCGTATAGAGAAAAAAATGTACTTTTAAATGCAATTTGTTTGAAAGCTGTATCTCAATTTGTTTCTGAGTTATTATTTTTTTTTTCGTAGTTTTTATTACTTTTTTGTCATAGTAGCAACACTCTGTTGTCCATCTCTGTTGAAAGTAAAGGGAAATAATCATTACTGTATAAACCAATCAGAAAACGAATAAAATGATGATTAAACCAATAAAAACCTTCAGATATGCTTTTGATTTCCTACCCTGACGAGGACTATAACCATTTTTCCAAATGGTTAAAAATAACCGGTCAAGTGCGAGTATTACTTGCGCAAAGAGTATTCAGTACAATAAACATATTAACTGGGCTTAGTAAATTAGTAACGGGGCATTGCATTACGCAAATAAATCAACAATTTAAAATGGTTAATAGTAAATTATTTTATTACTTACCTATTTCGCAATAATCCCCTGAATATTTTGGGGAACACCTACAGACAGCTTTTCCATTTTCCACATCACAATGTCCACCATTTTTGCAAAATCTATTTGCACATAGATCTGCAAATTAAAATTAATAGAGCTTACATACTTTAGAGCTTACCTTTTTTATGTTCCCAGCTAGGAACATCGAATTGAAAACATATTTAAACAAGTAAGAGAAATCGTGAGTTAAGCATAGATTATGAAACACTTTCCAACACTTCCTGAATGCTTTAACAAAACTTCGTTATTTAGGGAAATAAGGTATGTAAGAGAACTAAGTAAACATTTTAGAAAACACATAAAACATTTGAAAAACTGATTTTAGCAGTTACCGTCCATAGCAAATACGTATTCCAATTCTTTTGAGCAGCCCCGTGTTTGATCTGTAGGTTGATATATATACGATATAATGGAGAAATTTAGTTTAGCAAGAAAACACATAACAGGTTGAAATTTCTCTTTCAGCAATTTATACTAATATAGGGAAACATACTTGTATACTTTTGTAAAACCCTGTAGTACCTTTATTACAGGCCACCATTTAGCTAAAGTTTAATTCAAAGTAAAACACTCTTAAAACTACCGGAATCACAGAAATTATCTTTTATAGACGGCCATGTATCCAATTCTTTGCGTGACCCTGCATGTCATTTTATATATGTTTTACAAACAGTTCTTAGTAAACTAAATGCAGTTCAAAGTGAAAATGCCTAACTCATTTAAAAATCACCTTTAAGCAATTTGCAATCAAACCCAGTAACCATTGCGAATTCTTTTGAGTTGCCCTGTATATCAGCTACAACATTTATACACAACATATACCATGCATAAATATAGTGAAACATAAAAGCACATAACATAATTAAATATGCATTTCCAGCAATCATCCTTACTTTAAAGTACTTCGGGTATAATATACTATCTGAAATCTTTTGGGTGTCCCTGTAAATGCTCTGCATTTCGTACTATCCATGAAATAAGTTATAGTAAACCTTAGCGACGTATATCAATTGCATTATACATGTAATAGTTTAACATAATTAAAATACGCCGGAAAAAATTCCCTCCACCCCGATATCATTATGTAACGGAATTCTTTTGCGTGGCCCTATAAATGAATAATAACTATTTTTTGGGCCGCATATTGTACACAAAATGCATATTTTAGTGCAATTGATAAATGCATATCAATTTTATTATGTTTGAAAGCATGTAAATTCATTAAAAATCATTTTAAACGTTTTTCCCCGTAGGCCGTAATGTAACGGAAAACTTTTGACTGTCCCTGTAAATGAACTAAACATGCTACAAATTTCATTTGCAATAGGGTTCGTGCTATGGTAGAGGTCACAAACATCCAAAAATTTCAGAACAATCCGAGTATATTTACGGGAGTTAGAGCGCGTATAGATGCACAGACGTACAGACGGACAGACAAACCGAAGTCATAAACACTTTTCAACTTTGTTGGAAAGTGTTAAACATAACCTGTCAAGTGCGAGTACTACTCGCGCACAGAGTATTCCGTACAATAAACATATTAACTGGGCATTGCATTACACAAATATATCAACAATTTAAAATGGTTCATCGTAAATTATTTTATTACTTATATATTTCGCAATAATCCCCTGCATATCTTGGGGAACATCTCAGACAGCTTTTCCATTTTTCACATCACAATGTCCACCATTTTGGCAAAATCTATTTGCACATAGATCCGCAAATTAAAATTAATAGAGCTTACATACTTTAGAGCTTACCTGTTTTATGTTCCCAGTTAGGATCATCGAATTGAAAACACATTTAAACAAGTAAGAGAAATCATGAGTTAAGCATAGATTATGAAACACTTTCCAAGACTTCCTGAATGCTTTAACAAAACTTCGTTATTTAGGGAAATAAGGTATGTAAGAGAACTAAGTAAACATTTTAGAAAACACATAAACCATTTGAAAAACTGATTTCAGCAGTTACCGTCCATAGCAAATACGTATTCAAATTCTTTTGAAAAGCCCTGTATTTGATCTGCAGTTTGATATATATACTATATAATGGAGAAATTTAGTTTAGCAAGAAAACACATAACAGGTTGAAATTTCTCTTTCAGCAATTTATACTAATAGATGGAAACATACTTGTATACTTTTGTAAACTCCTGTAGTTAATCTAGTACCTTTATGACACGCCACTATTTAGCTAAAGTTTAATTCAAAGTAAAACACTCTTAAAACTACCGGAATCACATTTCCAGAAATTATCTTTTATAGACGGCCATGTATCCAATACTTTGCGTGACCCTACAAGTCATTTTATATATGTTTCACAAACATTTCTTAGTAAACTAAATGCGGTTCAACGTAAAAATGCCTAACTCATTTAAAAATCACCTTTAAGCAATTTGCAATCATATCCAGTAACCATTACGAATTCTTTTGAGTAGCCCTGTATATCAATTACAATATTTATACACAACATATGCCATGCATAAAGATAGTGAAGCATAAAAGCACATAACATAATTAAAAATGCATTTCCAGCAATCACCCTTACTTTAAAGTACTTCGGGTACAATATACTATCTGAAAACCTTTGGGTGTCCCTGTAAATGCTCTGCATTTCGTATTATCCATGAAATAAGTTATAGTAAACCTTAGCGACGTATATCAATTTCATTATACATGTAATAGTTTAACATAATTAAAATAAGCCGGAAAAAATTCCCTCCACCCCTATATCATTATGTAACGGAATTCTTTTGTGTGGCCCTATAAATGAATAATAACTATTTTTTGGGTCACATATTGTACACAAAATGCATATTTTAGTGCAATTGATAATTGCATATGAATTTTATTATGTTTGAAAGCGTGTAACATCATTAAAAATCATTTTAAACGTTTTTCCCCGTAGGCCGTAATGTAACGGAAAACTTTTGATTGTCCCTGTAAATGAACTAAACATGCTACAAACTTCATTTGCAATAGGGTTCGTGCTATGGTAGAGGTCACAAACATCCAAAAATTTCAGAACGATAAGAGTATATTTACGGGAGTTAGAGCGCGTACAGATGCACAGACGTACAGACGGCCAGACAGACGGACAAACCGAAGTCATAAACACTTTTCAACTTTGTTGGAAAGTGTTAAAAATAACCGGTCAAGTGCGAGTATTACTCGCGTACAGAGTATTCCGTACAATAAACATATTAACTGGGCATAATAAATTAGTAACTGGGCATTGCATTACCCAAATATATCAACAATTTAAAATGGTTCACCGTAAATTTTTTTATTAGTTACCTATTTCGCAATAATCCCCTGCATATTTTGCGGAAAATCTGCAGACAGCTTTTCCATTTTCCACGTCCCAATGTCCACCATTTTGGCAAAATCTATTTGCACATCGATCTGCAAATTAAAATTAATAGAGCTTACATACTTTTGAGCTTACCTTTTTTATGTTCCCAGTTAGGAGCATCAAATTGAAAACATATTTAAACAAGTATGAGAAATCATGAGTTAAGCATAGATTATGAAACACTTTCCAACACTTCCTGAATGCTTTAACAAAACTTCGTTATTTAGGGAAATAAGGTATGTAAGAGAACTAAGTAAACATTTTAGAAAACACATAAAACATTTGAAAAACTGATTTCAGCAGTTACCGTCCATAGCAAATACGTATTCCAATTCTTTTGAACAGCCCTGTATTTTATCTGTAGGTTGATATATATACTATATAATGGATAAATTTAGTTTAGCAAGAAAACACATAACAGGTTGAAATTTCTCTTTCAGCAATTTATACTAATAGATAGAAACATACTTGTATACTTTTGTAAAACCCTGTGTAACATCGAATTGAAAACATATTTAAAAAATAACCGGTCAAGTGCGAGTATTACTCGCGCCAGAGTATTCCGTACAATAAACATATTAACTGGGAATAATAAATTTGTAACCGGGCATTGCATTACACAATTATATCCACAATTTAAAATAGTTCATCGTAAATTATTTTATTACTTACATATTTCGCAATAATCCCCTGCACTTTTTACGGAACATCTACAGACAGCTTTTCCATTTTCCACATCACAATGTTCACCATTTTGGCAAAATCTATTTGCACATAAATCTGCAAATTAAAATTAATAGAGCTTTCATACTTTAGAGCTTCCCTTTTTTAGGTTCCCAGTTAGAAACATCGAATAGAAAACATATTTAAAAAATAACCGGTCAAGTGCGAGTATTACTCGCAGACAGAGTATTCCGTAGACTAAACATATTACCTGGGCATAATAAATTAGTAACTGGGCATTGCATTACACAAATAAATCAACAATTTAAAATGGTTCATCGTAAATTATTTTATTACTTACCTATTTCGCAATAATCCCCTGCATATTTTGCAGAACATCTACAGACAGCTTTTCCATTTTCCACATCAAAATGTCCACCATTTTGGCAAAATCTATTTGCACATATATCTGCAAATTAAAATTAATAGAGCTTACGTACTTTAGAGCTTGCCTTTTTTTATGTTCCCAGTTAGGGACATCGAATTGAAAACATATTAAAAAAATAATCTGTCAAGTGCGAGTATTACTCGCGCACAGAGTATTCCGTACAATAAACATATTAACTGGGCATAATAAATTAGGAACTGGACATTGCATTACACAAATGTATCAACAATTTAAAATGGTTCATCGTAAATTATTTTATTACTTACCTATTTCGCAATAATCCCCTGCATATTTTGCCGAACATCTACAGACAGCTTTTCCATTTTCCACATCAAAATGTCCACCATTTTGGCAAAATCTATTTGCACATAGATCTGCAAATTAAAATTAATAGAACTTACATACCTTAGACCTTACCTTTTTTATGTTCCCTGTTAGGAACATTGAATTGAAAACATATTTAAAAAATAATCTGTCAAGTGCAAGTATTACTCGCGCACAGAGTATTCCGTACAATAAACATATTAACTGGGCATAATAAATTAGTAACTGGACATTGCATTATACAAATATATCAACAATTTAAAATGGTTCATCGTAAATTATTTTATTACTTACCTATTTCGCAAGAATCCCCTGCATATTTTGCGGAACATCTACAGACATCTTTTCCATTTTCCACATCACAATGTCCACCATTTTTGCAAAATCTATTTGCACATAGATCTGCAAATTAAAATTAATAGAACTTACATACCTTAGACCTTACCTTTTTTATGTTCCCAGTTAGGAACATCGAATTGAAAACTTATTTAAAAAATAATCTGTCAAGTGCGAGTATTACTCGCGCACAGAGTATTCCGTACAATAAACATATTAACTGGGCATAATAAATTAGTAACTGGACATTGCATTACACAAATATATCAACAATTTAAAATGGTTCATCGTAAATTATTTTATTACTTACCTATTTCGCAATAATCCCTGCATATTTTGCGGTACATCTATACAGACAGCTTTTCCATTTTCCACATCAAAATGTCCACCATTTTGGCAAAATCTATTTGCACATAGATCTGCAAATTCAAATTAATAGAACTTACATACCTTAGACCTTACCTTTTTTATGTTCCCTGTTAGGAACATCGAATTGAAAACATATTTAAAAAATAACCGGTCAAGTGCGAGTATTATTCGCGTACAGAATGTTCCGTACAATAAACATGTTAACTGGGCATAATAAATTAGTAACTGGGCATTACATTACACAAATATATCATTAAAACTTATTATCTAGGCTTTAAAGCCGATGGTGCCTAGAATATGCCGCACGTGTCTTTATGTATGTCCAAACCGTCCGTGTCTTTAAGGGTTAATATCTTTAATATAAGGTTTAAATCTTTTTCAACAATCCTTTTATACTTCTACAACGATAAGTACCCCCAGCGCTCCACAACTCCTTTGGTGAATGCCCGCAAATCGAAGTTTGTGAGTAACGGGAAAATGCGATCCCATCAAAAACATCTCATGTAAAAAAAAGCCAAGTCTCCTGACTCTTTGACCGTAAAAAGTTCTGAGATCATGTGTAGAGCCAAGCTTAGCTCTCTTATTAACTCTGATATTTTAATTCACAAATTACTTCTAGTCTCTACACCTTTAGTAAATGATTATTTTGTGACTTGGCAATTACGCAGCACAGGAAAGTTATTACGTAAACACTTTACTTATGTTTTGAATTGGGATTACATTATTTGATTAAGGCTGAATATGAACACGAGGGATAGAAGAAGCCTGAAGGAGGGATGCACAGATTGGGGTCTTTGTAAAAGAGGGGTCTGGCTCGTATCCACGTTACATAGGAAGAAAATCACCCAAAACTCCGGACATCAAGTTTGACCAGTAGAGAGTTTTCGCATCCGGACTTACAATGTAATGTAAAATTATTTCCATGCTACAAATACCATATATGTTCAGTGCTCTTATAGAAACTATTTTATGCAAAACTTTATAAATAAACGTTAATATTAAAATGTAAACAACAGCCTTTACATTTTCGTGCTGCGTCATTGCCAAGTCACAAAATAATCATTTACTAAAGGTGTAGAGACTAGAAGTAATTTGTGAATTAAAATATCAGAGTTAATAAGAGAGCTAAACTTGGCTCTACACATGATCTCAGAACTTTTTACGGTCAAAGAGTCAGGAGACTTGGCTTTTTTTTACATGAGATGTTTTTGATGGAATTTCACTTCTTTTTGTAAGGAGAAAGCCAAAGAAAGCTTTTCCAGTAGCGTCGATTTCAATTACACTATCTTTAACTTCATAGACTTTATGGCTCCTGATTGCTTCGATGTTCCGCTTTTCCTAGAAAAGCGAATTGGCATGTGTGCTACTGTTTGAAATCCATTCATTCAAATTTTCTAGTAACTATATTAGTTTTTGTTTCAATTTATCAGCTGTTCAATCAAAGTCCTCCAAAGTTAATTCTACTGCAGAGTCCATTTTATAACTTTGTCTGCTTCCAGTCTATTTCCCATTTTTTTAGTTATAGCTCTCGTAATGTTTTCTAAAGTGTTTATTTTAAACTGCAGCTTACTTCTAGACCTTTTTCGTCAGTAAGCTCCAATATTCATACCAGGGTGGGCAACAGAACAGCGCGCGACTTCTTAGCGAGCTACGTCTTCCCATTTCAGAGTGTGAATCGTTGTAACGTTTTAATGTGTTTTTGTTTTCGAAAATGGTTTTGACGATAGAGAGCTCTAGCTTCTTGGAGCTGTTGAGAACGCGATTTCTCGGAACGATTAGCCCTTCCCCTTTTGATCTCAATAGGTCTTCTAATTTTTTTCTCTTAGTTGATTTCTCTCTGTGATAGGTATTCATTTGGAAAAATAATAGATTATTGCTAGCTGTTAAGAAGAGGAAGTAGAACGTCAAAGTGACCTCCTAAGAAACTAATCCCAGCTAATCCCAGTGCGCAACCACATACTCAACTATAGCACATCTGATATCATACGACTAGGCTATGTTACCTAGCACAGAAAAAAAAATATACATGAAACAGATACGAATGATCTCCAGATGTAGGAACTACTCGATGAGGACTTTCTTCGCTGCGATCAAAATATAACATTTCAGTTTTTTCCTTTCAAACTTTCTTCGATCAACAATGTCTTTCGTTGGAATATCATACAATTTCGCGTTTCCCTTCGTTACCGCGTTTTTTCAGCAATTTTGCAGATGCACACTGACATCTAGAATTCAAATTTTACCCAATAAAAAACTGTGTCGCCAAAATTTGAAATTCAGTTATTCCTCTCTTCGATATGTAACACTTACAATCAAGTTATTTTTAGAAACAAGTAGGTGAAAGAATTTTACACAAAAGTTTCAATCCTTCATACTTTCGAATTTAAAGTAAATCGTAATAATTTTATTATTTAAATGATTTTAGTACACAGTAGACCGAGCATAGCTCGGTAGTTTTTTTTAAATATTTATTTTGTTTTAGTAAATGTAGAAATGTGATAGATACTATCCGCAAAACATCAATAAGTTTCGGAGAATATAGCGAAATTTTTGTTAATGCGTCTCCTCTTAAGACGTATCTCCGGTTAATGCGGACAGTTTCATTTCCCCATCATATTTAATTAATGTTAAAGGCATCGTTTATTGCGGATTTCAGTTACAGATGAAAAATGGCCTCCCTTGGAAGTCCACTAGCGGTTGTTAACTGAATATTCATATCTACCACTTGTACGGTTGAAAGTGAAAAGTCAGAGAAAATGACGTCATAGTGGTGCAAAAGTGATAATGTTTAAGTTTTAAATATAAAAATAATTGACTTCTTTTCAATATGTCATTTTTTTCTGGAGAGAGGGGAATGTAGAATTTTGATTTTGAATTCCAAATCGATAATTTGAGTACCTAAAAAACATATTTAAAAAAATTATACATCGCAGGGGAGTTTGTATTGCCATTAAAAAAAAATAATTTTTTTTTACGTATGCGATTATGTTAGTCATATCCTGAGTGCCACTCTCCATGTTTTATAAACATTGAATTTATTATTCTTCAACAATTGTTGTCTACGTCTACGTCAATAGTTTGGCAACAAATGTGAGCTATTTTGTAAATATGAGGTAAGTTTGACAGCAAAATTCTCTTGCTTTTAAAACTGTTGCTAATTTTGCGCCATGGTCTATTGATATTGCATCAAACTATAGCGATGTTTAAAATAACTAGTTGCGTAGCAACCCGTTGTGTTGCTTTTGAATTGCATGAGACAATCGATCTTTTTGCGAAAAATGAAATCTTAACTTTATTGTAAATTTAAAAAGAAATTGCAATATTAATTTTATTAAATACAATATTTCAAATAATAAGTTACATTTACAATTTAAGTCAAAACTTTCCCAATAAAAATGCACATATTCCATAACTTTATTTGCCTAGAGCTTTTCGCTCTTCCAAGATTTTGCTTCGAATTTCGGAGTTCGTAGATATGAAGTCATTTGGGTCAACTGATACAAAAATGAATTTGTTTGGACGAATTTATTCAGAAGCATTTTATATTTATGAATTAAAACAAATATTTAAAGAATTATTTTTTTCTCTCGCTAAAACTTTTCTCTTTTTTTTTCTCGCTATTTCACATTTTCTTCTGAAATGTTTTATTAGCCATCTTAAGGCAGTGGTTGAAAATCTACTTTACGACTTTAAATCAAATGAAAATAACGTACGATGTTTTTTTTTTCTTTTGACGTCAACAGAATTTATCTGAATGTTCCAGTCGAGAGTCGAATATGTGTTTCTAAAATAAACGGATTCCTGAAGCTTGAATATGTGTGAGTTCGTATTTCGTGAAATTTTCTTGAAAACTACAATCATTTTTTCACTATTTATTCAAATATACGTTAATTTCATTTTAAAAATGATTTCAAACAATGATACCTAATAATCCTTGTAATTTTCCTTTTTCTCTCTTTTATCCACAAAAATGGGGCAATTTTAGTTTCCATCATTACAGAAATGTCATAAAAATAATGTAAAAATTTATATCTCGAAAACTAAACAAATTTTAAAATTCTACGACCACGTTTAACATCCTCGGACTCATGCGGATAACTGGCGTTAATTTGATCACCCAACATTTCATATTCTAGGAGGAACAGCTGTGAAATACAAATGGACAGTCACTTTTTAATATAATAGATTCATGAAGTTTTAATTTTGCTATAAAAAATTAGTCAGGGACAAATGCTGAATTATTTATATTATTTTAAGTACAAATGGCTTATTCCGTAATGGAGCCTGTACGCAGTGGATATAGATTAAAAAACATTATTCTTGAAAATTATTTAAAAAGATATAATAAATAAATCAATTAAGATAAAGTTTTCAAGAAAATTGCATTTGAAAGTAGATTTTTTTCCCTATATAACGGGTGTAAAAATTGAAGATGCGCGATGTTTAGAAATTCAAAAAATTGCAGTAGCAAAGCTTGCAAATCCGACATTTAATCGTCAAGCGTTGCCATTCTCAAAATGACGCCAGCCGTACGCACGGACATATTTTTCCTTTAGATAGATTTTCAAACGTGAAATTCCGCTTGTCAGCTAAAACTTTGCATGTGAAAATGTATTCTTTTGGCTTGAGGGTCTAATTTCAGTACCGCGAAGTACAAATTCCAGAAACTGATGTCTTTTAGATGTATTCGTGTAAAAATATGTAGTTTTATCAAAGAAAATGATTGTTTTCTTTTAAATATGGCACTTACAGAAGCATTACGCCAAGTGTCTCAAATTCGGCATCAGCCAAATGAAAATATATTGTAACATTAGCTTTATGAGCGAAAATGTTTTTTAAATAGTGACGTCATTTTCTGTTCAGACTTAAAATAAAGTTATTTTTAATTGTAATGAGTAAATGGTATCAATAAGGATAAATAAACCCCAATATTTCTTTTTTTTCTGCAACAGTGGAAATAATACGGTTGCTACCATTTTGATGAAATTTCAAAAAATCTTTTCAAATTAAATTAAAAATGTAAAAGTGAAAATATTTATAAAAATAGCCAGTGCGAGGACATCTACAAATGAACAGCTTTCATTTAAAAAGAGAATTATTAGCAAAATTGGTACAGTAGAAAGTTCAAGGAAGATGTCTAAAAAAGCTATCTTGTGTTTTCAATATATAGATTATTTTTTCTCTTTTACTTTAACAGTTGCCTAGCAACTCTATTTCATACAAATTACATTTAAAAGCACATATTTTTCCCAATTCGGCTCGAAAAATTTAAATTGTTCGACTACGTATATGTTGAATTCGTGCTTTTTTATATATTATTCTTTTATTTATTTATTGATGAAGCTTTAATTTCTTTGTAGAAAATTAGCGGTAGAGAAATTCTGAACTTTTTTTTTATGTGCAAATTGTTTATTAATATTTCGCAATGGAGCCGGCACGGCAAAATCATTTAGTTGATAAATAACAACGAAATAAAGCCAAAACTCACTGGGTTTTATAACAGACGATATTCTTGACATAGCAGTATTTTAATTTCAATTTTTTTCGGTTTTTATGAGAAAATGGCATCAAAAGATACAGCAGTCTACTATTTTCATTTTTTCCCTCTTTAGTTTCAACAGAAATGTAGTACTTCAGCTGCCACGATTACAAAAAAAGTAATGAAAACTACAAAAAAATTAATATCTTAAAATTAAAATGAGATACAGCTTTCAAACAAATTGCATTTAAAAGAGAATTTTTTTCGTTATACAGCGGTGTAAAAATTTAAAATGTGCGATGTTTAGAAGTATAAAAATTTGCAGTAGAGAAAATTACAAAACCAAAATTTTATTTCAAATTTCAAAGTGTTGCCATTCGCAAAATGACGTATGCGTTACGCACAGATATGTTTGTCCTTTATAATATAGATAGATATGGTAGTGATGCTAAATATAGCAAAAGTATAAGAGCTGCTATCTATCAAGAAATGTTAGCATATTTGCAGAATGTTTATAAAATATTTAAATTCACTAAATTAACATTTGGTAAAATGAATTAATTTTATTTGGGTACTATTTGAGGCACAGATGTCATATTCGCCCGATATTGGCGCGTTATTTTTCCGACGCTGATTTGGCGAAAACATCAACAGCATAAACAACAACATCCGGGTTACCATATCAAGCAAAATAACGACACTTTGGCGCCGGTTAAGTATACATTGCGTATATGACATTGGCGTCAGAAAAAAATCGCGCCAATATGGGGCGAATATGACATCTGTGCCCTATTTGATTATCCCGTCGATCAATTTCGCCAAACAATTCTCCAAATTATACAAATTGCCGTATTTTTATTTTAAATATCGAAAAAACAAATAAATTAATAAAACCTTAATGAAACTACAAGTAAAAAGTCGAATTAAAAATCATTTGATGACGTAACAAACACTTGTATGGTGTTTAATGTCAAGTGAATGCGACATTTACGATCATCCATTATTAGCGTTTAATCTTATAGTTTGGCGATAGTTTTTCGGTCGACGGGCTAATCAAGTAGTACCTTTATTTGTTCTAGTCAATTAAAACGAATTTTACTGTATTCAGGACCCAGCTATTTCGTGCTCGATTTAGTATAGTTGAAAAACCGATGGTTTAGTTGACAAACTGCGTTTTATCATGTTGATAATCAGTGAGCAACAGTATTGGCAACAGTTCCGATTACGGAAAATAAAAGATTTTCGATATTTTTTTTTTCGAATTTTCCAAATTTTTTAATTTTTTCTTTCTTTGTATCCCAAATACTACCTTCTTACCAAATTTCAAGTTTCTAGGGCTGGGCTACAAGATGTACCTTAGATTTATGATGATCGGTGAGTCAATTAGTGTCGAAAAAGCGAAACTTTGACTTCATATATTTTCTGAACTAGAAAAGATGGAAACGCGGAAATTTTACCATTTGCTTCCGTTTGAAGAGTACTTTTAGAAAAACAAAGTTTCAAATTCCTGGGAAATTCCAGCGAAGTGATATAGGGCTGTCAAAAGTACCTGAGCTGCTTCCAGAAAAGGATGCTTACGGCTGTGCTTTCTCGATTTGCCAGGGGCACTGCCGTGCCCCCAGATTTTCTCATAAACTATATCATCTAGGATAATCGCTATAGTTTTCCTGCAAGGTTTAAATTAACTTCTACTACCCCTATTTTTTTTATATATATAATTTTAGTTTCAGTAGATTCGGAAATAAAGGGTGGGGGAACCAGGGTTGTAGTGGAGGGTATACGCAAGTAAACGTCGTATACCTTCTGTATTTTTTAAGAAGCTCCGTATACCCTCTGTTTCTCAAATAAAGCTATAGCGTATACACTAGGCATGACGTTCATGATTTTAGCGTATACCCTCTGGTTTTTTACGACTACATCACTGGGGGGGTGTCATATTTTTGAATTATATTTTCGACGATATCTCTGAAAATAAATACCTATAATTAAATGAAATATATTTTTGAGTTCGGCGTTACAAAAGCTTTCATACGATACCCCACACGATATACAGAGAAATTTTTTTTCAAGTAACTTATTTAGCCCCTATACATTTTTCTAAATATATTTGCGAAAGGTTAATAATCTATAAATGTGTGGGTCAATAGACTTTATTACTTCATCCAAATTGAACTTTCCAAGTTCTATAATTTGCGAGTACAATGGCTGTTACAGACAGAAACAGGAGTGATCTTATAATGGTTCCGTTTTTACTTTTCAAGTACAGAACCCTAAATTTAAAAGAGGTTAATAAATAAAAAGAGATGAGGCGGGTTCGGGCTTGATTTTTTTTTATGCTAGTTTTCGATCTCCGGCGGGTTTAGGTTTAAAGTGATCCTTTAAAATATATTCAAGGCTGGAGTAGCACAGTTGAAGTTTATTCCAACAGAGCGAAAAATGTCCAGACCAGGGATCGAACCTGGATACTTGGCGTGTCGTGCCAATGCCTTACCTGTTAGGCACGCCAAGTATCCAGGTTCGATCCCTGGTCTGGACATTTTTTGCTCTGTTGGAATAAACTTCAACTGTGCTACTCCAGCCTTGAATATAATTTAATAAAGTTGAAATATATATATATATATATATATATATATGGAATAGGTGGGATTGACTGTAGCTGGAAATTGGTGATGAATGCTTCTGATTAAACACTCTCTAGTATAGAAAGAACCACGTTTTAATGTCTTGAGTAAGCATAGGTTATATTTACAGAGCACATTAACTATATACAGGGCTTAGGGGGATGAGAGGGAATTTCTTACGGCAGTTTACCGGCATTCAATATATTTCGGAAGCCTAACCGGGTACGAATTACCAGGCTGGTCCGCAGCACCACTCTGACGTTACATTGAATCTTAGCTCTCAGGCTGCGGTTCAGGATTACTAGCTCATCAGGTTTATTGTCTTATAGAATTTGTCTACTCTGCCAGTTCTCATGGGATTTTAGCTGCACCTCTTACTGCGGTCAGAATGTGGTTTAGATTGTTTTGGGAACCGCAAGCCACATCCACACTCGGGCATCTTGACAGGTGTGCGCCCCTGCACACGTGAGGGCAACCGCAGCAAGATAAAGCAAATTAAAATTTATCTAAAAAAAAAACACTAACAAAAATTTTCGAAATTTCTAAAGTTAAAAGAAAGAAAGAAAGAAAAACGTATCTTTAAAAAAAAAGGTTTAGAGGCCGAAAGGGAGAGAACTGACGAAACACGAACGAAAAAAAAATGAATTTAAATTTTGGCTTTCCCATTACAATGCATAAGCTGATCTGCACTACACTACGTGAAGAAAACAAAAATCGTCTTCGAAAAAAAAAGAAAAAGAAAATAAAATACGTCTTCGTGTGTCATGTGAACAAGCATTGTCTTTTTCGTCTTAAGAAGATCCACCTGGAACTTCGCGTCTTTCGTCATTAAAATATTTTACGTCATTCGTCATAAAAATCTAACATAAGGAAAGAAAAAAATTCGTCCTAAGTAGTGCAAGCAGTCAGTTGCTATACAAAGAGAAAAAAAATAACTAAGCTAAAAAAAATAAATGCTGGTATTGGGGAAAGGGGGGGGGGAGGGTACATACTAATAATTTAAACAATTATTTGAATTAAACATTTCAAAATATATCAAAAATTATCAAATATATAAAGACATACATAATACAACAACAATATTGATGAACAATAATATTGATGGCAACTTGTAAAATGATAGGAGTAACAATAAATGAAAAGCTGTTATTCCATTGCTGTGTATAAAAAGAGAGAGAGAGAGAAAAAAGGTCTTGAAAAAAATTTCTCTTATCTGGGAGAGTTCTGTAATAAACAGTTTTTGATGGTAAATAAGTTCTTGGCCTATCAGTCACTGATAAAAAAAAAAAATAAGGTTTGGAAATGTCCGACTCAGGAAGTCCAGATAAATAAAAATAAAATAAAGTACTTACAGTCTGCTGTATGGATAACATAAGTGACTTTTCGTGAAAAGAAAAAAAATTGCACCACTATTAACACTGGTTGATGATAAACACTGGGATACTTGGCTGGTAGACGGGACACACAGAAAAAAAAACATGAACACTTCCTACGGCGAAATAAAAAAAAACACCTTTCGCAGCGCGGATGCTATTATTAAAAACAACACTAAAAGCAGCACACTTAAAAAAACACTTTTCTTCTCTGTCTTTTTTGTAGCTATATTGTGCGGGAACGAATTTTGTTTCGTTTCCATTTTCGGTGACGTGTTTTTATTTTCCTAGTATTGGAAAGAGCTGGCACTAGTGAGCTGTAAAAATATTCCGTCATACACAGTGAAAAATATGCCTTGAGAAAATGGATGAAAGTTCCCATATCAGAAACACAGGTACGAGATGCACTTGTGGAATGTAGGATGACGAGTAAGAAGCATAGTACGTACACAAGGGAATTTGGAGCAACGAACGTCTTTTGCACAGGTGCGTGGTGACGAGAGCAATTAGGGGATGGTAGGATCTGAGAAGGCACGTCCTCGCAAAATTCTGGGATACTTGAAACTAAGTTCTGTAACACGACATCTTCTTGTTTGTGGTCGAAGTCTACGTTGTTTACACTTTCACAAACGGTGATACAATTGACAGATATTTCGGGTGGAGGTGGTTTTTGGAGTGAGATGCCGTTCTGATCACAAGTGAGTATTCCCTGGGAAATTATGTCTCTTCCGATGATGAGAGGAATGTTCATGCGAGAAAATTCTATGACATAAGCTGTGGTGGTATACGCATTGTCGTCTATAGAGATGGTTGTGCTGAACGACCCGATTGGTGTGACACTGCTGTTACCGAAGCCTGCGATTTGTAAGCTTGCGCCGTTGAGGGTGGGGGAACCCAGTAAGCGGTACAAATCTTTTCTTACACACGTAATGTGCGAACCGGTATCCAGCAACCCATCTATCGCTAAATCTGCAAATTTCACTAATTTCGTCATGTTTTGACGCGGTTTATCCAATTCCACTACTCGAATTGCAGGGGGGAGAGGTGTCTGAGTTTGAAACTTTAGGGCGGGTGGTCTGAGCGCAGTTATAACTTTTGTGTCCAAAATTATTACACGAAAAACATTTAATTCCTTTGTTTTTATGTACACAATCTTTCGCATGGTGTTCAGGTTCTCCGCAAGAAAAACAAATTGTTTTCGTGGCTTTTTCTGCGTGTAGGGGTTTATTACTGACATGTGTAGGCCGCGGCTGTGACTGGCGATGGTGGGGACTTTGATCGCAAATTTGCTGATAAATTTGAAGCTTACTTTTAAATTCAGTGAGAGTTTGACAGCCAAAAAGAATTGCTTTATTGTTAGGTGTATCTCTAATACCAGTGATAACATAATGCATGAGTGATGCGTCGTCTATTTTCGCTCGTTGGACAATCTCTTTCATTATTAAAAAATACTCACTCATTTTTTCGTTGGGCTTACAAGTACGTGAAGCTAACATTTCATGTATTTGGGCGGAAGAGGAAATATGCGCGAATTCTTGTATTAACGCTTGCTTTAACGCTGCGTACGACGTTAATTCTGGCTCACTGCGGACAAACAACAATGCAGTACCCTCGAGAGCTCTTTCGACGAAAAGAAATTTTTGCAACTCATTCAGTTGAAATGTTGTGGCCAAGCCTTCAAATCTTTCTAACCATTGTAGAATGTTTTCGACTGGCTTGCCGGAAAAGGGTGTAATTAAATTTTCGAAATCGGTAAAAGAAATGGACTGACGCGGTGCCGAATGGGGGGAAATGGCAACATTATATTGCAAAGTGGTACCAAAAAAATTCGTTAATGGATTAGATTGCAAAGTATTACGAGAGTCGTCATCATCAGGTTCGGAATCGGTTTGTGGTGAAATGGAGGATTGGAATTTTGTTAGGTCTGCAAGGGCTTCAATAATACGTCGTGAAATGTCTGCTTCATTACCAGCAATGTCTAGACAAAGTAAATTTGCCATAGAAATGAGTTGAGCTAAGGGGAAGTTTTTGGCCGTTTCCGCGATTTTATCGTCAAATTCAGGATCCCCAATTTTAAATTTGAATCCCTGAAACTTCCGTAATTTTTTCCGATTATTTCTATTTTCATCAGTGCCGAATACCAAGGTATGTAGAATTTTGATTCGTTCAACTCGTGCTGAATTAATTTGAGCTAACACCGGCCGTATATCTTGCAAAAACATGGCTGAATAAGAAATAAATCTTACTTTCAAATTGGTATCCTTTTTTTTAAAGAGAACGCCGAATGGCTTGGTTATATCCATTGCGAACGAAAAAAATATCACAGACGTCTTCTTTCACACAGACACAGAAACACGGGTGACTCGATAACAGATAAGTAGGTCAGTAGATCTCCTTTCTGTCGCTCTTTCCTTATCGGAGAGAACTTCGAACAGAATCTTCGCAGATCTTAAATATTTCAGAAGTTGGATTTCACAATAGTTTCATGGATGTCTAGTGGCTTGATAAATAGTTGGATTCGAAGAGGTCGAGCGCCCATATGGAATAGGTGGGATTGACTGTAGCTGGAAATTGGTGATGAATGCTTCTGATTAAACACTCTCTAGTATAGAAAGAACCACGTTTTAATGTCTTTATTAAGCATAGGTTATATTTACAGAGCACATTAACTATATACAGGGCTTAGGGGGATGAGGGGGAATTTCTTACGGCAGTTTACCGGCATTCAATATATTTCGGAAGCCTAACCGGGTACGTCTTACCAGGCCGGTCCGCAGCACCACTCTGACGTTACATCGAATCTTAGCTCTCAGGCTGCGGTTCAGAATTACTAGCTCATCAGGTTTATTGTCTTATAGAATTTGTCTACTCTGCCAGTTCTCATGGGATTTTAGCTGCACCTCTTACTGCGGTCAGAATGTGTTTTAGATTGTTTTGGGAACCGCAAGCCACATCCACATATATTCGTTCCCTTCATTATGATCCTTTAAAATTTTTATGTTTTTTAGCAGCACAATGGAACGTTTATTTATTTACTTATTTATTTTTATCGTCCCTGCCTGTTAAAAAAAGATTGTCTTTATTTTTCCGAACCGTTTGAAAGTTTTTACAGGCCGGACGGGTACGGGCCTTGGGCAAGGGCCTGAGCAGAACTCTAATGCAAGCAGATAGAACTCGCAATAGCGTATGTCCTTACTTCGCATTTGCTTATTTTCTGCATGTCTGTTCTATTAGCCCCTGGTATGTTATTTCTTTCTCCCAGCTTTTTTGTGTCGTCTCCAAAAAATAACGTTACGTTGTATAAGCCAGCCGTGAAACAAAGCAGAGGTATCATTGTACAATTAAATACTCTACAGCAATTTTTTTAACTTCTAAGCATCGCACATTTTCAACTTTTAGACCGTCGTATTGGGGAAAAAAATACTTTTAAATGCAATTTGTTTGAAAGCTGTATCTCCATTTATTTTTGATATATGAATTTTTTTGTAGTTTTTAGAGCCATTTGCTTAATATTGGCAACGGAAGTACTCCATGTCTGTAGAAAGTAGAGGAAAAGTAGTTGTAAAATAGTAATTATATCTTTTTGTTGCCTTTTCTCATAACAACCGAAGAAAAATGTAATTAAAATACGTGCTATTTTGAAAAAATATGAACGAATGATTTCTATTAAAACATGGAGCTATTATAAATTGTATTTATATTTAAGTATATATATTAATGTTACAAACAAAGGAAGGCATATTAATCATTAGATAGCCTTTTTTGGTCGAGTTTCTTGAATGACGGCATCTTTTTGCTTCATTTGTGTATTTTTCGCGATAGTGACATCCTATGTACCTGTAGGTGTTTAAGAGTGGATCGCAAATGAAGAATTCTTTAGCGGGTGCGAATGACATCATTTTACATAAAATAAAAGCGTGTCCTTTAAGTCTTAAAATTGAAATATGTTTTGTACTATTTATATATACATATATAGATAACTCTAGGATAGATGGCCATAGAGGAGAGATGGCCAGTCTAAATATTTCCAAAACTTGATCATCGATTGCAACATAAACTTTGTCCGTATGAAATAGTTCAACGAGTCTATTTATTGAGACGTACAGCTGTGTTTTTTTATTATAAAAAGTAAGTGTAATTTTAATGTTTATTTTATTAGTGGTTGAATATTTTTTTTGGCTTAAGTATCTTAATGTTTTGCAATACGTACGTTATATATATATATATATATATTACTATATGGACTTTTAAGGCACGAGTATGAACTAATCTTTACTTCTAAGCCTAAATCAAAGACTTACAATGGCTATTGATGCTTTAAATTGGGCGACCATCAGTACTTCAATTTCAGGAGAGATGGCCACATGAAATCGAGGAGAGATGGCCACCTTTAATCAATATTTCAAAATTATACGGAGTGAAGATTTTAACTAAATATAATTTAATTTAAAATAAATATATAATGTTTATGTTATAAATATATTAATAATTGATATGTTTACATTTTAACTAATATAAATATTTTAATAATAATAATAATAATAATAAAATAAGACCTAACGGTTTATTTGTTTCAGAAAATACTGACAAACGTCTGAAACATTCATCACAGAAACTGATCAAGTTGATAAATGAAGTAAATTAATGTAATAAACCTAAAATTAACGCGAGAAAAAAAACTAGAGAACAGGAATTCTGCTTTTTCAGAATTTAGTGTCGGCCCGGCATTTCCATTACTTCATTTTCTTCTGGTGTACTGGTGGCTTCTATTATTATGAAACAGCCATTATAAATGAAGCGTTAAAAAAATTATGGCCATTTTTTTTTCCATTCTGACCAGAAAATCAGAGTTTTAACTTTTTACGGCAGCTCTTTCATCTTCACCTAACGCTTCATTTATAATGGCTGTTTCATAATAATAGAAGCCACCAGTCCATCAGAAGAAAATAACTCGGTTAAGAGTGACTCGGATAATCGGGACTCAACTGCAAAACATATTTCAGTTTTAAGACTTAAAGCACACGCTTTTATATTATGTAAAATGACGTCATTTGCATTAATATAGAAACTTAAAATTAAATATAGTTTATAATATCTCCATGTTTTATCATAAATTCTTCATTTATATTTTTCTCAAAGTAGCACGCATTTTAATTATTTTTTTTCAATTTAATTTTTTTAATTAATTTTTTTCCATTTTATGAGAAAATGGCAACAAAAAGATATAATTGCTATTTTTCAGCAATTTTTTCTTTACTTTCTACAGAAATGGCGTACTTGAGCTGCCAAAATGAAACAAATGTCGCTAAAAACTACAATAAAATTAATATTTCAAAAATTAATAGAGATGCAGTTTTCAAACAAATTGCATTAAAAAGTACTTTTTTTTTCCAATACGATGGTATAAAAACTGAAAATGTGCGATGTTTAGAAATTTAAAAAAATGCTATAGAGCATTTAATTGTACAATGATGCATCTACTTTGTTTATTGCTAGTGGTGGATATGATATGGACTGTAGACGTTAATTTTCTTTTTAATTGATTTTATTCACACTTAAAACTGCACAAGACACTTACACAACATAAATTTCACAAACTTGAATAAATTGAAATCATAATTAATATCCATCACGTAGTTTGGATGGAGTGTTTTTATAGACGTGTTGATGCTTTGACGATCAACAGCTTAACTAACTTTTTTACAGACAGCTCGCTAGGGGGAGCTCGTTCTATTTCCGGAACGGAACATGCCGCCCGGCGATGAAATATGACATATTTCAGCAATTAATATAAACATAATACAATAGATAACTAATTAACACTACAAATGATACTAAAATACAAAATACTAATATACAAAACAATCAGGATAATTACTTAAAAAATAATATATATAAGAAATACAATGATGCATAAACATTATTTAAGAGTCCTGAATGGGTAACAGGCATACTTTTGGAATTCCTCTTAAAAATATACCACATGCAGTTTTGACTTTGACTGCACGAACCCTATTGTCCCTGCCTGGAATTATTTCCAGAATTCGGGCAAGAGCTCACTTACATGGTGGGAGATTTTCTTCTTTTAATAACACTAGAGATCCTAACTTTATGTTTTCTTTTGTAAATTGCCACTTACCGTGCTGCTGCAAGTGATTTAAGTAGTCAATAGACCAACGTTTCCAAATGCATTGAACATATTTGGTAATTAATTGCCAATGGGTTAATCTATTTTCAGAAATATTTATAACATTAGGCTCTGGAATACTATTAATGGGTCTGCCAATTAAAAAATGCCCTGGCGTAAGCACTTCAAACTCATTTATGTCATCAGAAAGCGGAAATAAAGGTCGGGAATTTAGGATCCCCTCAATTTGGACTACTAGAGTTTCAAAGTCCTCTAGAGTAATTTTATTATTACCTACGGCCCTAAGCAAATGATGTTTGAAGGACTTAACGCCAGCTTCCCATAGACCGCCAAAATTAGGAGATCGTGGTGGGATAAATTTCCAAGTTATGAATTCTTCGGCAAAGAAATTTGATAATTCTTCGTTGGGAGTGGCCAATAATTTCTTAAAGTTATTTAATTCTGTTGACGCACCTTTAAAATTAGTGGCATTGTCAGAAGTTAGCGTATTTACTTTGCCTCTCCTGGCACAAAATCTTTTAAGCGCAGCGATGAATGCAGCAGCGGATAACTCGCTTACTATCTCTAGATGAATAGCCTTGGTAGCCATGCATATAAATATGGCCACATAACTTTTGGAATAAGTGCCCTTTCTCTGATTTTTGTACTTAATGTGGAAGGGGCCACAAAAATCGACTCCTGAATTGAGAAACGTATGGTTAGGTGTTACGCGTTGCGATGGGAGGTCTCCCATTAACTGATCTAGTGTTTTAGGGTTATGCCGGAAACATGTGACACAAGTGTGCACTGTTTTTCGGGCAATGCTTTTAGCCTTTATAGGCCAATATTTCATCCGTACTTGATGAACTAATCCCTGAGCACCTATGTGAAAGTACTTTTTATGAAAGTATTCAAAAATTAATTTAGTGAGCTTATGATCACTGGGCAGAATTAATTGGTGCTTAGCATCAAAAGGTAAGTTAGAATTTATTAATCTGCCTCCTACACGAAGTAATCCACAGTTGTCAATGAAGGGGTCTAATCCCTTTAACTTACTGGAAGAAGGAACAGTTTGTCCCTTTCTGATTGCTGCTAATTCAGGAGCGAACTTACCTTCCTGGGCCTTTTTTACCAAAAAATGTGTACTATATTTTAATTCTGTGCCCGAAAGCTGATTCCGTTTTATATCTCTATGGCGGATGTTATTGATGAACCTAAAAATAAAACTACATATTCTAATTAATTTGAGAAAATTATTAGAATAATTATATAAAACATTAAAAAAATCGTTAGAGTCCTCATTAATAGTTAATAAATTAAAATCAGTTTTTAGTTCATGATCACAGTCAATGTCCTTGAGGGTAGGAAATTGTTTGGGAACTATAATTTCCCTTTGAAGAAATTCCGGACCAAACCACCACAAATCATTATTGATCAGATCCTTGGCTGTTGCACCTCTGGAGATGATATCTGCTGGATTGGATTTTGAAGATACATGGTTCCAGTGATAATTCTCAGAAATAGACTGGATCGTGATGACTCTATTGGAAACGAAAGTTTTAAGTTTGTGGGGTGGTGTGTTAAGCCAAAATAGAACAATCGATGAATCTGTCCACAGCCACACCTTTTCAAAGCATAGCTGTAGGATGGGAATTATTTTTTGAACCAGTTTTGTCAAAAGTAGAGCTGCACACAACTCTAGTCGCGGGATGGTCATTGGCTTTAGGGGGGGCCACACGGGACTTGCTGCACAAAAGATTAGACTTGAACTGTCCAGTTGTGGAGAGAGATCGTATGTAGATGGCTGCTCCATAGGCCTTTCCAGAAGCGTCTGAAAATCCGTGTAAATCTAGACCTGCAATTTTGTCAGACAAAACATATCGCGGAATTGTAAGATGATTCATTTCTGTCAATTTAACCAGAAAATTTTGCCATTCCCGAAGCGAACTGGCAGGCAGATGTTGATTCCAATTTATCTTTAATTCCCATAAATGTTGCATGAAAATTTTTGCTTTGGTTAGAATAGGGCCAATTAGGCCTAAAGGATCGTAAATGTTAGCAATTTGTGCCAAAACTTCTCTCTTAGTATAAACATCTTTGGGTTCGATACTAATTTTAAAAGTAAAATGATCTGATTCAGGTTTCCAAAGCATCCCTAAAGTTTTTACAGAAATTTGCTGCGAGTGTTCGTCAAATGCATATTCTGATATGGCTGCGTCTTGTAATAATTCAGGATGATTAGAAACCCACTTGTGTAGCTCCATCCCTCCCCTTTTAAAGATCAGAATTAGTTGAGATTGCAAGTCCTGTGCGTCTTGTAAGGAACCTGCACCAGATAAACAATCATCAACATACATGTCGTTATGAATCACTTCTGCAGCTTTTGGAAAATCTTTTCTTTCTTCATCAGCAAGAGCTTTCAACGTTCGCGTGGCAAGAAAGGGAGCACTAACAGTGCCATATGTAATCGTGTTGAGTTCGTATATTTTTATCGGGGCGTCCGTACTGGACTTCCAAAGAATTTTTTGCAAATTTCTCTGTTGTGAGTCAATCAGTATCTGCCTGTACATTTTCTTAATGTCTGCACAGAATGCATATTTGTGGGTACGGAATCTGTTTATAAATCTTGCTGAACATAAATCTTGCTGAACCGTTCCCCCATTTAATAAAATAGAATTAAGTGAATAACCACTAGATGTATTTGAACTTGCATTGAAGACAACTCTCAGGGGAGTGGATAATTTTTCTGGTTTATACACAGCATGATGTGGAATGTAATAAAATAGCTTATTTTCGTTTTCACTTTTAATTTGTGTCATATGCCCCAAAGTTTCATATTCTTCCATAAAAGCTGTATATAAGTTAGCCATTGTTTTATTTTTATCTAATTTAGCCCATAAACTATTTAATCGCCTAGCTGCAATTTCTCTAGAACTTCCTAACACTGATTCTGCATTTTCCTTTAATGGTAGCTGTACTGTAAATTTACCGGTGTGATCGCGTTTATAGGTTCTTCTAAAATGTTCCTCACAAAATATTTCTTCATCCCCTTTGACAGTTTCTTTATTATCCCCAGGTAAAGATTTTATTTCAAAAAATTTCTGTAAAGTATTGTCTAAGCTATTTTCAGTTGAGAGGCAACAATATGCCTTATTTTTAACTTGTGGAAGTGAACCTGCGATTATATACCCAAATACTGTATTCTGTAACATACAATTAGCATTTGCTAAACGAATTTGCTCACTCTTTAAAATGTCAAAAAATACCTCGCTACCAATCAATGCATCAACCTGACCAGGTATATGAAAATTATTGTCCGCTAACTCTATGTAGTTAGGAATGCATAAATTTGAAATGTCTAATCTTTCAACCTGAATATTGTTTGTTATTTTTGGTAGAACTGCAAACTCTAATGTTTTAGAAAATGTTCCTTTTTTATTTGATATTTTTGCATTGATAATTTGTTTTATTTCCTGGTGTGATTCGTTAATACCAGAAATAACACCCTTGAATGGTTTTGGTTTTAGATTTAATTTCTTGCATGCGCTGTTACTTAAAGCGTGGATAGGCGACCCATTATCTAGAATTGTTCTTAATCTAATTTTATTTCCATACACATCTGTTACTAAAATTATAGCTGTGTTTAATATTGCGCAATTTCTTTTATCTTCTAGTAACAAATTGGAACCAATTAATGGCGTCTCTTTATTCTCAGGTTCAGAAATGCTTATTTGTTTATTTTTAACAAATTCGTTATTTTTATTTATTATTGCCGTTTCCGACATGATATTTTCATTTACTTCACATAGTAAGGTGTTATGTACTAATTTGCATCTCCTACAGGTAAATTTAGAATTGCATTGACCTTGATGTAATCGTAAACAATTTGAACATGATTTATTCTTACTTACAATCATTTTCCTTTCACGAATACTCATGTTTAAAAAAGCAGAACATTTGAAAAGGGGGTGAGGCGAATTGCATAACACACATGGCTTTACATTATTTTTATTTTTATTATCGTTGATAAAAAATGATCTGGATTTATTTACTGTGTAATTGTTCTTAGATTTCGAGGGCTTCGTTACAGACATTCCGGCGTCAGTCGAAAGTTTTATCGCTTCTAAAACTAAGCATCATTTTTCCAAAAAAGCAATTAAATAGTCAAAAGTCGGAACATCTGAGTTTTGAAGAGATAATTCAAACTGCTTTTGAGTTTCGTTATGCAATTTTTTCAGAATTATATTTATGAATACACTTTCTGATAAATTATTTTGTGTGTATTCCATAATTTTGAGTGCGCGAATGTTTTTGTTAATACAATCAATCAAATTACGCAATTCTTTAGGGGATTCATATTGCATTTTTTCATAATTTAAAATTGCAGAAATATGTGAATCGATTAACAATCTTTTATTTTCGTATCTGTGTATCAGAGCTTGAAACAATGAATTGAAATCATCATCAGGTGATTCTAAATGTTTAGCTTCGTTTTTTTTAAGAAGCTTTTAAATAAAATAGCTTCTGATTATTGTCTAATTGAGGATTGTTAACAATCAAGTTAGTAAACTGCGTTTTAAAATTAGCAAAATCACAGTAATCACCTCCGAATGAAGGCAGTGGAATTTCAGGGAGGCGCACCTTTGTTTTGTTTTCATTTGAATGATCATTAATATTTACACTTGCGATATTACATTTATTTTCAAAAGATGCTAATAAAACTTTTAAGCTTACCTCAATTTGTACGAGCCTTTCATTAGCAGTGTCAATATCCTCCTCTATATCTTGCACTTGTTGCGCTGATAATTCTTGGATGTCAAAATATTGTTCTCTAATTTCCTCTAATTTATTTTGAAGACCTTCTGTCTTTTTTAATTTTACTTCTAATGTGCTGACATTCGTTGTTTTTATATCGGTCGTATCTGTTATAAACTGCTCTAATCTTGTGATAGCAGCCTTTACGGTGCCTTTTAATCGATTAAGCTTATCCATAGTAGCACTCAGGCTCTCTCGGACCACAATGGTGGATATGATGTGGGCTGTAGACGTTAATTTTCTTTTTAATTGATTTTATTCACACTTAAAACTGCACAAGACACTTACACAACATAAATTTCACAAACTTGAATAAATTGAAATCATAATTAATATCCATCACGTAGTTTGGATGGAGTGTTTTTATAGACGTGTTGATGCTTTGACGACCAACAGCTTAACTAACTTTTTTACAGACAGCTCGCTAGGGGGAGCTCGTTCTATTTCCGGAACGGAACAGCTAGCGTCTGTAAGCTAACGTTATTTTTTGGACACAAAATAAGCTGGGAGAAAGAAATAGCATACCGTACCGGGGCTAAAAAACACGACACGTCCAGTAGCAAAGAAAACGAAATTCATTTAAAATTATCAGATTCTACAGATTCCGAGTCAATAGAATTGGATTAGGATCACTGTGTTGGTAGTTCAAAACAATATAATATCACATCTAAAAAAGATGTCTGGATACAATGCATAAGGTACCTGAAATAGTTCCATGAAACGTGTACAAATTATCAAGACTTTTGCCAAACATGTAGTAAGATTTTACGAAATGTGAAGTATTGAAATTATACTTCAAATTTTGTTTATTCGAGTTTTCTTCACTCATTTTCCGTCCTATAACTGCATCTTTTCATATTGCTATATGTTTTTCATGATTAACTATATGAAATGTTTTTTTTTTTTTTTTTTTTGCAATTTAACATCACTTATTCTTTTTTGTATTGGATGGCCATCTCTCCTCGGCTTGAAGGAGAGATGGCCATCTGCCATTTTAATTTCAATTTTGTTCAACGCTTTTTGTTTTCAATATTTAATTATTTTTTGCATAAAATATTATGAGTATGTGTATAAGAATTTTAAATATGCATAAATATTTCTTGTATTTGGATTCTGAGAATTTTTATTTCAATCTTTAAAAACTATGGCCATCTATCCTAGAGCTACCCTATATATTTTTTAGTGTTCCGTACTTAAAAAGAAAAAACAGAACCATTATAAGATCACTCCTGTGTCTGTCTGTCTGCCTGTCACAGCCCTTTTACTCGTAAACTATGCAACGTGGAAAGTTCAAATTAGGGGAAGTAATAAAGATTATTGACCCACATATTTACAGATTAATAAATATTCATAAATATATTTAGGAAAAATGTAAAGGGGCTAATTAAGTTACTTGAAAAAAAAAATCTTTTCTTTGTATATCGTGTGGGGTATCGTGTGAAAGCTTTTGTAACGCTGAAATCAAAAATATATTTCATTTAATTTTATGTATTATATTTTCAAAGTTGTGGTGAAAAATGTAGTGCAAAAATATGTCCCCCCCCCCCCCCAGCTAATCTATTGAAACTAAAATTATGAAAAAATTAGAGGTAGTAGACATTAATTTAAACCTTGCAGGAAAATTATAGCGATTACCCTAGGTCACATAGTTTTTGAGAAAATCGCATTTTTCCGTTACACTCTAATTTCGATTTACGGACTTTAGCAAAAGTGTTGAGCAAATCTGTAGGTACCTATCCTAGCAGAAGTATAAAAGCATTGTTGATCATGAATTTCGGAAAAAATCGTCGGTAATTAGCCGAGATATTAACCCTTAAAGACACGGACGGTTTGGACATACATAATGACAGGGACGGCGTACTCTATGCTCCAACGGCTTTTAAAGTCTAGATAACAAGTTTTAAGGATATATTTATGTAATGCAATGCCCAGTAGCAGTATAAAAGCAATAAACGTCAAATTATTAAAAACAGACTAATTTAATGAGAATTAATCACATAAATACTATGGGATTCGCGACTAGTTTCAATTGAGTGGTTCTCTTAATACACCTACTATCTATCTATATTATAAAGGACAAACATATCTGTGCGTAACGCATACGTCATTCTGCGAATGGTAACACTTTGAAATTTGAAATGAAATTTCGGTTTTGCAATTTTCGCTACTGCAAATTTTTAAACTTCTAAACATCGCACATTTTCAATTTTTAAACCTTCGTGTAAGGAAAAAAATGTGCTTTTAAATGCAATTTGTTTGAAAGCTGTATCTCAATTTATTTTTGAGATATTAATTTTTTTGTAGTTTTTAACACAAATTTTGTATGCGTGGCAACTGAAGTACTACATTCATATTGAAAGAAAAGGGAAAATAGTCATGGTTTATTATTTTTATTGATTATATCCTTATTGATGCCATTTTTACATTACAAATAAAAGTAACTTTTTTATAATTTTTGAACAGAAAATGACGTCAGACATTAAATAAAACACGCATTCTTCTTCATAAATCAGTTTCATTTCATTATTTTTACATTACGCTGATACCGAGTTTGAGACACTAGGCAAAATGATTCAGTAAGTAAAAATGTCATATTTAAAACAAAACGATCTTTTTTTTTTTTTTTTTTTTTTTTTTTTTTTTTGGATAAAACTAAATATTTGACCAATACTAAATGGCCAATACTATGACAACTAAAGGCAAATTTCTGAAATTCTTTTTCGCGGTTACTGAGATTAGACCTTAAAGTTTGTGCGAATGTTCCCATGAAAAGTTGTATAGGACAAACGTGACTTTAAGTTTGGAAATACATTCATTAATAATCTATTGCGGGTTAAAATACTTTCAATTTGTGAACTTGAGTGGTTTATGAGAATGTGAAAATAACGTGCAGTTTAGATTTTATGAGAGGAAATTTTATGATGTGACAAAGCGAAATACTTTTTACTCCATTTTTCATCCCGTAAAAACAAACATATGAGCCTCAATCGATAACTTCATCATAATTACTTATCTTGATTACGTATTCTAATACAGTTTAATTTTTGCAATAATTTAAGCAAGTTGAAGTTTATGGAAATAAAATTTTGGTAATTTTAGGTTAAAAACATTATTTGTTTTAAGAGTTAGACAACCAATGTAAGACGAATTTTTTATCGTAATTATTTTTGTAGGTTTATTATAGTAAATTCGATCTGACAGTTCCTTTCTAACATTTTAGTTCGTCGAATTTCGACGGGTTCCAACTCGTGTCTTTAAAGGTTAACTAAAAACCTATACAGAATAGCTATATTTGCTATTATTTAGGTTCCATATATCTTTGAATTTTCATGGTATATCCATTTATACTTTTCTAATATACAGGGTGCAAAGGAAAGTCCCTTTAACCTGAAAATACTTGTGAACGGAAGTATGAAGAAATACGTACATTTTATGCTATAAATACGTACTTATCTCAATACATTTTGATAACATCACACACAAAAAAAGGACAAACTGTCTCACAGTAACAAAAAATTAATATTCAGTATGTTCGAAAAGTTCGCCATTGCTCACGATACACGTTTGTATTCGTGAGAGTAATTCTGCAAGCACATTTCTCAGCATAGAACGTCTATTGCAAGCCTCTTTAATACGACGACATAGATTTAACCCTTTCAAGGGCGGTGGCTAGACGGTCTAGCCACCTAATTTTAATTCCAAAACTGACAAATTGCACCAAGAATATTTTAATAAAATTTTGCTTTTGTAATGAAAGTGCAAATTAACGGGTTTTTGTTTTCTGAGAAATTCGTTTGAATATTCTGGTGTCAGTCAATTATTTCATCAGTTTACGAACAGAATTCTTCTGGCCCTGAAAGGGTTATTCCAAAATTTTAAATGCATAGGAAATTAAATCTTTACAGACATTACAGCACAGTACAACGTCACAATCTGCAATTGTGCACTGCTACATTTCCGGAATGTGAATAGGCAAAGTAGAATCGTCGCTCATCGATTTCGGACATTTTGGGGTATGCAGGCGACGATTTATCTTATCCGTGTGAACCAAATATCGTTTCGTACTACTTAATAGATGCTCTAAAACTTTCTAATTGAAAAATTTGCTCTACCTCTTTTCGTTTTCGATTTGCAATGGCTATCTTCCAAATTTCGCCACTAGGGATGCTGCTGTCGTTTGCATTAGATCGGACGTAGTCGCCTTACTGTATTGTTACCTTACTTGCATAGCTGTAGCTCTCTCCGTTCGTAAGTATTTTCAGGTTAAAGGGACTTTCCTTTGCACCCTGTATACTATACAGCTATACCCAACCCTACGTTGTATAGTTTTTACAAAGTCTTAGTATTCTTTTAGCAACGGTATTTTCTTAATAACACACTTGCTAATTCATATATTTTTGTACGGAACCCTCTGTGCGCGAGTAATACTCGCACCTGACCGTTTATTTTCATCGGGGGCGAGGCTAAATTCTGAAAAAAGCAGTATTCCTGTTTTCTAGTTTAATATACTTTTTTTTTTTCCTCATTGTTGAGTTTTCATGCTGCATATCTCATGATAAGGAAAGTATTCTTTTCAAAAAAGAAGGTGCGCGTTATATGGCGAATCCGAATATAACTTAAAATAGAAAAATACAGTCTCAAAAGCCATTGAGGCTTCTAGCATAATGTTCGTCTCTGGGTTGGTGGGAGGGTGGGCCGACCGCCTCAGAATTCGAGGAGAGCGGCGTTCCGTGTGCCTGTCTAGTCCTTTTCACTTTCTTTTCAACACCCACCACTTTCTGACACATCTGACCGGCCCGGAAGAGAAACTAGTTGGATGTGCCAATCCCAAAACTTTCTTCTATCTTATACATCTTAATATTTCAAAACCTAGTTACACATGTTAATACTTCAATATTATTAGTTCAATACTATACCAACTTTGATTTTCATCTTAAATTTCTGCTCAAGTCAATTAAACGGACTAAAAACGAGTTAATCTATATCATGATATTTTTTAAAATTATTAATTTTTCCTTATTCTGTCGTTATCAGCTGTTTGCGAATAGCCGGCATAGCAGGAAGCGAGTTCCCGCCGCTGCATGAGCCGCCGATGCACAATAGAACTACGAAAAATCAAGAAAAGTATACAAAAATCGCTAGCACGGAGCCCCTTTACCGCGCAATATTTCCAAATTCAAGGAGAACCTGTTGGCCAAAGCCAAAAACAAGCACAAACATTTTGGTTCAATTGTATGCATAATTTTATACGCTGTTCGATGGTACAATAATGAAAATGGCACAGAGATCGGAATTATAGCGCCCCCTTCTTTCGGAATTTTTTCAAGTTCAGGGAGGACTTGTTTGCCATAGCCAGAAACATGCACAAAAAATTTGGTTCAATTATTATATGGATAACTTCATACACTTTTCGATGGTACAATAATGAAAATGGTACAGACATCGCAATTATAGTGCCCCCTTCCGACAGAATTTTTCCAAATTCAGGGAGGACCTTCGTGACATGACCAAAAATAAACATATAAAATTTGGTTCAATTCTATGCATAACTTCATACACTTTTCGGCGGTACAATATTCAAAATGGCATAAAAATTGTACAAAAATCGCTAGTACAGCGCCCTCTACGAGCGATTTTTTTACAAATTAAGGGAGGACCTCCTTGCCATAGCCAAGAACTTAAAAATTTTTTTTGGTTCAATTCTATGCATAACTTCATACACTTTTCGATGGTGCAATATTCAAAATCGCACAAAAATCGCTATTACAGCGCCCCCTAACGGCGAATTTTTTGCAAATTCATGGAGGACCTGCTTGCCATATCCAAAAACTTAAAATAAAAATTTGGTTTAATTCTATGCATAACTTCATACACTTTTGGACGGTACAATATTCAAAATCGCACAAAAATCGCTATTACAGCGCCCCCTACCGGCGAATTTTTTCTAAATTCAGGGAGGACCTGCTTGCCATAGCCAAAAACTTAAACTAAAAATTTGGTTCAATTCTATGCATAACTTCATACACTTTTCGATGGTACAATATTCAAAATCGCACAAAAAACGCATTTACAGCGCCTCCTACCGGCGAATTTTTTCCAAATTCAGGGAGGACCTGCTTGTCATATCCAAAAACTTAAACTAAAAATTTGGTTCAATTCTATGCATAACTCCATACACTTTTGGATGGTACAATATTCAAAATCGCACAAAAATTGTTATATCAGCGCCCCCTACCGGCGATTTTTTTCGAAATTCCGGGAGGATCTGCTTGCCATAGCCAAAAACTTATAATAAAATTTTGGTTCAATTCTATACATAACTTCATACCCTTTTTGATGGTACAATGGCGACAGACAGACGGACAGACGGACAGACGGACGGACAGACGGACAGACGGACGGACGGACAGACGGACAGACGGACACACAGACAGACAGACATTTTCTATAAACATGTTTTTTGGAATCTCTGACCCCTAAAACATGCAAATCCGTCGAAAACCGGAAGTCGAAAAAAATTTCGATTACAATACTTTCTTCTATTGAAGATAGAAGAAAGTAAAAAAATTTGAAAAGACATCACCGGACAAATTTAAAAGCTAAATTCGTTAAATTAAAGACAGCGAAATGCGGGAAGGATTGGACTCGAGGCCCTGAAATCATCAGCGGACCGTTGTAGCTTTGAGTTTAAAGTTCGTCTCTGGGACACAGAATTCGCGGAGCGCGGTGTTGCGTGTTATGTAATGGAGCTCGTTATACGCCAGAATATATGATGATTTAGGATCCGTATTTACTGAAAACCTAATTCATTTTGGTTTCACGATTGTTTAAAGGCATTATAGGGGAGAGTTGTACAAAACCAGATAGCGCAGATTCCTCCTTGATTTGAACTTTTGTCTATCGGCCAACACGAGGAATTGCTTGTCGAACGTCATTACGGCGTTTGCAGCTCAACAAAACTCTACTGTGTTCGGTTATTTTTTGTGTGAAGGATTTCGTTTAAATTACTCTTAAAAAGTGTTTCGTTTCATTCTATGTTTTACGCATATATTAACTGTTTATCAGCATATTAAATATTGGTAAGTACTATTTCAAATTCTTTGCTTTCCTGCTGGTATTTTGACAGTTTTATTGATTTTTTACTATAGGACTGAGAGTAATGTTGCCATGTTTTTAAATCTGTGTCATGTTGGGGGTAAAACCGGGTGTTTAAGAGTGGGTCGAAACCGGGTATACCCGGTTTTGTCCTACATTCATGGAATGAATATTTTAGGTTAGTTAATAAATTAGCATGAAGCTGTAAATTGCAATTTAATGCTTTTAAGTATTGTTAACTCCTTGATGTGTCATTCATGGCACCTCTAAACTCATACTAGAAACAACAGGTGATAAAGTGGTTACTTTCTAAAATTGGGCGATCTGTAAGAATTTACTAAATTGGAAAATTATTCAAAGCTGCATTTTTCAGAGCAGCAGTTGCAATTACTCCAATCAGACTGTTTGAGAGAAGAGGGATTTTTCCCTACAACAACGATGTTCTTCCCTGCCATCCTTTTTCTTCTTCGAAAATGACAGAGAAACACATAAAAGTCAATGATAACACACTTTGCTCTACTCATCCATCGGCTGTAATAGCTGCAGCAATAAATATTTCTGAAACATCGCAGGATAAAAAAGCTTATCCTTCCACATCTAAAAGAGTTGACATCATACCATCCAACAGTTAACAATATCTAGCCTTTTCCCTATCGACATCTCAGATTTAGCCCGGTGGTAGGGGAGGAAAAAAAGGCCGAATTCGGAATTAATTAGGAGAAAGCTATAAATTGTTTTAATCCATTTAGTTTAGCTCTAGAATGAATATGCTAAGTTTTCCCCCTCGTAGTAGGTGAGCGTTAGAAAATATGTATAGATTTATAGTCAAAAAACACGTTTTTTTAAATACCATAACAATATCTCAAAAAAGCTAACTCTGTCAAAAACATTGTCAATACAAATGTTGTAGAGCTTAAAATTCTGAGTAAAATGAGTACCTACACTCAATACTTATGTTAAATATTAAGGTCAAAATTCTACTTTAAAGTTTTAGACCCGTGCTCAAGGGGTTGAACTCAGAATTAATTTGGAGAAAACTGAAAATTGTTTTAATCCCTTCAGTTTAGGTCTAAAATAAACGTACTATGTTTTCTTCCTCGTACTTGGGTGAATGTTAGAAAATATGTACATATTTATTTTCGAAAAACACGTTTTTTTAATTACCTTAACAATATCTCAAAACAGCTAACTATATAAAAAAAACATTGTCAATACAAATGTTGTAGAGCTTAAAATTCTGAATAAAATGAGTACCATCATTAATAATTTTGTTCAATATTAAGGTCGCAATTCCATTTCAAAAATTTGCAAATCAAGAGCTTGAAGGAGGAGAGACCAAGTGAACTTAACAATATCTCAAAATTGCGGCCTTAATATTGAACAAAAATATTAAGTGTAAGTACTCATTTTATTCAAAATTTTAGGCTCTACAACTATTATATTGAGAATGTCATTGATGGAGTTAGCTGTTTTGAGATATTGTTAAGTTAACTTGGTCTCTCCTGGCTTCAAGCTCTTGATTAGCGATTAAGGCAAAATTTTGAAATAGAATTGCGACCTTAATATTGAACAAAAATATCAATGATGGTACTCATTTTATTCAGAATTTTAAGCTCTACAACATTTGTATTGACAATGTTTTTTATAGAATTAGCTGTTTTGAGATATTCTTAAGGTAATTAAAAAAAACGTGTTTTTCGAAAATAAATATGTACATATTTTCTAACATTCACCCAAATACGAGGAAGAAAACATAGTACGTTCATTTTAGACCTAAAACGAAGGGATTAAAACAATTTTCAGTTTTCTCCAAATTAATTCTGAGTTCAACCCCCTGAGCATGGGTCTAAAATTTTAATGTAGAATTGTGACCTTAATGTTAAACAAAAATATTAAGTGTAGGTACTCATTTTACTCAGAATTTTAAGCTCTTCAACATTTGTATTTTCTTCAACATTTTGACAGAGTTAGCTGTTTTGAGATATTGTTATGGTATGCAAAAAAACGTGTTTTTTGACTACAGATCTATACATATTTCCTAACGCTCACCTAGTACGAGGGGGAAAACATAGCATATTCATTCTAGACCTAAAAAGAAGAATTAAAAGCATTTCAAGCTTTCCCCTAATTAATTCCGAATTCAACTTCCTAACCACTGGGCTAATTGTGTATTCCAGGAATCTGCATTTCCAATTTCGCCTAAAATGTTATTACCTTCTCCCCAGGAAAACTTTACGATTATGAAAAGAGCTGGCAAAAGAAGGGAAAACTATTATTTTGAATTCTTCGCCCTATAAATTAGAGCTAGAAAGAGATATTAATAGTCCAGGCAATAGGGAATTTTACCTAGCAAAATTAATGGTAGTACTGGAAATTGGCTTTCTAAAATTTTTTTGGGTCGCTGAATCCAAATTTGTAACTTCCCACCAAAATTTCTCCTGCAACCTCCCCAAATTTTGGTAAAAAGCCCCCCAAAAAAGGTTTTTATTAAAAAAATCAATTTTTTTATTGTTTTAGAGAAAAAGTATCTAGAAATTCAGAAAATAGACAAAACTTCCAACAAATTAGATATATGACATTATGACTTAGGATGAAGGGGAAGGGGGGATCTGCCTCGGAACATGCACTGCGGCGCTACGTGCACTAAATGATGAAGTCCAGGCAATAGGGGATTTTATCTGGCAAAATTAATGGTAGTACTGGAAATCGGCTTTCTAGATGTTTTTTGGGTCGCTGAATCCGAATTTGTAACTTCCCACCAAAATTTCACCCGGCAACCAACCCCAAAAATTGATTTTTTGAAAAAATTTGGTTTTTGAGAAAAGCGCGCAGGGAATGTTCCGAGGCAGCCCCCTCTCTCCCCGTTTATCCTACGTCATAATGTCATATATCCTATTTGTTGCAAATTTTGTCTAGTTTCTGAATTTCGTAATGCTTTTCCCCTAAAACAATAAGAAATTTAAGTTAAAAACAACTATTTGAGGGGGGGGATCGGGGGGGGGGGATTCTGGGGGTAAGTTAAAAATTCGGATTCAACGACCCAAAAAACTTAAAGTAAACCTTATAGAGAAAGTTCGAAGGGAAGATGGGAGGGCTAATGTAAACGTGTGAGTGGTTAAGGGGCCGTTCAAATATTACGTAAGCATCTAAGGTGGGGAGGGGGTTAGCGATTTGCTTATTTTTGCTGACAAGGGGGGAGGGGGAGTTTGAATGATGCTTACGTAAGACATTTTCAAAATCTCTTAGCTTGTAAAAAAAAAAAAAAAAAGAAAAAAACTTAAAAATTTCAAATTGAAAAAAAGAAATAGCAAAACAATACTTAACTTGAAGTTCTGATGTCAGCTATTTTGACCGCACAAGGAAAACATAAACAATCTCTTTTATATAGAGGTGATTGTTCATGTTTGATGCATGAACAGGGCTTAATTTCTAACAAAAAAAGTACCGGAGCCCTACTATTCTGCGGTACCGGTACTAACAGCCATACCGTCCCCCTCCCCTCATGCCACTGCAATCTGCATATTTATATTTCATACATTAATTATTTGCCAAAATGTAAAGTATTTTTTTCTATAGAAAAATAAAAAATTTAAATGTATCTATCAGCATCATATACTTAGTTGTGAACTATTCCACTTTTTAGCTATCACTCCTTCCGAATAGAATTCTTTGCCTAATTTTAATGTTGTTAATTGCAGAATTCTGAAATGTGGTAAGAATTATGATTCGGAAATAGTGTTAACACCAAAAGGGAATAGTTCGCAGCTATGCATTTTTATGAAAAAATGAATCAAATTTACAGAGATTTATATTTATATGCTGAAGAATGGAACAACGTTTTTCAATTTCCTATAAAAGGTGCATATCTTAAACTACAATCGATTCCTTCCGCATAACGATCTTTTGTGGTGAGCCCCTGAAAATCAGATTAAATTAAAAATTTAACACCGTTATTGGAAAGATTCGATGCTTTTATAGAAAAAGGGGAATATTTATGCTTTTATAGAAAAGGTACAAATTAAACCCTGTGCATGAGGGTTTATTATCTCTGAGAACTTACTACTATTTCCAATTGTGAGAATAGAATAGAATTGAACAGACGGATGCGATATGTTGTATTGTGACAATATGAGTCTTCCGGGAAAGCTTCCAAAACGTAAGTAAAATTCCATCTTTTTTGTTTCCACCCCTCCTCTGTCAAGTGGTTGAACCCCATAACCATAATGACCGACAGCTCTACTGTCTGGTGTCTCTTGAGTTTTGAAAACCTTTCAGTACTGTAGTGTAATGGTGTTTAAAATAAATAAAATCAGAAATATGTCTTCATTTCGAGAAATCTTCTGTAAAAAACTTTTTGAAAGTTTCAAAAAGTCTGCATCAGATAAATCTTTGAAGGATATCCAATGTAAAACTAATGATGTGTGGCGGCAGTACAAAAAGTCTTCTAAAACTGACAAAGAGTTAGCGGTATTGGTGCTAAAAATAATTGAGGACGAACTGCGTAAGGCAACCAAAAAGAAATCAGTCTTTCTTGATTATTTTATAAAGGTAATTATAATCAATTTATTCTTAAAATTTTAAATATATTTTATCATAACTTTTAGTTTACATGATTACTTGTAAAAATTGAAAAAAAGATAGATAAGATAAAATGACCGTGTAGCATTGGCGAAACATGGTCAGAATGGGAATAAATAAAGACCAAAGAAATGTCAAAAAATGAGTTATTACTTTTTAAATATGGCGTAGCCAAGCTAAACCTTATTTTTTCTTTTCAAATAACTCGAAAATTAATGTATTTATGGGGGGGGGAATTAAAAAATATGTAAGTTTTGTAGCAGATAATCTTCTAACTGTTTTCAAATTTTGTACCTTATACTAAAAATGAAATGTAATCCAATTAAATTAAAACCAGTGTATCTCAAATTCAAAAACAGATAAATAAGGCTTCCAGTGATTTTAAAAAAGAAAAACAATCCTTAAAAAGGAAACGACAAAATGATGAATACCAAAGAAAACATCGAACCACCAAACGAACAAAGCTTGAAGAAATCTGCCATGATAATCCAGACATTAAAAAAAAAAAATTAGCTTTGAGGGAATCAGTAGGAAGACCAACTTTAAATGTAGATCAACCATTATTGCTTAAGACAATAGCAGACATAGCTATTATTGGAAGCGCTGCAGATGCAAAAAGAAGAAGCGAGTCAATATGAAGTGTCAAAACTCTCGATAACTTGACTGTAGAACTGAAAAAGGTTGGTTTTGCAATAAGCATGAGTGGAACATATCTTCGTTTGCTTCCAAAAAATTCCACAACCATCGAGGGTCGAAGACATGTCACCCCAGTGCCGATAAAACTTTCTTGGGTTCAGACTGATTATTACTGATCTCACATTGATACCCAATTTGCAGTAACATCCATCCGCTATTTAGAAACTTTAGCTTCAATTCTTGGGCCCATGCAAGTGTTTCTTCTTTCACAGGATGATATAGTGCGTGTACCTTTCCTTTGGGAATTACAGCAGCCAATAAACGGTCCCCGATACTGATGCATATGGAGTATCGTGTACCTTACACGACCACGAGTGGGTCATCGCTGAAAGCCACAAACTTATCCTATCTATTTACGCTGGTATTGTGAATGCTCCTGGCATGGCAGGTCAAAGTAAAACCATAGGTTATTCTGGTCCAACGTTTATTGCTATAAGATGTGGGAAATACAGTTCTTCCACAGCAAATACTCATGCTCAGGATTTTGAAACTCTATTAATACTCAAAGACTTTGAAAAATTAGTGAAAACAGAAGAGGGTTTCATCAAACCTGTAATCATAGTTACGGTTGATGGAGCTCCAGACGAGAATCCCCGCTACCAGAAAGTTATATCGTTTGCTATTAACCATTTCAAAAAGCATGATTTGGATGGAAATTTCATTGCGTGCAATGCTCCTGGAAGAAGTGCATATAACTGAGTAGAAAGGCGAATGGCACCACTTAGTCGAGAACTGTCTGGTCTTATACACCCTTATGACCATAATGGTTCCCATCTCGATGAGAACGGTAGCACCATTGATGAAGAAATAGAACAAAATAACTTTGCATATGCTGGTAAAACTCTCGCAGATATCTGGAACTCATTAAACATTGACGGTTATCCTGTTACTCCCACATATGTTGATTCAGGCGAACCAGACTCTCTTGGTTATGATTTGGATTGGTATTCGAAGCACTTACAAGAAAATCAATACTTGCTGCAAATTATAAAATGCGAAGAAAAGAATTGTTTCTCTCCTGCACGTAGTGGATTATTTCGTATATTAAAAGGACTATTCATTCCTCCTCCAATTAAAATGATACAATCGTCAAATGACATCATTACAAGTGAGGAGGGGGAATTTATAGATTTAAGTCTCCGTCTGGCCTTAAATCTCAATATTACAGCAAAGGGATTTTTAAAGATGCTGTATGATTATTTTTGCCCTTCCATAAAATTGCAATTATCCCCAAGAACTTGTGGAAGTTGTGGCCAGTATCATTTATCTCAGAAGTCAGCAAACAGACACAGAAAAATTCAGCACAGTGAAAAAAGCGAGAAGGCCTGCCTTATACGACCATTGAAAATTGCTGCTCGTCGAGCAAATGAACTTATGTGCTTCGTAAAATTCGTGAAATATACAGAAGATATTGAGTGTATCAAGGAAGATGAAGTTGATCTAGATTGCATCCGAAAAGAAAGCGATGAAGATAATCAAGTAAAACTGGAAACCAATATCATAACAGATATGGAAAATGGCTTGAGCAGCCGTGGTCAGCATCGGAATAGATATGGGCATGTTTAAATTTAAATTTTTCAAATGGCTAAGTTCTTCTAAAATTGTGATCTAATAAATTTTCTTAAGTAGAATTGTAAGGAAATAAAACAAGCATTTATTATTTTTTTTTTTTAAGTCGGGTAGAGTTTTTTTTTTTATTTGTATCGTGTCCTAATTTTTTTTAAGTGGAGGGGGGCGGGGGGTTGCAATTTTCTAACGTAATTATTAAGGGGGGGTTGCGATTTGCTTATTTTTGCTGACAAGGGGGGAGGGGGGTCAAAAATTGTCAAAAACATGCTTACGTAATATTTGAACAGCTCCTAAGTGGAATTGCGCAACTTAGTCCACGCAGCACTGCGGCGCATGTTCCGAGGCAGATCCCCCCTTCCCCTTCACCCTAAGTCATAATGTCATATATCTAATTTGTTGCAAATTTTGTCTACTTTCTGAATTTCTAGCTACTTTTCCCCTAAACCAATAAAAAAAATGGAATTTTTTAATAAAAACCTTTTTTTTTGGGGGGGGGGGGGGGTTGCCGGAGGAAATTTTCGTGGGAAGTTACAAATTCGGATTCAGCGACCCAAAAAACATCTAGAAAGCCGATTTTCAGTACTACCATTAATTTTGCTAGGTAGAGTCCCTGTACGGTCTCTATTGCCTGGACTATTAAGGAGAAAAGGGCCAAACAGCATGCAAAACGAAAACGAGATATTCATAAAAATAAAAAAAGAAAATAAGAATCAACAGGAAAATAAACAAAAAAAGGTTGAGGAGAAATCCACTGAAGACGAAGAAAATAACGAAGACTGGATATTTTGCAATGAGCTTTACTCCAATTCAAAATCCAAAAAAAGATTGCATACAATGTTTGAAATGCCACAGATGGGCACCGAAGCATGCAGTATGGAGAAGAATATGAAAGCAAATTCACTTGTGATTTTAGCAGTTAAAATAACTATAAGACTTCCAGTGTAAAATAAGTAAGCATAATGCAATGTAGAAAATTTGCCACAGATTTATTTTTGACACATGGAAGAACACATGTGGAATTTCGTTTTGTTAAAAATAACAAAAATGTATTTCTTTATTACGTTAATTAAAAATTATTTTGACAAAAATGAGTTTTCCAGCAGTTTTAAATGGATACACGGTTTTACCCGACCAGTGGGGTAAAACCGGATTTTTTAATATGTCTGAGAAAAGCTATTTTTTTTATAATCAATCATATTTTTCATCGAAAAGAATATGTTTTATTGTAGCCAAAGATTCATTTGATAGTAAAAACGTAGTTCAGAGTTTATTTTCCTATTTGATTGCATTTGAGAACAACAAACATTTATGGTACCCGATTTTGCCCCACCTTCCCCTACAAGATTATTTAGAAAATTTTAATGTATATTTCAATTTTATCAATTTGGCCTTATTTTTTTTTCTTTTTTGGCGATATGAAACACTTATAACTCCACCATAAGTCTTTACATATGTTTTACCTTTTGATACACAACTAAATATATTTTAATGTAAATACAGTCGGACCTCTATTTAACGAAGTCGCTAAATGCCGAAAAAAAGTTCGTTATATGGAAAATTCGTTAAATAGAGAGTCACCCTTTAAAATACTTTTAAACTACGTGCTGGACAGATAGTTACACCTGTTTATTTTCTATTTAATTTACGTCCAAAATTGTTAATTGGTCCAAATCATCCAAGCAACCTCATAGCAAATTGGTATATAATTTTATATACCTTAGATAAATTCAAATAACAGAAGTGATCGTAATTACATAATTCTAGTAGAAGAGCAACGCGAAGCATTAATAAAATTAAATTATAATTCGCGTCAAAATGTAATTATTAAATTTAAATAACTACGAATAAAATTAAGAGTTTGCGTTGTGAATTATTTAGACGAACTCTTCCACTTATGAATTAAACTAAAATTTAAGCTGTAAAAATAAATTGACACACCTTAAACATTATCAATTAAATAATTACAGAAACTTTTTAAAACTTGATTAAATATTTTATTTACATTGAACACAACTATATACAGAAATAGATAATATTATTTCAAAAAAAAAAGAATGCAACACCTTTGTTTGCTTCTCATTATTTTAAGTATATTTAATCTTTTTAAAAAAAAAAAGACAATATTTTCATTTACACTAATTATTATATTTTTTTCTTTTTGCTAAAAGAATAATTCTCTTTCGTTTTTAAATTACATTAATTTTATTTAATTATTGGTTTTGTCGGATCTCAGATTACTCTCTACCATAAAATATCAGAAAAGTATATTTATAATTTTTCAAATGATTTTAAGTGGTAAAAGAAAATAGCTTAAAGTAGTACCTCTTTTTAATATACGGGATGGTGGCCTTTATTCATCAAATTCAGAGTTGTCGCGTTGCTTAGGATCATATCATATGTCATCCGGAATTCGCTTCATATCAGAGCGGCAACATCGGGATGGCAGGATGCATAGCTACGGACCTCTGTAAAACAATCCTCTTTATTTTAACATCAGGAAGACATCCTCAATTTGGCTTGCTTAGGCTCACTCCGATATGTACATCAGGAAGATATCCTCAATTTGGCTTGCTTAGGCTCACTCCGATATGTACATCAGGAAGACATCCTCAATTAGGCTTGATTAGGCTCGCTCCGATGTGTCCATCTCGCCTGGGCATTACTAGGGCTTTCAGGATTCATTGCACGGGCTTTCAGGAGAGCTCCTGCGTCCTCTACATCTTTTTTCAGACTCTCTTTTTCAAACCTTATTCTTCTTGCACACCAACTCCTGCAGTGGGTGGAACTATTTTTGTCTAGTCCACTGTTATTGGATGTCAGAAGATTTTGCATTATTCTTCGATAGGCCTATTAGCTAACAGTCTGCAAATGTCCCCTTACATATACTTTAATATTATTATCTGCCTTAAAGTTTGGGTGGTCTGAAAAGCCATAAATTTATCCCAACACTTTTATTGAGGCCATAAATTTATTCCAACGTTTTTATTATTTTACGATTTCTAATTATACACCACTTTCCATTGGCTTGTCATAAAACGACACCATGGCGTCTGGCTATTGTTGTTGTCTGAGATCCGAACTCTATTCAACATTATACATTCATTTTACAATACAACAATTTTTTAAAAATATATATTTAATATTTAAAATCAACTTAATAATTTTTGTATGAACTTACACTCTTATTTTACTTAAAAATGTAAACATTATAATTTTACACTCATAATTATATTTTATAAAAAAATATTTATACAAACAGAAATAACCAATTACGCAATTTTACTTTGATTTAACCAACATGGTGCGGGAACGTATCATAGTTATATGTTGCCCAGCACTACGTAAAACACATTTTAAGTCCATAAACACTAAATATAACTAAAAAAGTAATTAGTCACACTTTTTTTATAAGTTATATCTATTTGTTTTACTTATTTTACCCATCAAAAAGAAATTTGCAAGGGAAATAAGAATGAAACAAAACATTGTCTGGAAATACATTGTATTTTCAGTTAAAAAAATTATTTTACATTAAAATCACGATTATTTCTTATGATTGATAAGCTGTTTGGAGGAATAAAATATTTTAAAGCAGTATTCTCTTTCTTCATGCCTTTATCCACCTCATCAATAATAATTTTTTTTTTCTTTGATGCTCAAGCACTTTCGCTTTGACATTTTCGAGCTACAAGAACCGAAATTATCAACACGACTGACATGATCAACAATCTAGAAAACGAGAAACTATAGTTTAAGGGTCCTGTACCTGCCGGCGAAGACACTCACAAGCTAATGCTAATCCTATGGGGAGGGATTTTTCTAATATCTCGTTTGCATTTCGACATTTTTAAATAATTTTTTTTTTTTTGCATTGGATAGCCGAGGTCCGTCTCTACAGCGCACCTTGGTTACTTTTTTGATTTTGGTTGCAGATATTTTTTAGAATGACACTTTCATTTTCAGAACCGGTTTTGAAAATGAAAGTAACTTTATTACCAACACGATTGATCATGATCAACAATCTAGAAAACGGGAAACTATAGTTTAAGGATAAGGGGCAGCTCCATTAAGGGTTAAAAGGGGATATTGAAAGTTTGCTCTTCTTTGGATGGAAAGCAAAGAATCACAAAGATTTTACTGCTCTCGGTGAGTTAGGTGCCTGGTAAGACCTGTTCATGGTCATTGATCATCATTAAATGTGTTAAAAGAAAAAATAAGTTTGAAATGTCCAGTAATATTTTAAGAAATAGGGAGGAAAAAAAAATTAGATCCCAAGGGAATGTTCGTTAAATGGAGAATACATTTCGCTATTTGGAGGTTATTTTACGAAGAAATTTGTAAAATGTTCTTGGTTCCAAGTAAAAGTTCGCAAAATAGAGGTTCGTTAAATAGAGGTCCGACTGTAATGGATTTTTCTGAATAATTTGCAATACAATATGCAAAACAGTAAATAATTAAATAAAAATCATAATATTACCTGATCGCTTGACGATCTGAGCATGGCTGATATTCTTGTCGAAAACTAAAGTGCCATTAGGTAAAGTAAAAGCTACAACCAAGCAAAACAAGGTGCAACTCAAAAGAAAGTAATGTAAATCCATAATGTCTCAGTTATTTCCTTAAAATTGTATGATTTACTTTGCGCTTCCCCTTATAAGCAAATTTAGATCGGCGAACCCGATTTTATCATACGGAAGAAGTATACGCGTTGCACTTTCATCTGGATCTTAAAAACATTTATAATGGTTTTTAAAACACAGATAAAAGGCAACATAAAAATGAGAAAAAGAAAAGGCAACATAAAAATGAATGACATGCACTAAAGATTAATAAAATGCGAAAAAAAAAAAAATTCAGAAAGATTTGAAATAGGAATTTTGTTATCAGTCACTTTTTAAGCGATGCCGCGAATATCAGATTTGTTAAAGATCACAATGCAATACAGTAGAACCTCCTTTATCCGAAACTCTTTTAACCGAAACTCTCGATTAACCGAAATTCATTTTTAAAGCTTTTTTTTTAACTATCACATTTCTTGTGGTCAAAGCTTTTTTTTTTTTAGCTATCACATTTCTTGTGGTCAAAATCCATTTTAAAAACTTTTTTTTTTTTTTTTTTTTTTTTTTTTTTTTTTTAAGATTATCATATTCTTTGTGCGCAAGCAGTCCTTTCCGAACCACGAGTACCTATAAATATTTTCGATCCCATTTCTTAGAATTCCCCTTTGAATTTAATTTGAGCTCCCGTAAGCTGCGGAGTGGAGCGAACGAAAAAACGAACAAATTAGTGATTCTGAAGCTTTTGAATGTTTTGCAAAAGGTTTGACTTGGCTGGAGCAACAGAAAGACTGTGATACTGGATACTGGTGAACTAACAATAAATAAAAAACTTCGTGATAGAGCTTTAAAGCAAAGGCAGTCGAAACTGCGACAAACAAAACATTGTTTCAAACCCTAGTGAGATATATAAAGGTACTTAATTTCAAAATTAAAGCTCAGTTAATTTATTCTTGTTTCTATTTTGCTATTGCTTTATTTTTATTAAGCACTTGTTACTCTAATAAGAAATAGCGCATATATTACTCTCAATCTTAAAATTGAAGCATTCTCGATTTTCCGAAAGAGGGTCAGTCCCAATTACTTCGGATAATCGAGGTTCTACTGTACTTCCTTCTGTGAAAATATAAATCGCCTTTACTTTGCATTGGTCTGGCTGCGTTATCAAAATGTCAATGTTAATTGTCGGAAAATATCATTTTTCTTAGAAGCTCAAATCAATTTTTGCTTTTCAAGGATCGTTTTTTCTCTATTATCTTTCCATTCTCATTATTTTACATTCGCAAAAATGTGTCTCAAATTAAAAATATATATATTTCAAGAAAACAACTTCTCATTCAAATGCGATTCATTTATTATATAACAGTGCAGAAGGCTTCAAAAAATTTAAAACCAATGGCGGATCCAGGGGAAACTAATGGCGAATCCAAGAGAAAATAATGGCAGATACAAGGAAAGGACAATGGCCCCTACCTTCAGCTATGATAAAGAGCTTCCAGGCTGACAATACCTAAGCCAGTTTTAATACCTTTTAACCCCTTAAGTGCTTAAAACGGATACACTCACTTTCCCTTTACTTCATTGCATAAAAATTTTAAAATACAATTATTACAAGAAAAACATTTTTTTTTTATTTATAATATTAAAAAAAAATCTAAATTTTATTATCTTCATAATTTATGAGAAAAAAAATATATTCTGAAAACTCTCTGTTAATTAAAATTAAAGATGTAAATAAGTGGAGCTGTAAAGTGCCTTTTTTGATTCTGTTTCATTTTGCACCCCCTTTTTACCGAACTCCAGCTAACGAGTGCTTAATTTACATTTTTCTTTTTAGGTGCGTTCGGAATTATATAAATACGTAGCACCTATAGTCGTCGTTCAGTCCGTCTGTCTGTCTTCCCATCTGCATATAACAGAGCAAAAACTACCCAACCGAATGGTCTGAAATTTTAAATATATAATTGTTGCAAAATTTTGTCGAGTCATTTCAAATTTCATGAAAATCGGATGTATAGTTTAATTACAGGGACAGTCAAAACTTTTTCCTTTACATTACGGCCAATGGGAAAAAATTATTACAAGTGCATTTTAATGATGTTACAGCCTTCCGAATGGTCTGAAATTGTAAATATATAATTGTTGTACAGTTTTGTCGAGTCATTTAAATTTTTATGAAAATCGGATGTATAGTTTAATGACAGGGACAGTCAAAATTTTTCCGCTACATTACAGGCCAATGGGAAAAAATTATTTCAAGTGCATTTTAATGATGTTACGGCCTTTCGAACAGAATGAAATTGGTATGCACTTATGAAGTGCACTAAAATAGACATTCAATACAATATGCGATGCAAAAAATTATTATAAAACTAGTTATAGTACGAACGCACCTCATTTGCCCGTTTGACGAGCAATTTTCAACTTGTTTTTGTAATTGTTAGTCCAAGTTTAAATTTTATTTTTTCTATTTTATTAAACTAATCGAGTATCTTAAAACTTCTTCAAAAATTAAGGCAATTCGTAAAAAAAATCATACGATTTTATGGAATGGAACTCTGCAAAATCAAAATTTGAAAACCGTTATTTTACAACAGCGTATTATGTATGGTCCAGATTTTAATTAAAACTCCTAAAGAATGTAATAAAAATCTTATTTCAAACATTCTGACAAGTTAATTTCTAAACAAAAACAGGCCCGCTCCAGACAGCTTTATCCAGCACTACAAATCCAACATTATACATAAGTTATGTGAAAGTCAAAATCACTTCGAAATTCTCTAATAACCTGTTGCTATGAATACAAGATTTTCATAAAATATGACTGGATGTTTTAGAAATAAGTTCATGAAATAGTGCATTAATGTTGATTCATATTCAATTTTAAAGCTACAAAATATACATTTTTATTTATTAACCATTTGGAAAAATGGTTATTGTTCTCGTCAGGATGGGAAATTAAAAGCATATCTGGAGGTTTTCATTGGTTTAATCCGCATTTTATTCGTTTTATGATTGGTCTATACAGTAATCTGTATTTCCCTTTAATGTCAACAACGATGGATACCTTCTGTTGCCACAATGACAAAAAAGTAATAAAAACTACAAAAAAATAATAATAACTCAGAAACGAATTGAGATACAGCTTTCAAACAAATCGCATTTAAAAGTACATTTTTTTCTCTATCCGACGGTGTAAAAAGTAATATTGTCGGATGTTTAGAAGTTTAAGAATGATATTTCATTTAAAATTGGCCGTCAGATTTCTTGGAAATCTGACGATGGAAAAGCCTTTTCCCGAACAGCCAATGAAATGCTTGGATATTTACGTATGTTTCAGGTGGATAATACTTAATTTTCATGAAATCTGACGAGTCGCAGGCGATATTTTTGGCTTGCAATTTTTACGTATAATAACACTATTAATGTTTAATTCATGGCGTACGTAATGTATGATCAACTCCGTGCGATTTTTTATGTCTTAAATTTTAGTCTTCAAAAAAATCGTTTTCCAAATGGTCGTTGTAATTTGATAAATTGCTATTTTTTTATTATTATTATTGTTATTATTATTATTTTATGTTAAAAAACAGTTCAAAATTTGACACTACATCTTACATTTTCAGGAAAATTAAGTTACAAAACTAGGCGTTTTGGAACTAAAAACTTCTAAAATCTTGAACAACTGTAATTTTAAAATTGAATTTATGTTTTATGCATGTATACTTTAATATTTTATTAGCCTCCAGTACGGTATGCTATTTCTTTCTCCCAGCTTATTTTGTGTCCAAAAAATAACGTTACCTTACAGAAGCTGGCCGTAAAACAAAGCATTACGATTAAATACTCTTTAGCAATATTTTAAACTTCTAAGCATCGCACATTTTCAATTTTTATACCGTCGCATTGGAAGAAAAAAAAAAGTTCTTTTAAATGCATTTTGTTTGAAAACTGTATCTCCATTTCTTTTTGAAATATTAATTTGTTTGTAGTTTTTGGAGCCATTTGCTTAATCAACGGAAGTACTCCATTTCTGTAGAAAGTAAAGGAAAAATAGTTTTAAAATAGTAATTATATATTTTTGTTGCCATTTTCTCGTAACAATCGAAAGAAAATGTAATTAAAATGCGTGCTATTTTGTAAAAAAATATAAACGAATGATTTCTGTTAAAACAATGGAGCCATCATATACTATATTTAATTGTAAGTAGTATCTATGAATCATTAGATAGCCTTTTTTTTTTTCAATTTTCTTGAATGACGGCATCTTTTTGCTGCATTTGTGCATTATTTCGCGATAGTGATGTGCTATGCATGCTTTACTGTAGATGTTTAAGAGTAGATCGTAAATGTGGAATTCTTAAGCGGATGCGAATGACGTCATTTTACATAAAATAAAACGTGTGCTTTAAGTCTTAAGAGGCAGTTCACTTGTATTCATAAGCCGTTTTGGACCTCCCTTAAAAGAATTTTGTCCAAAACCATATGTGAAATCTTGCTTGCTATCAGAAAGATTTGCAGACGAGACAGCTTGTCGTTAATCAAAAAGCTCAGAAAACACCTCTCCTTGACGTTCTTTATAGAAACTTCTTAGGATAGATGTATCAGTAATATATGGATTTATTTCTGTTATTTCAATTAAATTTTGATTCATAATGGAAAATGTCAGCATGAGATTGAATAAATATTGCTTTTAGATAAATGCTATACAAATACAATACTATAAAAACTAGAATATAACAATTATAACAATAAATTAAAAAAAGTTGAGTAAATGCTTTAAATTGGCTTTTGGCTAGCAAAAATCCGGTAGCATCAACATCTACTCTATGAAAAGGGGAGTTCCCACAAATGTTTTTGTTTCTAACTACAGCACTGAATGTTACATATTTCGCTAAACAGGACCGAAACAAAGGGGGGGGTGGGGGGGGGCAGAGGGGCATGTGCCCTGGGCTCCAAATGTAGGATTATACCTTTGGAATGGATCATTTACTTCTGATGGACTGATGGTTTCCATTATTTAAAAAAAACTATGGCCATTTTTTTTCCCATTCTGACCAGAAAATCAGAGTTCTAACTTTTTACGACTGTTCTTTCATCTTCATCTAACACTTCATATATAGTGGCTGTTTCATAATAATGGAAGCCATCAGTCCATCAGAAGAAAATAACTCTGTGAAAGCGGAAACTCGATTAAGCGGGACTCGGATAATCGGGACTCTACTGTATATTTAATTTTAAAAATGATCTTTAGAATATTTTTGTTGGTGTTCAGAGGGGGTTCATGACCTTCCCCTTGGATCCTCCAGTTACGGCGGATGTTCAGTATTACATATTTTATGATTACATATTTTAAAATAAGTCGGCTATTAGAAAATTAGTAAAATTCTCTTTGTAAATATACTTTGCGGAAGAGAGGGAGCGCCAAAATCCATGTTAACTCGGGGTGCAAAAAGGCTAGTTTCGGCCCTGTCTCTAATCATACGGCCATAGATGAAACCAAGACCCCTTATCTTGGATGAAACGAAATAACAGATTTCTTAGGCAACAGATGGCAGCACTTAAATTTATCTAACTGATTAAAAGGGGTTTATCGTTATGGCATTTAGTACGAGCTATTTATTTTTTTATTATTTATTTATTAAATATTATGTAATTTTTAACAAGAGTAGGTTAACTAGAGAAATGAGAATACTTTTTATTTAGAAGGAAAGGCAGAATAAAAACTATTTTGTTTAAATTTTATTGTCTGCACTCTCGTTTTATTCTGTTCAGTTTTTGAAAATCTAGTCAACTTAGCAATTTTGAAATTTATTTTATACGAATCTTTACTATAATATTTGAATGTAAAGAACAAAGGTGATCGTATTCTATGATGCAAATAATCGTATAAAAAGAACAGGTAAAAATCGACTGGGAATAAAGTAGACCTGTTTTAAATTTTCTGAATGTTCAATAATTCAGAAATGCTCATCAATTTACGATCTAGATTCCTGGAAATCGTATCATATATGGAAAAATTCTAACAGCTCAATTAATGATATGTCCACTACGCCCAATTTTACTAAAATCTGGCTGTCATTTCTTTAATTCACTCTCTTCTCTTTCCCACCCCTCTTTTTCAATTCCTACTATTAGTTCACACTCTCCCTATATTTATTTATTTATATATCTTGTTCAAATTTTCAATCGTTAATAAAATACTTATTATTCATCCTATCAAGTTAAAATAAATTTTTTTAAACTTGTACTGGATGACAATTGATGTTAATACAGATTTTTCATATATTAATTCATTAATTTTAGTTTTATATGGGAGACAAAATGGCGGCCACTGGTTATTGAACAGCATTTAATGCATCTTCATATCTATAAGGGGGGCTATAATAGGGGGGACCCTGTTCTGTTGACAAATACCGCCAAGTTTGTCGCCAACTTGGCGATATAGCGCCAAATTTGGCGACCGTCGGCAAAAGTGACGCCAACTTTGCGATATCTCCAATATTTTGCCAAATTCCCATAGACTTCCATTGTAAACCTACTTGCTTATAGAAAATAAACAAATTGAGATATTTTAATGCAACAAAAACTAATATTAGCTTAAGGGATTATATTAAATTTTTCTTTGATGACCTAAGTAGGAATTGACTTTAAAAGCAAAATTTTTATATTACTTGTTTTCCTTTAGCTCTTCCAGAATGGCTAAGCATTTCTTATTGGTCTCCTCGTATGTATGGGAACGATGGGCTCTCCTGTTGTTTTTCAACATTCACCACCATTTCACCATTGGCCGCGAGCTGTGTCTCTCTCGCTCCTATATTTCTATATTTTAAACATTAATTTTAAACTTTGCACTTATGTTGGAGATTTAGAATCTCCGAAACAGCTGTACGCACCCTTTTGTATACAAATTTTTACAATTTGTGCTATTTAACGTTGGCCTTTTATTTCTTTATATATTGGTACAAAGTTCAATACCCCCATTTTATATAAAATAATAATCTTATAAAACTCAAAACTGGGCATAATATGCAACTGATGGTGAAAAAGTTTTTGTTCGTAAAACAGAAAGTAATCCCCCCCCCCCCCCGCCCCCGCCCACTCCACAAGAAAATGTGACTATAGGTAACCAAAAACTGTCTATCTGACAAATATTCAAGTAAAATTGGAGTATATGTAGAGAGAAATATGGATCAATCGTAGATGCCAAAACTTTCAAATCTTGAGACAGTGGAGTGTTGATTATCCGAACTAATTGGTGATCAGGGGTGTTCAGATAAATGAGATTTCGGATAACCGATCCTTTCCAAAAAAAACATACCAGCGTTATATGAGTATAGTGAAACAAATAAACAGTGATAACAAACACAAATATGTATGTATTTTGTACTACAATGCTTACAACAAGAAGAAGGGAACAAACTATCAAGGAATAAAGTGATCAAAGAAATCTGCAAGAAATCAAAAAGTACAGTACTGTAGATCTACATTTTAACCATGTGTTTAAGGAAAGAGATCCAAAGGTTTCTTTTGCTTCAGAGAAGACACTCTTTTTCTTGCTGTTAAATCTCTTATACGTTTTAATGAAAGCAGTTGAACACAATCCCGCTCTTCTTGTTGCTCCATCCACTTCAAGGATGTCTCTAGGCACCAAAAATTTTCCTCGGTGGATGATGCTTTTTCAACTTGTTCTTTGTAACTTAAGTCCTCCTCGTCGTCTAGGTTTTCTGAAGGGCTTTGGTCTTTCATGACAGTAGCATGGATTTCACCGTCGATCAGTAGTTGGAGGTCACCAACATCACATTCAAGCCATTCTTGAATGTTTTCCTGCTAATAATCTTCAAATGCTGAAGATTCTTGAATCAACTCAGCCAGCTCTGATACAAATTCACTGTTTGGTGACTTTTCAGTTGCAGTGGTAGAGTCATCTGAAGAAGTTTATTAAAAGTTTTAGCAAGGGTAGTGTCCTTGACAGAGGCTCAAGTTCCTGATGCCATGTACACAGCATTATTCAACTTAATTTCTTTGTACAGTCATACAATACCATTTTCATTGTCCTACCTGATTAGAAACATTCACAGCAATGCTTTTCTATAATAACGTTTGAAGGCTTTGATAAACCCCTGGTCCATTTGTTGGAGGACTGAAGTTACACTCAGAGGCAAAACAGCAACTTTAAATTTGCCATTTTCTGTTTCCAGTGAAAGATTTGATGGATGACTTGGGATGTTATCAATCAACGACAAAAACATTCCATTGTATATGACATGACAAACTGTACTATATACAATTATCACTATCAAAAGCTCACAAGCCACTGACAAAGTAGGCCACTCTTGGCATGGAGGGAGTGCTTGTGGTCATGTACGGAACTCTTGCAGTGGATGGCGCGCAATTTGAATTTTGCCTTCTGAACACGTTACGTAGGCAACTCTTGACAGTAAGGGGAACGCTAACAGCACTTGCGGAACTCCTGTAGTGCACAGCATGCAATTTGAATTTCGCTTTTTGGAACGCATTCCGGTCCTTCGGTTGATTGAGTTTTGGATAATTCATGCTCCACTGTATTGCTATTTACAAATATATTCATTTTATTACATGACAGAAATGTGCAATTAAATAAAACAAAGATTACTCTTCAACAATAGTACAGTATAGGATCTGTTATCCAGAATGCTTGGGACCTGAGGTATTCCGGATAAGGGGTTTTTCTGTAATTAGGAACACTTTACTTTAAGTATTAAGAATAGAGCAAAATAACGATATGAAATGTATAAAACACGAATACTGTATGTAAATACATATTTGCAAACTTGTTAATTTAATATCTTATTTACCCACAAAACAAAATTTCTAAATTAAAATTAAAATTGAAAAAAGTACATTAACCAATAAGACTTAAGAGCAGAATCCTTTGATTTGGATTTTTAGAACATTTTTATTAAGATTGGTTGCTTATAATGTGTCTCTTGCACTAATTGCTCCTGTATCCTGTATACCGACATGATTTGTTGTTCATGAAAGTAGCTTCTTTGTTGCATTCCACAAATTAGTTGTTCAGTTGAAAAATATCAGTAGCACATTTGAAATTTTTTTAACCAGATCATTCTGCTGGTCATCATCACTTCCACTAGACATATCATTTGTTACAAATTTCACTGCCAGTCATCTGATGACTTACAGGAGTATCTCTTCATCAGCAATTAGGCAATCTTCCATTGACGCTTGATCCAACAATTGAGCTCATTAACATGAAATTCCTTTAGCTTAGTCCAGCAGATCTGTAATAATTTCCTTCTCCTTAGAAATTTTAAAGTCTTCAAATTAGTCTCATTTACACCATAAAAAAACAATGCAGATGACCACAAATTGTATCACCCGTGGATGAGTTTACATCTGTCTTCTGTATCCCATGCTTCATGTAAAATATATCTTTAATTTTTTTCATTTTTGAAATGAAACAAATTATTTTTCGGCTATCATTTTGCATTCTGGTTTTCAGAGCATTCCGGATACGGGGTTTCTGGATAAAGGGTCCCATACTGTAGTACTCAAAAATCAGACAGTTTGGCAGCTATGATAGAGTGTGTAGAAAAAAACTTGTGTAAACAAGTATATGTTAAATGTCATTACATTTTCATAGATAAATTTGTATAACATATTATCGATTATTTTAAAAATCTCAAGTGAAAAACAACAAATTTAGCATACATTTTTTTTTAAGAGAGAAAGGGTAATTTTTAAAATATGAGAAACAGATTTCACAGCGAGTTCTGAAAATATAGTTAGTACGATATAGAAAGATGAAATATGTATAACCATCTTATTAAACATAAACTTATGCTGTTGATAAATTTCAAATGAAAAAAAAAATATCACATTCTACAAGATATTCTCTTTTTAAATATAATTGTAATGTGATTTTTGGTGACCGTCTATGACTTAAATATATTCTATCACTTAAATATATCCTATCAACTTAACAGGGCTTTTTTTCCCTCCTTTACCTTTAGTGAATTTATTGTATTCTTACATAAATCCTGAATTGAAGGAGCACGCAAAAAAAAAAAAAAAAAAAAAAAAACTTTAAATAATTTCTGAGGAAAAATTGTAACAGGGCAAGTAAAGTATGGATGAAAATAGAAAATATTCCAAAAAGAAAACAGACTATAAAACTCACTCACAATTAATGCAATACTTCTTAAAACATCCTCAAATTACGTGAAAGATAGGGTAAGATAATTAACATTTTTATGGTTGACCTTCTTTAAAATTGATAAATGTGATGTGTATGAAAAAAAAAACTGTGAATTACTAACTGTACTTCAGATAAGGAATGCTAGTGTATAATTAAGAAATGGAAGAACACTTGGTGAAAATTTGACTGTGTGCAGACTGTGATTTGAAAGAGTAAATCATAATTACAAATCCAATGTTTAGTGCAGTTCTTTTACCTGTGTGTCATTCTATCAAGCTGTAGATAAGACTAGATATCTTTGCCAAAAGGTTGTCAAGAGTGAAATGTGTCTGCCAGATTTGTCCAGGATAGCTTAGTTGGTAGAGCATTGGTAGCTTACGCTAAGGTCCTGTGTTCAAATACCAGTCTGGTCACTATCACTTAATTCGAAAAATTATGACTCGAGAATTTAAAATACCTGATAAAATTGTTAAACTTGTCAAAATGATTCCGAAAAACACAAATGCACAAAGAAGTCTTTCAAGAGAATTTACAGAGAAAAGAAATCAGGATTAAAACAGAATGATGTCCTCTCGACAACATTTTTTAACTTAAGAGAAGATAATTAGAAACATCTACAACAATCAAGGGGATACTATTATGAATCACTCTTTACAAATTCTTGCATTTGGCTAATGAAGTTTATTTAATAGCCAGAAATGAAGAGAAATTGATTGAAATGTATAATAACTGGACATAGAAGGAAAAAACTAGGGCTTTGTGTTAATACAGAAAAAACAAAATATATGAAAATGGATAGAAAGGATATGCAGACAAAAAAAAAAAAAAAAAAAAAAAAGAATTAGTAATAACTAATAAATTACAATTTAACCCTTAAATGCCTGATTTTTCAAAAATCATTGTAATAATGTTTTTCGGCTTTCATTTTTTAAATAAATCATGGGAAAAATAGGTTAAAAAATCATATTTTGGGTCTTAATGGGGATAGGGGGAAATGATTATATGTTGAATAGCATTTCTTATATTTGGTTAAATTTATTAAAGCAACAGTTTTTACTAATAGATGCATTTGCTGTCCGTTCACTCTTCAATTAACCTGGTGCTCATTGGTCACTGTTCATACTTGAATTCACAAACTCAGTGAAGTCGAAAAACAATTACTTTTGACTTTAGATTCTGAAGATGGCCCCAGAAGAGGGTTGAAACTGTTTATTTGTGTATATTTTGTGTCATTTTAATATTTTTAATGTAGTACAATAATTTAGCAATATGTATTTTATCATATTTTGTCTAGTTGTTTAAATTGTATATGGTATAATGGTATATGCCTTCACAATATTTACAATAAAATCTCTTCTTGCTTAAATATAACAATTAAGCCTAAATATTCCTGTTTGATGACATTTTGTAATTTTCATGCTCCTGGAAATTTATTAAAAATAGCAAATTGATGATTTATACCCCCAACCACTGGCAGAAATTTACAAGAATTACAATTCTTTAAAACATATCTCACTGCACAACTATTGCAGAAAGACATGAGTTCTGTTCTAGTGATTCTGAAGAAAGACTTCACACAGAAAGAGAAGGTAGATGAGAGAAATCCTCAGACTTCTGCATGTTACTAACATTGATCATGACAAGGCTGTAGAATTTTATAGAATATTTTTCTTTATATCCCATCAATAATAATTCAATTCTCTATCAAACTGATTTTTTTAGAGGATTTCAATACACTTTAAGAAAATTACACTACATTTTTATTCTTCAAATAGCATATGGCAAGTATACTAGAGATGTTTCTTGTTGGGGGATGTTGTTTTTCTTTCATAAAAAACTTCAGATATTAATAAGTAGATGGAAGTATCTTTTGAATTATTTAAATGAAAGTTGAGTACTTCCATGATGAAGTACAATTGCGGGTAGCAAATAACGACACAGGTCCAGAAGATTGAAATAAATACTTGTAGCATAAATAGAAGTTTTTAATGAAGAATCGAAAAGACACATAGGTGTCTCGGGATTGACCCCGCTGACACACGAAATCAATCCTGATCTTTACATGATTAAGTACAGGCAGAGTGATAAAGTTCACATTTTCATTCGTAAAGTTTTGGCGATATATAGATATTGGGTAAGGCACAGATCTTGCCAAGGGGTGACCGTTACATTGGAATACATGGGGCAGTTTAAATTTAGATGAAAAGCCTAATAGGCGATAATTAGCCAAGCGTTAGTCTGTGAGAAAGTAAGAAAGAATCCGAAAGCTGTCAACAGCATTGGAATGAGTGCAGTAAACTGAAAGGCGACATAAGTTTAAAAGTACATCTGGATATTATCATCTAACCACTGGTTTAATCAAAGTTTTGACTATCTCTTAGTAAAGGATCGAATTAAAAATCTGACAGAGAGAAATTTTATAGGCAGATGCAACGCGAAAAGAATGAATCTTTCAAAATGAAATGGCTGTGAATAATATTCTTTTTTTTATTTTATTTACTTAGATAAAAGAGCAGAGAGAGTTTACTGGGAATGTTAAAGTAATGTGAAAAGGGAAGTAGATTAATTTAAAACTTCGATATACAAAAAGTAATAGAAAGGGGATTTTTATATTGATAGTTAATATTAAATTTTAACTATCTAGGGATCATATTAATTACCTTTAAAGAATAATATATGTGATATCAAACGATATCACATATTTCCCCCCAAAAAACCGACCAGCCGTGAATGCCCAGAGATGGGGAAGGGAAAAGAAAAAGAAAATCTGTGTCTTCTCCAAAGGAAAAAAAAATTTACATGAAACAATACAATATTTTAAATTGCAATAAAAATATATATGCAAGTATATATGTCATGACTTAAATATTCATCATAATGTCCTTTTTTTTTTATAAAGGCTCAGTAGACATTTAAAAAGGTTCACGTGAACTAGTCTTACAGACTATGTTTTAATATACAGTATTCTTTACTGTACTTGTGCACATATCGATTCAACAACAAGAATTTTTTTACCTGTTTTGTATTTTTTGACGTCACATTAAAAGTAAGGTACCAATATCAATGAATTTGCAAATATTTGTTAGGAATTGCTTGTCATGACCAGTATTGAGAAGCTTTAAATGAAGTTATATAATTCTTCTCAAAATCTTGATTCAGTTCAGATCATAAAAATAAGTGGACAAAAAAATATAAACAACATATAACCAAATAACTTACACTATGCAAAATAGCTAAATAATATTTATAAAAATATGAATCAGCGATATAGATGGGCACAGAAAAGTAATTGGGCACCCTTTCAGGAGTGTCTCTCAGCACAAATGAAGTGTGTGACCATAGGACCATAATTTTAAATTGAACACAATTTCTGAGTACAGTGATTAGAAGAGCAAAAGAGATGATTTGATTACAAAACAAAAGTGTGTAATATCAAAATATAATAAAACATTCAAAAAAAAATTTCCTATTTTTTTCTTGTGATTAGTAGTCGTTATCTACTAATAGCAAGTACAAATACCTCATGCAGTGAGCCCGTTTATTTATCAAAGTTTTAACTTAATATGTTGAGATGACCTTGTGTTAGTGAGCATATCTACGATGAATAAAGATAAGGAAATTCCTAACAATTTACTGCAACTGAACAGCATTTGTGATTTAAAAGTAACTGGTTTTTTTTTGGGTTTTTTTAACACATCGTCTGGCTTGTATAATTTAAAAGTGGTGTGTATCGAAATATTACTTTAAAAGTATTATATGAGAAAAGAAAATGTATTATGTGATTGTAGAAAAAGCATATGACAAAAGAGAAAAGCAACTACTACAAAAGTATAGAGTTGTCTTAAATATCAGTGACGGATTAAAATTATGTAACTGTCAAAAAAATGTCAAACTGTCAATTTGCAATTAGGCAAAGTGGTGATGACATTACTGTGACATGGTATTTAGAACCAAGAAATTAAACGATAATTTAATATCTGGTAACTTATACAATGTGAGAAAGTTCGATGTTGAAAACCTAGTGTAATATAAAACTAGAAAAGAAAAAAAAAATCATGAGCCTGAAATAAAAAGAAAAATGCATAGCATGTGAAGCTTCCTATATACTGATAAATCTTTGTTGTTGAACAAAGTGATGGTGACATGAGAATGTCATAACTCATAACATAAAAATATGAAAAGAGAGAAAAAAAATAAGAGTATGCTAAAATATAAAGTTTAAGAAATGTTTATGTTGCAATTATCATGTAAAGTTAAAGTAGTCCTGGTATAGTGAGACATAAAAACAAACATACAAAAAGAATGTTAATGTGCAAGTTTCGAAACTTGAAAAAAAAATTTAATATTTTCAATTCAGTGTGCAATGTTTTAAAACAAACTAACAAACATCCAAGAGAAAAAAATGTAAGATTGCCTCAATGGTCTGGCGATGTATACGAGTATCAAAGCAATGTATGTCAGTGAACAAAGGTTAAATTCAACGACTTAGTTGCATGTTTAAATGAATACAGCAATCTAAGTATATAAATGAACAAATGTGAAACATTATTTCAAAGAAATAATGTGTAGGGGTATTTCACTGACTAGTGTAAAAGTAATACTATGAACTAAAGTGTTTGTAAAAGATGAAAAACGCTATGAACTAATGTGTCCAAAAAAGGAAAACTACGATGAACTAATATGTAAAACCAAACGAAAAAAAAAAAAAAAAAAAAACAATAAACTAATGTATGTAAGAAAACAGAAAAAAAATGCAATGAACTATGGATCGTCACGAAAGAACAAAATGATAGTGCTGTTAGTCCCTCATGCACACACAGAATTGGCAACTCAATGAACTAGTGTAAGGTTTACTATGAACAAAAATCCTTCGTGTATACATGGAACCAACAGCATTGTATCACAAGTTCCACAAAGAATGTCTAATGTAATATGTAAAAAAACAAATGCAGTTTTAAGTAAAGAAAAGCGAAAAAAGGTTTAACCAGGAAAAGCTTCTTGTGTGATAAAAATGTAAACATATGTACTCAACATTTGAACTAAAACTATATAAACAAGTGTCTAAGGTTTTATTCAGAATATCTAAAAATATGTAAAAAATGTAACTGGTGTAGAAAGAGCATCGTGTTGCTGTGTACCCTTCTGATTAAAAATTCCTTTACATGTGAAAAAAAAAAAATCTAATGACCCGCATCAGTGTATTTTCACTTTACAATACTATCTTTTAATCATCCGACAACTCCTGTAGTAAACAATCGAATGAGAAAAAAATATACGAAACAGTACACAACTAATTTCTAGAAAAAACTAACCTTTAACTTTAAAGTTAAGTGTGAAATGTGAATTAAATTATCACCTATGCCATATGGTGAAGCAATAAGATGTACCTAAATGTATAAAAAGTGAAATATTAAAAAAAAGTGATTTTTTTTAGAATCCTTCACAATGCTGTATATATCGAGAAAAGAAAAATTTTACTGTATGTGTGTGAAGGGAGGGGGAAAAGAAACCCCAAACTCATGAACTACCTGAAATGAAACACATGAACAAGTGTGTACGCAAGCATACACAACGTGTAAGTAAACACATGAACAAATTGCATAATTCCACATGAACTACCTGTAATAATGTCACAATGAACTAAAATTGTTATGTATTTGCCAACCAAATAAACGGACAGTATGTGTGTAATAACCCAAAACATTTACATACAAGTAAGTTTCAATTACATAATTAATGAGTTAATCATCAAAATGTAATGAATAAGGGTTAATAAAGTCAATGAACTACGTGTAATGTGTGAGTAAACTCTGGTTAAACTCTAAACCAGCCAGTGTGTACTACTCAATGAACTACTTGTAAGAAAAGAAAAAAAAAAAAACAAACACTGTCAAATAGATCATTAGCAAAGTACAATGTGTAAAAGCAAATGAACAAAATATGTAAATCAACTCATGAACTAGTGAAATATATGTATATGAATGAACAAAATTGTATTCTAAATGAGCAAATTTTGTGTAACATAAACAAATATCCAACACATGAACTACTTGTGAAAAAAAGTTGAAAAAAAATATAAGAAATCCAAATTTCTTTCTTAAAAGTTTTTATGTACAATCAAAATTAATTAAGCTGTAGAGGTACATACTTTCTTAGAACCTCAATGTATAACATTTTTTTTTTTTTTAAATGGACATGCATGGGTGACTTACTGCTATCAATAATGGTTCTAGAACAATTCTGAATACTTTACAACAAAAAAAATTTCTCACTACCAAAAAAAAACTCAAAATTAATCAAAAATATTATTTGTCACACACTTCTCTTTCTTTTACACAATGCAATTACACTCGTGAAATTTAAATATAAAACAAAATGGGGAAAAGTCAAATTTTCGGAAAAAAAAAATATGGGTAACCTAAAATTAACATGACACAAAAATTATATGACACAACATTTGAATTTAATAAACTTAAAATGCACAAAATATAAACCCATCACATTTTCAAAAAAAAAACTTGAAATAATAATATAAGCATAAAATAAAAATTATGATAAAATATGAAAGCATAAAATATATCTAGATTGCTTTAATTATAAACTTTTTTTTAAAGCAATGGGAAACGAACATCTATATATATTTAAAAAGACTTACCTTTGATTAAAAAAAAAAAAAAAAAAAAAAGTTAAACACATATAATAGAAATGATATCAGTCATCAATTTATAAAATTAACTAGGGGGCTCTGCCCCCTGCAAGCTACGCTTGCCAACCCCCGTTCAGACACTGTAGAATTTAAAAGTACACTAATCTGATCGGTTTTAAAAAGATTAGAGAAGATTGAATTATACTGAAAAAACCTGTAGTGATCTCCCTGTAAACGGGTTTCCATTCAATTCCCTTTGATTGCAAAAATTTAAGGTAGAATCAGTTGCTATTAAGACATCCAATGGTTGTTTTCATGTTTGGTTAAAGAAGGTCAGTTAAACATTTGAAAAGAAGCTAAAATAAAATGAATTAAGTAAACAGAGTCTTTGTCTCTCAGTATTTTTTAACAGCGTTATAAAACGATTGACATAATACAATTACTAAAATTTGCTGCTTTAACCCCTTCAAGGGCGGTGGTTCATTTTTGGACCACTTAATTTTAATTCTTAAATGCCACATTAGCATCAGAATATTAGGATGAAAAATTCCCTTTTATTAAGTAAGTGAATAAAAGCATTTTTGTATTTCGAAATTTGTTTGTAAATTATGGTGCCATTCACTGATTTCAAGATTTTACGAATAGAAGTGTCTTGTCCGTGAAAGAGTTAAACGCATATATTAATGTATTTATTATTTTAAAGTTTTCTTTCCCTTTTAATATTCACGTGTAAATACAATTTTCTGGACATAATTTTTAATATTTTCCTGCCTTTAACACGTACTCATTTAATAGTAATTTTAAAGGTTTTTTTTTCTGTTTTTAATAGTCACGTGATTTTTAATCGTTAGGAAATATTATTCTTTGCGCTGTTTTTAAAATTGAAGACAATCTCTATAATAATAGCCTAAGTCATGTGACTATCATCAACAGCTCCAGGCGGATCCCTTCGCTTTTTATATTCCAGGCGGCCATTTTGGTACTTTAATGTTAGCTAGCCACAGGTGTGATAAGTCGCCGAATATTATTCTATTCCCATTATTTTGTTTATATTATAATAGTCCAAGTCATGTAACTGCCATAAACAACGGGCTGATTCCTTCGCTTTTCATAAGAAAGGTTTCCATTTGATTAAAGAATCAAAATTATTTTTTCGAATAAAACTACATAAGAGTTGCCATGATCACAAAGAATTCCTGGTACTTTTATGTTAACCGGGTGAAAATCTCGCCAATAGTTTTTTTTAACTCGCCAGTTAGCATTTTTTTTTTTTTTTTTTTTTTTTTTTTGAGTGGTAAATTAAAACGGTGCTACTTGGTTATCCTATCGACCAAAAATCTGTCGCCAAGCTATAAGATTAAATGCCAATAATGGTTGATCGTAAATGTCACATTCACTTGACTTTAAGCAAGTTACACATGTTCACGCCATCAAGTGATTTTTATTTCGACATTTTATTTGTATTTTTATTAATGTTATACTAATTTATTTGTTCTTTTGTTATTTAAAATAAAAAAATATGTCAATTTGTATAATTTGGCTATTTATATAATTTGACGAAATTGGTCGACGGGAGAGGCAATAACATTAAAACGTTGCTTTGAAGTGGAAATTAAATATCATGATTTGTTGCATTGTCACATACGCACCGGGTTTGGCTTGATTTTTTTTTTTTTTTTTTTACGACAATTTGGCAAAAACCTCGTTTTTAAAGACCTGTTACATATGTATTTTTAAATTATTTTCTGTTATTTTTAAAATGAAGTAACAATAAAAAAAATTAATAACTATAGAACAAAACAATATATAACATTTTTTGTAAATAAAAAGAAAATAAATTCAAATAAAGATTTATTAATAGATAAGCAACAATAGCCGGGTTACCATGTCAGGCAAAATAATGCCATTTTGGCACCAATTATGTACCCCATTGCGTATATGACATCTGTGTCTAATATTTTTCTTTTCGTTTCGTTTAAAAAAAAGAATGAAGTAAAAGCCATTTATTTTAAAAGGTTTCAATTTTAAATGAAAGTTTTGTATTAAATAAAATGATAATGAAATATAAATGAATTCTGAATAAAAGTAACATGATGCATTTCTGAGCATACATTTAAAGGAGGCCAAATTCGTCGCCAAATTAATTTAAAATAACCTTTTCTAAAATATGAAAAAAAAAATATCTGTTATGATTAAAATTTGAGTTGCCATCATTAGAAAAAAAGTATTTAAAATTAGAAAAAAATTAATATTTCGAAAATTAATTCTAATGTTTTGAGGTCTGTGGATCAATATGGATTTTTGGTGTTAATTTCATCACAAAGTATTCCATATTTTAGGAGAAATCGCCGTGAAACATAATCAGTTGTTTAATCAGTCGTTTCATAGAATCGTTACATAAATTCGTTTCAATTTGATTCATTAGGATTTTATATATATAGGGTAGAAATATTCTGTAAATGAAACAAATAATTGATGATACAAGAATAAAAACACAATAATGAAATTAAAAGTAATTTTTTTTTTTTTTTTAGTTTTCGTAAAAGTAACCCTGCGTAGATAAAAACATAACCCTTGAAATGAAAACTTACTTGTCATCCAAAGTTAATTAAATATACTGATTGTATTATTAGCATAATTTAAACTAGTTAAATCAATGCATGCAAAAAAAAAAAAAAAAGTATGTAAAAAAAAAAAACAGAGTAACCAATTTTTACACTTTTCCACCTGAGATACTAACTTAGTGTAGAATAGAAACAAATTACTAATATAAAATAATACTCCTCATCAGTAAAATAAACAAATAGCTAAAATAAGATTACGTACCACATTAAAAAGTAAAATAAAAGATATACATACAAATACAATAACTTGAATAACTTTCTCAATTAAAAAAAATTGTTCATTGCAACAGTTTGTGTTATATATGTAAATGTATCGTGGATATTATAAAACAATTGTAAATTGGATTTAAAGGAGTACTTTCAATCAATTATTTTTGTTTTTATTTCTTTTTATTTTTTTTTTTTAAGAAGAAAAATACTAAACATTCTGCAAGTTAACTAGTGAAAAGCAACAAACGTAATAGCAAGGTGCATTCATCTAAAAGCATTAAATACCTTATTCATAACCAGGTAATTATATACATAATTTGTATAAAAAGATTTCGAAAATAAGTTTAGAAAAAAAAAAAACTTTAATGTATAACATGTGGGTTGATACTTGTTTTAATTTTATATCTATATCCAGACCCATTTTTTTCTCTTTTCCTTTTTTTTTTTATACTGACAATTTAGTTCAAAAATGTGAAGTCTTAATGTACCTGTAATGCATAAAAATGTCGTAAAACTAGACATTTAAAAAAAATCACATCACGGGAGCGACAACTGTATTTTCGAACTTAATGAGACATATTTCACAAATCAATTTTGAACACCGATGACTAATCAACCGTGTAGAATTTTTTCACTGAAATCACACCAAGTATCTTATTTACAATCCAGTAAGTATACACATTTAGTAATTGAAAACGATTACGAAATTCAATCTATTTTCTTGTAACATTTTAAAAACAGATCTTGATCACTTAGATGCACAAAACACATTGCGCGCACAGACATAATTCGGAAATTAACACACTTGTAAATCCGTCGATCAGGCGCATAAGATACACGAGTTGAAAATTCTTTAATCATTGCTTTCCATATCTAAAGCGAGCTCTGCTTCCTTATATCCTTATCAGGCGAGCGCAGGAGAAAACGAAACAATATAGTATCTGGAAACAACAAACTTATTTTCTACTCCAACGGTGAAAGCGACTCAAAACAGTGAACTATCAGCGGCGATCAGCATATTTGAATAACCGTAGATCACATAGCACCCCGTCGGCGATGAAACGGTCGACACACAGGGCTCACAGACCCGGATGAATGTTTCTATATAATTGTTTCCATATAATTAAGTAATCCAAAGTGCGAAGATTTGTAACTTTTTTTTTTAATAGTCCAATGCTGAATAAAAACGAGGATCACTCCCAGCTACAAGTTAAAAAATCTTCTTCCTTAGGCACCAATGTATATACTAGAGATGTTTCTTGTTGGGGGATGTTGTTTTTCTTTCATAAAAAACTTCAGATATTAATAAGTAGATGGAAGTATCTTTTGAATTATTTAAATGAAAGTTGAGTACTTCCATGATGAAGTACAATTGCGGGTAGCAAATAACGACACAGGTCCAGAAGATTGAAATAAATACTTGTAGCATAAATAGAAGTTTTTAATGAAGAATCGAAAAGACACATAGGTGTCTCGGGATTGACCCCGCTGACACACGAAGACAATCCTGATCTTTACATGATTAAGTACAGGCAGAGTGATAAAGTTCACATTTTCATTCGTAAAGTTTTGGCGATATATAGATATTGGGTAAGGCACAGATTTTGCCAAGGGGTGACCGTTACATTGGAATACATGGGGCAGTTTAAATTTAGATGAAAAGCCTAATAGGCGATAATTAGCCAAGCGTTAGTCTGTGAGAAAGTAAGAAAGAATCCGAAAGCTGTCAATAGCATTGGAACGAATGCGGTAAACTGAAAGGCGACATAAGTTTAAAAGTACATCTGGATATTATTATCTAACCGCTGATTTAACCAAAGTTTTGACTATCTCTTAGTAAAGGATCGAATTAAAAATCTGACAGAGAGAAATTTTATAGGCAGATGCAACGCGAAAAGAATGAATCTTTCGAAATGAAATGGCTGTGAATAATATTCTTTTCTTTATTTACTTAGATAAAAGAGCAGAGAGAGTTTACTGGGAACGTTAAAGTAATATGAAAAGGGAAGTAGATTAATTTAAAACTTAGATATACAAAAAGAAATAGAAAGGGGATTTTTATATTGATAGTTAATATTAAATTTTAACTATCTAGGGATCATATTAATTACCTTTAAAGAATAATATATGTGATATCAAACGATATCACAGCAAGTTCTTTTTCTTTTTTTCAATTTGTGACTAATAAAGTTTTCACTTTAAGTCCAATCCTACCTGAACCTGAAGACTGGTATAAAAATCACACCCAAATCCATTTCAGGCTCAGGCTGAGCCGATCTTATTTCTAATGTGTATATATAGTTCATACTATAATAAAAACAATTTAATTTTTCTTCAGCAGAATTAAAGTTTGAAAGTTACTTCACAGACAACATAGAAAATACCTATTGAAATAAAGTTCACTCAAGAACCACAGGGCCTCCAGAAAGGAATTTAATGAGAAAGGGAACACTGTTCTCAAAAGACACTTGTGTCCTGTTCCAAAAATATTTTGAACTGATATGTCTAGAGTTTCCTTTTATCAGTAAAATTTTGTGATATTTTCCCGAATGACTGGCATTTGCAACACAATCCCTAAACTAATGAACAAATTTCACAATATTTTCCTGCAATAAATTAACAAATTTAGATTTTTTTTCACAGAGTTGACGACAAGTCGAGTTTCCAGATTTGTCCTCACAACTTATTGGCCAAACTTGTAAGGGTTTTTTTTTTTTTTTTTTTTTTTTTTTCACACCACTGTTTGACAAATTTCGTTATATTTTTCCATGCTGGATAGATGAATTTCGAGAGTTTATTTAAGGTAATCGAGCAGCAAATTTCACATTTTTTTCTTGCGATTAATTGTCAAATTTCTTCGAAGATGACCAATTGATTAATTGTAGACACACACACACACACCCCTTTTCCTTGGCCAATCAACAAATTTCACTATTTTTTTCCCTCGGCCAATTTAGGAAATTCAGTTTTTTTCTTATGGCAAATTAGCTTACTTTGCAAGAATGGGTATTTAAAAAAAAACAATAAGAACGACCTCCACCAGGCTCATAAAGTAGTTTGAATAGGACTGCCAGGTGCATAAAGTACTCAAAAAAGAATTTAGGAAACTCGCAGTTTTTTCTTATGGCAAATTAGCATATTTCGTGAGAAAGGGTATTTAAAAAAAAACAATAAGGACCACCTCCAATGGGCTCATGAAGTAGTTTGAATAGGACCACCAGATGCATAAAGTAGTCAAAAAGGGCCACCGGGTGCATAAAGTAGTCAAAAAGGGCCACCGGGTGCATAAAGTAATCAAAAATTACTGCTGGGCACTGCGTCCTGCCAAATTGGCCTAGAATCAACACTAAGAAAGAAACATAACTTTGTTTAAAGTTGATATGAAATACTCAGGTTTCTATTGCTATTATTTATTATTAATTTTAAAATGTTAATATTTTGTGTAAAAAAAATTATTATTGAGATTCAGGTATCAACAAAGCCTTTGCAGGCCATATCTCTGCTACAATCTGTCATTTTCTAAACCATTTTTCAAATCCTAATTATTTCAAATTACTGGCATACCTATACTCATATACAAAATAAGTAATCAACAAGCATTTGACATAAAATACATACTGTATAACAAAAGAATTTATCTTTATTATTAAAATCTGTACAACAAGTCTATAAATAACAATCAAATATAGAAAGAGTGAGGAATACAATACAGCAACATATGAAATGAAAATGAAATAACATATTTTACGTCATTACAGAAAACCTCAAACTGATCTCATTAATTTCTTTTTTTCTTTCAAATGGGAATAAAGCAGTTTTGCACCAACAAAAAAATGAGCAGCTGCATAACCTAATGAAGCTCCAATGCAGCATGTAATGGGCCATTCCTGCCAAGGTCTATCCCAATCCAAAGGTATGGGAAATGCACCAACCCATGCTCCTACTATACTGTAGACAACGAAACAGTAAAAATGACTTTCCACATAATTATCATACCTGAAAATAGTAAAAAACATTTTTAAAACATAAACATACAGTAGGGACTGTGCATATAAGTTATAACTTTAGAGAGGGGGGGGGGGGATCTGGCATTTGACATATAAGACAGGGGGAAGAACGAGGTTGTCTTTTGATATAGTTATTTTTGATCCAACAAAAAAAAAAAAAAAAAAAAAAAATTATCCTTGCAACTTTTTTCTTTAGTAGTTTGTTCCCTATTTTTATTTTATTAACCATTTGGAAAAATGGTTATTGTCCTCCGTCAGGATAGGAAATCAAAAACATATCTGAAGCGTTTTATTGGTTGAATCTGCATTTTATTCGTTTTCTGATGGGTCTATACAGTAATCTGTATTTTTCCTTTACTTTCAATAGAGATGGATACTTCTGTTGCCACTATGACAAAAAAGAAAAACTACAAAAAAAAAATTAATAACTTAAAAACAAATTGAGATACAGCTTTCAAACAAATTGCATTTAAAAGTACATTTTTTTTCTCTATACGACGGCGTAAAAAGTAATATTGTGTGATGTTTAGAAGTTTAAGAATGAAATTTATTTAAAATGGGTCCAGGAATATTAATGTTTAATCCATGGCGTACGTAATGTATGACCAGCTCCGTAGAAGTTTAACAATTTACAGTACCGAAAAATGTAATCCATGGTGTACGTAATGTATGATCAACTTCGTGCAATTTTTTATGTCTTAAATTTTAGTCTTTGAAAATATCATTTTCCAAATGGCCGTTGTAATTTGTTAAATTGCATTTTTTTTTTTTTTTTTTTTTTTAGTTTGTAATCTATATTTAAGAAAATATGAAGTTATTATTAAAGACATCAAATAATTCTAAAATAATTTCATTCCAAAATATGGAGGAATACTATCTCAATGTTTAGCATTCTTATTCTTCTGCCATATGCACATTTAATCTGCTGTTGCAGAAACCAGGTGCAAAGTATGTTTGAAATGTATTTGATGTGTTTACTAGTTAAGAAAAAAGAAAGAATGTTGTCCACCTGTTTTGATGCTAAGAAGTTCTGCTTTACCCCCTCCCTGGGCAGGGTAAAGGTGTAAGAAAACAATATTACTGTTGAATGCATTATGTAACAAAAAAGTTATTATTAAACTAGTCGGATGTACCAATCCCAAAACTTTTTTCTATATGAGATACTTCAAAATTCACTATCACACTGCCAAAATTAAATGGCAATCTATGCATCTCATGAGGATTCTAAAGATATGAAATTCCGTGCATCAGTTCTTGACATATGACTATCGCTGAAATTGTCTACATCCAGCAAAATGCTGCCTAGAAGCATCACCTATTGGGTGATTTATACCAAATCCTAATCAGCAACAATTTATGTCAACATCTGACTGAATCTGAAATTTGGAGAAAATCCGCGCATTAGTTTTTGAGATAGAGCTATTGCGAAAATCGTGAAAATTCCTGCATAGCAGCGCCACCTATTGGGTGATTAACACCAAAACCTAATTAACAACAACTTGTGTCAACATATAACTAAATCTGAAGTTACATGAAAATTCATCCATTAGTTCTATAGATAGAGCTATTGAGGCAACCGTGAAAAAGGCAGCACAGAAGCGCCACCTGTTGGGCGATTTACACCAACACATAATCAGTAGCAAGTCATATCAAGGACTAACTGAATCTGAAGTTTGATCAAAATCCATGCATTAGTTCTTAAGATAGAGCTATTGCAAAAATAGTGAAAAATGCAGCATAGCAGCGCCACCTGTTGAGCGATTTACACCAAAAACTAATCAGCATCAATTTGTATTAGGGACTAACTGAATATAATTTTTTATTAAATTCTGTGCACTAGTTCTTGAGATAGAGCGCCCACAAAATTTGTGTCACATACACACAGACAGACATTTTGTAAAAACATGTTTTTTGGAATCTCTGACCCCTAAAACATGTAAATCCGTCGAAAACCGGAATTCGAAAATGTTCATGAATCCAATACTTTCTTCATGTAAAGATAGAAGAAAGTAAAAATACTTTTAAATAGTAACTATCTCTTTTAGGTGTTATTTGATATAAAGTTATTTCATATGTAATAGAGATATTTTATTGACTTCCCTTTACTTGAACCCCTGAAGTATGCAAACATATAAAAAGACAATAAATTGTAAAAATAGACAGAATTTTTAGACATTGCTACTGATATCTTTAAGGGAGGTCAAGTAACGATAACATATGATATTGTAAAAGGGAAAGGGTCCAAAATTACCACAATGTTCATAATGTTATATATGTACAGCTCCTTATACATCTAATAACATGATAAAAATAATAAAAACATTTGTAAAAACTAATAAAATATTAGAAGTCACATCAAAAAAAAAAATCAGAATTTATAATTAACAATAAAAAATAATTTAAATTACTGATCAAGATATTGCGTACAAAATTTAGAGCCTTTTAAATCAATAAAAAATAATAAAAGTTGATAACATTATATATGTACAGCCAAGTCCGTAGCCAGAAAAATATTCTGTAGGGGGATTTGATCATGATTTGAACATTATTTTATTTTGGATTTTTTATTTTTAACCGAGTTATTTTCTTCTGATGGACTGATGGCTTCCATTGTTACGAAACAGCCATTATAAATGAAATGTTAGGTGAAGATGAAAGAGCAGTCGTAAAAAGTTAGAACTCTGATTTTCCGGTCAGAATAAGAAAACAAAATGGCCATAATTAAAAAAAAAAAAAATTATGGCCCTTCCCCTATTCTGACCAGAAAATCAGAGTTCTAACTTTTTATGACTGCTCTTTCTTTCATCTTCTCCTAACACTTCATTTATAATGGCTGTTTCATAACAATGGAAGCCACCATTCCATCAGAAGAAAATAACTCGGTTAAAAATAAGAAGATATATAATAGAAGATATATAAGAAGAATAATTTTTTCCTACTTCGGAAAAAAGCACATTTTGAGTAATGAAATTAAATGATATACTTTTGTGAGTTTTATTGCCACACATTTAAATATAAAAATATGGGAATAACTCATTTACCATACCACTTAAAATCAGAATTAACACTAAAATTTAATAAATAATTGAATAAATGCAAATTAAAGTTTGCGTTACGTGTGTGACACCCCTCCACGGAATCACCCTAAATGTCTTTTTTTATTTTTCCTTACAATTTACGATCAAATAATTGAAAACACAAACAATTATCTGTAAAAGTTGCTTTTTCACTCATCAAAACACAGAATTCGGGATTCAGTTAAAATAAATAAATAAAAATAAACAACAAATTCTGAAATACAAAATAAAGTTTATTTTTTATTTTTTCTATTCAAGAATTTGAACATGAATGTAATTTTGTCTGCCTTTTCATTCCCTAACATACTGTGCAATTTAGACTGAAGTAAACCAAAACTAGAAAAGATTCTAATGCATCTATTGAAGGAGAAGCTGTAAACAACTGATAAGTTAAATCATCTCTTATGGGCTGTTCTAAGTTAATATTATCCCACCAAATTTTTGGTTCAGCATTTAAATATTCAGTTTCAAACATAAGGCTTATAAAATTGAAAATTTTTTACTAATATCTGATCACCAATTAACTCCTTTATCCCGATCTAGCAGGTACAGTCTACAAAAAGAATCGAGACAGGCTAGGGAGGTATTGTTCAAAGACAGATAGATTTCTTATGATGGTAATGGGAATGCTACAGGTGCAGTCCAAAACTAGGTTTTGGAGTGTAGGGAATATTTTGTGAGCTATTCTTTTTAGTTTTTATTTGCAGATGGGCTAATTTTTAATAAGAGTTTAAGAATTTCATTTACACTTCTTCTGACTAAAAATATTTTGAAAATAAATATCAGATATATGAAAATATCAAGAAATAAGACATTTAAAAAATAAATACCAAATGTATGAAAATTAAAATATCAAAAATATCAAAAACCTTGATATTTTGAAAATAAATATCGGATATATATCATGATATATATCAACGAACTCTGACTCCGTATAATCAGGACTCTACTGTATTTAATTTTTTAATCTTGACTGTGTTGAGTGGTTAATGGCATATTTATAGTCATTGTGACAGAAATTTCAGATAGGGATCAAACCCTGGTGATCCCCCATTGGCTGCGGCCTTGTGTACAGTTCCTTGTTACATCTAATAACATCATATAAGTAATAAAAACATTTTTTAAAACAAATAAACATTTAGAAGGTACATTGAATTTTTTAAAAAAATCAGAATTTACAATAAACAATAAAAAATATTTTCAATTACTGATCAAAATATGTATTGTACAAAATTTAGAGCCTTTTAAATCAACAAAAATAATAAAACATTTTAAATAATGATAAAAACTCATCCTGTAAAAACTAACAAATTTAAAAGAGTATAAATGACACAATTTTTTTTTTATAATAATGCTGGAAAAATTCAAATAATAATTGCTTAATTCTTATTTCTTCAAATGTTATAATAAATTTCTTATGCAGCATTGGACACACTAAAGTTTTGTTTGAGGCATATAGACTTTAAATAGTTTTTTACATGACACTCACATGCGATATATATATATACATATTATAACTAATGTTTAATATTTTGCTGGATTCTAGAATTTTTGTACTAGTAGATAACAGTAATGAAAAAGATTCTTAAGCAATGCAATATACACAAATATATCAATAAATTAAAGTTAATATATTAAGCTTTTAATTCGTCCTTTTGCATAACTACTTTTTTTTTTACTTTTATTCCTTGTCAAATGATCAATTTATAGTTTAACTACTGCGAAAACTGTAGTATTGAAATCCCTTCAGTAGTTCTTGAGAAAAAGGTACACCAATGTCAGCTGTTTTAAATATGATTTTGAAATTGTTGTTGACATCTTAACACAGGATAAAATTTTGTATTATTCCAACAGAGGAAATTTTACTTGAAAGGTAATTTCAGCAGACAAAATGAAAATAAAAATAAAATAATAGAGTAAAATAATAAAGTACAATACAGTATTAAAAAAAATGGCCATAATTTTTTTTGCAAAAAAAAATTATGGCCCTTTTTTTTTCCATTCTGACAGGAAAATCAGAATTCAAACTTTTTACGACTGCTCTTTCATCTTCACCTAATGCTTCATTTATAATGGCTGTTTCATAATAATAGAAGCCACCAGTCCACCAAAAGAAAATAACGCAGGTAAGCGGGACTCGGATAATCGGGACTTTACTGTAGTGCAAAACATATTTAAATTTTAAGACTTAAAGCACACGCTTTTATTTTATGTAAAATGACGTCATTTGCATTAATATAGAAACTTAAAATTAAATATAGTTTATAATAGCTCCATGTTTTATCATAAATCATTCATTTATATTTTTCTCAAAATAGCACATATTTTAATTACATTTTTTCAGTTTTTATGGGAAAATGGCAACAAGAATATATAATTTCTATTTCTCAATTCAACTATTTTTTCTTTACTTTCTACAGAAATGGAGTACTTCAGTTGACAAAATGAAACAAATGTCGCTAAAAACTAAAAAAAAATTAATATTTCAAAAATAAATGGAGATGCAGTTTTCAAACAAATTGCATTCAAAAGTACTTTTTTTCCCCAATACGACGGTATAAACATTGAAAATGTGCGATGCTTAGAAGTTTTAAAAAATGCTGTAGAGTATTTAATCGCACAATGAAACATCGGCTTTTGTTTTACGGCTGGCTTATACAAGGTAACGTTATTTATTGGAGACAAAATAAGTTGGGAGAAAGAAATAGTATACCGGGGGCTAAAAACTAATAAAACAAAAAAAAAATACTAATAAGTATGGTATACACATTTATATTAAATGACAAAAGGTCTTTTGGCATCTACAGTAAGCATTTTTTTTTTCATTAATGTAAAGGGTCTATACTATCTTACCTTTATCTTTACCTTTATGCTACCTTTCTTTCGGTTATATGTGCCTTTTTTCATGTTAATTATCACTTTACATATTCGAAACCTGCACTATTTTACATGAAGAAAAATCATTATGTTATACGAAAAATTTTCTTTTCTAAATTTACATGCTTATGCTTACCTATAATATCTGCATTTATCTTTTGTTATTGTTGTTTGCTAATCTATTGATGAATCTAATTTAACATACTGCAGAAATTGGAGTCATCGTACTTTTTCTAAAAGACATCATTTTTTAAAAAGTGTCATAAAATGTTCTAGCTTTTTAATTAATGTTCTAGTTTTCATAAAGTTTAGCAAAATTAGAAAAATAATTTAAAAATTGGGACATTTTAAGATACTTTTTCTAAAAATTTAGAATTATCCGAAAATCAGAATAATTTCATCCCTTGATATTGGTAGTGAATCTATATTTTAATATATTGTATATTTTAATATATATTCAAAATTAAAGAACATCACAGTACAGAATTTTCACATTGGAATAAAATATATTTTCAAATTTTTTTTTTAATGACATTTTCATATTTTTTAATAGAATCTTCTCTTGACAAGTAGCCAGAATTCTAATTACTAGATGGCTATACAGTAGGTTATTTGGTTAACGGAGAATTCTATAATACATATCCAGAGTTTCCCCCAGGTTTAAAAAAGGGCAGGGTGCTGCTTGTGGGAAAAGGGCATTTTTGGATTCCGAAGGGCATGTTTTGGATTCTTAAGGGCATTTCTTGAAATTTTCAAAGGCATTCTTTTGATTTTTAAAACTACTTTTTAATATTTAATAGACAGAACACTATTTTAAAGACAGCAATGAGTCAATTTTTACTATGCAAGTAATTTTTTTAATAAACAAAGGAGTAAAGGCACTTTTTTCAGGTCGGGGCAACAAGAGAGCTAATTTTTTAAATGAGGGGCAAGAGGGGTGCTATTTTGTAAACCTAAGGGCAGGCAGGGTGCAGCACCCTCCTGAAAGTGTCTGGGGGGGAACTCTGCATACCTAATAAAAACTTTCACAAATCTGGAATAAGTAAGAGTGACAGCAAGGGTTGAGCATGGCAAAAAAATTTCTTTAGCATTTTACCCAAAAAGTATTTAGCTTTACCAATGTCTTTTAGCCTTTTTTTTCTTTTGTGGAGGGAGGGCGAGGCAATTTTTGGCAATTCTTAATCTTAAATACTTTCAGAAAACTTAGATCTAAAATTATTAATGAATGTTAATTTTGTTTCAACATATTACAAGATTTAACAGATTATACATTTTAGAATAATTAAAACAGATTTGCAAATGTTAGGAAGTGTTATTGTTATCTTCTCCTTGGGTTTTTTAAACAAGAAATTTTGAAAGCGTCTTCAAAATTAAATTCATTGCATGGAGCCTTCTATATTTATATTTCTTATTATACATTTATAATATATAAAAATTAGAAATTTTTAACTTTTCTAAGAACCTTTTTTTTTTGGGGGGGGGGAGTGTCAGCAAAAATCTTACTGATATACTGCAAAATACAAAATCTGTTTTCAAAATGTGAAAAATATCTATGCAAATAAACCTTGCTAATAACAGTCTACATATATGTTAAGAGTGAGAGATTTCAAACCAAAGAAAGAATAGCTAACTTGTCAAAAATTTTAGTTCAAAAAATGCAAAAGAAATAGCTAGAGCTGCAAACAATTTTGCAGAATATTACTTTATAATAAAAATAGAAGTCAAACTAATTAGATTTAAAAAAACATTTGTTTTCTCTAATTCAGTACTGCAAAATTGAAAACACAATAATTGTTATTAAAATCTTAAGACATTTTTTTCTTCTCTATTTTTAGAAAACTACAGGAAATTTAATTTTTTAATGTGCAATTCTTTTTCCTTAACATAAGAAGGCAACTAATACACTGTTTTTCATAATTCTTCATGATTCATATTATCACTGGAATTTTTATCAGATGGAAAATCAAACAATTTGGTATTTTATACAATTTAAAGTGTAATGGCTTCCCCCCACCCCCACCCTTTATTTCACTAAATGGAAAGAAAATTTACAAATGGTTTTCATAATTCTAAAATCCCCTTTAAACACCTTTTTCTATCCGAACATTGATCAGTTTTAAACATGCTATAATAAGTAATGTAAAAGATCTTTATATTGAAAGACTGTGCATTACATAGAATTTTGGGTTACATAGATCACATTTCACAGATCATTAAATTTAAGGTAAGCTGGGGTAACTGGACAATAGGCTATTTTATAAAAAATCATTGATGATTTTTACGGTTTAGCTTTTCCCAACATTGCACCCTCATCTCTACTTCTTAAAACAATATGTGTCAACTCAATCATAATTCTGCCTTTCTGTGATAGGTTGCTGAAAATTTTGGTTTCTTTTTTTAAAAACAACGTCCATTTGGTTGAACTTCCTCGGCTTTTTATTAAAATACAGTAAGTACATTTATTAAACAATCTTTTTATTAAAAGATTAAACACATAAATACATTAATATTATTATGTATCTATACATATTTACTTCATGTTTCAAACGTAAGGCCGGTGTTCCAGTTACCCCATAAATTTTTCAAGAATGGAGTAACTGGGACAAGTATCAGGGGTAACTGGACCATATGGAATCCAGTTACCCAACAGTTACAATTATCTTTTTGAGTTTCTCTTACTACAGGAAATTAATTTCTCCATTGTTTTTTTTTTTTTTTTTTTGCTTGCAATAAAGAAAATTACATAATACCTTATTAAAATTACATAATAAAATTTTTAAAAAGCATGTTGGGGATATCAAACCAAATTTCTTATGTGTGATAGCTATAGCTCGAAATTTTACGATTGAGATGAAGAGGCGTACATAAGGCTAAGTAGATTATTAGAAAATTATCGAAATGAATAAAAAATAGTTCTGTTCAATATAAAAATATGGTTACATTCTCCACAGGTTTATTGGACAGATCGAACTTCCATTGTGGTAAATAAAAAAGAGTATGAGATACTTAAGTACTTACGTAGCCGTTTGTTCATAGATTTATCTTGTTATTTTTTTCCTTAAAATACCCATGTAACTTTTATACTTATCACCTATACTAAAGTACATAAGTACTTACTTAATTTTTATGTTTTTTGTAGAAATAAATCTAATATTTTCACTTTTAGTGCTTTTTTTAGACACATTGACAGTAAAAGTTTCCCTTACAATGCCTTTTAGTTGATATATAATGTACATGATCTGCCTGGTTTAAATTTTTTTTAGTTGTTTACACTTTTTCAAATAGGCCCTGATACCCAATATTAAAATTTAAAAAAAAAAAAAAAAAAAAAAAAAAATGCATGTGGAACATAGACTCTCCTGGTCGGCAACTGGACCCATGAAGAAAAAAAGATGAAATAAAGATATATATATAAAGTTTTGAATCATTAGCTTTAACACATTTCGAGTTATCATGCACGCAAGTAAAAAAAATATCGATTTTGAGAAAAATCAATTTAAACACTAGAAAACAGGAATTCTGCTTTTTCAGAATTTAGTGTCGCCAACGACGAAAAAAAAAATATATGTAGTATATAAATAGTACAAAACATATTTCAATTTAAGACTTACAGCACACGCTTAAATTTTATGTAAAATGACGTCATTCACATGTGCTTAAGAATTCCTCATTTAAGAATTTACGATCCACTCTTAAACATCTACAGTAAAGCATGCATAGGACGCCACTATCACGAAATAATACACAAATGCAGCAAAAAGATGCCATCATTAACGAAATTCAACAAGAAAAAAAAAACAGCTGTCTAATGATTCATATGCTTCATTTGTTTGTAACATTAATATAGATACTTAAAATTAAATATAGTTTATAATAGCTCCATGTTTTAACAGAAATAATTCGCTTATATTTTTTTCAAAATAGCACGTATTTTAATTCCATTTTCTTTCGGTTGTTATTAAAGACAGGCAACAAAAAAAATATTATTAATATTTTACAACTATTTTTCCTTTACTTTCTACAGAAATGGAGTACTTCTGTTACCAATATTAAGCAAATGGCTTTAAAAACTACAAAAAAATGAATATTTCTAGAATAAATGGAGATAATGTTTTCAAACAAATTGCATTTAAAAGTACTTTTTTTTTTCCAATACGGCGGTATAAAAATTGAAAATGTGCGATGCTTAGAAGTTTAAAAAATTGCTATAGAGTATTTAATCATAATGCTTTGCTTTACGGCTAGCTTCTGTAAGGTAACGTTATTTTTTTCAGATGACACAAAATAAGCTGGGAGAAAGAAATAGCATACCGTACCGGGGGTTAATATATATATATATATTTAGATATTAAAATGTAATTTTGAACATTTCCGTCTGATAGAGGAAACCTAACTGAGCACATTTACAAAAGTTCAGACTTTAATTCAAATGAATATTGATTAGCTTTTTGAAGCTGAATTGCCAGAATCTGCAGAGTCACATTGTAAAATCATGGCCCAGTTGCCCCACGTAACCTTACCATGTAAATATGACCGAATATGTCTGAAACAAATATAGTAGAGTATCTTTATATTGCATTCTTCGATTACCAGGACTGTGCAGATTATAAATTATTGCATAATATAAATTCTATCACACTTGGTTAAATTTATAAACTTGGGGTCCAAAAATGGCTGGATCAAATAATCACTGATTGTATTAAAATAGCAATTAAAGCCTTTGTGTAGGAAGCTATTGCTGTTGATTGTGGTTATTCCTCTAATATTATTGATTCTATTATAAGAAATTGACGAAATCCATCCATTCTGAAAAGCATTCTAATTCCAACTCTAACACTTCAGTTGTGTTACCATTTTTTCCTAAAATCAGTCAGCAAGTTGCTAAAATCTTAAGAAGGTTTGATTTTAATGTTATTTTTTCTCCTGTTAATAAAATCACTTTTTCAAATCTCAAACACCCCGTTGATCGTCTAGATAACTGGGGTATTTACCAAATCTCTTGCCAGTGTGGCCTTTCTTATATTGGCCAGACTAAACGTGCTCTTAGATTCCGTTTAAAAGAGCATGAAGGTTATGTTAAAAATCAGGAGCTCAAACGTTCTTCTATTGCTCAACATTCTTGGTCTTCTCAACATAGGTTCGATTTTTCCTCAGCCACCATTATCCAAAAATGTTCTTCTAACCTTGATCTTGATTTTTGGGAAGCTTACCACATCATTAAAAATTCTCACTCTTTAGTCAATGACTTATCTAGTACTCCAGATTTTCCAAGTATTTGGAAAGCATTAATTTAATTTCCTCTTTTTTGGTTTCTTTTTCTCTCCTTCTCCGGTAGATGTCTCTACTTGTCCACCCAGTTGTTTCCATTGCTTCTCTCTCATTGGTTGTTTTTGGCGCTTTTGCTACCCGCATAGGGTATATACGGCAGCGCGTCTCTGTCTATCATTTTGCTCAGCCTTGCTTTTTCTAACATGCTGTTCCTTTTTCCCTATCTTGCACTGAAGAAGAATCTTGCTGTACATTCGAAACAGCTGTTTGCTGCTTTTCATGCATTATTTGTGCATTTTAAACGTTGGTTTACTGCTTTTTAAAAATCACTGATTGTATTATTCCTTTTCAAAAAATTTATTGTAATAATAGCGGCTTTTTCATTAAAAAGCTCTAAATTAAGGTGATAAAGATGAGCTAATGTATCAAATTTAGTCTGAGAGTAAGTTTTTCTACAAAATGGAATGCAAGTGTTTCTTTACTGTAAAATTCTTTATTTATATCTGAGAAGTTGAGCATTATATAGAGAATTGTGTTAAATAGAATTGCAATATAAATATCTTCTACTGTAGTATGATTATTGGGAAACTTTTGCGAGATGAAAAAACCTAACATTGCCTTACACATAATAAACTAGTAAGATTCATACATTTGCATCAATTAAATAAGAAAACAGGAAAAAAATACTAACTTTGCATCAGAAAAAATTCTAAGGATTGTTAACAGACTATCACAGGAATAAAAGAACCACAATAGTGGGTAAACTGTTAAGGCAGTCAACGAGCAACTAAAATACAAAGTGGATGTATATAACCTGAAAGAATAAATTTCAATTTTAAGTTTTAAAAAGTACCATAGCTTAAACAGTTAATATTTTTTATAAACACATTATTTAAAAAATATATTATTGCAGTGAATATAAAAAAAAAAGAAATACAGTATGGAATCAGTTATTCAGAAACCAGTTATCCAGAATGATATTTCCAATTCATTGATTTCAGAAAAAGATGCCATATAGTGCCAGTTTGACATGCACATTGCTTGATACAATACAATACACATAGTTGATGCCAACATCTAGTACTTGAAATAGAGGCATATTTAGTTAGATTTTTGACATTTTGATCTTTATGCAAAGGAAATGTAAGAATTTTTGTTCCCAGGATATTACCATAAATTGTCTTCTTTCAAACTCCAATTACAGACATGTGAAAATTATTAGAATAATTGTGAAATTTACATTAAAATCTTGTTATATTAAAGAAATAATACATTTAAAAATATTGACCAATGTAATATTTAGTGTACATCCCCTTGTTTTTTATTAAAGATTCGATACGTCTTGGCATACTTTGTATGAGTTTTGGGCAATTAATTTGTATTTCGTTGTCATGATACCAAATTTGGATGAGTCTTTCTATCAGAACATTCTTGTTTGTGATGTTGCATTTCTTTAATTTAATTAAAGAAAACATTTCCATGGCCTGGAAACAGTCCAGATATGAACCTCATAGAGAACCTTTGGGCCATTGTAAAGAAAAAAATAATAGATCATAGATAGTATTTTATTAGATAAAAAACCATTTTCACCAAAAAACACTGCTCAGTAGGAAAATGGAAATCTACCTGGACTACAAAATTTGACAGCCATGTTTTGAAGTGATCTAAATAAATGACAACTGGAGGACACAATGTCAAGAGAATACAGTATGTGGACCAAAATAACTGAAACAAGTTGTAAAAGTTTTTTGTTGGGTGGCCAATGACAGATGTTGTCTAGCATTACCTTGAAAGGACACACAATACCCTTTCTGCTAGCTAAATCGTGCTTTTTCTGGTTGCTCACATAGTTATGAACAGTATTTCTCTAAATTAACAGTCTGGTTCAAAAATGCCAGTTTATAATTAACAATTTTTTTCAAGTTCTAAAAAATGCATATCAAAACATTCATTGGATATAAATTGACTTTTACACTGATTGAAGGAGTATCTAGTGGCTTAGTCATGCTCCTATGCTTAACATTATTATGCCCATATTTTATAACCTACATTGATTCACCTGCAATCTAATAGACAATTGCAAGCAGAAATTTGGTGTATCAAATTTTATACCAATCATTTATAATTAGCATCAATACTTAGTTACCATCAGTGTAGGCCAGTTTATCATAAACCTGGTTGCATCCAGGGCTGCGGAGTCAGTGGGAAAAATGGACGACTCCGACTCTGGGAATTTTAACAGATCAGACTCAGACTCTTTCGCTCAAAAATAGGCCGACTCCGCAGCCCTGGTTGCATCGTTAAAATTAAAATTGTTTTCATGAAACTTTCTGATCCACTTTTGGCACATGGAATTGCCAACAGAATCATGACCCACAGCACTTATCTTCTTTTTGTGGTCTGCAATGTATGCAAAAATGAAAAACAATCTATTAAAAATGCTCCTTAATTTATGCCATTTTCTTTCAATGCTTAAAAAAAATCTTATAAAGGCACAACCAAATAGCACAATTTTTTATTCAGGTATTTGCTGAAATTTTTCTTTTAAACAACATCAAAACTTTCAAATATTCAGTTTTATGATGCATTATGATCTAGCGTCAAAAACAAGATGAACTTTTGCATCAACCCGATATCTCTTATTTAAGTATGTATTAAATAAACTGTATCTGTACTATAATTATATCTAAAAGAAATTGCTCAGGATACATACATTAAATGGTGTAAATGTTGAAAAAATTGCTTGCTTATACAAAGAAAAAATAAGTTATCAGAAAACGTTTGAGAATTTTTTTTCCTCTATCACCAAAGCCATTTTCTCTATCTAGCCAAGGCACATTATACAAAGGAAGTACAATTTTTTTTTATCATAATTGGTTATATGATTAAAAATTATCAAAACAGAATGCAACAATAAAAAAAGAAAGAGCAGCAAACAGAAATAATTGTCAATTTAGATGAGCTTTCAGTAACATATTGATATAATAGACACTTTACGTATGTGACCTCAAAAATCTGATATTCGGATGTCCACAAACTTAAAAAATATGTCATCAAAGTCATCCCACCCACCCCCCTTTTTTTTTAACATTTTCAACTTATGAGAAAAAGAAAAATAGCAATTGTTTACAAATCAAAAACATTGAGATCGAACATGATGGATTAGTGAACAGCAAGATCTGGTATAAGCCCAGAGGAACAAAGACAAGCAGCTGAAAGAAGAGAAAAGGTGTCACTGGAAAAATGCATAAATTTGACTGATAAATAAATACAGTAGACTCCCTCAAATCCGCACAGCTTGGGACCAGAGGTTGTGCGGATTTTAGAATTTTGTGGATTTCTGGTCATTGATTTGTTTACATTTTTGAAGCATTAATTTGATTGGTAGTTAAGCAAGGGAAATTATAATGAATGCTTACAATAAAGTGAAACATTAAAATAAGTAAAATATTAAAATAATTTATTAGTTTAAAAGTAAGTAATTATTAAAATAATTATGTAAAATAAAAATATTACGTATGAAATCGATTCAGTTCGATTCCAAAAGTCCTATGCTGCCATCTAGTGACAGCAAGGAGAACAGTGTTAATGCTATTATCAATATATATAGCTTATTGCGCTCACTGTAACCTTTTCCATTGTTATTTAGAGTCCTGAATGCTTTTCTTATACTGCTTTGTATGTTTAGAAATAAATTTGTCTATAATTTAAAAAAAAAATTCCGCGAACAATAATTTTAAAATAGCGTTTCGGTTCGTGGATTTTTCCATTTCGTACCCTGCGATTTTTGATATAGATATGCTAATTTATATCAAAATCAAAAGTAATATAAATTTATTTAGTAATAAATCAGCTGTAATAGCCAAAAGAGAATGATTAACAAAAAATTTAGTAAAAAAAAACATTGGGGTAGTTGCCGATTTCGGCGCCATCGTGAATTTTGTTCTGCAACTTAACTGTAAATTTCATTGTTTACATCTGAAAAAATACGCAGATTTTAGGGTCGCGGATTTAAGGGAGTCTACTGTATTTGCTTTTGAGAAACAAGACTGTATTTCTGAAATCGATATTCTTCACTTATAAAAAAATCCAAGAAAAACTTGTTAAAGAACAGTCAAAAAAAAAGTGAAACAAATAAAATTGACATCGATATTTTGGAAAATACACAAAAAATTTCGATGTTTATTAATTTTTTTTGTAACATATAAAATATCAATTAAAGTAAGTTTTTTTCACAATATTTAATTTTCTGTTTTTCTCACATAAATATCACTTGGCTATGAATTAAATTACGAGTAAAGGCACCAATAAGAATATCAGAAGTACCTACTTTTGATATTCTTGCAGAAATAGGGAATTTAAAAAAAAAAGGGGAGGCTTAGTCTCAGTCCAGACAATGCCGTATTTTCGAGGTTATAGTGTATAGTGTATATATTAGCAAAAACTTATAAAATAAAAATGGAAACATTATCAGAGTAGTAATATATTAAATCCACAAACTTTTATTCCAGATGAAACTAAGAAATACAATTTTTGAGCGATGCCTACGTACTTACTCAAATATAGGAGCACCAAATAAGATGCAAGTAAGATGGAAAGTTAGCACTGTGCACAGAAACATGATAACACATTTTAACAAAGAAAATTCCTAAAAAAGAAAAAAATTCTATTAAATCAATAAATAATAAATTCAACAAAATACATACATACATTATACATATAGAATGAGAATAAAACTTTAAAAATAATTAAAAAATAAATAGTAGCAATAAATACGTTTAAAATAAAAGATTAAAGATATGTAGTGTTAATTATGCATTGAAATATAAAAATATGAAAACATTCAAAAAATGACTCACTAAAATATATTACTAAAACTAGCTGACCGTCCGGCGTTGCCCGGAACTGCGATAATAACCTTAAATGAACACCAAACTTGTACGATTTTATATCTTTAACTTCATTTTGTCTGAATTTATATTTTTAAATTAAAAAATCATGAAAAAATATTGAATTGAAAGTATATGCTCCTTTTTTTCTTTTTCGACGAAATGTTCACACATTTTATTTTATGATAAATATTTCTACCCATCCGAACATTTCAAAATCTTTGTAGGTGATGTAAATCTGGTAAATTTAGATGATTTAAAAAGAATGTTTTAAAATACAGACATTTAGTTACTTTTAGCATAAAATAAATATTGTTTCCGCATGAAGTACAGGCATGAAGTGCCTGCATTCACTGGTGTATTTGAAAATGTTGAAATTCATATTTTTTTTAACCAATTGCACCATCGATTAGCAGAAGGTTTCAGCTTTAAGAGCATATATTTAGTTTGTCAGTGCCTTTAAGTTCAGTGCTTAGTTTCAGTGAAAATTTAAGTAGTGTTTTATAAATTCGTATTGAACTTTTGGTTTTCTCTCGATCACAATGTCAAAAAGGAAAACCCTTAGTGTTGTGGATAAAGTTGAATTGCTGAAGAATGTAGATAGTGGAATGCGCAAAAAAACATTTCCTTTAAATTTGGTATTCCCGCAAGCACAGTGTCGACTATTATAAAAAATCAGAATGCTGTAATGAAATCTTATGAATGTATTGAACCTAACAAAAAACGTTCAAAAACATGCACTCACGATACAGTGGACAAAGCCACTGGATAAAAAATGAATTTTAAAATGGATAAAGACCGTTCGAGACCAAAACTTGCCAATCTCTGGTCCTCTCATAAAAGAGAAGGCATTGGAGTATGCTAAATATTTTGGATGTGATGAATTTCAAGCAAGTTCCGGGTGGCTGAATAAATTTAAGAAAAGGCATGGGATCAAGGAAAAGGTTATTTCTGGAGAAAGTAAAAGTGTATCTGAAGCAGTCTGTGATGACTGGAAAAGCAATGATTTGAAAAAATTTTAAAGAATGTCAGTCGATGATATTTTTAATGCTGATGAAATGGGACTCTTTTATAAGTGTTTACCCAACAAAACTCAAAGACGATGGTTGTCATGGAGGCAAGGACAGAATAACAATACTGGTAGGCGCTAACATGAGTGGCAAAGAAAAACTTCGATTATTGGTAGTTGGTAAAAGTAAGAACCCTAGAGTATTCAAATATGTAATGCCTTTAGAGGTTTACTATTGTTCTAATAGAAACTCATGGATGTCAGGTGAAATTTTTGAAAAGTGGATCTACAATAAAAAAATTGTTTCGCAAAAGCTGGGTTCAGTGTATTACCGGAAATTGAAGAACAGGATGTGGTCCCGCAAATCCAACAGTCTTGGAAAAAATTTTCGTTCCCAAGGTAACATTACAGATGGGCGGTATTCTTCTTAACGAATTTCTGACAGTCGATGATAAGTTAATTGTTGCTGATTATCCTACAGATGAAGACATACTGAATTCGTTTCATGAATCTGAAAAAGAAATCGAAGAACCAGAAGAAGTAAATGAATTTGAAAACATTTCCAAGCAATCGAAAAAGAAATGTGAGAGACGTTTGAAGCAATACGTCATGGACTTCAATTTGTGGAAAATGTTCCTCATGAAGTTTTTAGTGGACTGAATAAATGCGAACGTTTCTTTCATGAACTTTCTGCAAAACTGGCTTGTTCAGAAAGATATTTGTAGTTTTTTTTTTAACAGAATGTAACTGTGGTCATCGTAACCACTGTCTGGATTATTGTTTTTATAAAAGGTATGTAGTACTCAATAAACCTTTCATACTAAATCATTTTTTTTTTCATTATTAACTTTCATTTAATGTGATTCGCAGATAAATTAGAAATGGAGTTCCGTATACGAACATTAGCTTTAACTTTAATGTTTTAGGAGTAATTCTTATAAAACTAAGATTGCTTCTATATATCATATTTTTTTTCCGGAAATTTGCTACTTCGATGTATGGAGGTTCGACCGTAAAATCGATTCTTCGCTTCCTTCGCATGCATAAATGGGTTTCTATGCATGCACCAGCACTTTTTTCCTCTCGGAAGAACAGATTTTGATGAGAGTGAGTTGCGATTTTTAATTAATAGATCAGCTAATAATTAGAAATTTAAAATTATGAGTCTCAAGTGCATCAGGAGAGATCTTGGGCTATGCTCAGACAATTTTTCATCCTTGTACATGCAGTAGATTTTCCTAGCAATCGCTAACAGACAGACACACACACAGAGCAAAACTTTCTTTTATTAGTATAAACAGGTGTGATGGAATATGCAAATAGTTTTTAAAAATTTAAAATACTAGATGCTAAAAGTATATAATAAAAAGCACTCCAAGCACTTTCGGCTAAACCTAAGCCATTGTCAAGGAGAAAAAACTCGACGTTGACTGATATAAGATGACAGGAAACTTCTCCCAGAATGTCCGCAGGCAGTCAAAACCATTAATAATGAAGTGGGTGAAGGTAAAGAAAGCTCAATCCCATTACAACAATTGCTTGCATTAAAATTTGCAAAGACTCTAGAATTGGACAAATATTAAAATCAGAAGCCTGCATAATGATTTCCACTCTATTTCACTCTATTGAAAAAAATGTCAATATTTTTACTTTGGAACAGTCTACTTTGGAACAGTCTTGAAGGGGCAGTAACAGGTCTATTTTCATTAATAATCTGTATATGCTCTTCTTATGCTTATCTGGAATTTTCCAGTTGTCATACCAATATAATTTAAGATTTTATTTGTTATTTTATCTCTGTAGGGGATGATATAAACTCCTGACTTATTATTGTCCATACTAGTATGATCAACTCTTTTCTGTACAAGATTAATTTGGCATCATGTCTAGCTATTAATATTATACTATATTTCCTTAGGATAGGGATGCACAACCTGTGGCCCGCGGGCCAAAAGTGGCCTGCGATGGGTTAACGTGTGGCCCGCCAATGACGTCAATTTATAAATAGAAAAAAATCTCAATTTTTGTTCATAGGTCGCTGGAAAAAAATCACGAATTTCGTCAATTTGTTGCTTGAAAAAAATTGCAAATTTCTTCAGTCAGTAAAAAATCGTGAATTTCGTTAATCGGCCGTATCAACATAGGAAATTCCAAAGTTCCGAATTTCGGCAGTCGTTAGTCAAAATATATCTCGAATTTCATCGATCGGGCACGGGAAAATCGCGAATTTCGATGGTCAGGAAAGGAAAAATTGCGAATTTTCTCGATCGGGCGCGGAAAAATGTACGAATTTTTTCGATCGGGCACAAAAAACTGCGAATTTCGTCGATCAGGCGCGAAAAAATCGCAAATTTCGTTGATCGGGCACGGAAAAATCCCGAATTTTGTCGATAATACGCGGCAAAATTGCAAATTTCGTTGATCGGCTGCGGAAAAATCGCGAGTTTCGAAAGTTTATCGTGAGAAAAAATCGCGAATTTTGTCGCGGGAAAAATTACAAATTTCGTCAGTCATTTAAGAATAGCAAATTTCGTTGATCAGGCGTGGAAAAACGCGAATTTCATTAATCGGGTACTAAATAATCGCGAATTTTACCGATGAGGTGCGGAAGAAATCGCAAATTTCGCCGATCAGTCACGGAAAAATCGCGATTTTTGTCGATCAGGCTCGTAAAAATTGCCAATTCCGTTGGTCGGGCTCGGAAAAATCTCGAATTTTGTCGATCAGGAGCAGAAAAATCGCAAATTCCGTTGATCGGGCACGAAAAAATCGTCAATTTTGTTGATGATGGTGGGAAAAAATGCAAATTTTATTGATCGGCTGCGAAAAAATCGTGAGTTTCGTCAATTTATTGGGAGAAAAAATCGCGAATTTCGTCAATTTGCCGCTGGAAAAAATTTCTGATTTCGTCAGTCAGTTAAGAATTGCTAATTTCGTAGATCGGGTGTGGAAAAATCACGAGTTTCATTCGTTTATCGCGAATTTCGTCAATTTGCCGAGGGAAAAAATTCAAATTTCTTCAAAGTCAGTTAAGAATTGTGAATTTCGTTGATCGGGCGCTGAAAAATCGCGAATTTCGTTAATCGGGTGCGGAAAAATCGCGAATTTAGTCGAACATGCGCCGAAAAATCGTGAATTTCGGTAGTTGGGCACGGAGAAATCGCGAATTTTGTCGATCAGGCGTGGAAAAATCGCAAATTTCGTCGATCGGACGCAAAAACATAACGAATTTCGCCGATCGAGTGCGGCAGAATTGCGAATTGTGTCGATCAAGCATGGAAAAATCGAAAATTTTGTTGATCAGCTTTGGAAAAATTACGAATTTTGTCGATCAAGAGCGGACAAAATGCGACTGTTGTTGGTCCGGGTGCCGAAAAATCGCGAAATTTGTTGATCAGCCGTGGAAAAATCTCAAATTTTGTTGATCGTCATCCCCCCCCCCCCTCCCCGGCCTTAGTTCAGAAAGTTCACATTTTTTTTCGGCACTAGCCACTTTCATGCTTATGTTTGTTTTTTAGCACTTTTAATAAAACAAAATTTGCTCCCCCGAATAAATTCAAGGAGTATTATTACTCCTTGAAAATAATCCTTGCTATATCCCTGTTATATATACAAACGTAAATTGTTGATATATCCTTGCCAACTGAATTAGATATGTTGACCTGGTAGGGAAACGTAGAGGGGTAAAAGTCCCCCCCCCACTTCTGAAACTATTTTTTTATCTGATTATAGGCCACAAATCACCTCCCCGAAATAGAATTCTCTCTGTGTTACTGGTGTGGCCCTCGACAACACAGAAATTTTTGTAAGTGGCCCTTCTCTTAAAAGGGTTGTGCACCCCTACCTTAGGATGTATTTTAACTTTTAATATAAGAGACAGATATAATTTAATGCTAAAAATTTAACTTCTTTTTTACTACATTGCATTGAAAATTTACCTTTTAAGAACACAGTAGACCCCCCCCCCCTACCTGATTAATCTGGATTAAGTATAAACTATATAATCATGCAACTTATAATTAAAATACAGTAGACTCCCTCAAATCCAAATAGCTTCGAACCAGAAGTTGTGCAGATTTTAGAATTTTGTAGATTTCTTTTCTGGTCACTGTTTTATTTACATTTTTTAACAGTAATTTGAATGTAATAATGCACTCAAAGTTATAATGAATGCTTACAATAAAGTAAAATATCAAAATAAGTGAAATAATAAAAATTAAGAAAATTTTAAAAATGATTAAAAGTAAAGGTGAAGTAAATAACTAAATATGCATAATAATGGTGAGATAAATTTTTCATGAATTATTCAATGAAACTCGCCTCAAAAAGATGCTCTAATAATTTACATCAAAACTGTAAAATAACAAAATTTTATTTTGTGCTTAATCCGACTTAAAAACCCAAAAAGATTGATTAATTATTAATTAATACATAGGTGTGTTTGATAAAAAGATCACAATAGCCATTGAGATATCAGAGATATCTTTAATTTTTCAAAAATAAATTTATACTTCCTTTATGAGAAAGCATTAGTTTGGTGATAATGATCAGAATTAGATATTAAAATGTGTATGGAATAATATAAAAATGAAAAAATCTTTAATTTTCTCCCTGCATCCTAACTGTAAATTGCCCCATCAGTGGCTGAGAGGTTCTGCTCTCAAAGCTGGTAGACGGGCAGGGTTGCAAAAAAGCCGGCTAAAATTTAAAAAAGCCAGGCCGGTGGCTTTTATTGATTTTAACCAGCTTTTTTTGGCCAAAATTGGCTTTTATGCAATGAAGCATTGTAATTATAAACTACACATTTTAAAGTGTTTTTAATTAGTTTTAATGACATTTAATTGATTTAGAGTTTAATAAGTAACCCAATTTCTCAATAATGAGGACATTAATGCTGGAATAAAACTTAGATGGTTTTGCTAGTGATTTGTAGTCAGAATTGCAAATATGTCAGCTAAATTTTAAAAGGGCCATACCAACTGTCATTTTTTTCATTTTTACTACTTTATAAAATTGAAGAAGACAATGGTTACTTAGTTACATGTTTTATTGCTTAATTTTAAGAGCTATTAATATACAAGTCTTATTTTATTTCTAGTAAACATTTAAAATTATGTATAGTAATATTAATATAAACACCATTTCTCACTATTAAAAACATTATGAATAGCATAATGCATGAATAGGCTTAGCGACAAACTTTTCAAAATTTTATTTATAGATTTTTTTTTTTCTTGTTTAAATGCTCTATTTTTTATACACTTATGTACCACTCTCCTCAAATATTATCATCCTTTCTAATTTCTCTTTTAACATATTATAACTTAATCTCTCCATATGGACACAAGAATATTTCCATTTTGATGTACTACATTTTGTCATTAATTAAATATAATCTTTAAAATGTGTAGCATATGTAGAAGAGCTATGTAATATAGAATTTCAAAACACCAGTTTGGAGCCTAACTTATATTCTTTTCAATGCTTATAATTTTTTTTTTCTTTTCCCCAGACATAATGCCTTCACAGTTGTCTTCTAGAAGTTATAAAGACTTATTTATTTGACAAAATTTAAATAGAAATCATTAACTTCTTTTAGTAGAAAATATTTATAAGTGTATTAAAAATTATTTGATCCAAATTTAAAATGAATTAACTGTATGTAAACAAACTTTAAAAAATAAAAACCGTCTTTTTTCAATAAAAACAGGCTTTTATTAAGTGGTTAAAACCAAAAAAAAGCCGGCCGGCTTTTTTTTGGCTTGGCTAAAAGCCTGCAACCCTGTAGACAGGAGGTGCTGGGTTCGAACCGAATTGCACCCGTCGGCCTAACCATTTGGAGTTTTATTCAAACCTTGGATTTCCTTGTGTAAATACGGGTTAGGTTCCCTTAGAAAGACCGCCACGGAGGGCACTCCCCCCGCCCCCTCCCCTAGGCACTATATTCCTCGTGTTGATAACTGGCCGTCATAAAAGCAACCAACTAATCAACCAACCTAACTGTAAATTTTACTGTTTACATCTGCAACAATGTGCAGATTTTAAGTGTTTTTGGATTTTAGGGTCGCAGATTTGAGGGAGTCTACTGTATACAGTGTACAATAAAATAAAACATTTATCTGAAGGTAAGAAATCAGTACATCATTTTCATGACATTTAGGCCTTACAACCTAAGCTGCCAATCTTCCAAGGCTTTACTTTTTCAAATCAAATAAACATAATTTTAACCAGAAAAATTATGTAATGAAACGTTTCTTTTTTGTATGTGGTTATTAATTAACTTGTTTTATTTAATATCAGGGTTGTTTGGTTTAAACCAAAAAGTTTTTTTAAAAAACATGCTGTTTTTTTTTATGTGGTTTTTTTTTTCCTTTTTCACTAGTATTTTCTTTTATTTTACACATTATTGAAAAATGCAAAATCCAAGCTATGCAGAAGTTACAAGCAAAGCTTTAGAAAAATGATGAATTAAGGGTTGCAAAAAAGCCGGCTAAAATTAAAAAAAGCCAGGCCGGTGGCTTTTATTGGTTTTAACCGGCTTTTTTTGGCCAAAATTGGCCTTTTTTGGCCATAATTGGCTTTTATATAATGAAGCATTGTAATTATAAACTACACATTTTAAAGTGTTTTTAATTAGTTTTAATGACATTTAATTGATTTAGAGTTTAATAAGTAACCCAATTTCTCAATAATGAGGACATTAATACTGGAATAAAACTTAGATGGTTTTGCTAGTGATTTGTAGTCAGAATTGCAAATACGTCAGCTAAATTTAAAAAGGGCCATACCAACTGCCAATTTTTTCATTTTTATTGCTTTATAAAATTAAAGAGGACAATAGTTATATGTTTTATTACTTAATTAAATTTAAAAGCTATTAATATAGAATTTCAAAACACCAGTTTGGAGCCTAACTTACATTCTTTTCAATGTTTATTTTATTTTATTTTATTTTTGAGACATAATGCCTTCACAGTTGCCTTCTAGAAGTTATAAAGACTTATTTATTTGAGAAAATTTAATAGAAATCCATAACTTCTTTTAGTAGAAAATATTTATAAATGTATTAAAAATTAATTGATCCAAATTTAAAACGAATTAACTGAAAACCAACTTTAAAAATAAAAACTGGCTGTTTTCAATAAAAGCCGGCTTTTTTTAAGTGGTTAAAACCAAAAAAAGCCAGCCGGCTTTTTTTGGCCTGGCTAAAAGCCAGCAACCCTGATTAAAATTACAAGACAATAAATATTAAATACAAGAAACTCTCTTGGGATAAAGAATAACTCAATTAAAATTAAATTTTTAAATAAAGGAAGTTGAATGCAAAAAAAAGGCAAAAAATAAGTAAATCTCCCATAATTAGGGGCCAAGACAATAAGGTACTTTAATGGGCATGTTATCATTATAAAACAACGATAATTTGTCTTATGCTAAGATGTGATTTTGCACATGCATTAAATTTTTCACCGGGATCTTCACTTTTGCTTGTGCCCACTTCGAGATTTAAGATTGTTTATAAATTATTGTTTTTATATTTAACTAAAAATATTTTTATCCAGTGCTGCCCAGGGTTGAATTTTGACTGGTTAAAATTAATTTCAACCAGGACTTTGATCAAAATTGGTTTTAACTATCTAAACTAGTCAAAAGAAGATTTGACCAGCCAAATTATTCAGTATTTTACAGAACAATTAATAATTGGTTGGCTAAATATTCAGTATTTGCTTTTCTAAAGTGTTGAATATTCGCTATTCAGTCAAAATGAGCATTCAGTGCATTCCTAATATTTATGTGAATATTGATGTCATATTTTATTATTTAATAATAATGATTATTATTAGTTGTTTAATAATTATGGAATGTAGATGGAACACTTTTTCCTTATGTAATGGCATTTAAAATAGAAAAGTATATTTTATAGTGTAACTAATAAATTATTACATTTAGTAGGCAGTAATCAAAAATTGAGAAATATTGATTTGGAATATGTAGATTCTACGATGCACCTAATGAATTCTTGTGCAAACTCTTCATCAGTAGAAGATGGTGAAAATAATGAATTTTTCTTAGTAGCCACTGGCCAGCAGGTTGATTTTTTGTAGTAGGCAATTCTCATTTTTTTCGCGACTCTTTGACGAAATTCTCGTTTTTTTTTTTTTGCAATTCTTTGACGAAATTCGTGGGGTTTTTTGCGATCCTACGACGAAATTTACATGGTATTTTTTTTTTTCCTGAATCCTTTGTTTTGACGAAATGTGCGTTTTTTCGCAATCTTTTGACAAAACTTGCATTTTTTTTCATGATTCTTTGACGAAATAGCCGGTACTTTCCATAATTTTAATCGCCAGTTTTTCACGTTTAGTTGCCAAGTGGCGACTGCTTATTTTCATCTTTAGTAGAAGGATTACTTTTCAAATTTGATCTGATCCAGAATAAACTACGAAATTGCCTTATCTGAATATAATGCACTTGTTACTTATAACCTTTTTTTTTTTTTTTAGTTTTACTACATAATTTTTTTTTTTATGTTTCTTTTGTTTACTGCTATTCAGTTTCCTTTGTTTTTCATAAAATCATCTATGTAATCATTTTTTTTTTAAATATTTCAATACTTACAATAATTGCTTATCTTTAGAAAATTTTGTGTTATTAAATTATAAGATTCAGAAAATTAAAGTGAAGTACTAAGTGAAGTAAATTAAAAATTCTTTGAAATGTTGTATTAAATAAGTTTCAATGTTATTTTGATAAAACTTTCCAAATATTGTACTAAATTTATCATCTAATAAAGAAAATTTAAACTTCTTTTCCTAGTTGCAGGCATGAAAGTGGGAAATGAGAAAAAAGGTGGTAAATTTTTTTCATCTATACAATAAGGCCAAACTCATATAATTTACACATTTTAACAGTTATTCATACAATAAAATGAATTATAACTATACATACGATTGTTATTTTCTTTTTGTAAGTTAGAAAGTATTAAAAGAAGAAAAAAAAAAAAATAACAATAAATGTAAAAATTCATTAAATCAAAAAGAAAATTAGAAACAGTTTGGTAAAGGTATAAATCCATCCAAATGTAACCTGATGAACAGTGATGACAGAGTGTGAAGTACAGATATTAATTTTTCAAAATAAATGTATTATTTTGAATGATTTGACTGTTTATGACTTTATTTAAAAAAAAAAAAAAAAAAAAAAATCTCTATTCTAGATATATGTACGCCTAGTGTTCCCGCTAGGCCATTTTTGAAGGGCGCAGCGGCCTGCCGTTTTTTAAATCGGCAAACTGCGTCCTTCATATTTCAAAAATAGTCAAATGTGCCCGGAGTCGTTCTCAGCGATCGCTTTAAGCGATGCCGCGGACGCGCTATAGCGCGTAAATCACGCGAAAAATCGGAGACGGGACGCAAAAAAATAGTTATTACGTGTCCGTGGGACGCGTAATTTCGTCAAAAAATCACGGAAAAAAGCCGATTTTCGTCAAAGGATCGCAAAAAAAAGCGCAAATTTCATAAAAATATAGCGGAAAAAACGCGATTCTCGTAAGCAGGGCCGCGAAAAAATAGCGTATTTTTTCAAAGGATCGCGAAAAAATAGCGAATTTCATCAAAAAATCGCAGGTAAAAAGGCCGATTTTTGTCGAAGGATCGCAAAAAAGCGCAAATTTCATCAAAATATCGCGGAAAAAACGCTATTTTCGTAAAAGAACCGCGAAAAAATTGCATATTTCGTCAAAAGATCGCTAAAAAATAGCGAATTTCGTCAAAAAATTGCGGAAAAATGTCGATTTTCGTCAAAGGATCGCAAAAAAGCACAAATTCCATCAGAATATCGCGGAAAAAACGCGATTGTCGTAAAAGGGCTGCGGAAAAAACGCGATTGTCGTAAAAGGATCGCGAAAAAATAGCGAATTCCATCAAAAAATCGCGGGAAAAAAGCCGATTTTTGTCGAAGGATCGCGAAAAAAGCGAAAATTTCATAAAAATATTGCAGAAAAAACGAGATTTTCGTAAAAGGGCCGCGAAAAAATAGCGTATTTCGACAAAAGATCACGAAAAATTTGTGAATTTCGTCAAAGAATCGCGGAATAAAGCCGAATTTTGTCAAAGGATCTCGAAAAAAAGATCACATTTCGTCAAAGTATCACATGAAAAACACGATTTTCGTAACAGGTTCGCGAAAAATAGCGAATTTCGTCAAAGGATCGCGGAAAAACGCGAATTTCGTCAAAGGATCGCGGAAAAAAGGCGAATTTAGTCAAAGCCTCCAATGCACCAAAAAAGATGTGCAAACCAAACTTATCGGTAGAACATTCATAAAATGGGATTTAGTTTTTTTTAAAATGAGATTCTTAAAACTACAGCATGATTCCAGTGTACTTTAATAATGTATTCAGTATGTAGACCAGTGAAAAATCTCCCTCCCCCCCACTTCTTACTGCAGTATTACTATTAATAGATTTCTTACATTAATTTTACAACAGGTTATTTTAATGGTACTTTAAAGTACCATTGGTGCATAAAGGGTTAATCAGCTCCACAGTTCAGTTAAATATTTCAAATTATTTACTTTATTACTTTTTCTGTTTTGTTTGTTATTTTATTATAAAAGAATTTGAACTCTTAGAATATTATAATTTTTTCTATTCTAATTGTAAATTTTAAGTATAAAGTAAAAAAAAAATATATAAATAAAGTATAAATATAAAGTATTGTAATAAATGTAAAGTATAAATAATCAATCATCCAATCCAATCTAATCTACCTCTTCTTCCCCCACCTCCCTCCTTCTTCGAAGGTTAAAATATTTAAAACTCTAATTTTTTTTTACTTGCAACTCTGTCACTTCATTGTGACAATAAATAATCAATCATCTAAATTCTGCTTCTCTTTCTTATCAAACATACCAAATTTAAAGGCTTTTATTTTTTCTGTCCTAATTGTTAAAATTTTACTAACGATAAATAATTCATTATATAATCAACCTCCTCCCTCCCCCCCCCTCCCCCCCAAAAAAAATCGCTTTTGTCTCTTTGCCCCCACCTTCACAGCTCACAAAGCTTATGATATTTAAGTTATATTTGGTGATTTATTGTAATAATAATTAATTGGTCACCCATCTAAATTTTACTACCCCTTAAAATCTCTGCTTTACCCTTAAAACTGCTAGTTTATGGAACTAATAATTTTTTAGTTGTTTTATTTGAAACAAAATTACTTACCTAAATCTTTGAAATATCAATTTAAGAAAATATATATATATATATATAATCTGTTACTAAATGTGCGCATAAACAATGATGAGTTTGTAGTAATGTATAATTCTTATATCAGTTTCGAAGATCTACATTTTCTCAGGGTCGAAACTGGGGGGGGGGGGGGAGGGGGTGGCAGAGGAGGCATGTACCCCAGGCACCAGTTGTTGATTTTTCTCACGTCCATGTTTAGCACTATTTTGTTAAAATCGTCCTGTCTGGGGTATGCCAAAGCACAGAAGAATCTAAGGATATGGTATAAGGATGCTGTATAAAGCGGAATTTTTTTCAATTCCGTTTTCAAGATTTTAATGAATCAATATTTGACAAAGTAGATTAAAGTAGTTCAGTATTACATATTTTATGATTACATAATTTAAATTTTAAAATATGTTGGCTATAGGGCAGTTGCAATTGACGTCATGTTGGAGGTCACACACTACGAATAGGCAGTTCTGATTGGTGGAACTGCCCTGACCTCCACTTGAAATACAATGGCTATCAGCTGATTGCAACTTCCCTATTAGAAAATTAATAAAATTTTCTTTGTAAATATACTTTGCGGAGGAGGGGGCACCAAAATCCATGTTTGCCCCGGGTGCAAAAAAGGCTAGTTTCGGCCCTACATTTTCTGAAGGAACAATGCCCTTTTTCGCTGAGAAAAGTGCCCTCTTTCAGCTTCAACTGTGCCCTTTTTGTGGCTAGCACCCTGCCCTTTTTTTTCCTAGAGTGAACACGCCAAATTGATCTTTACTCCAGAAATGCATTTCCGAAAATACATCACTTAAATTACCCAGATGTGTTTATAAATAGAATAAAATATTCTATCCCAAAAAGAACCTTATGAAAACTTCCTTTCCCTAGTTAAACAGCTTAATCAAAGGCGAGCTTTTATTATAAGTATCTGAAAATCATGTCAAATGACATGACTTTCAGATACTTATAATAAAAGCTCGCCTTTGATTTGATAGTGCAGCAATTCAGAAACTCCAAGGATTTGAGTAGACAAAATATCTAATTATTAAGTTTTTTAGTCCCCCCCCCCCCCTCCTCAGTGTGCTTCTAATGTTTTCTTTGCATCAATCCAGATAATGTCCAAATTTGCTTTGAAAAAGGTGGGATTCTTAAATTTAGGAGGAACTCTTTCATGCCTGTAGTTGAAATACGTTTTGAGCAGGAAGATTAAAACCGTTTCAAGATTAAACCACCCTGGTTAAAACCAATACAGCTTTGGTTCTGTCACCAGCATGTGCATATTGTGCTAGTCAGATTGAGAAATTTCAAAACTTCAGTACTTTTCGGTTAACCAGACACCAGTGTTATATATACAGTCTGTTACAAAATTATAAGACCACTCAGAATTTCACCTTTTTTCAACAAATAAAATATTAGTTTGAATTTAAAAGTAGTTGAATGTAAAGAAATAACTCTATAATATTTATTTAGCTCAGGGGAAAAAAGTTTGAATATTTTTTTGTTTCATGCCAAACGATTTTACGCAAATCCGTTGTTTCATAAATATAAGACCACTCTTATATTATTAATAAATCAGACGATTTTATTTTGAACTCTGAGTTTAACTGTAACCAAAACAATCTGTAAAACTTAAAAAGAAGAATAAAATGGAGAAATTCTGAATTGTATCTGATTCTTTGAATTTATTAGTAAAATGCCTCACCATAGTGAGCTGTCTGAAATAGAAGTAAGAAGAGTGTTGTTCTACAAAGGAAAAGGAAAGTCTGAACGTGAAATAAGTAAGATTCTTTATCGTTCTAAAACTGTGATTCATAATGTTTTAAGTAAAAAAGAATTGTATGGAACCAGGGTTCATTGATATATATCAATGGATATATATCATGATATATATCCGATATTTATTTTTAAAATATCAAGATTTTTGATATTTTCAAATTCTTGATATTTATTTTCAAAATATCAAGATGTTTGAAATTTTGTATATTTGTTATTTATTTTTAAAATATCAATGTGTAAGATAATTTTGATATTTTCTTCAGTCAAAACAAGTGTAAATGAAATTTTCAACTGTTATTGACAGTGCCATTCTGTAGATAAAAAACTTTTGTCTCTGTCAGTGACTTTTTTGGGCAAAGAATACAAGAAAAAAAAAAATACAAATATCTTTTCTGAGTTTTATGTTTGAAACTTTTATTTTTAAATGTAGAACTAACAAATATGAGAGACAATTAATTCAAAACAGCCATTGAAAGAGAAACTAATTTACATAATCATTTATATACAGCATTATTAGAAAAGAATATTCTGATTTTGGTTTAATTGAGTCTAAACTGTACTACAGGTTAGGGAATAAACAATAAGACAAGCTTACATTTATGTTAAAATTCTTCAATTAAAAAAAAAAAAAGACTAATTTGTATTTAAAATTTTATTTTATAAAATATAAAACTTTCTCAATACTTGATACAAATTCTGTAGTTTATATACATATGCAAATTGTATCTGTTTTCAATTAGTACATCTTCAATTTTGTTCTAAGTAACAAAAAAAAAAAAAAAAAAGAAAAGAGAAATGCATTTTAGAATACTATTGTTTAAGTTTTGTATGTTAATTGCAATATGTTTTAGTTTCTAATTCATATTATACTTGAAAATATTCATTATCAGCAGTAAGTTGACTATTTTGAAAATATCGGATATATATCAAAATATCATGATATTTACGAACCCTGTATGGAACGCATAAATGATCTGGCCATAAAAATAAGTTATCAGATCGTGATAATAGGCTGATTGTCAAATTGGAAACAAAAAAATACCAGTCGACTCGTAAAACAGCACAACAGATAACTAAAAGGGTATCACATGCAACCGCGTGGTGAAGCTTGAAATCTAATGCTGGCGTTATTCGTCGCAAATTAAAAAGTAAGCCACTACTACTGAAATGTCACAAAGAAGCTCGTCTTAAGTGGACAAAAAATGTCATGTCCTGGAACTCTGCATGGAGAAATATATTGTTTTCAGACGAGAAAAAATTCAATCTTGATGGTCCAGATGGCAATAATTACTACTGGCATGATTTAAGGCAAAGATCTGGCAAGTTTTTCAGTAGGCAGATAGGATGTGGTTCCATTATGGTCTGAGTTGCATTTTCATATGCAGGAAAATGCGATCTCCAAAGAGTCGAAGGGAAAATGAACCGGGACAGTTACCAACGAATGCTTTTTCAAAGTCTGATACCATTTGGACAACTTTTAGGAGGTGAAAAATGGAAGTTTCAACAAGATAATGCTCCCAGTCATTCATCAAAATCAACAAAAGAGTGGCTTAAAAGAGAAAAGATTGACGTTTTACCTTGGCCAAATCGAAGCCCCATAGAAAACTTGTGGGGTTATTTGTCTCGCCAAGTGTATGAAAATAACAAACAGTATCATTCAACATATGAATTAGAAATGGCCATTATGGCTCTAAATGGGACAACATTCCCGAATCGTTCCTTAAAAATTTAATTAACACTATGCCAAATCGTGTGTTTGAAGTTATTCAGAGAAATGGTGGAACAACATCTTACTAAATTTGAGAAAACTGTTCTTTTCCACAGGTGGTCCTATAATTTTGTAACGGTTCTTTTTGACACTTTTAGGTAGATTTCGTAAGAAATACTACCTATTGCAGTCGTTACTATGGTGCGACTTTTGAAAAATTTCTTCATAACTTTTCATTATAGGACCCCAGGAACCCAAAACCACCCCCACCTAAAAAGTTTATATATATATATATATATATATATATATATATATATATATATATATATATATATATATGTATGTATGTACTAAATTTTGTCCGCACGATAAAAGTCGCAATTATGCACGGATCGTCTTCAAACTTGCCAACAACTTTGAGATGGCTAATATCTCGGCGGGGATTGAAAATGGGTAAAATTGGACCAAGGGAATAGAAATGGAGAGGGTTCAAAAATTTGAATACCATCTTAACATGATTCCAATAAAATCAGCTCTTACACAACGACAGAAAAAAATAAATATTTTTCGTTATTGCAGTTGCCAACAATTAAAAAAAAGCAATAAAATTCTCACCACAACAATTGCTTTTCTTTTGCGAGAATTTCACATGAAAAATTAAATAAAATAAATAGTTTGACGATTGAAAACAAATTGAATATTACGTCATAAGTTTCCTAGAGGAAGATTTGCGCATGAAAACTCAAAATGAAATAAATAGTTTGACGAATTAAAAAACAACAACAAAATATTGCGTCATATTGGAAATAAAATGGACCTCAGCAGGTGAATATGTAACGTCATGTGAGTTTGAAGAAATGTATTAAAACATGATAAAAACCCGACTATGGAAATATTAACTTAGTTATCACTTTGAGGTTCTCTGAATTTGCTTTAGCTATTTTTTAAACCTATTCCATATGCATGTGTGTGTGTATTAGAATTTTCACAAAATGTTTAGCTCCCTAGAGAGTCCCCCCCATTCTTAGTGGAGGAACTGGGTTTATCTCTAATCTTGATTTAAATTTTGTTGGTTAATTTAGTACTTAACTTCGAAATCTACATCCGCCTGTAGGACCGAGCCGGCAGGGATTTTTTTGTTATATTGATGTTTTATTTTTTTCCAAATTAATTTCATTTGTGTAAATTGCTACATTTTACTAAAAACTTGATGTTCTAACATAAAATATTCCTTATTTTGATTGAAATATTTCTTTAATTACCTAAATAGTAAAACATGTTGTGGTCTTATACTTTTGAAACAGACTGTATATGTATATATAACACTGGCACCCGGCTAACCGAAAAGTACCAAAACTTTTTCAAGCAAAGAGAGGGGGAAGAACTTTCGTTAGAGAAAGAAGCAAAAATTTCTTTTGATCTTTTTGTGCACAGATGAGAAGGAATGATACAGTTTTATTCCCAAATATAGTTTTTAAATTAACCAAAATATCCACTGACTATAAAATATGCTTTACTCTGATAATGTTGCAATAGCAAAGCTTTAGGAAATGTACTGAATTAAGTAATTTCAATTTTCTGTACTTAAAGTGTGTATTTAATACTAAATGCTTCATGGCAAATTATTTTACTGACAAGTTATTTTAGCTTTTGTGCAATTTCTGTAAAAAGGCTTTGAACCTGTCCTATGATGAGTGATACACTTTGAAACATCATTGACTGAGAGGTGGAGGGAACTGCACATCTTTAGCCGGCACGAATGTCATATACTGTCGTATATTGGTGCGACTTTTTTCTGACGCCAATGTCATATACGCACCGGGTACTTAACTGGCACCAAAGTGTCGTTATTTTGCTTGATATGGTAATCCGGATATAGATGATATGGTAATGAGGTTTTCGCCAAATTGGCGTCAGAAAAAAATCGCGACAATATGGGGTGTATATGACATCTGTGCCCTTTAGCCTCCTCCAAATGGCATTCTTGCAACTATTTTTTTTTTCAGACATTTTAGCGCTACATTCATTTTCTCACACAGGAAGTTTATGACTGATGCCAATCCTTCGCAGAACAGATGTCATATTCGCCACATATTGGCGCGATTTTTTTCGGTTGCCAATTTGGCGAAAACATCAACAGCATAAACAACATAATCCGGGTTACCACATCAAGCCCTAGGGCGCAAGTTAAGTACCCGTTGCCTATATGATATTGGCGACAGAAAAAAATCGCGCCAATATGGGGCGAATATGACATCTGTACCTCCTTCGCGTGGACCCAATTATGGAAGATTTACCTACAATACTTAAGGAAAACACATTAAAAACCTTTTTTTCAGTTTTTTTCGAATTCAGTTTATCAGTTACTCTTTCATCGTAACTACTCAGCTGCATTAAAATTGAAAGTGATGGTATCTTTTTGACCATACTTATTGTATTTAATGATGAAATAGTACTCAGGAAAAATAAAAACAAAAATGCACTTAAGAAACTGTTTAGAAGAATTAATGGATAAAAGATAATTAAAAAGCCAAGACATATATCAAAAGCACCACATCTCCAAGAACTTATATGCTTTTTTGAGTGAGTCATTTTCAGTTCTTGAAAAAAAATAATTAAAGCTGCTTTCTTTCTTCACTGCTTATTGTCTTGTCAATGCAACTCTAATGGTCTTGTTTTAAACACAACGCTACATAAAAATGTGTTTTACAATACAAATAGCACGGAAATTTTGAATTCGATTATGAATTAACTTCGATACTTATCGATTATTTTTCCCCGGATGCAGGTATATTTCCCTGTTAGCGAGACGAGATTGTAGAGGCGTATGCATGGAGGAAAGAGATAGATGGAGATGCAGTATGCCATAAAAACGGCTGAGCTACACGAGCGATTATTTCTCCCACTGGCTGGATAACCTGATTGGTCCACTGGTTACCACATTTTAGGGATGCCAGAAATGGCGTTTATTGCTTAAATCTTGGCGATAAGAACGTTTTAGATGTGGATATTTTTTATGTCAACATTTACACGTGGTTTTTTTTTTTTCTGTTATTCTGAGTTTTTCCACGTATAATTGTTTAACCCGAGTGTTTATTTGCGTATTTTCCTCTTAAAATTTGGAATATACTTAAAATAGGGTAAACGTGCCAATAACGAACATCCTTAAGGAATTTCTTTTAAAATATGTTTTTTTATTAATCATCATAGTAATATTATAGTCCATATTTTTCAATATTATAATTATATAGCAACAATATTATCGAACTTCTCAAATATGTTTCCCATTGTGAAAAAAAATCTGATTATAATAAGAGAAATAAGTCATCTAAAAATTCAGTAATGGTCATGAATATATTTCTAATGGACACTGACACAAAAAATTAACAAAATAGTAAAATCTGAGATAAAAATTTGTTACATTATTAAAAAATATATGATGACTTAATTTTATATTAGTTTTAAATTTAGATAAAGTGGGGCAATAAAAATGTAATAAGCCTTTATTTTTATCAAATATTATTATCAAATGTGGGAAAAAAAATTTTTTTTTTTTAGATGGAGTAGCTTAGAACATCAAATTTCCTGTTTACTTACTTAGCTTTACTTAAAGTTTAGAAATACTAAAAACAATATTATTTAGAAGTTCTAGTTATTGATTCATGAAATCATTAAAATCATTTGGAGACTCAGGTAGGCATTTTAAGATAAATTGAACCATTAGGACTAACAATAATTAATAAATTATTTATGAGAAAAAAACTGTCATTCAGTTGTTAATGTCAGTATCACGAGATCATTATTTTAATTATTTTAGATAGAAGATTTATAATTCTGAATTCAAGAGAATTGCAGTTATCAAATTAATGAAACGCTAACCGGGGAGAGTGTGTGTGTGTGTGGGGGGGGGGGGGGGGATCATTCCTCTGAAATAATTTGATTAAAAAACAAGAAAGAAAAATCATGTGGTCAGCATCAATTATAAACACTTTCCAATACATCCATAATACTGTAACAAAAATTTAGTTAATTTTTTATAATTAATAAATTAAATAAATGAAATATATCTAAAAAGCAATTTAGAAAATGCATAATGCAGTTGAAAAAAGAAAATATGCAGTTACCATCAATAGTCGAAAAAATATCAGAATTTTTTGGGCAGCCCTATATATGATCTATAGATTTGTATGAATACTACACAGTATGCTAAATAGTTAGTTCAAGTAAATGCATTTTAAAATTCCCATTCAGCAATTTCCATGAATAAATGGAAATGAGATATTTTGTGCAGCCCTGTATATGATATATCGAATTTATACACATCAAGTAATATCCAAAAAATAGTTAATTTTTAAAATGCGTACTACAACTGAAAGCGTACTTCCAGCATTTATTCTTCATATTGTAGTCAATATCTTTTGTGTGTCCCTGTAAATGAACGATACATTATATGTACATCTGGTTTGACAGTAAGTGCCTTGCAGTACATCTTAGTGATATACATAAATTTAAAATCATTTAAACACACCGAAAACAATTATCCCCATAGGCCGTAATGTAATGTAATTCTTTTGAATGCCCCTGTAAATGAAACGTAAATGCTACATACTTCATTTTCAATAGTGATCATGTCATAGTAAACCCCAATAACATATATCAACTTTATGGTAATCTGGGAATATTTACACGAGTGCGGATAGACAGACAAACTGAATTCATAAACACTTTTCAAGTATGTTGGAATGTGTTACCCCCCCACCCCCGCAAAAAAATAAAATAAAAATAAAAATAAAAGTACTGTGGTATCAGCGTCACTAGTTGTATTTCACGTAAGGCTTAAATTACCTGAAATATTACTTATAGTAATTAGTAATACTAATATAAAAGAAATGAAACTGCGGGATGAACGTTTAAAATACTAAAAAAAAAAAAAAAAAAAAAAAAAAAAATCCCTGCCGGCTCGGGCCTACAGGCGGAGGTAGATTTCGAAGTTAAGTACTAAATTCACGAACAAAACTTAAATCAAGATTAGAGATAAACCCAGTTCCTCCACTAAGAATGAGCTCTAACAATATCTACAGCTTCTAAACATTTTGTGAAAATTCTAATGTACACAAATACACACACGCATGTATATGGAATAGGTTTTAAAAATAGCTAAAGCAATTTCAGATAACCTCAAAGTGTTAAAATAAGTTAATATTTCCATAACCGTGTTTTTATCATGTTTTAATACGTTTTCTCAAACTCGTATGACGTTACATATTCACCAACTGAGATCCATTTTATTTCCAATATGACGCAATATATTTTTTTTTTTTAATTCATCAAACTATTTATTTCATTTTGAGTTTTCATGCGGAAATCTTGCACTAGAAAACTTATGACGTAATATTCAATTTGTTTTCAATTCGTCAAACTATTTATTTAATTTAATTTTTCACGTGAACTTGCAATAGAAAAGCAATTGTTGTAGTGAGAATTTTATTGCTTTTTTTTTTAATTGTTGGCAACTGTTATAACGAAAAATATTTATTTTTTCCTGTCATTGTTGTGTAAGAGCTGGTTTTATCATAATCTTGTTCAGACAGTATTCAAAATTTTGAACACTCCCCATTTCCATTCCCTTGGACCGATTTTGCCCATTTTCAATCCCCGCCGAGATATTAGCCATCTTAAAGTTGTTGGCAAGTTTGAAGACGATCCGTGCATAATTGCGACTTTTATCGTGCGGACAAAATTTAGTACATACATACATATATATATATATATGTATATATATATATATAAACTTTTTAGGTGGGGGTGGTTTTGGGTTCCTGGGGTCCTATAATGAAAAGTTATGAAGGAATTTTTCAAAAGTCGCACCGCGGTAACGACTGCAATAGGTAGTATTTCTTACGAAATCTACCTAAAATCAAAATGTAGGTCTGACGTTTGATGGCAATGATCTGCTGATTTGACCAGTTATAAATGCAATCATATAAGTATATCTTTTTATGCACGGAGATGTTTTGTCAGAGATGAATAAATAATCAAAGCTAAAAGCAAGATATTTTGAACAACTCAAGTGTTTTAGTCTTCATTTGAATGGGAGGCCCATGAGCCCCCCCCCCCCCCCCTTTCATACGCTCTTGAAGATTATTATCTGGCTGCTTTGACTGAGATTGCTAATAAAAACCTAGATTATAAAACATCCAAGGCAAAGCCATGAGGAAAATATTCAGTTTAATTTTACAAATAAAAGCAATTATTATTATTTTTTTTAAATGTTCTAGTTACAATCTGTTAACTGTAGCTTAAAAATTAAATGTAATCACATAGCTTTTCAGTTAAAGTTGATTTTTTTAAATACTATTAAGTAAAATTACACTTATTTTAGTCATAAGCCACATAGGTCATCCATTACTATAAACATTCTAGTTATAAGCACTCGTTTTAAACATAAAAAATTAAGTTTTATTGCTGCTACCATTATTGTTTTTACCATTATTGTTATTTTTCATGGATATATTGTACATTTTAATAAGTACTTGGCACATTACAAATGTACGCAATGGAAAGTACAATGAACTAAAAAAAGGCAGTATGTTTTACAATTCAATTATTTGAAGACTTCTTAAAAGGAGTTCCTTTTTCGATCTCCAGAGTAAAATAAATGACACAGTGTGAAAAACTGAAGTAGCAGTAGCACTTTTACTTTGCTGCGCTGCTATTGTTCCTTATTTTGCATTGAAGATTCGATGTCCTATTATGAAGCCTTGAGACAGTTGTGTAAATTTCAAGATTTTTTGTTTATTAATAAACAGTGCTTTTCTTTAAGTTATTTTGCCCCATCATGTAACAGTTAATGTTGATATGGTTATAATGATTTTGTATGCATATTAATTTATAAGAGAAAGGTTTTATCCCATAATCCCCTCCCCGTCCTCGCCCACAAATCATTGCAATAGTGGGTTATGAATTTGCACAGACTTTTACAGTTTTTAAATTGCACAAATTTTAAACTAAAAAAAAAAAAAAAATTACTAACCCACGAGTGTATGAAAGCAATTATATTTTTTCTTGCAAATTCAACTTTTTAATTTATGAGCTAGGTTTTGGATAGTCAAGAAAGTATTTTAATATTGATACTCATGGTGAGAAATGTATTTTATATAATATATGCATCTCAATGGTAACTTTTATTTCTGTAATGATTTTCTGATTTTAACTTACATTTTTATAACCATTGCATTATTAGTTATTACTCACTTTTATATGTTAATTAATATTAATAAAATACTTAGAAGTATTTTCTGAGTTGCTATATATTTTGCTAATTCACTCTTGTTTGAAATTAGATATAAGTAATATTTTGAGCCTAAATATATTTCCTAAATTTTAATAGCCTAAATTTTTCAACATACATACATGTTGAAAAAAAATCAATAAAAGTTATTTCTCTTCGGTTGATTATTATACTATTATGCCCCCTCCACCACCCCTCTCCCCACATCCATAACAAAAAGAATAAAGTATTAAATTATAATCAAATTAAATTTTCCTTTGGGATAAGCAATTTTTATAAATTTAGTTCAATTTACTTCCCAGCCAGATATTAGTTTAATAATATACTTGTTTTAATTGATATTCTTTTTTTTTTTTTTCAAATCATTTTATTATGCTGAAATCAGTTAACTAAATAATATCTCTCGCTCCCGATTTATTCAATTTATTAAAACATTGAAAAACTAAATTGTTTGTTAACTTCCTAACATTTATTATTTTAAACAAATTGTATTTTAAAAAGTCATCGCGCACAGCCCTCGTAAAGAAATGCGTATTAATTTCAGCACGCCGACGAACCGGCTGTGGCTTCTTTTCCAATCCAGCTGGTGGAAAAATCCTTGTCTTCATCAAACCGTCGCCAAGTTTCAGATGAGAAATCTCAGCCAATCAGGGCGTCCAGCCAGTGGGAGAAATAATCGCTCCTCTGAGCTACAGCGTCTAGAATAGCTCGTGTGGAAATATGCTATCCAGACAGTGCTAAAAATTTGTATCCAATGTGCGACGATATTGCTAAAATCCCAAGTGTCAATCGCAGCGACATCTGCGGGATTTTCGTATAACTAGTATTACATTGTATAGGGCATTTTGATATGACGCAAAAAAGGTAGAACACAAATTCTGCCAACTGCGCACTCGACTGCACATATTCTTGGCATCTTTTGAGTGAATTGAGGCTTACCATATTGGCTTTTTTTTCGCACATTATGCGATGTCAAGTGCTTCTGCACAACTTTTTTTTAAAGAAAATGCCGAAGTGTGAAGTGTCATTTTTTGCAAAACGTGTATTGTTGTTATCGTCTAGCGTATGGAAAAATAAATATAAACGGAGAAACATATACTAAGTAAGTGTTTTGTATATTTTTTCTGTTTCATTTTCTTTCAGACTAGTTTTTATTTGGTATCTCGTATAATTTTTTTTTTTTTTTTTGGTTACGTCAATATTAAAAAATTTTTCGTGTTAGATATGATCCTGTTACTTCTACTGCTTTTGCTCAGTGTAATTTTACGAATTTAATATTATGATTAAAAAACTTGTAGTCATATGTAGAGTAATATTAGCATATATTAGAGGTAGGATATATCTTCTGATCAATGACATATACACAAGATTTTTTTTAGGGTGGAGAAGGAATGAAAAGTGCATAACTTTTTCAAAAAAAGTTGGCTCTTTGAAAATAAAAGACTTATCGAATTTTACAGGTATCAAAAGCACATCTGTGAAAATATGTATTCATGTACTTTTATTTAAAAGAAAGTCGTTGTAACTGAAAGCTAACCCCCACACCAAAATATAAGTTATGTTCTTGAGTTGAACTCTTTTATTGTTGTTAAATATCAATAACTTACAAAACTGAATGTTTTCAGTGGATATGGTAAGCAGTGTTAGGGAATAAACGGCTAAAAATGAGGTGGATGTAATTGCAATAATCAGTTTAATCGCAATCATTAACAACCTTTTATATTTTTTCCACCTCTCAGTGCTTTTTAAAAAACTTCATACTTTTCTCAGAGATTAAGGGACGGGTCGCAATTCTCTCCATGCTTCAGAATTCTAATACACAAAAATGTCAGTAGGGTATCTAGGATTTTGTTCCGAGAAACTGGAGAGCTGAGCTGGGAAATGGTCTTGTGTACAAAATTATGTAAAAAATACAGATTTTGAGGGGGAGGGAGGTAAGGCTACTGTAGCCTCTCAGTTCCCTTCTTCTTGAGTATGTCCCTGATAAATGCTATTGCATATGTATCATCAGTGTTTTTTACTTTTATGAGTGGTCAAATTTTATATGTGTAATCCAAGCTGATGCATGAGCTATGAAATGTGGGAAAAATGCATGTGTATTCTTACTATTTCAACAATACTTGCTTTTATTTGTATTTGAATTTTATGTAGCATTTCTAAGAAGTTACAGCCTGAATGTATAGTGAGATGACTTTCATATAATAGGCAGATTATTTTTTTTTTTTTTTACTCCCAATTTTTATTTGATTAACTTTTAAATGCTTATAGGAGGCTGAATTTTAGTTACAGTAATTCAAAAAAAATTGTGATGTTGCCTGACTATGGGTAAGTAATTCATCTAGTAGACTTATTATAACTATGCTATGCAGTGTTTGTATACCATTCTACGGTAAGGGTTTGACATAACTATTGTATATTTAACCCCTTTGCGATGAATGTCTTTTACAGAATTTTTAATCTTTTCCCACATAGCATTTTTAGTTTGCAGAAAATTTGCAGAAGTCTTGCTTTGAAAATTTGCAAAGTTGTAGCAAGGTTAGCATGACAAGACTGAAATTTCATAACACAACTGCAGCAAGTTAACGCAAACGCCGAAGTCACCACACTTTGAACTTGCAGTTAACTTATCGTGCAAATTAAATTCATGCTGTGTCCAAGTTATTGCAAAATAACAGCAAAGAAGTAATCAAAATTACTTCAAACTTACTGCTAAGTAATAATCTTTCCATGCCACATCAACTGTTTAGAACTGTTAAGTTTAACCCCTTCGAAGGGGTCCATAGACCTGACCAGATCTACTGATACATACACACTGTTAAGGTACATGCATTGTTTTTACCACCATAAATGAGTTAGGGTAATATTTGTACATTTCAGTTCAATCCTCTTTTGGTATTTGATAAGTATAGCGTTTAATAAAAGCAGTGCCAAACGAATAAAATTTCTGTGTATCTGCTAATTATCTATTCTCTCAACAGAGGGATTTTTGCTTTCGTCACTTTTGTGAATTAAAGGCTGTCTTGCCATCAGTTTCACAACAAACTACTCATGTAAGTGGGTAATGGTATACCCTGCGGAAGATTTACTGTGAATTTCTCAATTCAAATTTGTCACAACAAGATAATATCAGAAAAAATCTAACTTGCTGCTAATGTTCATGCTATCTGGGTTATCACCGGTTTTTCAAAACAGAAAATTTTGCCTAATTGAATTGAGAAAATGCCCTGACAAAATAAAGCAAAATTTACAATAAAAAATAACTGGTGGGAATAATCAAGGATTCTGAGCAATTTATGAGTCAGGTATATGTGATGCTCATCCCCAAGGTGTTAAATTGATCATTAATTTATCTCTCTCTCTCTCTCTCTCTAATAGGATATCATAGTTTTGGAAGATTGTGTTGCAGTTCATCTAAAGCCAAGAAGTAGTTGAAGCTTTCATGGTATTGTAGAAAAGATTAAGTTCCCTCTCTGAAGATGAACAGAAGAGGCTGAGAGCTTAAATCTGCTGTTACCTGACGTGATTGAAAAATAATATTCATACGTTAAAAGCAATTAGCCTGATGAAAATCAGATGAACCACCTCTCTGAAGATGAACAGAAGAGGCTGAGAGCTTAAATCTGCTGTTACCTGACGTGATTGAAAAATAATATTCATACGTTAAAAGCAATTAGCCTGATGAAAATCAGATGAACCACCTCTCTGAAGATGAACAGAAGAGGCTGAGAGCTTAAATCTGCTGTTACCTGACGTGATTGAAAAATAATATTCATACATTAAAAGCAATTAGCCTGGTGAAAATCTCTGGTGGATAGAGCCTTTTTCATTGATTTCATTGGAAAGTGGCCGTTCACTAAGGCGTTTTGCCCGGATCGTTACTCTGAAAAAAATGAGAAGAAACAGTAAGTTGGTTTCATTTCTGTCTCTTAAAAAGGAGAGTTATTGTAAATATGGTTTAAGTTCTCAAACTCTTATTTTTAAATGCCACTTTCATAAATTAAATTTTTTTTACCAATGAGATAGATTGTAAATACAACTTTGTTTTCAACAAAAAGTACGATTCTAATTTTTAAGGCCATGACAGGTTTTGAGATAGGCTTTTGCCCCCTCCCTTTCTATGTATGTAGGTTAGAAAGAAATGTCCAAATCAAATATTTTTTTAGATTCAAAGTTCATTCTAAATAGAATTTAAAATATTTAATTGGTGATTAAGTTACATTATTAAGTTAAATTATTGCATTTTTATGTAAATTTAAAATTTACTTGAAAAAGTATAAACAAAAATCAATTTTAATTCTAGAATTCAACATTTTCGCGTTTAAGTATATGAAGTCACAAAAAATGTTAAATCTCTATTTTTGGTGATAAGAACAAAAATTTTTTTTGCTGAATTTCAACCCCATGGCTCGAGATGTTGCATCATCTGTAGTACACCATTGACCTTATTGATAATCAGGATAACCTGAAATTATTCCAAAATCCTACGGTGCTGAATTTTCCAGCGCAACCAGCTTATAGCGTCAGGTCATCGCTAGCAACCGTAACTGTGACGATCATTGATGGAAAAGCCGCATCGTTACCTTGTATATCTACATATGGGAAAAAAATCAATTTAAAATAAAAAATGAACAGAATATTTGGTAGTTTTCGGTTAGCCGGCGCCAGTGTTATATGTATATACATATTTATATACATACATATATGTAAATATACATATACACATATTGTATATATAAATATATATATACACATATTGTATATATAAATATATATGTATATATACATACATGTATCTATATGTATATATAACACTGGCACCCACCTAACCCAGTGGCGTACCCAGGATTTTATTTCGGGGGGGCTGACTTAAATTTTCATAATGTTCTAAATCTTACGAAACACGTTGCATTGTGTTATAAACAGAAATCATTTTTGTCAATAAGGCCGTAGACAGAGGGGGGGGGGTGCAAGGGTGACTTTGTTCCGAATTTTCCGAAAATTTGAAAAATTCGGTCATCAGTCCGAAAATTTGGACTTAAAAAATTATAGCGATTTTTGACAAATGGTCGCCGAAAAAAATCAATTTCGTCAATCGTTCGCAAAAAAATCAATTTCGTCAATCGTTCGCAAAAAAAAAATCTCCAATTTCTTTAAAGGATCAAGGAAAAAACCGGAATTATGTCATACGGCCGCAGATAAAATGCGAAGTTTGTCAAAGGATCGCGAAAAAAAAAGTCAAATTTCGTCAAATGATAGCGGAGAAAACGTGAATTTCGTCAAATTATTCTAGAGGAAACGCTAATTTCGTCAAAATGTGCACAGAATAAACCCGAATTTCGTCAGAAGACCGCAGAAAAAACGCGAATTTCATCAAAAGGTCGCAGAAAAAACGCGAATTTCGAAAAAAGATCGCTAAAAACACGCATTCCTTCAAAGGGCTGCGAAAAAGAAGCTAATTTCGTAAAGGATCGCAAAAAACGCGAATTTCGTCAAAGGGACACGGGAAAACGTGAATTTCGTCAAAAGGCCACAGAAAAACGCAAATTTCATCAAAAAGACGAGAAAAAGCGCGAATTTCGACAAAAAGCCGCGAAAAAACGCAAATTTCGAGGAAGGATTGCGCAAAAACGCGAATTTTGTCAAATGACCACAGAAAAAACGCGAATTTCGTCAAAGGACCACAGAAAACTGCAAATTTCGACAAAGCATCGCTAAAAAAACACGCATTCCGTCAGAGGGAAGCTGAAAAAACACGAATTTCGTCAAAGGGACACAGAAAAACGTGAATTTCGTCAAAAGGCCGCAGAAAAACGCAAATTTCATCAAAAAAGACAAAAAAACACAAATTTCGTCAAAGAGCCGCTGAAAAAACGCAAATTTCGACGAAGGATTGCATTAAAAAACACGAATTTCGGCAAATGACCACAGAAAACAACGCGAATTTCGACAAAAGATCGCTGTAAAAAACGCATTTCGTCAAAGGGAAGCTGAAACAACGCGAAAGCTGAAACAACTGCGCTTTCGTTAAAGGATCGCAAAAAAAGAAAAGCAGAGTCACAAAGAAGGGCCACAGAAAAACGTGAATTTCGTCAAAAGGCTGCGGAAAAACCACTAATTTTGGTAAAAACCCCGCGGAAAAAAGCAAATTTCGACAAAGGATGTAGAAAAAACGCGAATTTCTTCAAAAGGCCGCAGAAAAAAAGCGAATTTCATAAAAAGGCCGCGGAAAAACGTGAATTTCGACGAAGGATTGCGTAAAAAAACGTGAATTTCGGCAAATGACCTCAGAAAAAACGCAAATTTCCTCAAAGGGCCGCAGAAAAAACGCAAATTTCCTCAAAGGGCTGCAGAAAAAACGCAAATTTTGGCAAAGGATTGCTAAAAAAAATATGCATTCCGTCAAAGGGAAGCGGAAAAAACGCGAATTTCGTTAAAGGATCGCAAAAAAAAAGCATGGTCACAAAGAAGGGCCACAGAGAAACGTGACTTTCGGCAAGAGACTGCGGAAAGAAGCGAATTTCGTCAAACAGCAGCGAAAAAATAAAAAAACACGACCATTTCCATAAAAAAACGCGAATTTCGTCAAAGAGCCGCGAAATTCATCAAAAAGAAAAAAGCGAATTTCGTCAAAAAAGCCGCGAAAAAAACGCAAATTTCGACAAAGGGTTTCGTAAAAAACGCGAATTTCGGCAAAAGTTCACGAAAAAAACTCGAATTTCATCAAAAACTCGCGGAAAAAACGCAAATTTTGACAAAGGATCACGAAAAAAAACGCGAATTTCGTCAAAGGGTCGCGGAAAAAAGCTAATTTTGTCATAAGTTCGGGGAAAATGCAAATTTCGTCAAAGCGTCGTGATAAAAACCTGTATCTCATCAAAGGATCGCGTTAAAAACACATACAAATATCTGTATTTATTATGTATAGTTTTGTACATATGTATATTTATTATATGTATATTTATTATATGTATAGTTTTTAAACTGAAATAATATGCTGAACTTTTTAGAAATCTGGTTAACCCGAACCCACTCAGCCTGAAATTGACCTGAATATAAACAGAGTTAACCCAAACTACAACAAAAATAATTAGCAGCAGGAAGGGATTACCTCTCCTTTCCCCCTCTGCTGTAACCTTTCAGAAAATTTGCTGAGAATTTCAAATTTTTTTTTAAAACTCAGACTCAAATCTGGGGGGAAGGGGGGAGGGCACGGGTCCGATCCTGAGATCGTCCCACGTCGAAATCTGTTGAAAAGTGTTACTGGTTTTTTTTTTTTTTTTATATATACTTTCATTTAAAAGAAAGTCATTATAAATTAAAATCTATAAAATTGTTCTTCCAATCCCCGAAACTAAATTCTGGCTACGGTTCTTGTTTAACAATAAATTAATATTGTAACAAACACAAAATATTTTTTGTATACACAAAATATTTTCATGCACATATATAAAATAAAGACTTTGTTTATTATTTGTGCATTGCACAAGTAATACGAAGGACTTTAAACCGTTCCAGATGAAAAATACTGGCTGCAAAGTTAAGACAGAATAGGAAGATAAGTGGGGGGAGGGGACATTACCGAACTCCAAAGATGTCTTTGCAGTCAAACAAGAAATCACTGTGTATCTTACAGATACGAGGAAGTAATCGAGTGTTAAAAACAAAAGTTAACGAATATCATTCACAGTCAGCTCTTCCGCACATATATAGTGTGCCTGACTTCCGACTTAGCCAAAATTCTGAAGGGATTAGCTAAGGTGTCATTATGCACTAATATGGGACTAACAAGAAAGACAAGTGCGATGCATGACAAATATATATATACAGTCGGACCTCTATTTAACGAACCTCTATTTTGCGAACTTCTCTATTTTGCGAACTTTTCCTTGGAACCAAGAACATTTTGCGAATTTCTTCGTAAAATAACCTCCAAATAGCGAAGTGCATTCTTTATTTAACGAACTTTTTCTTGTGATCCAAATTTTTTTCTTCTCCCCATTTCTCAAAATATTTCTGGACATTTCAAACTTATTCTTTCTTTAAACACATTTTATGATGTTCAATGGTCTTGAACTGGTTTTACCAGGCTCTTTCTTTGTCAGCAGTGAGAATTCGGTTAAGTACGGAAGACGAAGACGATAATCCCTTAGAGTAACTTAAAAAAATGTGGATACAGATGAGAAAAAAAGAAAAAATTAACCGTGATGTGCTGATTGATGATTGTATTTCATTTCATTCTGAAATTGAGACCTCGGAAACACTATCCGAATTGGATATTTTAGACAGTGTGAAAAATAAAAACAATACAGCAATGAATTGCGATGAAGACGAATATGATGAGGATGGAAATGAACGTGATGTAGAAATTAACAAAACTTCGTATGATGAAATGCTAAAATCATTTTAAACAACCGACGCGGATTATAGTTAGAAGAAAATACGTATGAAGGTGGTTTTGGTGCATTGTAAAGATGCGACACGTATTATGAGATAAAGCACATTTATGAGATAATTATGAGATATGATGGCACAATTATGAGATAAAACAAAATTAACAGAGTTTTTCAGAAATCAAATTTAAGGACGTATATGTTAATGTATAATTAAAATTATTTTTTATAATAATAATAAATGCGATAATGTCATTAAAATTCGTTAATTTTAATGTAAAACTATTTACTTTAAACAGAAAATACAGTGTATTCCCGGATAATGTTTTGTTTTCCTTGCCGATTTCAAAGATTTAAACACAGAAAAAATAAATTGATGATGGATATTGGAGGGTAAAATAACTAAAACAAATCGATATAATTTATTTTAAAAAATGTGATTAATTACTTTTAGTAAAAATATTTAGTGTTTATGAATTTAAAATCTGTTTTATGTAGTTTAAAGTATTTTAAAAGGTGAATCTCTATTTAACGAACTTTCCATATAACGAACTTTTTTCCGGGATTTAGCGACTTCGTTAAATAGAGGTTCGACTGTGATTGAATTGATCTAAAAAGTAACAAGCAGTGGCGTACCCAGGATTTTATTTCGGGGGGGGCTGACTTAAATTTTCATAATGTTCTAAATCTTGCGAAACAAGTTGAATTGTGTTATAAACAGAAATCATTTTTGTCAATAAGGCCGTAGCCAGAGGGGGGGAGAGGGGAGGGGCAGGGATGACTTTGTTCCGAATTTTCCGAAAATTTGAAAAATTCGGTCATCAGTCCGAAAATTCGGACTTAAAAAAACATCGCGATTTTTGACAAATCGTCGCCGAAAAAAATCAATTTCGTCAATCGTTCGCAAAAAAAAAAAAAAAAAATCCAATTTCTTTAAAGGATCAAGGAAAAAGCCGGAATTTTGTCATAGGGCGCGGATAAAATGAGAAGTTTGTCAAAGGGTCGCGAAGAAAAAGTCAAATTTCGGCAAATGATCGCGGAGAAAACGCAAATTACGTCAAATGCTCGCGGAGGAAACGCGAATTTCGTCAAATTATCCTAGAGAAAACGCTAATTTCGTCAAATGAGTACAGAAAAAACCCGAATGTCGTCAGAAGGCCGCAGAAAAAACGCGAATTTCATCAAAAAGTCGCGGAAAAACGCGAATTTCGAAAAAAAGATCGCTAAAAACACGCATTCCGTCAAAGGGCTGCGAAAAAGAAGCTAATTTCGTAAAGGATCGCAAAAAACGCGAATTTCGTCAAAGGGACACGGAAAAACATGAATTTCGTCAAGACCGCAGAAAAACGCAAATTTCATCAAAAAGACGAGAAAAAGGCGAATTTCGTCAAAAAGCCGCGGCAAAACTCAAATTTAGACGAAGGATTGCGAAAAAAACACGAATTTCGTCAAATGACCACAGAAAAAATGCAAATTTCGACAAAGGATCGCTAAAAAACACGCATTTCGTCAAAGGGACACGGAAAACATGAATTTCGTCAAAAGGCCGCAGAAAAACGCAAATTTCATCAAAAAAAGAGACAAAAACGCGAATTTCGTCAAAAATCCGCGGAAAAACGCAAATTTCGACGGATTGCGTAAAAAAAAACGTGAATTTCGGCAAATGACCTCAGAAAAAACGCAAATTTCCTCAAAGGGCCGCAAAAAAAACGCAAATTTTGACAAAGGATCGCTAAAAAACACGCATTCCGTCAAAGGGAAGCGAATAAAACGCAAAACAGCAGCAAAAAAACAAAAAACACGACCATTTTTGTCAAAAAAACGCGAATTTCGTCAAAAAGCTGCGAAAAAAAGCAAATTTCGTAAAAAAAAAAAGCGCGAATTTCGGCAAAAATCCGCGAAAAAACGCAAATTTCATCAAAAACTCGCGGAAAAAACGCAATTTTCATCAAAAACTCGCGAAAAAACGCAAATTTCGTCAAAAAGCCGCGGAAAAAACGCAAATTTCGTCAAAAAGCCGCGGAAAAAACACAAATTTCGACAAAGGATCACAAAAAAACGCTAAATTCGTCTAAGGGTCGCGGAAAAAAACCTGAATTTCATCAAAGGATCGCTTTAAAAACACATACAAATATCTGTGTTTATTATTATATGCATAGCTTTTAAACTGAAATAATATACTGAACTAATTTTTTAGAAATCTGGTTAACCCGAGCCCAACTTGCAGGAATCTACACTCAGCCTGAAATTGACCTGAAATGAAAACAGAGTTAACCCAAACTACAGCAAAAATATTTAGCGGCAGGAAGGGATTTCCATTGCCTCTCCTTCCCCCCTCTTCTGTAACCTTTCAGAAAATTTGTTGTGAATTTCAGAATTTTTTTTTTTTTTTTTTACTCAGAATCAAATCTAGGGGGAAGGGGGGAGAGCACGGATCCGATCCTGAGACCGTCCCACATCGAAATATGTTGAAAAATGTTACTGTTTTTTTTTTATATACTTCCATTTAAAAAAGAAAGTCGATATAACTTACAATCTATAAAATTGTTCTTCCAACTCCCAAAACTAAATTCTGGCTACAGTTTTTGTTTAACAATAAATTAATATTGTAACAAACACAAAATATTTTTCGTATACACAAAATATTTTTATACACATACATAAAATAAAGACTTTGTTTATTATTTGTGCATTGCACAAGCAATAATAAGGACTTTAAACCGTTCCAGATGAAAAATACCGGCTGCAAAGTTAAGACAGAATAGGAAGATAAGTGGGGGGTGGGAAACGTTACCGAACTCCAAAGATGTATTTGCAGTCAAACAAGAAGTCACTGTGTATCTTACAGATACGAGGAAGTAATCGAGTGTTAAAAACAAAAGTTAATGAATACCATTCACAGTCAGCTCTTCCGTGCATATATAGTGCCTGACTTCCGACTTAGCCAAAATTCTAAAGAGATTAGCTAAGGTGTCACTATGCACAAATATGGGACTAGCAAGAAAGACAAGTGCGATGCATGACAAATATATATGTTATTGAATTCATCTAAAAAGTAAGAAGTAAATTTTTTTGCCATTTAACTCCGACCATTTTGGCAGGTAAAAGAGGTTTAGCTCCTTCAATGCTCCGCATCCCCATATTTCGGTGTGGCATGGAGATGCGACTGAAAAATGAAAGTTAATAATACAGTCAACTCTTCCGCACCGGATTTCTGATTTAGCCAAAATTGACTTGAGATTAGCTATGGTGTTACTGTGCTGTGCAATATCATACTTCCCCACTGAAAATCTTAGCGCCCGCCGACTATGAGAGAAATTTAAAAAATCCTTAAATTAAACTACTTTTAGATTTGTTGAATTTATTTGTAGGTCTCTTGAACTGAGCATATATATTTTCATTTATCGAGTAAAACAGTGGTGGAGCTATTTTACAGTCATTTGAAAATAGATTTTGTGGTCTCAAGTAAATTTGGTCGCAGGACTGAGGAGGATATTGGATTAACGAGAAAAACAAATTCGTGGCATGCCAGAAAATGAAACAAATTTATCTAAAAAAGAAGGAATATCAGTCCCTTTTTCATTTCACTGCGATCTCTTCAGAGGTCGAATGGAGCTGTAACCTCATAACCCCCGTCCCCATTGACTCCTCTGGTATATGCTGAGGCATCACTGTACACTAATATATTGGACTAAGCAGAATAGCTGCGTCGCAGAAAAAAAATTAAAAATTAATCGAAAAAAGGGAGTATTTTTTTCATTTCATTTTTTATTTCGAAAGGGGGCCTGTAACCCCATCAGCCCCTTCCCCTCATCGGGTATACTGTGGTGTAACTGTGCGCTGATATGAGACTAGCCAGAACGTCTAGTTCGTTGTATTGCAGAAAACAATTGCATTACAAATTTATCTCAAACAAAAAGAAAAATATCAGCACTTTTTTAATTTCATTTTCGACTATTTTGGGAGGGGGCTGTGATCCCATCAACACCTTTCTACTTTTTTGGGTATAACGTGGTGCCGATGTGCACTAATATGGAGCTAAAGAGAAGAAAGCGCCTAGTCTGTTGAATGATAGGAGAAAAAAATACAAATTTATCTCAAACAGAAAGGAAAAAAGCAATATATTTTTTATTTCATTTTCGACTATTTCGGGAGGAGGGGGCTGTAATTCCATCAGCCCTTTCCCCATCTTTGGGTATGCTGAGATGTCAATGTGGACTAATATTGTGTTAACGAGAATGGCTATTTCGCTGTATGGCAGATGAAAATTACAAATTTATCTCAATTAAGAAAAAAAAAAATCAGCCTTTTTTTCATTTCATTTTCGACTATTTAGGAAGGGGGCACCCCATTAGCCCCTTTCACATCTTTGGGTATAATGTGGTGTCACTGAGCACTAGTGTGGAACTAAAGAGAAGTGAGCGACTAGTCTGTTGAATGATAGGAGAAAAATACAAATTTATCTCAAACAAAAAGGAAAATATCAGCCCTTTTTCATTTCATGTTCGATTTTTGGGAGAGGGCTGTAACTCCATTACCCCCCTTCTACCTTTTTGATATAATATTGTGTCACTGTACACTAATATGGAACTACAGCGAAGGGAGCGGTTAGTCTGTTAAATGATAGGGGAGAAAATGCAAATTTATCTCAAATAGACAAAAAAAAAAAAAAAAAAAAGAAAAAAAAAATCAGCACTATTTTTGCATTTTATTTTCGACTATTTCGAGAGGAGGAGGCTGTAACTCCATCAGCCCCCTCCCCATCTTTGAGTATACTTTGACGTCAATGTAGAATAATATGGCGTTAACGAGAATGGCTATTTTGCTGTATGACAGAAGAAAAAATTACAGATTTATCTTAAAAAAGTAAGGAAAAAACACTTTGTCATTTAATTTTTCGACTATTTCTGGTTGGTGTGTGTGTGTGTGGGGGGGGGGGGGGGCTGTAACCCCATCAAGCCCCTTTCTCTTCTTTGGTGTCAATATGGACTAATATGGAACTAAAGCGAAGGAAGCGCATAGGGGGAAAATGCAATTTTATCTTAAATAAACAATAAATTCAGCACTATTTTTTCGTTTCATTTTCAACCATTTCGAGATGAGGGGCTGAAATTCATTCAGCCCTCTAACTAATGTAACCTGGACTAATATGGTGTTAACGAGAATGGCATTTTGCTGTATGGCAGAAGAAAAAATTACAGGTTTATCTTAAAAAAAGTAAGGAAAAAACACTTTCTCATTTAATTTTTCGGAAGGAGGAGGAGGGGCTATAATCTCGTCAGCCCCCTTTCTCTTCTTTGTTGTCAATGTGGACTAATATGGGACTAATGAGAATGACTAGCCCGCTGTATGATTGAAAAAAAATTAAAAATTTTCCAAAAAAGAAAGACGAAAAATCAGCACTTTTTCACATCACTTTCGAAAATTTCGGGGGGGGCTGTAGCCCCATCAGCCCCCCCCTTGGGTACGCCACTGGTAACAAGTAAACTTTTTTTTACCATTTAATCTGACCGTTTTGGCAGGTAAAAGAGGTTTAGTCCCTTCAACCCTCCGCACCCCCATATTTCGGTGTGGCATGATGCGACTGAAAAATGAAAGTTAATAAGCTACTTTTACAGTCAACTCTTCCGCACCGGATTTCCGATTTAGACGAAATCGACTTGAGATTAGCTGTGGTGTTACTGTGCATTAACATACCCCCGCATTGACAATCTTGGCGCCCGCCGTCTATGGGAAAAATTAAAAAAATCCTTAAATTAAAATACTTTTAGATTTGTCGAATTTATTTGTCGGTCTCTTGAACTGAGTATATATGTTTTCATTTATCGAGTAAAACAGTGATTTCAGTCATTTGAAAATGGATTTTGTGGTCTCAAGTAAATTTGGTCGCAGGACTGAGGAGGATATTGGATTAACAGGAAAAACAAATTCGTGGCATGCCAGAAAATAAAACAAATTTATCTGAAAAAGAAGGAATATCAGCCCTTTTTTCATTTCACTGCGATCTCTTCAGAGGTGGAATGGAGCTGTAACGTCATAACCCCCGTCCCCATCGAATCCTTTGGTGTATGCTGAGGCATCACTGTGCACTAATATATGGGACTAACCAGAATAGCTGCGTCTCAGAAAAAAATTAAAAATTAATCTCAAAAGAAAGAAAAAAAACTGGATTTTTTTTTCATTTCATATTTGATTATTTCGGAAGAGTAAGTAACCCCATCAGGCCCTTCCCCTCATTGGGTATACTGTGGTGTAACTGTGCGTTGATATGAGACTAGCCAGAACGTGTAGTTCGTTGTATTGCAGAAAACAAGTGCATTACAAATTCATCTCGAATAAAAAGAAAAATATCAGTCCTTTTTTCATTTCATTTTCGACTATTTTGGGAAGAGGCTGTAACCCATCACCCCCTTTCTACTTCTTTGGGTATAATGTGGTGTCACTGTGCACTAATATGGAACTAAAGAGAAGAGAGTGGCTAGTCTGTTGAATGATAGGAGAAAAAAATACAAATTTATCTCAAACAGAAAGAAAAAAAGCAATATTTTTTTATTTCATTTTCGACTATTTCGGGAGGAGGGGGCTGTAATTCCATCAGCCCCCTCCCCATCTTTGGGTGATGTCAATGTGGACTAATATGGTGTTAACGAGAATGGCTATTTCGCTGTATGGTAGAAGAAAAATTACAAATTTATCTCAAACAAGAAGAAAAAAAACAGCCTTTTTTTTCATTTCATTTTCAACTATTTAGGAAGGGGACACCCCATTAGCCCCTTTCACCTCTTTGGGTATAATGTGGTATCACTGTGCACTAGTATGGAACTAAAGAGAAGAGAGCGGCTAGTCTGTTGAATGATAGAGGAAAAATACAAATTTATCTCAAACAAAAAGGAAAATATCAGAACTTTTTCATTTCATGTTCGAATTTTTGGGAGAGGGCTGTAACTCCATTAACCCCCTTCTATCTTTTCGGGTATAATGTGATGTCACTGTACACTAATATGGAACTACAGCGAAGGGAGCGGCTAGTCTGTTAAATGATAGGGGAGAAAATGCAAATTTATCTCAAATAGACAGAAAAAAATCAGCTCTACTTTTTCATTTCATTTTCGACTATTTCCAGAGGAGGCGGTTGTAATTCCATCAGCCCCCTCCCCATCTTAGGGTATGCTGTGATGTCAATGTGGACTAATATGGTGTTAACGAGAATGGCTATTTTACTGTATGACAGAAGAAAAAATTACAGATTTATCTTTAAAAAGTAAAGAAAAAACACTTTTTCATTTAATTTTTCGCGATTTCTGGTTGGGGGGAGGGGCTGTAACCCCATCAACCCCCTTTCTCTTCTTTGGTGTCAATATGGACTAATATGGAACTAAAGCGAAGGAAGCGCATAGTCTGTAGAACGATAGGGGGAAAATGCAAATTTATCTTAAACAGACAGAAAAAATTCAACACTGTTTTTTCATTTCATTTTCGACCATTTCAAGAAGAGGGGGCTGAAATTCCATCAGCCCCCTAACTAATATAACCTGGACTAATATGCTGTTAACGAGAATGGCTATTTTGCTGTATGGCAGAAGAGAAAATTACAGATTTATCTTTAAAAAGTAAGAAAAAAAAACACTTTTTCATTTAATTTTTTGACTATTTCGGGAGGAGTAGGGGGGGGGGGGCTATAACCCCGTCAGCTCCCCTTTCTCTTCTTTGTTGTCAATGTAGACTAATATGGGACTAATGAGAATGGCTTGTCCGCTGTATAATGGAAAAAAATTTAAAAAATTTCCATAAAATAAAGACGAAAAATCAGCACCTTTCTATATCACTTTCGAAAATTTCGGGGGGGGCTGTAGCCCCATCAGCCCCCCCCCCCCCTTGGGTACGCCATTGACCTAACCGAAAAGTACCGAATATTTTTATGCTTCTTTTAAATTTTGACAAATTTCTTTAGCTATATATTTTGTAAAAAAAAAAAAATAATTATGATGGCCAGGAAACAAAATATTTGTAAATGTAAATTTACTTTTTTCATATATTTTTTTTTTCTTGAAATAAAATTCAGAATTTATTTATGTATTACTTTTTAAATGTAAATTCTTTTTAAAATTTAGAAAATTCGATTCAAAACTGCAGCTTTGACAGCATTTTCTGAAAAATCTTCTGCCTTTACAGAAAAAACAGTTTGATTACATAGATTGATTTAAGACTATATTTTTAGTTAGAGAAATTTACTTTTTTTAGTCTTTCATTTTTGTTGTTGATAAAAGATTCAACGCACACATTAATTAGCAGAAGATTACAAAAAATAAACCTTTTCATAAAATGAACTTGCTTTTCATTATCTTTTCTTTTCCGTGCCCTCCTGTTTCTATAATAATTTCACACTTTTTTCTTTTCCGGCATTTTGGTAATATAACTTTTAAATTAATATTTATCAATATAGAAATGATTGAATAAATAATTTCTATGATTTTCAATAAGACGTTACCCGTCAAAGGGTCTGGTGCCAGCAGCGGTTGCATTGTCATTGGACTACCTAGCCGGCAGAGTTTGGTACAAATTAATCCTAAAACTGCCAAAGTCAAAATTAATTACTAGTAGCCTTTTACGATGGAGACACGTTGAATAGGGGTTTGGTTTTGTTTTCCACGTCATAAGGATGCCAAGACATAAGGTCTGTATGTGAAAATTCGGTGTCCTTTAATTGTTGTTTAAACACAAACTAGACCCCTCTCCCACACCAAGCAGATCACGGCCTGGGCCTGGCTATAAAAAAGGGCAAAGGTTAAAAAAATAATATTTTTTATCGATGCTCTTTTACTCTCTTCTTACATCGGTTGGCATGTTTGCCATATTCAGCGTACAGGTGAACCGAATATTCGGCTGGACGAATACTTTTACATTTTAAAGTTCAAAGGCATTAAAATGTTAAATTTTAAAACCATATCTATTGAAATGGTGGCAACTCAGCAAGAATAACTTTTCTACTCCCTTTGATTCAGCAAGGAAGTTTTTAAATGCATCCTAGATCAGTAACTGGAGTTTGCAATCATTTGTAGAGATTGTAAACAAACAGACTGTTCTTAAAATCTTTCAACAAACATTTCAATCCATTTATTCCATCAATTACAATACAATCAATCAAAAACACTAGGTATGTAACTACAAGCTGAAATTAAATTTTCATTCACAGCTTTATCAACAATGTAGGTATTTTAGCGAGATTTGTTTCATATTAATTTTGTTTCTATTAAATGTGATGATTGAAATTGACTGAATTTTGACCAGCGACACAGTATAATTACTGTGAACTGCATTCTGAATAAAAAAATGTCTAGGTCATAGTTGTTTAGATATGAATGGTGGCAATATCCAGAACTTCTTATCATATCATATTTCACAGAAATCCTAAGCAAGTCTGTTGAAAATATAGTTTTGATATCTTCATTATTGTTAAAGGAACAAACAAAAATCCATGTTTGACCTTGAGTGAGATGAGATACACTGTATTTATAACTGAATAAGTGAATTGTGATTTTGATTTCCTGGACAAAAATTGTGCTTTTTGATGTCTATTATCAAAACTCTGAACGTTTTTCTATTTTGTTTAGAAACACTCTTTTTGTGAAAAAGCAAAAAACAGATTATTTACTAGACAATGCTCAAGAACTTGCATTGGTAGATCATAAATGCCTATGAAAATCCTCATTAATGGTTAATTTTCTCAAGTGATACTTTACAAATAGTAAATAAATAAAATAAAAAGATTCTCTTTTATTTAAATATGATTCTGTTTCTGATTATTCTGAATATGTTTATAAGTTGACAGTTAAAAGTAAAAGTTGTGTAAGATTTTTGAAAATGTTTAATTTTTTTTTAAATATTCGATTTGTACAAATATGTTAATATTCGGCATAACTTAATGAATATTCAGTAACATAGATGAATACTGAATAGATACCGAATATTCGGTGCATCCCAAGGCTTGAAATGGAAAAATTCACGAACCGAAACGCTATTTCAAAATTATCGTTGACTAATTATCGACAAAATTATCGTTGACTAATTATCGACAAAATTATCGTTGATTTTTTTAAAAAGTACAGTACAGTCCCGCTTAACCGAGTTTCTGCTTTAACCCAGTTATTTTCTTCTGATGGACTGAGAGCTTCCATTATTATGAAACAGCTATTACAAATGAAGTGTTAGGTGTAGATGAAAGAGCAGCCGTAAAAAGTTAGAACTCTGATTTTCTGGTCAGAATGGGGGAAAAAATGGCCAGAAGAAAATAATCTATTCCAAAGGTATAAGTTCGATTTTAAAAACTATTTGATACTTTGAGCAGAAAGAAGAGGCTACACCTACAATTTTCATTTCACTAATAGAATCATATAGCTGCCAATTTGTACGGTTTTGTTACCTCTAAAATTGAATACAAATTTTTGCCATATTTAATCGTAGACAATTGTTAGATTTCGGCGACTGAATTAGGCAAAATTTACGGGTAAGTTTTAGAGGGAAGAAAAAAATCTTAGAAATTGGTAGCTATACAGTAGCGTAATACTGCAGCAATATTGGCATTCAACAAACAAAAAACTATCAAGGACTTTTTCAAATAAACAATTTCATTCTCCGTTTTTCTTAAAAGTAACGGAAATGTACATCAAAGGAATGTTACTAGTACCATAAAAATGAATGAATTAACACTAGACAGACGGTGAGTGGTCATTTTGACCGCTACCAAATGAATATATTTCGGTTCGAACCAGAAATTTCTTTATAAAACTAGTTTCGAAGGTAATAAGGAAAAAAACTAGTTAAATAAATAAGTTAATAATTTAAAATAAAAATTCTGGTGTGAATTTTTATAAAATTTGAGTAAAATTCCCTGTCTTTCTAGTGTTGAGTGAAAATTTATATTTCCTGAGTTGGTGACGATTTGTGTAAATCTGGTTTATACAAGTTTTTTGTTTATCCGAGGTGAGATTGGTCCATATTAACTCAGATAATCAGGACTTTACTGTATAGCAAATTTATATTTAACCATAGAAAAACTAATTTTTAAAAATGCATTCAAAATTCTAAATAATTAGAAAAAAAGTTACAGAGAGCATAGTAAGCTATATGTATGAAACTGCAATAATATTTTTTATTAATTCCATGAACCAGAACAATATTTGTTACAATTTCACGAACCGGAACATCATTCCGGTTTGCTCTGGTACATTTTGAGCCCTGGTGCATCCCTACTTCTAAGCAATACTTATTTTATTTTGCACCAAAATGCAACTCCTGTACTTCTTTATTTTGAGTGAATATATTGGAGCTTATAAATACTGTGTACCGAAGCCAGTAGGAACAGTGTTGTATGTTGTAATTTGCTTGCTGGTTGAAAGAAAAAGATCCTTGGTGAGTAAGATTTTCTGAAAATTCCCCACCCACATGATTATAAAAATATTTACTAGATTTTCTTACATATGCATATATGGATGGTGGTGCACCCAGAGGGGGGGGGGGGCAGGCACTCTGGCCCCCTCCATAAAAAGTGAGAAACACTAGAAAAATATTTACGGATCAAAGTTCGTTTGTGTGTGTGTGTGTGGGGGGGGGGGAGGGCAGCATCTGCCTCCTTCCAAATCTCATTGGCCTAGGTTCAACCTAAGTGTACAATGAGCGGAGAGTTTGGCTGTGTACTGTCTCGTATATCAGCTATATATCTGCAAGCTTTATATGTTCATTGTGACTCACATAGTTTAAATTTAGCAATTGGAAATGCTGCATTTGTGATAGAAATAAGAAACTACATTGTAGACTGGGAGGCGTCAGCACAGACAATCATCTCATCGAGCTGGAAGCTGAAATTCCAGGATTAGACAGAGCTCGATTAGCATATTAAAATTCAACTTGTCTGCCAAAGCATATCTTGGTGGAAACCACCTTCAGACCCGATTTTAGTGGTTGACTCGTAGGTTTATTATTGTGTTTTCCTGCACCTAAAGGTATAAAAACATGAAGGACTGGGAGCAGGAAAACACAATGGCAAACCCTCGAGTCAGCTGCAAAAATCGGGTTTTCAGGTGTTTTCCATCAAGATATGACTTGGCAGACCAATTGCGTTTTAATATGTGAATCGATTTTTAACTAATATTGGAATTTCAGCCTCCAACTCCATGAGGTGATTGTCTGTGCTGCTGACTCCTGGTCTACTGGCATAATTGAAATGACACACAATTTTTTTAATACTCCTAAGAGACAAGACCTCCTCCTTAACAATATTGACAAACATACTCCGGAAATTAATAAACAAAAACTACGAAAAGTTTGTCCAACTAGGTGGGTAGTACACCATGAAGTCATCATGACCATGATAGAATTATATGAAGAATATATAGAATTATATATATTCATAGCCTTGAAACAATCGCAGCTTGAAAAGACAGAGACTAGTCTTCTACACAGAGCTGTGGAGTTGGTGGGAATTTTAACAGATCAGACTCCGACAACGCAGACTTGCTTGTAAAATGGATGACTCCGACTCCGACTCTTTCACTCAAAAATGGGTCAGACTCCGGAGCCCTGCTTCTAAGGCAAAACTTTTGAAAAATTCGTTATGTGTATTAGGTTTCATAACTTCTTTATTTACCTTACAGAATATATTTACATACACTTTATGGACCGGAAGGTGGCTGCACAAACCATCACCTCATCGAGTTGATGGATGAAATTCCAGGATTAGTTAAAACGCGATTTGCATATTAAAATGCAACGAGTTTGTCAATTCATATCTTGGTGGTAAACACCTGCAAACCTGATTTTAGTGGCTGACTGGTAGGTTTACCATTGTGTTTTCTTGCTCCCAGTCTTCTATGTTTTCATATCTTTGGTTGCAGGAAATTGCAGGCAGACCTGTTGCATTTTAATATGCGAATTGAGTTCTGTCTAATTCTGGAATTTCAGCCCTCAACTGGATAAGGCGATGGTCTGTTCATCTGCCTCCCGGGCTATTATCGTTGTCTAAATTATATCAAAAATGTGACAGTGACCTATTAATTGCCTTAAATTTCGTTAACAATGTTGTGGCCCACTTAAATCGTATTCGTAAAGCCCTTTCAAGGAAATTTTTGATGAAGCTTGTTTGAAAGACAGTAACTTTCATATTGACCTTAAAATGCCAAGAACTGTATCAAAACAAAAACAAAGATCCAATGTTCCAGCCGATTCTATAAAAGAGTATTTCAGGAGAAATATTTTTATTCCATTCGTTGATCAAATGTTGATTCAACTTAATGAACATTTCACTTGGAACCGCAACATTTTGAAAGTTTTTTTATTCTTCTACCTAATGGAAAATATGCTCCAACAGCAAATGAAGTGAGAGATTTTCTTTAATTGTGTGAATTTTATGCGCATGATTTGCTTTCTACCAATTCCAAAAATTTTAACGCCGAATTCAAGTAGTGGTACAGAAAAATTTAAAAATCACTTTCATAACTCGATGCAAGAATGCCATTGAAGCAGTTTCGAAAAGTGAGAAAATGTTGTACCTAAACATCTACAAATTACTAAAATATTTGTAACACCAGGGGTGAAGAAAATGTTTTCACTCCGAACATTTCCCCGAATCCATATGAAAATTTCCCCAAAATTTTACAATATGTTATAGGAATTAAAATAATAAAACTTTGTAAAAAATCACCATAAAATTAAAACAAAACACAGGACGCGTTTCGAGCTAAAAACATAACAGCTCGTCATCAGCTACAGCATACACGTGTCCGTAAACGAACAAGTTCAAAAATGAACTGAAGATAAAGAATGTTGCGAAGAATGCGACAGATGGCGCTACCTGATAGAGGGATATGCAAAGATTACAAAGTTTTATTATTTTAATTGCTTCATATCGCCAGTTTTTGGTGCTGTTTCGCTGTATTCGCAATATGTTATAGGCTTACATAAATTCTGTATTACCGCAGTATAGAATTTTTTTTTTTTTTCAAAACTTTCTCAACTTACACACGAGTATATATGGTATATATTATCCCGAGTTCGATTTTGTGAAGGTCACCATACGGGTCTTTTTATTTGTAGAGAAATTTTTTCTATTTCAGAGAATTATGTACTTTATTGTTAAAATCAAGATTAATTGCATATTTTTTCTGCAGAATTTCCCCAGTTGGCAAAAATTTCCCCCGATCCTAGATCGCCGGATCGGACATACCGTATTTACTCGTGTATAACACACACTTTATTTTAAAAAAATTAGGAAATAAACCCCGGATGTGCGTTATATACGGAATAATTTTTTACTTCTGTATTTAATTACACGATTTACATTACAAACTGGAAAAATATTATTTAATAGAAGTATTGCTGCACCTTTATTTCACTCCTTGCACTTTTTTATACTACAGCGCTAGTAACATTTTTTAAAATGCTAATTAGCAATTCTCATTGCCGCTACCGCTGTTATCCTCGTCATCACTGGCACAATCAATGTCCTCATAAATTACATCGTCTTCAGTTCCATCCATCTGAGGGGAATTCCAGCAGTGGCGTAGCTAGAGCATTTCGTTTGGGGGGGTGTGGAGATCGAATTTACCGAATGTTCATAGTAATTTTTTTTTTTTTTTTTTTTTTTTTTTTTTTTTTGTATTTACAGTACAGGACCTATTATCCAGAATCCTCGGAACCGAAGGCTTTCTGTATTTTGGAACTTTCCAGATTTCGGGTCCTCTCAAATTTCACGTTTTTTTCGCGACCCTTTGACAAAATTTGCGTTATTTTTTCATGATCCTTTGACGAAATTTGTGGGGTTTTTTTCGCGATCATTTGCAAAATTTGAGTTTTTTCGCGATTCTTTGACAAAATTTGCGTATTTTTTCTACGATCCCTTTACGAAATTAGCGTTTTTTCGCGATCATTTGACGAAATTAGCGTTTTGTTCCCGCGATTCTTTGACAAAATTTCAGATTTTTTCGCGATCATTTGACGAAATTAGCGTTTTTTTCCCGCGATTCTTTGACAAAATTTCAGATTTTTTTACGATCATTTGACGAAATTAGCGTTTTTTCGCGATCATGTGACGAAATTCGCGGTTTTTCCGTGATTCCTTGACAAAATTTGCGTATTTTTTATGATCATTTGACGAAATTAGCGTTTTTCCGCAATTCTTTGACAAAATTCGCATATTTTTTCTACGATGATTGGACGAATTTACCGTTTTTTCGCGATCATTTGACGAAATTAGCGTTTTTTCCGCGATTCTTTGACAAAATTTGCATATTATTTCTACGATCATTTGACGAAATTAGCGTTTTTTCGCGATCATTTGACAAAATTAGCTATTTTTCCGCGATTCTTTGACAAAATTTGCGTTTTTTTCAGGATCCTTTGATAAAATTCGCGTTTTTTCCGCGATTCTTTGACAAAATTTGAGTATTTTTTCTACGATCATTTGACGAAGTTAGCGTTTTTTTCGCGATTATTTGACGAAATTCTTGTTTTATTCGCGATTCTTTGACAAAATTTGTGTTTTTTCGCGATCCTTTGACGATATTCGCGATTCTTTGAAAGAAGTTCGCATTCTTTTATGAAATTCGCGTTTTTTCTGTGAGTCTTTGACGAAATTCACGTTTCTCTGCAATTTTTTGACGAAATTAGCGTTTTTAACGATCCTTTGACGAAATTATCGCTTTTTTCGCGATCCTTTGTCGAAATTCGCATTTTTTCCGCGACTCTTTGACGAAATTTGCATTTTTTCAGAATCCTGTGATGAAATTTGCGGGTGTTTTGCGATTCTTTGACGGAATTTGCCTTTTTTTCGCGATTCCTTGACAAAATTCGCGTTTTTTCTGCAATTCTTTGGAGAAATTGGCGATTTTTTCAGCGAACGATTGACGTAATTGATTTTTTTTCGGCGCCCATTTGTCGAAAATCGCGATATTTTTTATGCCCGAATTTTCGGACTGAAGACCATTTTTTTTTTTTAATTTTCGGAAAATTCAGAACAGAATCAATCACCCCCGGTGAAATATCTGACGATTTTCTTTTTTTAACGAATCTTAATATAAATTAATTTTATACTAAAATTGGAGAGAAAAAATGATTTTTTCCCAATGTCGGGGGGAGGGGAGGGCGGCTTCGTGTTACCTGGCGGCTGAAATAACATATTTTAGTGGTTACACGTCGAAACACAATGGATCGAAAAAAAATTAATAATCGGTAAAATTTTCAAAAAATTTCAAAATTTTAGTACAAATTTACAAATTTAGAAAATTTTCAAATAATTATTTTTTTCGGATTTCGGGTCCTTCCGGATTTTGGAATTCCGGATAATGGGTCCTATACTCTATTTGTATTTTGTATTTATTTGTATTTTGTATTTTTTCACATTGTTTTCTTTTGGGCGAGGGGGGGGGGGGGGATTATACATTTATTTATTATTTCAGTAATATATAAATAAACAGACTAAAAAATTTTAACAAAAAACTAAATAATTTCAACCATTTAAAATTTTACAAACTGGGGGAGCGACGGTAGTAGAAATTATGAATGGAGGGAGTGAAATAGATAACTGCTGATTTATTTATCGTATTGCACAATTACAAATAAAGCAGAGGAAAAAAGTAATTTTAAGGACTTTAACCCTTAACTGATCAGTTAAGGTGTTTTCCACCCCAGAGAAATTTCATTTATGAAGAAATTTTTTTTGTGGTATTTAGATACGTGTATTTATATGTATATGTATGTACACTTACAGTACTTTTTCAGTTGTTTTTATTCAAGTAAATAATGCAAAATTCACAGGAGATTTTCTTACTTTAATTCGTAAATTTTGTTGAGTGCACAAGACAAGAAATCAAATTTTGGGGTTGTATACACACCACCTCAGCACGTTATATATATATATAAAAATCACCTCATCACTTAAGGTTTAAGCTTTTCGTGCTCGATACTTCAGTGAGGGGGGGAGGGGGCAAAGGTAAAAGGAATAATTTGGGGTGAGGTGTAAAAAGACAGATTTAGATTGATTATTTATTATTACTATAAAAATAAATTCAACAGAAAATATTTAAAAAATAATTCTTTTTTATTTATAACTCAAAGTTTGAAATTTGCAATACTTTTTAAATTTTAAGTTAGAAGTTTGTACGGGTAGAAATTTTCAGACCCGGGCCAGGCCGACCCATAGAAAAAAAATTAACCCGGCCCATTATAAAAGGTAGGCCTGAACTCGGCCAGACCTGTCAAAAAAATTATTGGCCTGGCCCGGCGTTATAGCAGCTAAAAGTTCAGCCTGAGACCATTCTGGCCCGAAAAAAAATGAAAATCTCGACCCGAGCCTGGCACGGCCCGAGTGAATTTTTACAAAACATTGATTTTTACGTCGATTTGGTTAAAAATTTGTCTGTACGAGGAATCAGGAATCTTGATCAAAAATACTTAATCTTAGCTTTTTTTTTTTTTTTTTTTTTTTTTAATCTTTATTTTTATAGAAATACCGTAGGCTGATATTTATTTATTTATTTTTTAAATAAATCTCTATTTGTTATATGCAAATGTTTCGATTATCATTATTTTTGTTAATCCATATTCCATGTATTGGAGACTTAAAAATCTAAAAAATGCTATACAGTGAAATCTTCTAAGACGGAATCGCACTGTAAAGTAAAAAAAAAAAGCATTATAGACAAGTTCCCTTCTTAATAGGTGTAAATGTATTATATATCCTTTTCTCACATATTATTATATTAATTTTGCATGGATCAGCACATTTTTTAGTTTAAAACAGGATTAAGCATAGGCAGGTTCTTTTTCACACGTGTTGCTATATTTTAATTTAGCTTTATTTTGCTACCAGGCCACGCTGAGACAATGATTTTCATACGGGTTGGGTGAAAGCCGGAACTGAAAATTTTGGCCCTTGAAGACTTGGAAGAATGGAACCAGTCCCGGCTCGGTACAGAAAACATTAATTAGGTCTAGTCAGGCCTTATTTATGTTTTGCCAAAATGGTGCCAAAGCTGACGTTTGTAACAGATTTTTTTTAAGCGTGGCAAAAGATCATTATGAGGTAGCAATTGATTATAATTTTATATGTAATACATTTATCAGAAAATTAATAAAGTCTATTGGATTTCAAAGCACTTCATTCCTTATGCCTGCTGATTTCATGCTTCTGGATTAAAAAAATGTCTACTTAAATGTGTCAGAAAATTTACCATTCCTAAGAGGAGTAAAAATATTTTTTAAGAACAAGTGTTTTTTTTTGTTGTTGTTGTTGCTTTTTTTTTCATAAACCTGGCATTTAATTCGAAATTAGAAAATTATTTAGTTATTTCAAATCTTAATCCGTGTATGGTATATTTGATAATTTTGATGATATGTGACAGAAAAATGCACAATATAAGAATAGGAGGATTTGGATTTTATTTTTTCTTTTCTTTTATTTATTTCTCTTTTTCCATAAATATTTATCCAAGTAAAAACGTAAGATAAAATAAGAAAATTAATAAAAATTAAATAAAAATATATGAGAGAATTGGTTGATTAGCAGTTTTTATTTTCTCTGGTAATTAGAATAAGGATAATTGTTGCAGATTACTTCAATGAGAAAATTTCAACTGTCTGTCCCCCCAAAGCGCCAAAGCAGATCAAAGGACCAAAACAAACTACAGAGAACGACGAAAACATTTAGTAGACAATGTTGCATAAAGCCGGACAGAAGAATTTTTTTACTTGGAACTTTTTTACAGAACGTTTTTACTTGGGTTTATAGAAAAAAGAGAAAGAAATAAAAGAAAAAAATCTAAACCCTCCTATTCTTATATTGTGCATTTTTCTTTTACATATGATCAAAATTATCAAATACACCATACACGGATTCAGATTTGAAATAACTAAACAGTTTTCTAACTTCGTATTAAAAGCCACGTTTATGAAAAAAAAAAAAAACACTTGTTCTTAAAAAATAGTTTTACTTCTCTCAAGAATATTAAATTTTCTGACACATTTAAGTAGACATTTTTTTATCCAGAAGTATGTAATCAGCAGGCATGACCGCATGAGGTATGAAGTGCTTTGAAATCAAATACCACTTTTAAATTTTCTAATAAATGTATTACATATTAAGTTATAATCAATCGCTATTTCATAATGATCTTTTGCCTATTGTCATGTTTAAAAAAAATCTGTTCCAAACGTCAACTTTGGCACCATTTTCTGAAAGACCAGTTACCTTTATAGGAAAAAAGAGAAACGCTATTCGTTTACGAATAAGAAAGAATATCTGCAAATTTCGTGCATTTAAAAATGAAAATTTCTTCACGAAAGTGTAAAAAAAGATACAAGTTACGATTTCAGATCAGCTTTAAATAGTTTTTAAAAACCACAAAATGTGGCTAATCAAACATGCACTTTATTTGTAGAATATTTTTTCTGTTGAATTTTTAAGCTGGAACTCGTAATATAGAAAGTTATCAGAATTGAAATAGTCAAATATCATGTTGAGCAATTGAGCATAAGTATAAAAATATATATATATTATTTTAATTTGCAATAATAAAAAAAAGAGTCTTGAACACAAAAAGATTTTTTTTCGATGGCGAAGGGGAAGGAGAGAGGGAGTAGACAGTGTGGAAAATTACTTTGTGTTCTGCAAAATTACTTTGCTTGCATTTTTTTGTGAGCTGTAGCGTTGATTCTGTTACATGAATTAGCCTGATTGAAGTCAAAGGATTTTTTTAAATCAATTTAAATTAACTTTGAGATCCCTTCATTTCAGAAAACAAAGAAAAAAATGGCTTTAAGTTTTTGCAGCAGGATGTAAATGTATGTCTCAATACGCCAATTAGAAGAAAGATTAATGTTTTATCATCAATGCACTTGCTTTATATATCAATACAACTGATGATTTTAAAACAAGTTCAAAAACATAAATAAAAAATATATTTTCGAACTGAATGACAAGAACCAGTGTTGCAGTCGTAAAAAAACAAAGGCTAAAGTCATGAACATTCATGGATACAGTATACGCCAATACTTTATTTGAGAAGCAGAGGGTATGCGGAGCTTCTTAAAAAAATCCAGAAAGAGGGTATACGGCGTATATCTCCGTATACCCTCCACTACTACGTGACAAAAACAGATCCAGATCTTAAAACATATCGTCGGTTTATATTAAGTTACAAAGGAAAAAATCCAATATTTTATAGTTCTCTATCTTATATCAGTTTTCTTTAAAGCGGTTCTCGAGCTTCCTACTGAACAACGCAAAATTTTCTGACACATTTTCTGTCTCATTTTAAGCATATTGGCAGGCTTGACTGTTGAAGCGGAATACAATGGAAACTAGTTTTAATTTTTTTAAAAATAAAATTACTTATCACGTTATAAGCAAATGTTGTCACATGACGACAAGTTTTTTGCCTTTCTCGAGCTGCCGTGTCTGAAATTAGGTTCAAAACGCCAACTTTGATAAAATTTTCTGAAAAATCTTTTGCGTTTACCAAAAAATGGAAAACGTCTTTCGACTACATAGTTTCTGAATAACAACACCTGCCAATTTCCGAACAAAAATGAATTCAGAAATGTCTCAGAAAGTAGCTCTTCTCACTTGAGAACACCCTTAAGGATTTTTTTCCCGAGTTTTTTTCCCGAGTTTTTCAAGAAACTTTTAGTTTTTCGAAGATACAATATACCATTATATATAGTAACTAATAGGGATGTACCGAATATTCGGTATCTATTCTGTATTCGGCCTTTTCGGCCATGTTACCGAATATTCCGTTAGGCCGAATATCAAGATATTCGGCCAAACCGAATACTTAAAAAAAACTTTTAAAACATTTTTAAAAATCTTACACAATTTCTACTTTTAGCTGTCAACTTATAAAGATGTTCATAAAAATTAGAAACAGAATCATATTTAAGTAAAAGAGAATGTTTTTACATTATTTGCTTTTTGTAAAGTATTACTTAAGAAAATTAACCATAATGGAGATTTTCATAGGAATTAACAATGTAAAAATGCAAGTTCCTGAACCTTTTCTAGTAAATAATCGGTTTCTTGCTTTTTCACACAAAAGTGCGCTTCTAATCGAAACAGAAAACTTTCAGGGTTGATAATACACATCAAGAAAGACAATTTTTGCTCAGAAAACCACAATCGCAATCCACTTATTCAGTTATAAATAAAGTGTATCTCATCTCATTCGAGGTCAAACTTGGATTTTCATTTGTTAACCCTAACGAAGATATCATAGCTATATTTTTAACAAACTTGCTTTGATTTCTGCGAAATATAATATTATGATGAGAAGTGCTGGAAATTGCCCCTTTTCATATTTAAACAACTATGAGGTAGACATTCCTTTATTCAGAATGCAATTTATAGTATTTATACTGTGTCACTGGCCAAAATTCAATCATTTTCAATGATATCATCACATTTAATACAAACTAAATTAATATGAAACAAATCTTGCTAAAATATCTTCATTTACTGATAAAGTTGTGAACGAAAATTCAGTTTCGGCTTGTAGTTGCACACCCAGAATTTTTGACTGAATATATTGTAATTTTAATGAAATAAATGGAGTGAGGTGTTGTTTTTTGTTTAAAATTTTTTTGTCTTGACCATATTATCTCTGTTTTTTACAATTTTTTAGGAACAATGTGTATGTTTACAATCTCTGAAAATAATCGCCCATTCGAAACACTGATCTAAGATGCATTTAAAAACTTCCTTGCTAAATCAAAGACAGTAGAAAAGTTATTTTTGCTGAGTTGTTTGTTTTAGAATTTAAAAATATATATATTCACTTGGTTTAATTCACCAGAAGAAGCTATGAAATATCATACTTTTTTAATTAATAAAATTTTAAAATTCTCTTCTTAAATAACACAAAGAAGATTTTTTTTTCATGTATAAAGTTTACTTGTAAAAAGTTCTTGTTTATCAATATGTAAATTTCTGCATTAAATATTGTGTAAAATTATTTTAAAATTTAACATTTTAATGCCTTTAATCTTTGAAATATAAAAGTATTCGACAAGCCGAGTACTTGGTATTTGGCCGAATAGTTACTACTCGGCTGGCCGAATATTCGGTATTCGGCCTAACAGTTAATTCGGCTAGCCGAATATTCGGTATACGGTTCGCTTGTAGACCGAATATTCGGTAGAAAAGCTATTTTTGCTGAGTTGTTTGTTTTAGAATTAAAAAAAATATATTCCCTTGGTGGTTTAATTCACCATAAGAAGCCATGAAATATGAAACTTTTTTAATTAATAAAATTTTTAAATATTCGACCAGCCGAATATTTGGTATTTGGCCGAATAGTTACTACACGGCTAGCTGAATATTCGATATCCGGTTCGCCTGTAGGCCGAATATTCGGTATTCGGTCAAAATCACTATTCGGTACATTCTTAGTAGCTGATGTAATTTTATTACACCGTTTTAATATTCTTTGATAAGAAAAGATTCCCTGTTCTCTCTTATTTTTTGTTTTGAAAAACAGACAATACAACAGAAAAAATCTGGCGACATCCTGTCCACCGAAAAAACCGCGAAATATCAACCCCCGATAGCTTTCAGAGTCAAGCAAAACGAATTTTAACGAACAAGAAGTCTGGCCTTCTAATTTCATTTGCATTGGTCAAGGAGTGTACGCATTTACCCTCAAGGCACTTTTCTCCAGATTCCTTTCTTGAATGAAGCGAAGATATTTTCTACCCTCAGAGTAAAGATAAGAAGTCTATGTCTTATATGAGAAGTCTATGTTTCTACCCTTATCTTCTAGCTTACAGGGATACTGCATAGGAATAGGAAGAAGCTATACTTAATCTTCTAAGGGATACTGTAACCTGGACCCCTCTCCCTCCCCTTCTTACACCCATGGAATAGTTAAGAGGTGAAATTGCAATCGACTCCCAGCGAAAAAAAAATTACATAGTGCAAAGAGAAAGGAAGTTTCTAATTAGAAAATCTATATATTTAAAATATTTAATAATTTCAAATATGGTTTGACATTGTTTTCTGTTTTGCAATGCATTTTGTAATATGTTTTTAAAAATTCTTAAAAAAAAAAAAAAAAAAAAATCAGAGCCAAATGATGCAATTTTTGAACGAAAGTGAAATTACCGAATGTATATGAGTTTACCGAAGTGGGGGGGGGGTGTCGCACCCCCCCCCCCCCCTGTAGCTACGTCCCTGAATTCCAGTCACTTTGAAGCTCTTTATTATCATCTCGGCTGATATGGATTATTTCCAAGCGTCACATATCCACTTACATACAGTTGAGAAAGAGGCTTCATTATTTTACTTGGAGTGAAGTTGTGATCTGCTGTTGTCATCCACCGATTGTAGGCATGCTGAAATGCAACCTTAAATTTGTGGTCGATGACAACATTTAAGTACGGCTGCACTTTCGTCACCCCAGCTAGTATCACAACCAAATCACTTGAGCGACGAATTTTCGCTTTTACTCCAGGTGTCGTGTGTCCACGGAAGCTGTCCAGGACCAGCATTGATGGCAGACGCAAGACACCTAGCTGACGTTTCCGCACAATCTTTAATTCAATCTTTCATGGTGCACGTTATATACGAGATAAAAAAAAATCGCCATTTTTACTTGTAAAGTACGTGGTGCGCGTTATACACGAGTAAATACAGTATTCTGCACCCCTGTGTAACACTTCCCGTTACAACCTGTGTCAGCGAAAGTCATTTTCAACCTTACACATTTTAAAAATTTACTTAAGATCCACTATGACAGAATAAAGATCAAATGGGCTGCTTTATGATATATAATACATAAAGAGATTAATGTAACTGAAACTGAAGTAATTTGTAAAATGAAAAATAGATTTTATTGTGTAACAATGTTTTTAATGAATTTACTGAATTTTTTTATCTGTTCAATTCAACTTGTCTCCATAGTCGGCTGAGCCACGGTAGCAGTAGGGGCAGCTGCCCTTTCCAAGACTAGAGGCAAGATGCCTTTCAAGAATTGACTGATGCCTGAAACAGATTAAATTCTCTATTAGTTTATTAATTCCCAAAAATTCTGACTGACAAATATAAAGTTTAAATGAACTAGCCCAAAAAGTTGCATCCAATAATTCATTTCGTGAAGGCTATTTTGGATATTTCCCTTAAAACTACAATATATCTCACGGTCAGATAAATATAAATAGGAAATTCGGTACTTTTCGTTTAGCCGAGTGTCAGTATCATATATACATATTTATATACACATATATGTATGTAAATATACATATATTGTATATATACACATATATAGGGTAGATGTGCCAGTAATGGACACCCTTCCAGTAATGGACACCCCTTGATGTTTTTGGTTCATAAAAAAATAACTAATAAATATTTAGCTTTAATTATTTTTTTAATAATTCCCCCTTGTATGTTTTATAAAACTATGGTATTGCTGACACTTTTAATCAAACCAATCAGGAAGCAGGAAATAATGTTTCAAAGTTTTGCTGTTTTTCTGTGAAAATCTTAATGAAGAGGTTAAGAGCTGGCTTCGTTTAATTAATTTATATATTATTTATTTTCTTACAAAATTTGAATGTTTTTGTTTGAGTAGCAATAGAAAACTTTGAATTTTATATACTAATGGCCATTTACAAAATTTCATTTCTTTTTAAGGTTTTAAGAGGGGGTGTCCATTACTGGGATGGTTAATTAGTCATTTCCCAGTAATGGACACCCCATGTAGACATTGCTAAAAATGCAATTTTAGTAATGTTTATAGTGCATAAAATACTTTGGCTTAACTACAAACCTAAATAATCAAATTTAATTTTTAAATTATACTTACGAAAATGTAATAACACCAAAACTTTTATAAATAGCTGCTTTTAAGTTATTTTATGTGATTAATAAAATTTTGATATTTTATTTTATTTATTATTTTTTTTATGTAGTACATATATATACCTCACATATTTTATAATCTAGCAATCAAACAAGTCAGGAAGCAGAAAATACAGTTTAAGAGCACAGTCAAAGAGGGGCTCATAGGGCTTAATCCCTCTCCATTTAAATAAAAACAATTAAGTTGCAGAAGCTATTAAAAATCCATTTTCTGTCTTAAATGTTTCCTTATTTAAAAAAAAAATGTAATACTATTAATGAAAGTTATAGGTAATATTCATGAAACTAGTAAATCTGCAGATCAGTGGCCTCAAACATCAGTTCTACAGTTTTATTTTGAAATTATTTTATTTAGTATTTAAAATATTCAACTCACAATATCATTTCTTTTATATTTGTAATATTAATTATTATAAATGATATATCAAGTAATCTCTGGAAGATTGTTAAAAATAGTGACACAAAACTAAACATTAATATTCCAATTTTTTTTTTTTTTTTTTTTTTTTTTTTTTACCTTTTAAATCCACCACTGTTTCAATAATTTGATAGCTGTAATTGTCTGATATTTAGTATTTTAAACTATCCATCTAAAATAATTAAAACATCGGTCTTCTGATAATTACAATAATTGATGCAACCAATAAATGATTATCACAAATATTTTATTAATTATTACTGGTATCCTAATTGTTAAATTTATTTAAAAATAACTATTTCGTTTCATTAGTATGTATTCATTAAATTCTGGTTCTAAATACAGTCATAAAAACAATTATATTTATTACTTTTTATGGGGTGTCCATTACTGGAACAGAGGGTGTCCACTACTGGGCCAGAAGATGTCCATTACTGGGCTTTTGGGTGTTTTGATATGTTTCTGTTATTTAAAATTAAATTGCTATTCATATGAGAAAATGAGGCTATAAGAATGGTTAAATATTGTTGATAGATTAATATAATATTGAAAAAACTGGAATATAATAATTATAACTATTAATAATAAAATAATTTTTACAAAAATTCCTTAAGGGTGTCCATTACTGGCCCATCTACCCTACATATGTATATATATATGTATATATAACACTGGTACTCAGCGAACCGAAAAGTACCGGAAATTCTATAAATGTGTGTTTAGGGGCTCTTTAAGTATTTAACTTCTACACATTCAAAAATTAATGTACTTTTAAATTATTAATTTAATTAAATTTTAAATATAATAATTTTTATTAAAATAAATAAATTATTATTAAATACTGAATTAATTACAGTAATTTGATGATTAATTAGTGTCTCCTTGTAAATTACCTACTGTAATCATAAGCAGAGAAATTTTGCACTCACTAATTTTATTTTGTTTCGCCACCAATGCTCGGCATCCTCCATAAAAAAAATCCTGGGTGCGCCATTGTATATGGATAGATGTATTTAAAACATTATATTAATTATTTTCTTTTACTAAAGAAAAAAATGCTTAATTTTTGAAAATAATGTATGAAATACTATATGCTGGTGAAGGGGGGGGGGGGGGTTACAACTAAAGTTGTTAGTATTCCAAAATATTAAATCTCCAGTTTTTTTTTTTTTTTTTTTTTTTTTTTTTAATTAAGCAGCTAAAAATGAAATCTGTTTAAAACGGAACTTTTTCTTGGTTCCTTGCGATACTGTCTCGGCAGATTTTAGTATATTTGTTTTCTATTAATAAATAAAAAATTAATGATGAACTTCAAAGTAAAACGCATTACACACAAAAGGGATTCAATTAAACACACTACACATAAAAAAGGGTAAAAAGTTTTAAAACACTTTTCAGCTGTGTGATACTTTAAATCAGGGTTGGCACGGTTTAAACCAAGTGGTTTTAACCATGGTTTAAACCAACTGGTTTTTTTGTCAAAAAAACCATTTGGTTTTTTTAGAAAAAATCTAATATAATATTTTCTCTTTTTTGTAATTTAATTGTTTTAAATTATAGATTGAAGTAATTTCTACTTTTAACACTTCATCTCAGCAGTCAACATGAGACATAATGAGCCTAGGTCATGTTTCTATGCATGTAGAATGAAAATTAGCATGTGCTGATGAACATATCTGGTACCCTAAAGAATTTTCTTAAAACATGTGAAATTAGAAAAGATAAAATAGATAAATAATATTCAATATTTAGCATAAAGTATTTTCATTTAAAGAATGCAGATTATTTACAGCAGTTAATAACAAAATACAATAATCTTTAAGATTTTGGTTAAGTTGTAAAAGAAAATTTTCTGGATTGGGGAAGATTATCTCCTTAAAGAATTTAAAAGAGTAACTTAAGATATCAAATTGAATAACACAGCTTGCAAAAATTGAATGCTAGTTATAGCATTTCAATAATACCAATCAATCTTTTCTGTTAGTTGCTGAATCTAATGGCCAAAAATGTTGACTTGGACACTTGGAGTTATCACGCAGAAAACAAAATAACCAGAAGTATTTGGATATTAAAAAAATAATAATAACAAGCACAGAATAATATATTATATTCATGAAACTGCATCAAATGTTTATTGGCTGATTATTACATTATTAATCAAAATATTCTTCATATGATTTTCAAGATATCAATGTTTCACTGTGTGAAGCAGTTTACTTTGAACATAAGACATAGCTGTTACTAATTATGTTTAAATTAGAAATGATTTCAAATTTCTATATAATTGACTGTAATTATTTAATTTAAATATTTACAAAAGTTATATTACTTATATAATATCCAAAAATGTTCATTTTAGCAACAGATATGCATCTGTATGCAATAGGAAATTATATTTTTAAAAAACCCGGTTTAAACCAAAAAAACCTGGTTTAAACCAAATAAACCGGTTTTTTTGGTTTTTTACAAAAAAACCCGGTTTTTTTCCAACCCTGCTTTAAATAAAATATCTACTACAAAAGGGATTCAGTTTGTTCACATTACTTAATATTTACGAAATGTATAGATATAATAAATATAGTATATATACAATAGGTGTTTCAAATGGAACGTTTAATAAATATGCAAGTAATCGTACGCAGTATGCAAATTAATAGTGATTTTTTTGTAACTACAAATTTTCTCTTTCTTCGTAATAAACAATCTTGAGTAAAAAAAAATATTTTATTTATTACATCTGCGTATGGAACCTTTTTCATCCACCATATATTTAATAAACATTTCGGCGATAACCTGTAATTCTGATTTTATTAATATTCTTCAATATATTAAATTATATAGTATTTATTATAAATTGTAATACTTATGTTATTAATCTTTTTGTTTACAAACTGCCGTAATACGAGGTTGCCAGAAAGTCGCCAAGAAAAACACCAAACATCCCTCTCACAAGCGGTGATGACGTCAAAAAGGTAGAAAAAGGTGGACGTCACGTGACTCGTTGCCATATGTCGAATTGCTCTATAGACTAGCAATATCTTGCAGTTGTAGAAAATATCCTAAAGAGGTCGCTGCGATCTTCATATTTCAGCAGCATCGTTGCACATTTAAGGGATACAATATTCTAGCGCTTTTTTAAGTATTACGGGGACAGCCGATTTCAACGCTATATATTCTAGGCGCTATATCCAAAGAGTCGATCGCAGAGACATCTGCGGGATTTTCGTTGTGATGAGCCGTTGTGATTGGATCGCAAGATTCAGACCATGCTGATTTTTAATGTCTTGCAAGTGATGATCGACTGCATCGTTCAGCTTGTATTTTTATTGCACAAAATTTAATTATAACCAGAGCTAGACTAGATACCGGGCTTTCTCATTCCTTATCCTGACGTTACAAATGGTAGCTGGCTGCTATCAACGACATACAGCGATTGGTGCAAAACGATGGGTGGGTCGTTTTGTACCAATCGCTGTATTTCGTTGAGGGTGGCCAGCCACCATTTGCGACGTCATGATAATGAATGAGCAAGCCCATTATCTAGTGTTGTCTTGTTATAACACAAATTAATGGTGATTGTGAATAATTTAAAATTATGCAAATATGTACATAAATAATTGACTTATATTTATCATTTTTTCTTTCAATTTCTACAAACACAATAAATCAACTTCAGTTCCTCGCTCGCTTTTAATATGGTTAGTATTGTTTGTGCAGTGTTAACTTTATAAATTAGCATATATATTTTTTGTCATGTATGATTGCTTCGCGGCCATGAAGACATAACAAAACAGAACACTTTCTGAATCAATCATGTAGTGTAGAAACCTCAAAAATGAATTAAATTTGTTAAAACCGTAATAACAGTCACTATAACGAATACTAAAAAAGTTTCTTTATATAAATTACTAGTATAGAGATGTGCATGGTGACGTCACGAACAGGTTTTTGCTGATGCTGTAGGACAGCTATCGCTACCTTTATCAATGTTTTTTTTCTATTTGTGTGTCCTACAACTTGTTCGTTGTTCAACGGTAAGACCAATGTCAGACGGATGTCTTTTGTGCTGCTTTTTGGCTTATGTATTATCCTTTCACAATGCTATAGCATTGTAAATGGATAATACATAAGCAAAAAAGACGCCCGTCTGACATTGGTCTAAAAATCACGTGATGTGAACTGCTCTATAGTTTAAAATTATTTTTTATAACTTAATTAAATATTGAAAAGTAGAAACTTTGCATTTTTACATTCATATATTTTATATAACTTTATTAACTATTGAAATAATTTTTTCATACTCTCCGCTGCTTGGATTTGACCTGAAAGGGGGGGGGGGGGTCTACAATATAATAGACAGACGGCATGCCACATAGCTGTTACGAACTCACTAAAAAGTTCTTAGAACAAAATTTTGCTTCCAAGTCGTTCAAAGTCAGTATGTTCTGGATATCTGAATTTGAGGAGCCAATGAGAACGGTTCAGTATCTGAACCGAGAAAAGTCTTTCGTAGGTATTGTGAACATGCTGTCTAAATAGGAGAGGAGCGACATACGGAGTATAATTACATTTGTATGGATGAAAAGATTCTCCAAAAACGAATACCCAAGCTCCTCGGTGAGCCTGCCATTATCGCCAAGCGAATGCTTGTTAAAAGGATCGGACTGGGCCAAGGAAAGGGCGCAGACCTTGGATTTTCAGAGGGCGCAAAAATCTTAACGAACTCTCATCAATTTTATTTACTTGTGTTATATCTGGATGGACAAGGTTTAACACATTCACATAGCACCAAGTATGAAATGGCTAAATGTTATATCACTGAGTCTATATAGAATACTTCGCTATATTCCTCGTAAATGCTTAAAGTTCCATAAAATCTACACAATGCTACGTAATTTTCTAAAACGAATCATTTAATATCTAAAGGTTCCAGCAAGTTGAAAATCCATTGCCTTGTAGTAGATGACAGATATCAAGGGTAGGGATTTCTTATTTTATTCTTTTGTCAATAGATACCTCGTAAGAGTCATGGGAAAATCGCTATTAATGAGGAAAAAAGCTGGCGTGATAGGATAAGGCAAAAAAGAACTTCTTCCCAGATAACATGAACATTAGCAGCAAGTTTGATTTTTTCTGACATTATCTTGCCGTGACAAATTTGAATTGAGAAATTCGCAGCAAATCTCTTGCAAGGTTTTTACCATCTCCTACTTGCATTGGTAGTTTGTTGTGAAACTGATGGCAAGACTGTCTTTAATTCAGAAAGTGACGAAAGCAAAAAATCCCCCTGTTGAGAGAATAGACAATCAGCACATACGTAGAAATTTTATTCGGTTGTCACCACTTTTTTTAAACGCTATATTTATCAATTACCAAAAAAGGTTTGAACTGAAAAGTAAAAATATTACCTTAACTTGTTTATGATGACAAGAACGATGCATGCACCTTCTGACGATGCGTTCGCATCAATAGACTAGATCAGGTCTATGGGGCCCCTTCGAAGGGGTTAAACTTATAGTGTAACATTTGTAAACAGATAGTGTGGCATGGAAAGATTCCTACTTCGCAGTATTTTCTATTACTTGTTTGCCATTAATTTTCAAAACATTTGATGTAGCATGAATTTAACTTGCACGACAAGTTAGCTGCAAGTTCAAAGTGGCGGCGTTTGCGTTATCTTGCTGCCGTCTTGTTATGAACTTTCAGTCTTGTCATGCTGAACTTGCTGCAACTTTTCAGGTTTTCAAAGCAAAACTGCTGCAAATTTTCTGCAAACTAAAAATGCTATGTGGATTAAAAAAAACATAAAATTTGGAAATGCGCAAAACCTTTCAAAAGAACCTAGTCTTCTTTCATCAGGCGCAAAAGATACGAGTGATTCTACTTTAAAAGCAGGAGAAACACATTTCTAAATTTCACATTTCTGCACTTTCATTCCTTTAAACACATCTCAGTATGCATTTCTAAATTTTATGGTGTCTTGGCCCTAAGCTTTGTTGATGGAGATTACAAACGCCAATCAAATAGGAAATTGCAATCTCTTAAATTGAAATTGCGCATCCATTGGAATCAAAGGAATGAGGACATCTTCACCTTTGAAAGGTCCTGTGAAGATTGTTGCTCATTATTTTTTTTACTGCAAGCTGCGTGCCGTTGCAAAGATTTGGCTTGTGAATATTTCGCAACGTCATAATTGGGCATACCGATTGTCAATTGCAATACATGCGGCGGCATCCCTGGCACATCGAGTGAATTAAAAATATATGTACCGAGTTAAACTTATGGCATTGAGCTCACAGGCTATTCACACCAATTGTATATTATACTCTTATTTCAAAGAATAATGCCCATTGAAAAATAAATTAAGGGGGATTATCCACCGTTTCTCCCCTTTATACTTAACCAATGAACCTCCAAATCTAAACAGGGAAACGCTTTATCATAATAAACCGGTATACCAAATTTGAAGCAAATCGGATAATTCTGCACGAAAAACCTATTTATCTAAATTAAGGGGGGATTCGCCACCATTCGTTCCCTTATACTTAATCAATGATCCCCCAAAACAAATCAGGGAAGCGTCTTATCAGATAGAACCTATTCACAAAATTTGAAGCAAATCGAATAATTTTACATGAAAAACCAAGTTATCTAAATTAAGGGGGGGATTAGCTCCCCATTCCCCTTTGCACAACCAATAAAACACCAAAACTAATCAGGGAAGCACTTTATCAGAATGAACCAATTTACAAAATTTGAAGCAAATCAGATAATTATGCATGAAACACCCATTTATCTAAATTAAGAGGAGATTAGCCTTCCGTTGCCCCTTTTATGCTTAACCAATGAACTCCCAAAAGCAATCAGGGAAGCGCCTTATCAGAATGAACGTATTTACAAAATATGAAGCGAATCGGAAAATTCTGCATGAGAATCCTATTTATCTAAATTAAGGGAGGATTAGCCCCCCGTTCCCCTTTTATACTAAACCAATGAATTTCCAAAACTAATCAGGGAAGCGCCTTATCAGAATGAAACGATTTACAAAATTTGAAGCAAATCGGATATTTCTATCAAGAGTTATTGCGTTACATACATACGTACATACAGAACCTGCGGGCACATTAGCTCTCAGGCTTTAATAGACTGTGAGCTAAAAAGAAAAAAACACGAACTAAAAAAACAAATATAAAAAATACTGACGAAATATTTCAGTAATGTGTCTCTCCGGAGGGCATAGTGAGGGGAGATGCATAATATAAAAGAGTGGTCAAGGGGCTTTCTAATGATATACCACATAATGGGTGTCGAAAAATATTTAAAAAGTAGCCCGGGGGATGTAATTGTGGGAGGGGGATGCGAAGTTAATAATAGTAATATAAAAACACGTGTGCATTCAAATGCAACGCAATCGGTGAATTTCAAAGAAATCGGTGAAGAACTTTCGGAGATTTAAGATTTCATACAAACTAACATTTAATTTTTCTTTATATAGAAATGTGTCCCCACGGGGGGAGTGGGATGAGGGGGATGGTAGGTGCATAATATGAAAGAGTAGTCAAAGGGCTTTCTAATGATATATCACATGACGTATGGCTGAAAAAATTTAAAAAGCGCCCCCTGGTGGTGGCGAGAAATTGGAGGAGGGAGCAGCGAGGTTCGCGATAGGTATATAAAAACACGCGTGTATTCGAATGCAACGCAATCCGTCAATTTCAAAACAATCGGTAAAGAACTTTCGGAGGTTTAAGATTTTGTACAAACGAACATTTATATTTTTATTTATATAGAAATGTGCCCCCATGTGGGGAAAGTGAGGGGAGCGAGATGAGAGGTGCATAATATGAAAGAGTAGTCCAAGGGCTTTCTAATGATATATCACATGATGAGTTTTGGAAAAAATTAAAAAGCGCCCTTGGTGGGGGTGGTGGCAAATGGCGGGGTGGGGGAGCGACGTTCATAATAACACATAATACATAACAACACTTCCGTATTCGAATGCAACTCAACCCGTGAATTTCAAAGCAATCGGTGAAGAACTTTCGAAGATTAGCGATTTTGAACAAACGAACATTTACATTTTTATTTATATAGATTAAAACTCATTAGTTTTACACAATGGCGACTGTGAATTGGTGAGGATTTGAATTTTTTCTTTGGAAATTAAAATTATTTAATTTTCGTTAGCTGGCATATCTCCTATTCAGACATACTCTGTATTTTTTAGCGAGTTGGTATTTTTTGACCGATTTCTTTTAATTTTATTCAGTTTTTTGTTGTTGTTTAGATTGGCCGACTGATTCAGAAACAGGCAAGGGGAATCTATCATCTGCCTTTATCACATTTTACTTACGACGCAACGATTAAAATATAAAATTACTTACGATGTCTTAATTTCTCTTATTTAATATTTCTGAAACTTAAGAATGGATTTCGTTAGATTTCAGGTAAATTGTGTTAATTTTCTACATTTATGTTATTGGTATTGCTAACATTTGTAAAAAAAACATTTTGTTCACATTGACAAAAAATGAAACCGTTAAAAAAATTAAAAATACATTAAAAACTCCCATGCTTAAGACTTTCTGGAAACTCTCGGGATTTTTTTTTAATTTCCTTTTCAAAAAACCCGATTTATTCCTGGGAATAAACCAGGTTTTTTCCATCCTTTGCAACTCTATCCCCAATACTACTTTCCATCAGGACTTCCATTTCAAGAGTTTCTTGGACGGAAGAAAGCAAAGTTTTATTTGGGAGGTAGGGCCAGTGCCATCGCTAAGACTTTTTATTGGTGGGGGAGAGAACCTTAAATTGCCAAGTCAAATTTCAATATTTGCCAACTCGTTTTATAATTTTGCCAACTTACCACAGTTAGAAAATGTAATATAGTTCTTATTTGTTAAAAGTTTAATAATATTCCCAATTAGTTTTGTAATTTTTGCTAAGTCTATCAGAAATAGGAAATATATTATAGTTTTTATTAAAGTTTTAAACAAATTTTCCGACTAAGTTTGTAAAATTGCCAAGTGTATTAACATGTTTGTGGGGCTCCCCCGTACCCCCTCCCCTTAGCGAGGCCCCTGGGCAGGGCTACAAATAATGTGCCGGATATTGCAAATCCCACATGTTGCTCTTTTGTTTCAAGAACATTCCACCAAACATGCCCAAGAACATGCAGCATCAAACAGTGACTTTAGTTTGCTGTCATTACAAAACTTTAAACAGTACAGTTGGTTCATGACTTTGTAGCTGTGAGCAGCATAATGCTGCTGGGATTAAAAATCCACTAGTATTCCAAAGGAATAATAATTTATTAAAAACTGCAACAAACTAATATTTAATACGTAGTTCAAAGCACTTATTCATATTTGTGTTTGTAAATACTTATCAAGAATACACAACTGTTTTCACATTGTGAGTGTTAAAAGTATTGAGTGTAGCACCTTATTCTACTGCAATTTTCTTCTAATAAATGTGTTTTTGTTCATCTTAAGAAGAATGTATTTCAACTGAATAATTCACAAAACATAAAGATAAAGCTTTTAATCCTTTTTGTTATTCACTATTGAGGAATTGCTTATACATGCCTTCATATGGAATAATGTTCAAACATTTTTGATTATGAGACTGAAATTATCTCAATTTTAAATGTAATAATATCAAAGAAGCAAGTATAATATTTAAATTCAATGAAATAATTATTTTCTGAATGTTGTATTTTTTACAAGTGAATGATATAAAAAAAATTCAAAGAATTGTTCTTATTTTCAAATCAAAAGTGTTATGTACAGATATAGTCCAGTCAAATTGTCAAAAATAGATGCAAAAATTCTGCTAGAAGATTTTATGTTTTTAAAGTGTTTATGGGGATGTTAATAACAGGAATTAATTGTTTTCCAACAAAATATCTCGAGGCTAAACTTTTTAGAGCCAAAAAACCGCGAAATTTTTGGACTTTTTCAGTTTTTTGCCTATAATTTAAAAATTATAAATTTTTTGTGTACCATACTTAGTCATAAAAAGAAAGGGCATTAAATTCTCTACAAATTTCATACTAAAAACGTTTTCCTAAACTCATTACTAAGCGGCTTTCTGAAAAATACACTTTTTTTCTAACTTTGTGGAAAATCTCAAAAACCAACATTTGACATAATTTTTTATTCATTTTATCCTCTTTAATGTACTTGTTTATGTTATAGGTTTTTGCATGATAGCAATAACTGTTAATTACAATGGTAACATAGTAAAAAAAAAATTACTACATTGTAGTTTTTTTTTTTTTATTTAGAACCTAATTGGAGAACATTAATAGTAGGTATTTACATGAATGTAAGTAAGAGTTACGGTAAGATTTTTAATGTTAGTAACTTCTGTGTGTAGTGCTTGCGGGTTGATGGGTTTGGTCAGTCAACCTCAGTTTGAGGAGAAAACGAACAGTTTGCTTGTTTTTCAACAGCTTTGATCTTCTTTGAGCTTGTTGCGACGTCATCAACCTGGTTGTCAAAGTCATCTTCGTTGCTGGTTTGGTCGATGGTTTCCGAGGCATCAGCTTCATAATCCTCTTCTTCTGGGTAAATAATGTCGTCCACATTTTCGCAATTGACCACGTTACAGTTTTTGCAAATTGCCGAATATTTGAGTCCTGATTTTTAGCAAGAACACGCCTTGCTGCACCCTTTTATACAGGTACATGAGACAACATGCAGCAAGGATTCAGGTGCTGGGTTTTGGCACATTTAAACTGGCTGAAAGAGACCGCCAGATCTGCGAACCTAACCCCATTTTTCAAGGGGACGTAGTTTCCTAGCCAAGCTTGTATCTGATAATAACATCGGAAGAAATTATGCTGCTCAGAATCTTGCGTTGGTGGTAGCCTTGCAAGATGAAGTTTGCTTTTAGTGGCAGATTTAGCAAATAACGGGAACATCAAAGTGTTCAATGCCTGTGTGGTGTCTATGCATCCGCTGTATAGTGTAGTATTGAATTTTTCACCAGCCTTGATGATTTCTTGACGGGTTGACTCTGGTTTATTGAACACACAGGCGTCCTTAAGCTGATCATGTTTTTTCAAAGTGTTACAAAACTCTGACTTTCCTTGCCCAAAAAGAACATATGTTTTATCGCATCCTCTGATTGCATGAGTGAAAAGAACATTGTTGTAATTGTATTTGTATGACATGGTTGAAAACCACTTGGTTTCGATGTTATCTCTGCATGGATTCTGGAAAAAGAGATTTTTGTGTTGCTATCCCAAGCTCGTCATGATCACGAGAAAACCAATGTCTTCTTTCATAATACTACACTTTCAAAGGTTTCGGCTCTTGAAATGGCTGGGGTAACAATAATGACATCAGCGTCTTTTTCTGCTAGGTCTGCTTGAATTCTGTTATTTTGGAACTCTGTTTTAAGAAGGGAAATGAAGCGATTCCTGTTTCTTTCTTTGGCTAGAAATTTGTCGTGACGGAAGATTTTGATTGACACTAGTTTCTGTTTTATTGTGCTATTGTCCTTTTTCATATTATGCTAAACTATGTTGAATATGTAATATTTTCGTTAACGAATTTTTTTTAATGTGGTTACTATTAATTAATCGATTTAATCAAACTTTATTTGTATTACATTATTCTGTTAACATTTTTTAACTAATTTTGTAGTCATATCATATTATGAATGAAAAATTAATTGAGAATAATGATAAATCAGACCATCCTACAATTCAATGATGATCATGAAAATTTTAGCAATAGACACCCTACAAAAATAAATATTTTTATTTAACCCTGTGATCGTGGCGCCCGATACATTCACAGAAAAATTGCCCTGGGCTCGACGATTAGGGGTTAAGCATAAAGGCTGATAATACATCAAACAAAATATATAAACTTAAGATACAGTTATACTAAATTAAAAATTTTATAATGTGTATATTTATAATCTATAATAAGGTCAAGTTCACATGATCTAATGCTACAGCAAATGCGCCGTTAATATTACGCAACTTTCCCAAGATTTTTGTATTACCGATCTGAAACAAGTCGTTTTTACATTTGATGCGCATGTGTATAACTTATTTTTAGCAAAAGGTGAAATTTTAAAGCAAACTAGAAAATATCTTTTTAAAGTATCAAAAGTAAGATGTGGTAGAAAAACGGAAGAAATTGTCAAACGTACACCTAATACATACACCTAAAAAGCGCTATAGACCTAAAAAGCACTAAAAATCGTACAACTTAAGAGAAAAACGTACAATTTGGCAACCCTACCTTCTACCCACCCTTCTTGAAAATTTCCCTCCTCAATTATCTCGTCATTCCTTACTCGTCTATAGGTACATTTCATTTCCACAGTTAGTGATGAAAAAAAATTTTTTGGGGTGGGGGGCGAAAAATAAGTCACTTTCTGTGAAGCTGAAAAAAAAGTGTTTTCAAAAAGCCGTAGCGCATTTAGTATTCGGTATAGGAAAATGTTTTTATTATGAAATTTGTAGAGAATTCAGTGCTCTTTCTGTTTGTAATTAAATATGGTACACAAAAATTTTATTCAGATTCGATAATTTTATTCATATTTATGGCCAAAACCTGAAAAACATCTGAAAATTTCGTGGTTTTTTTGGCTCTACGAATCGAGATGTTTTGTTGGAAAACAATTAATTCCTGTTATTAGCATCCTCATAAACACTTTAAAAACATAAAATCTTCTAGCAGAATTTTTGCATCTATCGGCCCTATTTTCTGACAAGTTGACTGGACTAATATATATATATATAAAATATTTTGAATTTTATTTTGCCGGTTTCTTATTGAAATTCTATTATGCAAGTTGAAAATACAGATTTTTGAATTTAAATAAAGAATTTGAATATTTTAGAACAGTTTTTTCTGAAAAAAAGAGTAACTTCAAAAATTATTCTCAAGAATTTTATTTTGTTCTTTTCATCATTAGCATTATTTGAGTTTATAACTTTTGTTCTGGTATATTAATAAGATAGTTTTATTTTCTGTGAAATAAGCAAATATTACCTATATTATATCACAATGTCTAGTCTTAAAGAATCTCATTATGTTATAAGTTAACTGATGATAAATTATTCAGTATGGAAATGCAAAATAGAACAATTTTTAATCAAAGAAGGTCTGTATGACGTTGTATTTGAACCTAAAAAGGAAAATGATGACAATTGGGTAAAAATGATAGAAATGCTAGGTCATTAATTTGTTTAAATATCTCAGATTCACAAATTGCTCATGTCACACATGCTAAAAGTGCTAAAGAAACATATGGTCGATTGAAATCTGTTCATGAAAGGATAAATTTAACAAATAAACTTTATTTTCTTAGGAAGCTATATTCCATTAAATATGATGAAAGTGTAAAAATGCAGGAACATATTAATTCTGTCTTAGAAACATACAACAAATAAACATACTCTTAAGGAGTTCCCCACATATTAATTTAATATGTAAAAATGGCGTGGAGTTGCAGGAAGGCGATTGAAATTTTGGTACGGAGTGCAAAAGGTTAAGGGTAATAGGGATAAACCAAAGCAGGATTGCCAGTTTGGCCTCAAATTTTAATCCGAAATTTCAAATTCACGCCGTATATTTCGGAAGAAGAATTTTTATCTCAAGCGATCGCTTATAAATGTCCCTTATTAAATAAAGCACAAAATAGTACTATTCTTTATTTGTGGTATGAGCTACTAATTTCTGTATAAAATTGGAGGCCAAACTAACAAACCTGAACCAAAGCATTTGAATAAAAAAATATTTTGTTCTCATTGCAAAAAAGAATAATCACAACCGTGAAGAATGTTTTCACTTAAAGGGTAATAATACTAACTAAGCAAAACCAAATTTTACTCAAAATAGATCACGTCAACAGTTTAAGAAACCAAACAATTTCTCTGCTTCTACTCGGAGCCCAATTAAAGATGTATGGGGCCCAAGGCCCAGCACCATTTCTGGACCCCCTCGAATTAAAATAGTAGCTAGGGCAAAACTGGGAAATTTCATTAGTGGCTAGTAGTACCAGTTTTATAAGTTGCCACTTTCTTTAAACAACTGGCCACTTTTTTATTTAAAAGTACTAAACGGTAAACTTTTGTTAAAATTTCTATGAATATTAACCTAAAATAAATATGTTAATATAAACATATTGCAACCAGAAATGTAGAATCATGTGTGAAATGCAAGAAAATTTTACTCTCTCCTTGTAGGAAAGTGGCCATATGATGGCATCTGACTTTTTCTCATTTAGTGGCTCTGTGGCCTGTGGACTAGTGCTAATTTTGCCCTTTAGCTGGTAGATTTTTTTCCGGGGAATATTCGAAGTTAACCAAAATCTTTTTTGTTTTATGAGAAAATGATTGCAGAAAAGTGCAATTTGAAGTATTTTTTTAAAAATAATTTTATTAAATTTGGTGCCCACATCAGCAGTGGGCTCAAAGGCCGCGGCCTAGTTGGCATGTGTGGTAATCAGGCACTGCTTCTACTGCTAGTCAAAATGAAAATCTATCAGATTCTCAAAACTATCGCGAATTAATCAGGGATGAGATTTTCGCTTTTCTGCATACCAGTATTTTGTTAGAGAAAATGTTATTTCATTAAATCGGAACATTTTTGCAATTTAACAGAACAACATTTCCTCTAAGAAAGTACTGGTGTACAAAAAAGCGGAAATCTCATCCCTGATTAATAAAAGAATCAAATCCTTCAAGTTTTGTTACGAAATCTCAAAAAATGAAAATAAATTCGTTATTGATTCAGATGAGTCTGTTCATTTAGCAAATTATTTGGAACTGTTCCCGGAATTAAAGAATTCAAGTAAAGATACAATTACAATTGCTAATAAAACTGAATTAACTGCGAAGAGAAAAGAGGTAAATGTACTTTTAATAAAACACTTCATGGTCAAACATATAGAATTACATTAGATCATGAGCTTTATGGTCCTGAGTTGGACAGTAATTTATTGTCTGTCTAGTCTTGTAATAAGAAAGCTTTTGTTGTAACATTTACATTTAAAGATGATATATGTTTAATTAAAAAGGGCAATATCTTAGTTGCAGATGCAAAAGCTGATAGGGGTTATACAGATTAAAAATAATACCCACAAATGAAACGGTATACAGTGCTTCAGAAATAGTACCTGTTTGTTCTAATGTCAACTGCATTCTAAAATGGCACCAAAGGTTGGGTCATAGAAATTTGAAATTCAGTAAGAAAATTCAAAAGGATGATTTAGCTTTAGGTATTACTGTGAATAATTGTTCTTATAATACTGAATGTTCGAATTGCATAAAAGCCAAGCTAACAGAAAAATCATTTCCAAAAGAAACAGAATACAGATGCTGAAAACCACTTGATTTGATATAGAGTGACGTATGCGGTCCTACCGAAACAAAAAGTATGGGATAAAAAAAAAATATTTCATTATTTATTGCTGATTACTCTCGATATACACAAGTACACTTAATTTCCTCTAAAGCTGAAGTAATTTGATAAATTAAAAGAGTATGTTGGATCAACAACAAACAAATTTAGATTGAAGATTAAATCCTTGCGTAGTTGCAACGTAAAAGAATATTACAACGAATCTGTCAGAGACCACATTAAGAACTTAGGAATAAATCATAAAACAACGACGCCATATCCACCATCCCAGAATGGAGTCGCAGAAAGAAAAAATCGCTCGCTTATTGAAATGTGTAAAGCCATGCTTATAAATGATAAATTGCCAGAAACATTTCGGAAAGAAACCATAGCTACAGCTACAGCAACCTACTTACAAAAGAAATTACCCATAAATTCAGCTGAAAAGACACCATATTGACTCTAGCATGGGCATAAGCCGAACTTGAGTCACCTTAAAGTATTTGGATGCACAGCATATGTGTATGTTCATAAACGGAAGAGGCAAAAAACTGACGAAAAAGCCACTGAAGGTATCTTTGTTGGCTACGCTTTAAGAGGCAAAGGATACCGAATTTACACAGGTGGAATAAAGATGGTAATAAGCAGAACAGTGAATTTTTTTTTTAAATATGAGCTGTGAGGATGTTTTTTAAGAAAATCTTGAAGAAAGAACCTCAGATTTGATGCATTTCAATTTTTCAGAAGAAAATCTTGAAAATGATTGTGAAGCTATCCCAATAGATGAAAATACTGTAGACGAAAATAAAACGGATGAAAAATCAGTAGACAGCTCAGCAACAAAAGAAAGTAAAGATAATTCTCAGAGAAGAATTTCAAACAGAGAAACAAAAGGAATTCCAGCACAGATATTCCAAAAATGAAGATCCTGAAACTTTTAAAGATGTTTTTAAATTATCAGTAAAAGATCAACAGAAATGGTTTCAAGCTGTCGTTCTTAAATAGACTGCAGACGTTTAATTATTTTTAATTGTTTTTATTGACACTTGTACACAACACAATACACACACACACACAATGATAAATCTTGAATAATTTGAGATGACTATAAGGTATAATCAATATCCACCGCGTGAACTTGGGCGGAATTTACAGGTATGTTGATGCTTTGCCGATCAACAGCTTAATGATTACCTTTTTTCGATAGCTCACCAGGTGGATCCAAAGCATACTTTCGGAGCGGAACACAAGCTATGAAGGAAAAGATTAACTCTTTAAGGGGGTCGGGGACACAAAAATCTCCAAATTTTGTAAAAATATTTTATTTCGTTAAAAATTTCTCTGTTTTTTCCTGCTTAAAATGACATTTAAATTATGTTTCTATTTGAATTAGAACAAAAAATATTATTTTTTTAGTTTTGGTTTGTTTTCAAAATTTAGCTTTCAAGCAATGGCTGTCATGGAAACGATTTCTTGTAAAAATGCGTTTTTCTTCATGATAGGTATTTTCACCATTTCTCATATTTAAATTCTTATAACTCGAGAACCGTTAAAGATAATAGGTTCAAACTTGGAACATATCTTTTTCAATTGTTTCACTTTAATTTTGATTCAGCATATTTTAAAATAATATTTACTTTTGAAAATATGATTTTTTTAATAAAAGTTGCACCACTTTTTTTAAGTTTTTTCGTTAAATATTTTTAATTTTTTTATAAATTAATATTTTAAAAAATGCTGAATCAGAATTAAAACTTATACATTTCTGTTTATTTAAATGAAAAAAAATGAAATTCTATAAATAATATTCCGAGTTATAATGATTTTAATTTACCCTACTTTTTAAATAAATTTTAAATTTAAAATTTTTTCTAAAAAATTATGAGAAGTTTTATTATGTGATTTTGTTTACAAATGATAAGGTTAACCAACACAAAAAAATTCAGAATTTTAACTCAATAAATAAAAATTATTTCAAAATGTGTCCCGGACCCCCTTAAAGGAAAATGAAATATTTGAGCTTATTACTTTACCAAGAGTAAGCACGAAATTGGCTGTAAAAGGATTTACAAAACAAAACGTAATGAAAATAACGAAGAAATAAAATGCAAAGCACAGTTAGTTGCCAAAAGTTTGATTCAAAAACTAGGCACTGATTATGATGAAACCTTCTCTCTTGTCGTCAAACATACAACTATTTAATCTTATAGTTTAGCAATAGATTTTTGGTCGACAGGATAACTAAGTAGTACTATAAAAAATTTTCTTCAAAACACCTTAAATAATTAAACACTAAAAGAAAAAGGAACTAAATATGATCATTATTTTCTCTGTTTTTCTAACTTGCCTAAGAAACACCAATTTGTCTTACATTTATATATATATATATATACACAAATTAACATAACGCAGCAGCACTGCATTTTAATTGATTGGCAAAACAGTTTCAGTTAATGAACAATTTGGCTAACACATGCAATTCCTGAAAGAATTATTTTTGTTAGCCAAAGTATCCCTATATTTAAAAATTTACCTTAAATGGAATGTTCAGTGTTTTTGATTGATGCTTAAAGCGGCTTTCAAAAAAAAAAAAAAAAAAAAAAATTTCTCGCTCAACAATGTGAAACTTTTCTAGCTCATTTTTACAGTGTATAAGCATTCAATTGGTAGACATGACAGTTTCAGCAATTTAAAAATGAATACAATTTTTCATTTTTCAATAAATAGATTACTGCTTGAGTTATAAGGCTTTGTTTTATAATGACTTTTCCCTTTATCGAAAAACAGAAAAGGCTATTCAGTTACATACATTCTGAATAAGAGGCATGTAGTGTAGGGTATATGGCATATACATTCTGTATTTTATTTTTTGAAGAAACTCCGTACATCCTCTGTTTCTCAAGTAAAGCTATATAATGTATACCTTTGCATCAGAGGTTTGCCTGAGGCCTGTACCCGGCCTGGCAAAATCAAGGCAAGCTTTCAAACGAGCCGGGCCGGAAATAAATTGAACAAGCTTGCCTGGCCAATAAAAAAATTAAGCGCACTTGCCGGCCCGATATATAAATTTTAACAAAGCCAATAAAATATGAGCCATTTTCAGTTAATATGACTTTCACGGGAATAAGTCTAAATGTGCGTTATGAGTCAATACTACTTTGACAACATCAATACAGAAATGTAACATGTCGAGTGTAGAGATCGGCATCGGACAGTTACATGGTGTCTGAGCCCTGGCTTAATTCTTTCAGCAGGCTCGTGCCACGACGAGATCAGATTTGCATTTTTCTCTACATATTCGAGCCGGACCGGAACTGGACTTAATTGTTCTCAGGATGTGTAGGGCAGGCAGTGTTTTGTAAAAATATTAATGGTGATAATGAACTCCTGTTAAAGGAATCTCTGGAAATATACCTCAATGTGGTTCTCAAATTGACAGCTCAACAATGTGAAACTTTCTGACTCGTTTTTAACTGTAAAGGCATAAAATTGACTGGCATGACTATTGAAGGGATTTGGAATCGCAATAACATGGTACATTTTTAATAAATAAATTACTTATCGAGATATAAGATATTCTTGTCACGTGACTGTAGGTTTTTCCCCTTTCCTGTGCTGTCGCTTCCGGAAATTTGATTCAAAGCGCTAACTTTGCCAGTATTTTTTCAAAGATATATTGCCTTTATCAAAAAATTGTTAACGCCATTCGATTACATAGTTTCTGAATAAGAATACCTGCCAATCTTATACGTTTCTGCAGGGCCGAAACTAGCCTTTTTGGCACAAGGGGCAAACATGGATTTTGGCGCCCCCCCCCTCTTCTTCCGCAAAGTATGTTTACAAAGAGAAGTTTACTAATGTTCTAATAACCGACTTATTTTAAAATTTAAAATATGTAATCATAAAATATGTAATACATTCAGAGTGGCTACAGAAATCATAAAAGAAAGTTCCCTGATTTTTTCATGATTTCCCTGACTATCTTTATCAAACTTCCCTGATTTCCATTATTAACAATGCTTACTTACTTACTTACACAATGGTGCTACAATCCATGTAGGATTTTGACCTCCCTCAATATACTTCACCAGACCTTCCGATCTCTGGCCTTTACTTTATAATTTATAATTTGGTTTTCTGCAAGATCTTTCTCTATCTCTTTTATCCAACTCTTCCTGGGTCTACCAATACTTCTTTTCCCAAATAAATTACCACTATAAATCCTCTTTGTGCTTCGTTCATCCCTCATTCTGATTAGATGGCCTAACCATTGCATTCTTCTTATTTTTATAGTATTTATTATATCTTTTTCATTATATAACTGTTCTAACTCCATATTTGTCCTTATACGCCATGTATTGCCTTCTTTAATAGGTCCAAAAATTTGCCTTAAGATCTTCCTTTCCCAAGTGATAAGTAGCTTTTCATCTTTTTGTGCAGTGGTCCAGGTCTCACTACCATAAATTACTATTGGTTTTATAACAGTTTTATAAATTTTAAGTTTGGACGTTCGAGGTATTAGAGATGATTTTAGAATGTTTCGAAGAGAAAAATAGCATCTATTTCCTGCTGCAAGTCGGGTTTTAATACCTGCTTCTACCATATTATCACAGGTGATCGTAGATCCTAAATATTTATATTAACAATACACATACGGTATTATTTTTCATGTATGCCGATTCTGACTTATCCAGCTTGCTAATATCTCGAGAAAAAACAAGAGAAAAACACAAAAATTGCCTAATATTCATTAATTATTGGTTGACAGTTTTATAAATCCGAATCCGAACTCAAAATTTAGTCCAACTTCACATAGTGTCCAATGGATATAGGATGACCAGAAAATGTCTATCTTCTGAAAAATATTCAATTCTAAAATTTATCTACATCTGACGGGATAGCTAATTGGATTAAGCTGGCCACCTGCTCAGGTTGTGCTAATGTATCATTTAAAAATTTTAAAAATGGGTAAATTGTGTTCAACATAAGAGCTATGTACAGAAAATGAGGACATCGGATCACCTTTAATTTGTGTTAAATATCAAAACTCATACCATGTGAATCTTTTTTAAAATATTGGGAAAGACTATTCAGCATGTGAAAAACTATGTTATATAACATAGACGAATCAGTCTCACTGGCAAGGTGAAAATGCAAATATTTTCGCATATAGACAAATTCCCCTGATTTTCGAGTATTTTTACAAAGTTCCCTGAATTTTCCAGATTGATAAACCTCCCTGATTTCCAGATTTTGTAGACACCCTGATAATCTACAATGGCGGATCCAAGGGGAGGTCACGGGAGCCATGAGCCCCCTCTGAACACCAACAAAAATATTCTAAAGATCCTTTTTAAAAGGAAATATACACTAGAGTCCCGATTATCAGAGTTTCCGCTTTCACCGAGTTATTTTCTTCTGATGGGCTGATGGGTTCCATTATTATGAAGTGTTAGGTGAAGATGAAAGAGCAGTCGTAAAAAGTTTGAATTCTGATTTTCTGGTCAGAATAGGAAAAAAAATGGCCATATTTCTTTTTTTTTTTTTTTCAAAAAAAAAAAAATTATGAAGAGAATCTGAAGAAAATGATTCATTCCAAAGATATAATCCTTCATTTGGCGCCCCTTCGTTCTGGTACCTGGGGCACATCCCCCCCCCTCCCTTAGTTTCGGCCCTGCGTTTCCGAAAAAAAACAAGTTGGAAATTGCTCGTCAAACGTGGCAAATGAGGTGCGTTCGTACTATAACTAGTTTTATAATTATTTTTTGCACCCCATATTGTACTGAATGTATAATTTTTTGAACTTCATAAAGCGCATAGTCTGATACATCATTAAAATGCACTTCCAATATTTTTTTCCCATTCCCCGTAATGTAACGGAACACTTTTGACTGTCCCTGTAATTAAACTATACATCCGATTTTCCTAAAATTTGAAATAGCTCAACACAATTTTGCAACAATTATATCTTTAAAATTTCAGACCATTCGGAAGGCTGTAATATCATTAAAATGCACTTGCAATAATTTTTCCCATTGGCCGTAATGTAAAGAAAAAATTTTGACTGTCCCTGTAATTAAACTATGCATCCGATTTTCCTAAAATTTGAAAGGGCTCGACAAAATTTTGCAACAGTTATATCTTTAAAATTTCAGATCATTCGGAAGGCTCTAATATCATTAAAATCCACTTGCAATAATTTTTCCCATTGGCCGTAATGTAAAGAAAAACTTTTGACTGTCCCTGTAATTAAACTATACACCCGATTTTTCTAAAATTTGAAAGGGCTCGACAAAATTTTGCAACAGTTATATCTTTAAAATTTCAGATCATTCGGAAGGCTCTAATATCATTAAAATCCACTTGCAATAATTTTTCCCATTGGCCGTAATGTAAAGAAAAACTTTTGACTGTCCCTGTAATTAAACTATACATCCGATTTTCCTAAAATTTGAAAGGGCTCTACAAAATTTTGCAACAGTTATATCTTTAAAATTTCAGATCATTCGGAAGGCTCTAATATCATTAAAATGCACTTGCAATAATTTTTCCCATTGGCCGTAATGTAAGGAAAAACTTTTGACTGTCCCTGTAATTAAACTATACATCCGATTTTCCTAAAATTTGAAAGGGCTCGACAAAATTTTGCAACAGTTATATCTTTAAAATTTCAGATCATTCGGAAGGCTCTAATATCATTAAAATCCCCTTGCAATAATTTTTCCCATTGGCCGTAATGTAAAGAAAAACTTTTGACTGTCCCTGTAATTAAACTATACATCCGATTTTCCTAAAATTTGAAAGGGCTCTACAAAATTTTGCATCAGTTATATCTTTAAAATTTCAGATCATTCGGAAGACTCTAATATCATTAAAATGCACTTGCAATAATTTTTCCCATTGGCCGTAATGTAAGGAAAAACTTTTGACTGTCCCTGTAATTAAACTATACATCCGATTTTCCTAAAATTTGAAAGGGCTCGACAAAATTTTGCAACAGTTATATCTTTAAAATTTCAGACCATTCGGAAGGCTGTAATATCATTAAAATGCACTTGCAATAATTTTTCCCATTGGCCGTAATGTAAAGAAAAACTTTTGACTGTCCCTGTAATTAAACTATACATCCGATTTTCATAAAATTTGAAATGGCTCGACAAAATTTTGCAACAATCATATATTTGAAATTTCAGACCATTCGGTTGGGTAGTTTTTGCTCTGTTACATGCGGACAGACGGACGGACGGACGGACAGACGGACAGACGGACGGACAGACGGACGGACTGAACGACGACTATAGGTGCTACGTATTTATATAATTACGAACGCACCTAAAAATGAAACGGCTTCAAAAGTTATGATGTTTTATCCCTCCTTTTTTTCTTTTATTCTAAACTACAAAATTGTTTAATGAATCCTTATTTGAATGTTGAAACGTCTAAGAATCTAAGCAGTCATTAATGTTTCTATTGTGTATTTTCTGTCAGGCGAACACATAGTAATTTAAAAATATACTGCAAAATTATCCCATAAATATATACGCAGTATCTTTAAAGAATCTTAATTGTATGTTAAGAAAAATCTGTGAGTCGGGCCAGATTGAATTGATTTTTGCACAGGCCGGGCCAGTTTTCACTGATTTTTGTACGGGCCAAACTTTTAATTTTTACATCGGCCCAGGCCGGGACAAGATAGGTTTTGTTTGGTCCCAGGCTTGGAAATTCTGGCCCGTGCAGACCTCTTTCTACTTTACCTATGGTATATACCCTCTGCAGAGTTGTATAATATAGACGCACACGCGCACGCCGTGCGCGGAAAATTTTCCGCAAAATTCGGAACTTCGCGGAAAATTTCTTAGGAAAAAAAGTAGTTTTTTTTTTCTTGTATTTTTTTTTTTTTTTAAACACCGAAAAATTAAAAATGTTCCCCAATTTTATGTACGATTTATTTATTGTTTGCCAGGGGTAATTCGTGATTCTGTTCCGAATTTTCCGAAAATTTAATGTATTCGGTTCCGAATATTAAAAAAAAAAATCGTCCGCATCAGTCCGAAAATTCAGACATAAAAAAAATATCACTGAAATATACTGATGGTCGCCGATGGTCAACAAATGGTCGCCGAAAATAAACCAATTCCGTCGATCGTTCGCAGGAAAAAAACCCAATTTTGTCAAAGCATCACAGAAAAAACGCAAATTTCGTTAAAGGACCGCGAAAAAACGCTAATTTCTTTAAAGAATCGTGGACAAAAAATTTTTTTTGTCAAAGAATCGCAGAAAAAACGCAAATTACGTCAAAGAAGCGCAGGAAAAAAAATGAATTTCGTAAAACATAGGGGAAAAAGCGCGACTTTTGTCAAAGGATCGTGAAAAAAACCCCGCAAATTTCGTAAAATAACCGCGGAAAAAAACTAATTTCGTTAAAGGATCGCGAAAGAAACTCAAATTTGGTAAAAGGGCCGCGGAAAAAGTACGCATTTCGTCAAGGGATCGAGAAAAAACATGAATTTTCTCAAAGGGCCACAGAAAAAACGCGAATATCGTCAAAGGATCGCGAAAAAAAAGCGAATTTCATCAAAGAATCGCAGAAAAAAGCAAATTTCGTCCAAAAAAAGCGCAGGAAAAAAACAAATTTCGTAAAAGCATAGCGGGAAAAAGCACGAATTTTGTCAAAAGATCATGAAAAAAATGCAAATTTCGGCAAAGAACCGCGGAAAAACTAATTTCGTCAAAGGATCGCGAAAAAAGCGCGAATTTCGTCAAAACGCCGCGAAAAAAGCGTGAATTTCGTCAAAAGATTGTGAAAATGCAAATTTCGTCAAAGGATAGGAGAAAAAAAGCGCATTTTGTCAAAGGATCTCGAAAAAAGCGCGAATTTCGTCAAAGGATCGCGAAAAAAACGCGAATTTCGTCAAAAAAATTGCGAAAAAAATGCAAATGTCGTCAAAAATCGCGAAAAAATGCAAATGTCGTCAAAAAATCGCGGAAAAACGGAAATTTCGCCAAATGATCGCGGAAAAAATGAGAATTTCGTCAAAGGGCTGCAATAAAAACTCATCGGTCTCTTTAATGATGATAACTATGAATGGACCTTTCCTTACAAAATGCGATTCGGTTGCTTCAGAAGCAATGTCCGTCCATTATTGCATTTTGGGAGAAGAGGTCACAATATTAAGGATTGGGCTGTTTCTAAATGCATTGACAACATAACTGATAAGAATTCACTCCTTCATATCATGGATTTTTAGCTTTATTATTTTTTTAGCCATCATAATAATTCTGTAATTAATATTAATTTTTAAATTAAACGGTAATTATTTTAAAACTACTGCTTAAAATTCATACCGTCAAAGTAATATAACACGTTATTTTATTAAACATTAAATTAATTTGCAGAAAGTTTTTGACCCAATATTTATGTGCGCAGAAAGTTTTTGGTTTTATACAAGTCTGACCCTCTGGTCTTTTTACCACAGACAATACTGAAGAGCACTTCCAAATGTTCCGAGATTAAAAGTGACTTTGTGCATGACTCAAAAAATAGCCATTTTGAATCACAGTCCAGTTTTACAGAGTAATGTTGCAAATTTCATGCATTTTCTTATGAAAATGACTCTTGGAGTATTTAAAAAAATTCCTGTTGAGCAGAGGAAAAAAAAATTATAGAACTATTAATGTATGCATCATTTTAAAAATACACTATTCTTAGAAATTTTCTTCAATCAGAAAGGAGTCGTGACCCCCTCCCCCCTCACAATCCCTCTTTTGTCCAAATGGCCCTTTTTCTTTTGCCTCACGGAGCATATAAAGTTTAAAATCTTTAATCATATTAACATGTTTTGCTCTATTTATTATTTCGTAATTTCAATAAAAATAAATAACCAAAAATCTAAATTACCCCTCTCCCCCTCATTGAAATCTACGGTTTGACTTTTTGTCTCCAAACATATGTTTAAAACCGCTAAAAAATTATGTAACTTGTATGAGAAATTTAATAAGGGTGTATACAAAATATTATATAACAGTTAGAAAGTGATAATTAAGAAGTTGAAATATACAAAATCATATGAAATTTGGAAATGTGGCAATCATTCTAACTCTTGTATGAGCAATTTGCTGCCCTGAAAACAAATAAATAAAAATAACTGGATACAGCAAGCTTGAACAGCATTTGAAATCCTTGGAGGTCCGCTGGTCTGAGACCACAAAAAATTCAATCGGACCAACTAATTTGAAAAATTTAGTGATCCACAGGACCAGTAACTTTCCCTCCCTCTGACAGGTAAACGTAAACTTTCCCATCCCTGAGAAAACCGCAACCAAGCACAAGTCACATAATTTTATTTTATTTAAATTAAAAAAAAAAAAATCCATTAAACCGTAGTCAGTTGAAATAATTAATCTGAAATAAAATATTTAATTAATAAATAATTTATAGTTTTTCTTTATATACTGTTTAATTTTCAGCAAATTATAATTTTACGTTTTATTACGCTGAAAATTTTGGATAACTGCAAAGGAAGTTTGGTTTATATTATTGGTTTATAGAAGGGGGAGGGGGGGGGCACTCAAAGCATTAAAGGGACTTAACAGATTTTTATGTAGCGGGTCAGTGATGATGACTGCAGGCCAGTAACTTCTTGTGCTTACTCAGGGGTCGATGCAGGTTTTTTTTCTTGGGGTCCATTTGGTGAAAAGGAAAAGTTATTTTTGTGAATTTTATTAGATTTTTGTGAAAAATAACATTTTGTAATGAAAGTTGAAATCGAGTAACTCAAATTCGAACTAAGCATTCATTAACAAAAACTTATTTAAACCCTTATGCTAAAGTTTTTTTTTTTTTTTTTTTTTTTTTTTTTCTGGTGAACTGGTTTTATTTACAAATCACCCATTTTAAAACCTAACAAAATAAAAATAATAAATAGTAATAGTGAGAATTTTTATGGAAATGAATTTTGTGAAGGGGTCTGTTTTATTAAATTGATTTTTGTAAAGGGGCCCAGGCCCCAAATTTTGCCTGGATCGACCCCTATTACTGGTCCTTGGGACAAGTGGCATTTTTATGTCAATTCTACCACTGTTGAAGAATCTCAAAAATACTTTGAACTTAATAATGTCGCTTTTATCAGGGGTGGGGAAATACATCTTTTTACTTGCCACTGGCGAGTGAACTTTTAGGTAGTCTTTGAAAACTGCAAAGTATAGAGATACGGCCATTTTTTTTTTTTTTTTTTTTTTTTTTTGTACTAGTAGCTATATTTTTCAACTTTCCAAATTACTGCGATATAAACATGGTACTAAGTTCAATTCTATATTGACTTTTAAAATATATATTTTTTTATTTTATAGAAAAAAAAATTATGAAAATGCCTTGTACTAATAGTAATCAACTATTTTTGCAGTTGCGTAAATTTTGTCATAACAATTTTCATCTGTACATTTAATTTTTCTTGCTGGTAAGATTTTCTAGAAATTCCCCACCCCTGGTCATTATATATGCATATATAAGCACTTCACTCCCATGAAAAATAAACAAACAAAAAATCACTGTATGCAGTAATCGTGTTTGAGAATATATCATGAGAGTCATGATATGGTTTATTTCCTACTTCATAACTATATCTAGCAGGCATTGTAGAGATTATTACGCATATTTTTAAATGGAGATTGAATGGAGCACTGGGGAGATTCCTAACCATATAAACTACTTTTTTTTCAATATACATTTTTTTTTATCTACATCAAACAGACAGCAAAATTATGCAAAAATAATTAAATCTTAATTATTATATTTAAAAAATATAAGAATAAGTACTTTTAAACAAATTTCATTTGTTAAATAAGTTTTTGTTTATTTTATTATATACTAAATGCACATCTAAAATCTATCCACTGTATATTTATAGACATATTTATATCTTAAGAATAGGTATAATGGCCAAGAAAGTCAACTCACTAAACTAAATTTATTCGAACATAGTGAATAATTTAGAATTTGCTTATTTCAATACTGATTTTTTTTTAACACACCTGAAAAACGATTTTGTTCATTTCAAGTATATTGCCTCAGATACTTTTGGCAATATTTCAGTGTTAGAAAGAGCTCTCATAAGTTAAATAAAAATATTCATAATGCAATGCTGACAAAAAAAAAGAACCTTCATTACTGGAATAAATAAATAAATAACGATTAAAACAATTGACAGGGTACTTACTTGAAAAACTATTTAAATGTATGTGCTTTTATTAGAAAAAAAAGAAAGACAAAATTGCATTTTTCAAATAATGTAAACATTTATTCAGAATATTACCCCCCATCCCCCTTTTCGCCGCAAAAAAATCTTTTGAAAGCTGAAATTGTATTTCAGCAACGCCAATCGTTATGGAATGAAATTCGAATACCTAAAAAGGAAAAGGTTTTATTCTCGGTGACTTTCATCGATTCGTATATTTATTAAGATAAACAAATCAACGTTTGATATTATTCGAACATGAAATATAAGTTGAATCAATATAGATAGTGAATCCACAGGGCACAGAATATGCCTGGACACACCTAAAATTTGTTATTTTTCAGTTTTAATCATTGTGATATGGTGAGATGATAAAATTTTAAGAAGCATCGGCATCCATTTTGTTTGTTTATACGTTACTACGCATGCGCTAACCCACGTTCACAGGCAATCCGAGAGTTAACTCTCCGATTTCGGAGGATTAAAAACATGGGGTTAAAACCAGTGTTACCTCGCGAATTTAGCTTGGTGAATACCGATTTTGAGATAACCAAGAATTTAACACTAACTCGGGAGTTAACCCGCGTTGGTGAATACGGGCGTCAGTTGCATAACTGAAATCTGTCAAGTTTTCTTATACATTTTTTATAGGCATTTTAAGTTCCTGCTCCTATTATTTTATATTAAAACTATGCATGACCAATTAGTACCTTGGACTTATTGCAGTAAGTCTAGGTTAGAGTCTTGTATCCTGTTGCGTAATCCGATTTTTTCCGAAACCGAAAAGACCCGCTGTTCGGGTTGGCGCTACATTTATTCGTTTCGGGTCGCGTGGACCTCTACTTTTTTTGTTGCGGGCTGGAATTATTTTAATTGTTTCGAGTTCGGGTCCATTTCGGGTTAGGTTTGAACTCTTGCATGTTGGATTCGAGTAGAGTTGCAAAAACCGATATATTACTAGGTTTATTTCCGAAAGACCTGTTTTATTCCGCAAAAATTTTAGTTTGTTCCTAGAAAAATCCGGTTTATTCCCAGATTTAACGCAGGTTTTTTTTAGTCTTTGACATTCTAAGTTCGGGTCGATCTGATTTTATAAAAGAAAAGTCAAATATCTTTTCAGATCAAAAAAGGATAAAGATCAAAACCTCCATAACGGACACTCTGCAGTAGAGAACATATCTATTTTGTATTTATATTTTATTCACTTTACAGTTCTTCATATATATTTCTAAGCTTTTACCTCTGACTAAAAGAAACTTCCGAATAGCAAACTGATCAAAGTGTAGAATGTGCGCGGATGGGGTTGTATCTGATCTAAAACAACAACAACAAAAAAAATCATTCTGAAGTCAACCCCCAACTTAACGTGTACCGAACAAAATAATTTTCATCAACAAATAAATAAATAGAATGCTAAATCCATTTTTAAAAAGTTAAACTTAAAATTACACTATGTGCAAATTACTTAAAAGATGAAAAAATATTTCAAAAGGTGTTAAATTACTTTAATATCCTTAGTACTTTCAACTATATACGTAGCCTTCGTCAGAGAATACAAAAATACAAGCGTCTTATTTTCAAATTTCACATAGTTGGTGTCGAAAGGAATTAAAGTGAAAGTCAATTTTTAGATCCGGTAAACATTGAGAAAATAAAAATATGGATATAGAGGGAAGTGGAGTATTACGTGCTTTAGGATTCTTAAAGAATCACAAGGAAGCAAACTGAGGAAGCAACTAAAGAAGCAAATACTAAGGAAGCAAACTGAGCCAAATTATGGGTATGTTGTAGGATAAAACGTCATTACAAACAGTATTTTATTTAGTAATAATTTCTATTGATTCACGGATGATTAAATCATGATAATTCTTTAAGGGGCATATAATTTTTATACCTTCGAAATTAACTTGTATATTCTGCTTCTGGTTAAGTCTTGACAGGGCTGTTGTTGGCCGGTTGAACTTCAAATTTCTCAAATGTTCTTTAATGCGATCTTTAAGTTTACGAAAAGTCATTCCTATGTATTCGAGATAAATATTTTCTGTTTTCAGTGGAATTATATATACTCCAGAAACTTCATCTTTCGGATCGGGTCTATGTTGGCACTAACTAGATCTTTCAATTTTATTGGAGGAGTGGCGATTAAGTTTACGCCAAAGCGAGAAAGTGCATGTCTGAGTTTTTCGAAAAGTCCTGGAATGTACTTCATTGAGCAATATCTCTTATTACTCAGGGGAGTTCTTTTGTATCTTCATATGGTTTTTTTGTAAATTGATTAGTTTATGAATAATACGTTTTGGAAAACCGTTCTCAACTGCAATGTTTCGAATGGTATTTAATTCATTTTCAAGATGATTAATAGAGAAAACTCTAAATGCTCGTCTTATATAAAAGTTGAACGGAGCAAGTTTGTAGTTGAAAGGTGATGTAATTTCAAAAGGAATGGTGTTGTTAGACTTATTTACTTTCCTGTAAACTGTGAGATGAAGTGTTAAGTTTGATAAGTTTTTGATTAGCATTACGTCAAGAAATTACAACTCGTTATTCTTTTATATTTCGATGGTAAATTTTATGTTAGGATCCATATTATTTATTCTGTTAAGAAATGAATACAATTCAGATAAACCCTGATCCCATACTATGAAAATGTCGTCCAGATAACGGTACCATACAGACGGAGTTAAAGCGCTGTCTGTTAAATTTTTTTCTTCAAATGGACGTAATTTGAATTCAGCTAAAATATTTGAGATGGGGGAAGCCATTGGTGCTCATTTAATCTGCTTATAAATTTTCTTGTTAAAAATGAAAATATTTCCAGATTATACGGTGGTCTTCATTTGTGAGTTTATTGATGGCTCATTAACAATAAATTTATTAATGACCAATTTTACGTCGTCCTCGTCGATTGATGGGAAAAGTGAAATGATGTCAAAGCTTGCTAAAACACTATCTTTATTGAGTTTCAAATCTTTAATCCGGTTAATGAAATCAGTAGTTGACGTTGAACTAGGGTTAGACGGTGGAAGAGAAAGTTTCAGAAAAGGAACAAATGCTTTTTCAAGGAAATACATTGGGCTTGTACATTTCCCAACTATCGGCCTTAAAGGATAATTATTTTCATGGTCCTTTAGTCTCCCAAACAGTCTTGGAGAGGTGGCTGTACTATTAACTTTCAATTTGTTATTCATTATTGGTGACCAACATCCTCTATTGAGTAATTCTGCAGTTTTACTCTTAATTTGGTTGTTCGGATCCTTGTTAAATAGTATGGATTCCATTTCTGCGATGCATGTTTACATTTTTGTGATATAATCCATACGATTTATTATTGCGATTTTATTTGTTTTGTCTGTCTGTATAATAATAATATTTTGATCTGCTTGAAGGCGATTAATTGCCAAATTATTTTTGTATTTATTACTTGATTTGAATATGAATGCTTGCCATTATTATACATAATACTTCTAGCAATATCTCTTTTCTCTGGGTCGATTGACAGAGTAGCTTTTTCACAATATGTGATAATGCTTTTGGTGTTTATATTATTCTTAAACTTAAATTTATGTCCTTTTATCAAAATTTCATTTTCCTTTTTCGATATTTCGCTATTTGAAATATTAATATACACTGGTTTACTATCGTGATTTTCTGATTTAAAAATATTTAAATTATTGAATTTCTTTTTCTTGGTTATTGACTTCGCTTTGCGTTGTCTACATGCCTCTTATTCAGAATGTGTGTAACTGAATAGCCTTTTCTGTTTTTCGATAAAGGGAAAAGTCATTATAAAACAAAGCCTTATAACTCAAGCAGTAATCTATTTATTGAAAAATGAAAAATTGTATTCATTTTTAAATTGCTGAAATTGTCATGCCTACCAATTGAATGCTTATACACTGTAAAAATGAGCTAGAAAAGTTTTACATTGTTGAGCGAGAATTTTTTTTTTTTTTTTTTTTTTGAAAGCCGCTTTAAGCATCAATCAAAAACACCGAACATTCCATTTAAGGTAAATTTTTAAATATAGGGATATTTTGGCTAACAAAAATAATTCATTCAGGAATTGCATGTGTTAGCCAAATTGTTCATTAACTGAAACTGTTTTGCCAATCAATTAAAATGCAGTGCTGCTGCGTTATGTTAATTTGTGTATATATATATATAAAAAAAATGTAAGACAAATCGGTGTTTCTTAGCCAAGTCAGAAAAACAGAGAAAATAATGATCATATTTATCCTTTTTTCTTTTAGTGTTTAATTATTTAAGGTGTTTTGAAGAAAAATTTTTATAGTACTACTTAGTTATCCTGTCGACCAAAAATCTATTGCTAAACTATAAGATTAAATGCCAATAATGGTTGATCGTAAATGTCACATTCACTTGACTTTAAGCAAGTTACATGTGTTTACGTCATCAAGTGATTTTTATTTCGACGCTTTATTTGTATTTTTATTAATGTTATACTAATTTATTTGTTCTTTCGTTATTTAAAATAAAAATTGTCAATTTGTGTAATTCAGCGAGTGGTTTAACGAAATTGGTCAACGGAATAACTAAGTAGTACCAATTTTATACTCATATTTTAAATCATCATATGTAAAATTTTTTAGATAAGTGTTAAAAGCAAGGGAGGGGGAAAAGGTCCCTGCAGTGACCATCATTACTTGAGCTTAAAATTTAGCAAATTATTGCCATTTTTTCACAAATCGAACAAAAGTTTGCTGTCCAAATTTGAATTTTCTGAAAAATTATCCTATATTTAGGAACATATGGAGAATACAGACATTAAATATGCTACACTAAGAATTTTTTGTAATAATTGCATAGTAATACAACAACTTGTAAACATATCAACATAAAAAGCAATATAGCAGGTTAACAATGAGGGAATATTAATCTTTTCTTTTTTTTTGGGGGGGGGAGGGGGGAGAAGGGGCACTTAAAATAGTAAGGAACTATTTTTTTATTATTATTATGGGGAGATGTCCCCTTAAACACACTATTTAAGATAATGTTTAATTACAATGATACCTCAGATAACAAAATAATTCATTCTGAAATCATATTTATTACCCAAAATGTCCATTAATCGAACATTTTGTCAGACATTTCAACATTTGATTATAGACAGGAAATCTCATTCAATCAAAATGCTGCTTTATATTAGTTCGTGTATTAAAAAAAAAATTGGATACTTGTTAGTTATCCCGTCGACCACATTACTGTCGCCAAATTGTAAGATTAAATGCCAATAATAGTTGATCGTAAATGTCACATTCACTTGACAACACATGTTTACGTCATCAAATGATTTTTATTTGGACGTTTTATTTGGATTTTTATTAATGTTATTCTAATTTATTTGTTTTTTCGTTATTTAAAATAAAAATTATGTCAATTTGTATAATTTGGCGATTTATATAATTTGGTGAAATTGGCCGACGGGATAACTAACAAGCACCAAAAATTGTAAGCTGGATCATAACTTAATCAAATTAAATTAAAAAACAATAATTATTTGCTGAGATATCATTATACATTAACATTAAAAAAAAAGAATGTTGTACACAAGATTTTGTAGGGCAAAATGCCCCTCCCCCCTCCATTTTTTTCTTGAGATTTAATTATTTTAAGGCTTTTCGGAAGAATAAATATTATAATTATTTTTTAAATCATCAGAGATGAGAAAAGTTTAATTGATGAAAATTTAAAATTCATGGAGGGACAGAACTGCACTCCCCTTTGCCAGCGACCATACTTGGTGAGCATAAAATTTGTCAATGCAATGTCAGTTTTTCATAACTCAAGTGGAAGGTTCCTATCGAATTAGAATTTTAACAAACCTTATTGTACCTTTTGAAAGATAAATATTAAAAAGCTTTAAAATGAAAAATTCTGAAATAAAAATATATTTGCATAAAAATACTGCACAATCATATTATATGATAAATCAATTGAAATTTATTCAAGTTGAAAGAAAACATACAAAAATAATGTTATTGATTACCTCAGTACTTGGCATAGTACAAGTTTTGATACACCTTTAGAGCTAAGAGGTAGTAGTCAAGTATCTGTCATGGTCTGTTATCATATCTAATGTGCAATATCTTGAGCAATGCGCACACCGTCAACACCATCCAATCGCAGTGTTATCAACCATGCTCATTATCAGCAGTATTTGAAAGAATATTGCCTATGTGTACGATTCAAAACAACAAATACACAGTTAGCAATACCCATTCAACGAATAAAAATCTCCAGTTGAAAAACTGCCTCTGTAAAAGAAAATATGCAATATTTTATAAAAGTTTATACATATACTGAAAATATCAACATCAAAATAATAACTTACCATTTTTCTCTAAAGTAAAATTTCATAAAGGACTATTTTTGGTAACTCAAAAAATATTAAAATATCAATGTATGAATCAAAAATACTTTCCTTGTGCATCGTAAAAATAGTTTTAAAATCACACTTAAAAACTGCCAAAATGCAGTGGCCTCTTTATTTTTTTCGGTTACATTTGAAGGTGAATTGTATTATTGCTGTCACAAATCTTGAAAATAATCAGGTTAATTGTAACCAATCTCATACTTCGGGAAGGGGGGGGGTAATAAAAATTACACAGCAGAACATTGTATCAATTTACAAAATTACCGTTAAAAAATTAAATTGTTTTTGTTATTATTCCTTTTTTTTTGGGGGGGGGGGGAGTGTTGAAAAGGGACTAAATTGCTTCTTAATATTTATCAGAATAAAATCCTCTCTAAAATGTAGTAGAATATTTTCATAGCTGAATAAAATATACATTTTTCAAGAAATTCTTTGACTCAACTATCAATAAACAAATTGATTCAAAGTTTAACTAAATTAAGATGGGTTAGCATTCTTATAGTCAGTCACCATTTCTTTATTCCATAATTTTATAGGAATTTGATTCATCAATGTTAGGGATAACAATAATATTAAGATTTTTTTTCTTTTAACATGAATAATCCAAAGTAATATTCAATAAAGTTTAATCACTTATTGAAAAAAATATATATACAGAAGAATAACAGTAATACTTATAAACTTTTAAATGCTTATTCTTTATAGCCTGAAATTTTTTTTTAAATAGAGAATCCCAACCGAAATAATACACACCGATGCTGCAATGTGTTTGAATTTTATGTTGGGTAACAAACTGTGTTTGAAAATAATAATAAGTACATAAAAAAGATCGGGAAAATATCTATAATAACTCTAAACTGAGGACATCGTAATCATTATACAACTTGCGATGAAATTATCAAAAAGCAAATAAAAATGTATAATTACTTACTTTAAACCAGATGTCTGTACATCGACGATCAACAAGCAAAATCAATAACACATAACTCTTGCTTACATTTCTGACACTACGTACCCTCTTTTCGACCAATCAGAACGCTTGTTACAAATTCGTTGGGTTAACACTCGGGTCGGCTAATCCGAGGTTGGTGAATACGAAATTTTTTAACCCAGAGTTAACGCCGGGTTAACTCTGACCCGGGAGTTCCGTGATCCGAGGTTTAAACCAGTTTTGGTGAATACGGCCGTTAAGTGCTCACCTGCATTCTCCTTAACCACAGTCGAAGTTAAATGCTGTTATTCAGTATGTGTACATTTTTTTAAAATTATTTTACTATATAAGTAGAGTTGAGAATCCTGTTATTAATTAGGATTCTGCTTACGATTTAAAACGAAATGTGTACGGATGTACCGTACATTATACTATGTTCACACTACGATACTTAAGATATCTTAGGCCGCCGAACTCTCTTAATTTTGAAGTGGTACCCTCCCGGAATTGGAAACCTGTTCACATGGAAAAACTCACTTAAGATAACTCAGTGAACGTCACTGTGTTGTTTGCGCATGCGCTTAAGATAAGATCGCCCGCAACACCCAATCAGTTAATGCGAAGCTTTACAGCCAGCGAGAGTGAATGGTCGTGACTGTCTCTAGCCCGAAGAAAGTTGAAACTCTCTCAGAGAGTTTGTGGAACTCCCTCAGAGAGTTCGGAGGTTTAAGATAGTTCCGATAACGCAGTGTGAACAGGGTATTAGCCAGTTCTCAAAAGTAACAATTTAAGAATGTTGAAGTACTTCGGAATTTATGTTTCTATAAATAAATGTAAGCGTATAAATTTTAAAATACATAAAAAAGACAAATCTTGCTTGCTGAAAATAAGATATATATTAGTATAAGAGACTAAAAATTATCCTTCTACATTTTTAAATTATCACCCGCCTATCCTTCAGAATAGCCCATTTTCCAGCTACACTGTCTAAATCCAACATGTCAGTTTCACAGGGTGATAGCATTAGTTCGTCCAGTCGCTCTTCCGACATGGTGGTACGCAAGTAATTTTTTACTAACTTTAACCTGCTGAAACTTCTTTCATTACTCTTCACAGTTACTGGAATAATTAAGGTCAAATTGTAGGCCAAAGAAAGTTTAGGATACAAATGAGCCTTCCCCACAAGTTTTTGCGCTGCTGCGCCAATTGTATCCGATTCAGAACTAGCTATTTCTGAGGACATGATATCAATTTCACATTCCAAGTTATCTACATCTTTGAGATCATCAGGGAATAATTGACATAGTTTAGAAATGTCCTCGGTAGAGCTATACTTGATCCTAGATGGAAGGAGACAGACCAGTGGTTTAACTTTCTCAAATACGAACTTATGAATGTCTCCAAATGCAGTTGTAAGCCGATCTACCACCTTCAAAATTTCTGCTTTAAAATAATTCTCTCGTGTAAATAGAACTGCAGTTTCAGGATTTTCATCGATCTTCGATGGAGGCCTCCGTCGCCTGTGCCGCAAATTGAACTCATAATCTTGATTTATTCCATGTGTCTCGCAGATGTTGTCAGCTTCCTTAATGATGTTCATTATTGCCGCCGCGTCCTCATTCCGGAGTTTCTGAATCCTTTCGTAAGTTTTTTGCATTATGTCGGTTCCCTCTAAAATGTTTAGGTCTTCACGTTGCAATTGCTCTGTTGCTAACTTGGTCTTAAACATAATTGTTTTCATTGCAAGTAAAGAAACAATGAAATCGTATGACATCATTTTGCCTTTTAACCCTGCCGACTTAGCTCGAGCATCCTTGTCAACCTTCATGTCTTAAGAAATAATTTGCAGAGTATGGATGAGGGCATCATAGGACGATAAAATAGCTGTGACTGAGTCCACTCGCATAGTCCATCTTGTCTTCGACATAGATTTCAAGGTAAGACACTTCTATTAAGGTAACTTCCATTTTCTCTCTCAGTATGCCGAATCGCTTTGTACTCAGTGAAAAGAAGTTATAGATACTGAATACTGTCGTAGAACAATTTTATTATATTGCTTTCTTCGCACGCATGTTAAACACATAAATTCACTTTATGCGCGAGGCAGGTTATGTATAAAATAGGTCTACCAGCTATTTCTGAAAGTTTTGATTGACAGCCTAAAATGCGGCCGGACATAGATGACGTGGTGTCGTAAGACTGTGCACGAGCTTGGGAAAGCGATATTCCAACTGACTGTAGAATTTCAGAAATAAGCTTAGCCATTCCTTCGAAAATTTTGGACACAGTTAGAACCAACCTGAAGAGTGATGATGCTTAAATGCTCTGATCTTGGAATTTTCAACGAACGAGGTTTAAAGATGGTCGCCTCCACCCACTCACAAAAAGAATAACACATACTTTAAGCATGATTACTATTCCAGATGTACTTGTCTACAAAATTCATATGTCTATGACAATTTGAAGAATAAAACTGGCTTTTTTTGGGGGGGGGCTATACAGCAGCCTTTTCAAAAGATAATTTTACATCTGGATGATCTGTTTGAATATGACTATGCAGGCCTCTAATAGAAATGCAGAAATATCTACATATTGTACATTGAATCAGTTTTCCTTTCTGGAGGTCGATGCTTTTATTCGGATGAAATTTTCTTATATGGCGATATAAATTTATTTTTTTCTGTGAAATGTGTGTGTACGCGATCACAGTGTGTGCATAAAAATTTCACTGAATTATCCGCCATCATGCGACAAAAACAAACTTTTGCAAATCGCTCTTCTTCTGTATCCGTGACTTCATCTTTTAAATGCAGCAATCTCAAATAACTAGCGCCAAATCCAGAGCCAAGAGGTCACCAAATTCTAAGAATCAGTCCATAGCAGAAGGGAGCAATTAAAGATGCTACATGGGAAAACTTACAATAGAGACTTAAACAACCCCCCCCCCTCCCCCTTCCTTTCACGAAAGTCTCAAATTCTCAGAAACGCGATTCTCTCTCTCTATCTATCTATCACCTCCGCTCTCTGACAACCCCTCCCTCCCACACAGAATCATACACAATCTTCCGTGAGAAGTTCTTTCTTTTCCCCTTTAAAGACGGACAACAGAGAATTGAAATGATTCTGACGACGGGAGAGGGGACTTTTTGCAGGGTGTGTTCTTAACTTTCCGACTATTCTAAATTTTACCAACACTTCCAAATAAGTGTGTGTGTGTGTGGGGGGTGTTACACCACCAACCCCCCCCCCCCCCCCCCCCGCTAGGCACGCCCCTGAAAAAGGCCTCAAACTGGTCTCAAACAAGCCGTCAAGTGCTGAAATGAAGAAATAGAAAATACTCTAAAGGTATATGGATTTAAACATGTAACGATCTCAACTTAGAACATTTTCCAATTAAATTTTTTTAGGATAACCAATCAACAATTAAATTGGTTGAAAGCGAAAAATTTAAATCACGAACTAAACACATCGATACAAAATATCATTACATACGAGATTTGAAAATGAAAAATATGATAGATGTCAAATATCTATCAACAAATGAAATGACAGCAGATATAATGAGGAAGCCGCTGCCAAAGGCCAAATTTGAACTTTGCTTACCTTATCTACTTGGTGTCAGGTTCACACAAAACGGGAGAGATGTTAGAGTATTGCTCTTTTGTTTCAAGAACATGCCACCAGATGGCAGCATCAAACAATCTTTAGTTTGCTGTTACAAAACTTTAAAGCAGCAAAATGCTGCTGGGATTAAAAATCCACTAGTATTACAAAGGAATAATATAGTAAAAATGCAACAAACTAATATTTAATGCGTAGTTCAAAGTATTTATTCATATTTGTGTTTGTAAATGTTTCTCAAGAATATACATCTGTTTTCATTTTGCGAGTCTAAAAAATATTGTGTGCAGCATCTTATTCTACTGAAATTTTCTTCTATTAAATGTATTTTTCGTTCATCTTAAGAATATATTTCAACTGAATAATTCACAAAACATAAAGATAAAGCTTTTAACTTTTTTTATTATTCACTATTGAGGGATTTTTGTTCATGCCTTCATTTGGAATAGCATTCCAAAACCACATAATAAAAAAATTTGTTTGGATGGAATGTTCAAAATTTACTTCTTGCACAGGCATGCAATTCGTTCGTGAAAGCCAGGATTTTTTTCCTAGGGGAAATCTGCAAAATCAATTCATGAGACGCGGAAAAAAATCAAGAATTTCGTCAATCGGTAATAAAACCCCCCGCAGATATGAACAACTGGTCGCAGAAAAAAATTATCCATCGAGTACGAAAAAAAACCCCGTAAATTTCGCCTAATGATTGCGGAAACATGATTGCTGTTTGTCAAAAGGCTGCGGACAAAAAAAACAACAACAACTAGTCGGATGTGGCAATCCCAAAACTTTCTTCTATCTCATACATGTTAATACTTCCTGAAAAATGCATTATAACAGCGCCACCGGATAGGTGATTTACACCAAAATCTAATCAAACTTATGTCAACTTCTAATTGAGTTTGAAGTTTGATGAAAATCCGTGCATTAGTTTTTGAGATAGAGCTATTGTGGAAATCGTGAAAAACGTAGCATAGTAGCGCCACCTGTTGGGCGATGTGCACCAAAAACTAAACAACACTAATTTATATCAGGGACTAACTGAATCTGAAGTTTGATGTAAATTCGTGCATTAGTTCTTAAGATAGAGCTATTGCGATAATCATGAATAATTCAGCGTAGCAGCGCCCTCTACTAGGCTATTTACCCCAAAATATAATCAGCACCAATTTATATCAGGGATTAACTGAATCCAAAGTTTTATTCAATTCCGTTCATTAGTTCTTGAGATAGAGCGCCCAAAAAATTTGTGTCACACACAGCCATTTTGTAAAAACATGTTTTTCGGGATCTCTGACACCTAAAACGTGTAAATCCGTCGAAAACGGGAATTCGAAAATTTTTGCAAATCCAATACTTTCTTCTTGTAAAGATAGAAGAAAATAAAAAACATTAATTTAGTTAAACAGTTTCGAAAAAAAAATCGAGAATTTAATCAAAACATTGCGCAAAAAAATCAAGAATTTCATCAGTCGGTCGTGAAAAGTAAAGATATAGCTAGCTACCTGCTTTCCAAAAAATAGGCGCCACAATATTTATCAATCGGCTCATAACTTCAAAAGGAAACGCCACTCTATACTTTAGTAGAAAGAAATGTTTAATAAACCTCTGTACTACAAGACATATTGCTATTTACAGGATTACTGTACATATTTACATCGTAAAAGCCGCTATCAGATTCACCAACTTTACAGCCGATTTCAACCCCAACTTTTTCCAGTTGAAAGGGAGAAAAAGGTTACAATTGTCTTTGCTAAAGTTGGAGGAAAACCCGGGAAAACCAGTACTACTAGTACCAGCCGTCAATATTTATCGCATTTTCGTATCAATCGCTTATCTTTGATTCGCTGAAATGTTGAAAGGTGGGAGGAAAAGTTGCGGCTAGGACAGACTTTTTTGAGATGCGGATAAAAAGTTGGGAATATTGCTGTTTGCTATCACACTGGGTGTCGAGACAACATTTCGCGAAAAGTTGGAGGAAATCAAGAGTTGGTTCAAAAATTGCTCGAAAAGTTGGTGAATCTGATAGCGGCTTAACGAACTCGGAAGAAATCCGCGTGTGAAACCTTGATTCGCAAACATTTCATCACTTCCCTCCGCCTCTTTTTTAAACACCGGGGGAAAAAACAAGACAGCGAGCATTGCGTACCCTCTCCATTGCGAGCCGTATGCCGAAATGTATTCGCAGGGAATCATGGGAAAAACTATGACAGCCGTTAATCACAGACTGTCGTTTAGTGCTGCTATCTAACGGAATCTAAATATATTTGTTACATCCTTCCTCTCTGGTTCCAGGGACCAGGAACATTTTTTTGGCCTACCACGTTTCCTGAGCGGAGTAACTGGTTGGTCGGTAACATTGTTACAAATTTTAGGGCAGATGTATGGTAAGTTCCTAAGGGAACTTCAGGAGCTTGTAAACTCGCAACTTCATAGGAAGTAGGTGAGCGCTGCATAGGCGTAACCAGCCTTTTGAACGGGGGGGTGCCCAGACTTTTTAACCTGAACATGTTGGATACAAACATTATATAGTAAAACATGCTAAAACGGAACCCGTAAAACCGGTCGAATTTCCTTTTTAGACAGGTTTTCATCTTAGAAGGTATAATTGTGTGGTATTTCTTTTAAAAAGGTCTCAAATGCAATTTTTATTTGCGTGAGGAGGGATGAGAAGGGGTTCAAAATATTAAAACTATATCTAATGGTAAAAAAAAGATATGTAAATGTCCTTGCAGCAGTGACATAAGACAGTGACTAAGTGTGGTCACAAGTGTAAAACCTTTTGCCACCCTAACTTCTTATAATAATTATTATAATATTATAAATAATTATAATATTCATTAATACCGTAATTTCCGGCCTATAATCCGCGGATTAAACAATCATGTTTCGACCTAGAAATTTTATTTCATTGTTGAAGTTAAATATTTATCGCGATTTAACAAGTTACGTTTTATGAAACTAGATTTCTGAGTCCGAACATAATTGTTTGATCCGCGGATTATAGGCCGGAAATTATGGTAATTCCTGTTTTTACCTCAGAATGTGTCGAATATATTAGGTAAAGCAGGTCATGATAATATACACTAAATTTTATCACGATGAATAAAAATTATACTATCATAATGCGACTGTAATAATAAAGATAGGTGCTTGTCTGTCTCTCTGTGTGTGTACGCGCGCGCGCTGAACACTGAAAAAACAATGCAGCTCGCACAGCCATAAGATTTGACAGGACCTGTATGCCTGAACTCATGCATATGGAAGACAGTTTCTGGAATTTTTCAATTAATTTTTATGTGGATATTTTCTCATTTTGAGCAATTTTTTTTCAAATTAGTAAAAAAGAATCCGATTTCAATATTTTATCCAGTAAACTTTGTCTTATTTTCAATAACGTGTTTTCACGATTCTTACAGCGATTTTTCAATTTTTTAATGTTATTTTTAGAGAGTATTTTTCGCATTTCGCAGTGATTTTTTTTTCGACATTCCTAAAAGGAATCCGGTGTAAAGGGTCCGGTCCTTTTACCCAATTGGTTAATTTCGTTCCCTGTGGTTTTTTAATCTTTTCCGAATTTCTTATGCGATTTTTAGCGGGGGTTTTCGTGCTTTGAGGCAATTTTTGACTTTTTTGGAAACAGAAAAAAACTCTCCGGTAATTTTTGCAATTGCCGTGATTAAATTCGAATCGGATTAATGTCAAATCAGTTTTTATAAGAAAGCTGAGAATTTAATTTTGCTCATTATAAAAAAAAGCAATAATTCAAGATTAGCTTGTTTCGGGGCAGAAGAGGTCGTAACTTTCCCGGGAGTACGTTGCCGAAGGCAGTTCCAACGCCCCCCCCCCCCCCACCCCACCCCAAATCCTAGATTTGTTTAATTCTATGTTCGTTTAATAAAAAAACAACCAGCGAAACTCCTCTAGTAATGAAAATTTCTTTGAGAGACAACATTTGAAATAACGTGTGGGATCGCGCGATTTTTGCACAGAAAAAGTAGGTCCCGCATAATAAAAAATGTTGTGCAGTATCCCCCCCCCCCCCTTCAAATTCTTTCACAGGCCTGTGATTCTTCAGTGAGTATTTAAAAAAAAATTTTGAAGTCCGCGATTTTTATTTCTTTTATGGAATTTCTCAAAATCAATTCGTGAATCGGTCCTGGAAAAATTTGAGAATTTCTTCAAACGATCATTTTAAAATATCGGGAATTTCGATAAAATAGTGCAGAAAGTAATTTCCAATTTCGTCAAAAGAATGCTCAAAAAAATTACGAATTTCGATAAACGATTAACGAAATTTGAAAAAAAAATTCGTCAAAATGTCGCGGAAAAGTATAGAGAATTTTGTTAATTGGTACGGAAAGATATCGAGAATTTTCTCGATCGCTCGCACAAAACTATCCCGAATTTCGACAAATGTACAAGTAAAAAAATCAGTTTTGTCAATCGATCGCAACAGAAAATAAATTTCATCTAACGATCGCGGTAAAAACGAGAATTTCGTCCCAGGATCGCAGATAGAAAGGGCGAATTTCATCAAAAGATCGTGCTAAAGAAATGCGAATCTCGTCAAAGGATCGCGGTAAAGAAACACGAATTTTGTCAAAGGTTAGTTGTGAAAAGTGCGGATTTCGACAAAAAATCGCGTAGGAAAACGCGAATTTCGTCAGACGATTTTGGGAAAAAATTGTAAATATCATGAAATGATCGCAGAATAAAATCGCGAATTTGGTCAAAATTTACTGCACTGGGCTAAAAGGTTGAAACCGGGTTCCTTTTCTTACTTTAAAAAAAAAAAAAAAAAAAAAAAAAAAAACGCCGCGAAACGAGAAAAAACTAAAAATCGTATAAAAATTTTCAGAGGAAAAAAGTTACTTATATTGACTTGAAAGATTGCAACCATATTCCTTTTACGAATGTCAAAAAATGGCCGCGAAACACGAAATTCAACCAACCAGCCAACCTCCAGATTAATTTGAATTTTCTGCGCTATTATTTTTCATTTTCAAAGGAGGCAGGTCTGTGTGCCCCCCCCCTTTCCCCCGGATAATCTTATTTTGGAATTATCGTTTCACATCTGTTCCTTTTCAATTTTTTTTTTTTTTGCTTCTATCTAGACTTTAAACTACGAAAGGAAAGAGACAAATAGTTTCTATCCTCGTCAAGAACTTGCGTTAATTTCTCGTGAAATTGCAGAAACATGCAATAGAAAGAACGGCGTTAAAAAAAAATCTTTCACAAACAAAAGACGTCAAAGGATTATAAAGCCACCTTTTTGACTTACAATGACTAATACAGATTCTTGTAAATATTCTAATTTAAAAAAAGATAAACATAAAAAAAGATAAACAACATAACTTTCTTTAAAAAGAAAAAAAAAGAAAGAAAGAAAGAAAAGAAAGGGAAAAAAAAGAACGAAAGAAAAAAAGGACGAGGGTTTCTTTTTTTATCACATTTCAAAACTTAGGCTGTTATTTTCTGAACTAAACTAACTGAACTCTGCTTTCACTTCTTTTTTCTTTTGTAGATTTAGATTTTTTTTAAATAATTATGCTTGAGTCTGCGCAAGCGGGGGGGTGCCCGGGCACCCAGGGCACCCCTCCTGGTTACGCCTATGCGCTGTGTGAGCATTACTATGGGGGCGAGACTCCATACTTAACTCACAACTCACTTTTAGGACGAACACTGACATTTATTTAGACGAATACACAACAAAAAATACAGATATAAACACTCTTCTCGTTCTTTAATTAGCTTAAAGTCTATAATCTAGGACGTCGTTGAATATATTTCTGAGGTTTTCTTACGTCGTGTAAATATTCAATCTTATTTCATCGAAATATGTTCTGTTCTTTAATAAAAAAAACCTTCCGTCGTCGAACTCATTTCGTTCTCTTTACTTCTTCTGCATTTTTACTTCACACAGCTTCGTCAAGGCTCGTTTCCTTTTTTAATCTCGAAGCGGAAAATACGGAGACACTCAGTCTAATGCAGGTGTTCCTTGCGAAATCTCCACAAGCGGCCGTCCTGACATCTGGAGCTGCCGCAGCGACATGTGGTAAAATAGAATCTGAAAAAACAAAAAACAAAAACCAGTAACTGTTCTTAGGGGAAAAGAAAAAAAAATTAATCTGCACATCATAGTTGAAGTAGCGTAACATCATATAGGGATTTCTTTGAAAGCAGTGACTTGTAAAATGTTTATAGGATACAGAAAGAAAAGATTTAAATTTTTTTTTTTTTTTTTTTTAATTTCAGTTTTCGTCAGGCCAAGGTTTCATGTATTCAGCACAGGAGCTAGTATTTATCGGTCCTTCAGTTGATGAGATTTTCGTTACGTCGTAGGTGTCGTTAGACTTCACTCTGATTACTTTATACGGACCTAAGAAGTTAGATTTCAACTTTAAACCTGGTCCTTGCTGGGTTCTCTTAATTGCTACAAGGTCACCAAGCTTGTACTTACGGGGTTTCTTACGTCGTAAATTATAGTGCTTGCGGTTTTCTTGTTGAATTTCCAGAATATTCTTCTTGGCTTCTTTACGGAGCTCTTCTCTGTCTTTCATAAATTGTTCTTCGACTGCACTGTTTAAGAGGTCAATAATTTGTACATCTTCTTTCTGTTTCATTTTTGTACCAAATAATATTTCAAACGGTGTTCTCTTAATGCTTCTTTGGTAAGTTGAATTAATGACTTGTTGAACTTTAGGAACATGTTTAAACCATTTGGTCGGTTCGTCTTTGGACATTTTAGAGATTACAGAAATTATGGTGGAGTTAAGTCGCTCTACTTGACCATTGGCACGGGGAAGGCCAGTTGTAACTGTCTCGAGCTTTATATTTTCATCTTGACAATAATCAGCAAATTCTTTGCTTGTAAATGCAGGACCTTTATCGCTAATGATAATGGAAGGATTGCCAAAAGTATGACTTTGTTGTCGTAGTTTTGATATAACTTCGGTAGCAGAAGTACTTTTACATGGATACAACCAGACGAATTTAGTAAATGCGTCTATTAAAGACAAAATATGTTTATAATTTTTGTTGGTTGTTTCAAGAGGGACTAAATGATCAATGTGGTAGGTTTGGAGAGGAGTCTCTTCTTTAGGTAAGGGATGTAATTCACCTTCTTGTTTGCCACGTTTGCGATTATACAAAAGGCATGTTACACAATTTGCTATAATTTTATCAATTTTATTTCACATATTAGGGATGAGAAATTCTTCGTTAAGGAGTTCTTCACAGCGTTTACGGCCAAAATGTCCTTTGTCATGAACGTGTTTAATGACATTTAGCTGCAGTTCATCCGGCACAACTATCAGATCGATACCTTTATGATTTTTATAGAGAACGTTATTTTTAAGGAAATAGTTGTCATATGGCTTTGTTTTCAAAATTTCTTTGATGTTCGTCATATGTTCGTCAGTGTTTTGTGATTGTATGATTTTGGTAGTAAAACTATCTTGAATGACCATACATATTGGATTTCTACTTAAAGCGTCGACATGGCGCATGCGTGTACCTTGTCTGTGTTCGATTGTATAGTTATAGTCAGCTAACATTAAAGCTCATCGAGCCATCTTGGTGCAAAGATCTTTTTTATTCATAGTAAGGGCGAATGCGTTGCAATCTGTGACTATCTTGAAAGGAATACCTAGAATGTAAACGCGAAATTTTTTAAGGGCTTCTATGACAGCTAAAACTTCTAATTCGTAACTCGAATATTTACGTTCGGCATCTGTGGTTTTTTTGCTCATAAAATAGACAGGGTGAAATTGATTGTCAATAGAAGACTTTTGAAGGAGGACTGCTCCGTAACCGTCAATAGATGCATCACAGTGAACTTCTGTTTCGTTACTAGGGTTATAAATGCTTAAAACAGGACCTGAAGAAAGGATGTGTTTCAGCTGATTAAATGCATTTCGTTGCTGGTCGCCAAAGTGAAATTTGGTGTCCTTTCTAAGAAGATCTGTTAAAGGCTTAGCTATTAAAGAGTAATCTTGAATGAATTTACGAAAATATGAAGTTAATCCGACAAATGAATGTACATCTTTTATACTTTTAGGTTCTGGGAAATTAAGGACAGCTTTAGTTTTTAAGGGGGATGGGTGCAGTTGACCATTTTTAATGTGGTAACCCAAAAAATCAATTTCTCGTTGTAGAAAGTGGCATTTTTTGAGATTCAGTTCTAAACCATATTCGGATGCAGTTGTAAGGACGCGTTGTAATTTCTGGAGTCCTTCGACTTCGTTTTCAGCTGGTATTATGAAGTCTTCCATATAGACAATAAGTACTTTTTCATTAATGAGGTCTCGAAAAACGTTATAAATATATCTTTGAAACACTAACGGTGCATCGCTAAGGCCATAATTCATATATAAGAATTCAAATTGACCAGAATGTGTTACGAAAGAAGTATATTTTCTACTATTTTCTTCTACTTCGACATGAAAAAAAGCATTTTTAAGGTCAAGAGTAGTAAATACTTTTGCAGAATGCAACTGATCAATAATGTCATCAATTACTGGGAGGGGAAAACGTTGTTTATGTGTTTTAGAATTTAACTTCCTATAGTCAATACACAATCTATATGAACCATCTTTCTTTTTTACTAGGACAATAGGTGATGAAAAATTACTAGTGCTTTTACGAATAATTCCTTTTTCGAGCCACTCAGAAATTTGTTTTTCGACGAAGTTTTTCTCTATTTGCGCCAAGCGCCTGGGAGGACAAGTAACAGGTTCTTCGTTTTCCAGATGAATTGATAATTTAACATCAGTTGTCTTTATTTTTTTAGGAGAATAATTTTGAATAAGTTCTGAAATTTTTAAACGTATTGTTTCATCGGTAATATGAGATAAATCAAGATTAAGATCGTCTAACACATGAGCAATATTAATCAAAAAATTATTGGACGTATCGTCATTTTTCTCGATTTTTTGCATCGAAATATTATTTCCAGAAATTGTTAAAATACTTTGTTGAATGATATCTGTACCAATAATAAGATCAAAAGATATGGAATAATCTGGGACTACATAAACATTAGTTGTATAATTAAAATCATCTATCATAATGTTCGTAGAGAAAAAACCTAGGGGTTTGATTATAGTATTTCCTAATCCAGTTAATGTGATAGTTGAATGTTCAAGGTTCGAAATTGTAGGGAGTTTGCGATAAATACTTTCCTTTAGTAAACTTCTTTCACTACCTGTGTCTACCAATGATGTAACATTTACAGACGAAATAATGACTTGTTTGGTCATGAAAGTGTTCGACGTGACAGTGGAAACATTGGAGGGTTCTGACTTAACTCTAGGCCTCCTTGGTTGATCACATTGAGCCGATTTATGGCCAAAATTCGAACAATTAAAACAACGAGGGCCTTTATCTTTATGTCTGCATTGGCTACTTTTATGATTCGACAAACCACAATTAAAGCAAAAAAGATCAGCTTTTGGTCGAAAGGATTTCTCTTTCATTGGCATTTCAGGTTTGACTTTACGAAATTTAGTGTTCTCAAAGTCATGTCGAATTTTGTCAAATTTTGAGCTTTTGCTTGAATTCTACAATGGATTGGCATCCATATAACTGATTATCTGAAAACGGGGTCGGGTATGCCGTTTATGATGTATTGCATTAATGCGGAATCCTCGATTTTACCACGCGAGCATATTTGTTTCATGATAAGAAAATATTCTTCTATTGATTCATTTTCTTGCAATTTTCGTTTATTTAATATATCATGTAACTCGGCAGAATTATAAGTGGTGCTAAATTCTGATATTAAGAGTTGTTTAAGTTTGTCATATGAATTAATATGAAATTCTGTTTGTGCTAATAACTGGGCTTTTCCTCGTAATGATCTTTTACAAAATATGAATTTATGAAAGTCAGATAAATTAAACATATTAGTTACATCCTCAAAATTATTAAACCATACCTGTATATCACTAAAAGAACTACCATCGAAAGGAGGTATTACACTTACAATATCAGTAAAATTAATAGACGATTGCATAAAACTTTGAACTGGAAATTGCTGTTGTTTGTCAAAATTTGATAATTCAGTGTTATTACTTGAAGTCATATTATTTGAAGGCAGTTCGGGTTCCGAGTCGGTGTCACTTTCATTTTGTATAATATTATTTTGTAGTAAGGTCAAGTCTGAAAGGTATGTCACTAATCGGGTTGCGAGATCGTTTAAAGATCCCTCATTATCAATACAAAGTAGATTGCACACTGTAATCAGATCATTTAATGAAAAATCAGTTTGAACTTTAGTTATTTTATTTTTGAATTCGGTGCTGTCGGTTTGAAAACCGAAACCAGTAAAATCACGTATTCTCTTTCTATTAGAGCGATCACCGTCAGCATCAAATAGGAATTTATGCAGCAATTTAATTTTATGCGTTCGTTCGTTTTTAAATGCAACTTCCAGTTCTGGTATTTCAACTAACTTCATAATAAAATAATAGCAATGAACTCACCGTTAGAAGAATATCCGGCTTGAATATGTAGGATGAATAACTCTAATTAATCATATTGGTGGGTTAACTGTCACTTCTGACTCCAATTTATGGGGGCGAGACTCCATACTTAACTCACAACTCACTTTTAGGACGAACACTGACATTTATTTAGACGAATACACAACAAAAAATACAGATATAAACACTCTTCTCGTTCTTTAATTAGCTTAAAGTCTATAATCTAGGACGTCGTTGAATATATTTCTGAGGTTTTCTTACGTCGTGTAAATATTCAATCTTATTTCATCAAAATATGTTCTGTTCTTTAATAAAAAAACCTTCCGTCGTCGAACTCATTTCGTTCTCTACTTCTTCTGCATTTTTACTTCACACAGCTTCGTCAAGGCTCGTTTCCTTTTTTAATCTCGAAGCGGAAAATACGGAGACACTCAGTCTAATGCAGGTGTTCCTTGCGAAATCTCCACATTACATAGGGTCCGTCACGTCGAGGACTGAATTTGGCGGTTCTTTTCTGACCAGCCTTGCTGACGGGATGGAGGTCTACCCATACATGGTCACCAGGAGAATACTGAGATCCTTCTCTCCACAAACTGTTTTCTTTTGTCTTGGCGTTGTTCGACCAAGTCTTTCACAGCAAATTTCTTTGGTTTCGGGGTTATCTCAATGGGGACTGTACCGATTTCACAGGAGGACGAGGTGGCTTCTCCCCCTGGCTGAAAGATGGTTTCATACCTTTTCAGCAAGTAATTTAATTCTGACCTCTGGCCAGAACATTCAAGAGGCTTTGTAACAGGATCTACAAAAGCATACTTTATATGTGGCATATCGTCGAAATACCAACGTTTATTCTTAACGCCTGGTACAAACCCTGACTTATCAAGAAAGTCTCTTCCTAAAAGGGTTCTGTTCCCTTTAGCTTTAGGTAACACAATAAAATCTGTACGAAATTTTCTTCCTTCAATTTTTACAGTAACAGTCGTAGTCAAACTGTCTTCTTTTGACCGCTGGCCATTCGCTAAGGACATGTTCAGAGAGGTTTTCTGAAACTTTGCACCTTTTTCTTTTAACACAGAATACAATGATTCACTAGCCAGGCTGTGACTAGATCCGGTATCTAACGCAAGCTTTGCCATAGACTCCATTAATGTTCAGGTATACTGTGGTTAAAGGTGTGGTTGAGCATGTGTATATCTGGATTTGCTCAAACTGAGAAGTTTCAGTTTTTATCACAGGATTGCAAGTAGGGCATTTAGCACGAATAAATCCGGGAGCACCACAACCATAACATTTCAAGGTTGGGCGATCTTCAATCAGAGGTGAGAGATTCCCCTATCCGTTGTCTGACGGGCTTATCTTCTTTGTGCAGAAGGATTCATTCGGAAACGTTTTATTAGAAAAGCTCGAGGGTATGGTCTCTTTCTGTTTTGACCAGTTTTTATTTTTCTGGTGGGTTTCCACATCTTTGGATTTTACGGGATTTACCTTTAGAACATTGTAAGCATCTAGCTTCTCGAATAAGACATTTGGATCATTTAAATCAGTCCAAACGTCTAAGAAATGTTCTCTATGCTGTGGGGAGCACCTTCTCTTTAATTTGTCAGATAAAATAAGATTTTTCAAATCTTCGAATGAAGTTATGTTGAGCTCAGCTACAGAGGCGTCGCGATGGGGGGTTGTGGGGGGGAGCCCCCCCCCCCTCCTCAGTATATGTGAACCTGGGAAATTTGCGCTTCGAGGTGAGAAATTTTAGATTTTTGAAACACTTTTTCTTTTTTTAAATAAATAGTAAAAGAAAAAAAAGAACTTTTTATTGTTTTGCTGACTACCTTTCTGAGTTCTGTAATAGTAAAATAATTAAACTTTCAAAAGAAATACAAAAAGCAGCCAGACTCAATTTCTCATTATGTTTCTCTGTGCTACGTAATTATCATACATCTACCAGACCTGAATTTCTCTACTGTTGTCTGTCAACAGTGTCTCTAATACATGTCCTCCAAAACTATGTTCCTTTCTCAAAAATCTAAAAATATGCGGCTATTTTCATGTGAAGTACGATTATGACTTCTACACAACTGAAGACAAAAACTTTCATTACATGAACCAATAATTATATTTTTTATGTTTTTAGTTTCAGGATTTTTCTTTGGAAATATTTTTTTTTTTCATATAAGTATCATTATCATTAAACACACACTGAACATAACATTTTAGTTGGAAAATAGAGCAATTTGTTTCGCGTTGGGAAATTTGTGAATTAAAATGGGAAAAATTTTAACTCTCCCCCCCTCCCCCCCACCCCGAAAATTTTTTTGTAAGATAGCCAACCTTCAAAGTATGTTCTAAGCTCGAAAAAATAGTCTTTCCAGGTACTTTCTGGAATTTTCTTGTGCTGAATGAACTGAATTCTAAATTTTTCAGCGGTCAATTTGAATCGTTTCAACAACATCGCCTTGATGTTTTGGTAGTCCTGGGCCTTTTCTGCCGGTTCCCTAGCAATGAGTCTAGCAATATCGCTAGGTAAAGCGCTTATGAGGTACGTAACCCAATTTTCTTCCGGAACCCCTAGGACCTTTAACTGTTCCTCACACAGCACTAAGATGTTCATATCATCTTCGTTTGGGCGAAATGCGTTAAGAAATTTTTTAATTAAGTTGGGAAATTTTTGAACTCCCTTGACGACGGAGTCTTTACCATTATGTACAGATATGTTATACATTTTTTTTTCCATTTTCACGGGTTCTACTGTAATATGAGGACAACAATTAATGATTGTTGTAGTAATAAAATGCTTTAAAATAACAAGCGTGTTTGTATCAGAAATAGGACAACAATCCCAGGTAGCACAAAGATATCGGCCAATATCAAAATTAGGTATTGGCCGATATCAAAATGTAATATTGGCCAACATTAAATGACCCCCCCTAAAAAGATATCCACAAATATTATTTTTTGATATTTGGCAATGTTGACTAATATTTCCCAACATCTCTGAATATCAGTTTGTGACATTAAGCGATATCTTTTTCTGTCATTGCTGAATATCATTATTTGACATTGAGTGATATATTTTTCCAATATCCAGAATAACATTTTTAAATATTAAATTATAACTTTTTAGACATTAACTTCTTTTTTAAACCCCAACAACTGCGATTTGCAAATGTGGTGAAAGTATATTTCTCACTGAGCTAGAAGTTGATGCTCAAAGAGATTTTCAGTCATATTAAAGATTAAAGTAGAAAAACCTACTAAAATTGTAATAATAAGAAGCTTTCAATTGAAAGTGCTGGGAGTAGATTTTTCTATTAGTGACGAAAAAAAGTCTGACAAAATTATAATTTATCTCATACTTTTTCAATCACAACCAACTTTTTTTTTTCATTCTTTTAACATATATTTATTTAAATATCACTTTTTATAATTAAGTTTGTTAGAAATTTAAAAAGAAATTATGTTGAAAACTAATGACCAACTTTTGAAACTAAACTTGTATTCTTTCTATAATAAAAAATAAAATTATTTTAAAAGTCTGAAATTCGAGAGCATTTTAAAAAGAAAAACATAGTATCCATTAAAAAATACATAAATTGATCTCTTGAAAAAGAGACCAATTGGACTCTTTTTCTATTGAAAAACTTTGTGTAATAAAAAAAAAGCATCTTCCGTTTTTATAAAACTAACAATTGTTATATTTTAACATCGTTATAGGCACTACATTATTATTTTAAATACAAATAATTCTAGAGCAATAATTACAGATTTCCTTATTAAGTTTTTATTAGCACTATCAATAGATTTTAATATGAATTTTATTTTGCATCTATAAATTTCTATATAAATTGTACTACAGAAAATTTTCCACACTAATCTCAATAGATTTCTATGTTTTTTTCAAATATATACATATATAAAAATAACTATAGATTTGTAAAGAAAATTTTTATATAACGCAAATTTCATGGGCAACGAAAACTATAAAAATGGGCGGTCCTTCAGAACTTTGCATTCACTTTCGTCAAGATTACAAACTTCGTCAGATATGCTAAATGTCGACAGATATCTTGAAATGTCTGAAAAATGATATTGTTTTTACGAATGTCGACAGATATCTCTGAATGTTGGAATACTAATATCATTTTTACGACATTGGCCAATGTAAATAAAACATTAAAAATAAGGCATTAAAATTACAAGTTTTCTAAAAATAGTAAAATAGTTAAATTTTATTGTTTAGAATACTATTTACGTATTATAATGTTATAAGTAATGCAAAAAATTCGTTTGGATGCTTTTCTTAAAAACTAATTTTAAGTTACATCTGTGAATATCGGCAGATATTGTAAATTTGACGTCTGACATTCAGTGACTTTCGCGATATCGGCCAATATTGATCGGGACATTGGCCGATATCTGTGTGCTACCTGGGATGTGATAAGCTCCTCACAACAATGAATTTTCAGGTTACTGTTGAATGTGTGAATTTTGATAATTATCACGTTATAAAATAAGAATCGCGTTTAATTAAATCACGCGTCAGTTATAAGATGTACTCCAAATAAATAGGTTGAAAAGTTAAGAGCTATACATGTTTTAGTTCAGGCTCAGAAGATACCATTGCTTGGAGAGCACTTTCTTTCGCCGATAACCTTCGCCTAGATGTCGTGTCAAATGGTGAGCCTTTACTGATTATATCTTACTTCTTCTCTATTATATGAAAATACATTAATCTATGCATATCGCATGTACAAGGTATTTAAGACTTTACAGTACATTGCATATTAACATAGACAAAACAATTACACGGTATAGCTGTCTTACTTTCCATAAGAGGCGCCACAATATTTAATAATAGACTCATCACTCGAATTAGATGCGTCACTCTAAGATTTAGTAGAAAACTTTTGATAGATGATATAAAAGATACAAGGTTAAGTCATTTTACACGTCTATGTACAATTATAATACATATGTACAGATTTAGGAACTACAGAAGAAATCCTCTCGGGGAAACACATTTTCACCACCACCTCCCTTCTTCCTGCCTCTCATGAACAAACCTGAGAGGAAATCTTAACGCATGACGCATACATTTCACACCCTCTTCAAATCATTTTTCGTAGAACTCTGCGGAAAAACTAACAGAAGGGAATGACGGGAGAAATCTATTTGACAGCCGCTAATCACCTGTCGTTTAGTGCTGCTACCTAGTGGAATAATCTTTAACTATATTTGTTACAACGGCAATTATAATTTATTTTCAGAATGTTAATGCATTAGCGCACAATGAAAATTTCGTGAATAGAGCGAAACAAAAGTTATTAAAATTTATCGCGTTATATTCACAAATATAACAAAAATATGATTAATAAAATGGCTGTATATTAAGAAGCAACATTAATTACAGCATAAGTTATTACGTTTTAAATCATCTAATTTTCCATCATCACACACTGTACTGTAAAAAATAATTGTTGCTTTTACAGTATAATACTGACAGCTGGGGTGCCAGTGTTATACTGTAAAATTAATAGTAATAAACCGTAAATAGACAGTAGTATACAGTTTTATAAATGAAAATGCAGAAATATACCATATATACCACTTAGCGGTATATTGCTGTTTATTTTACGGTTTATTGTTGTTATTTAACGGTATAATTATTGATTTTACAGCATTATACTAGAAACCAACTGCCAGTATAATACTGTAAAATCAGCAATTTATTCTTTGCAGTGTGTAAAAAAAAACCAGATGTTTCTCATTTACGAAAATGTACTATAATCACAAACGAAAATATACAGTAACCTCTTCCAAGTCACCGAAAATTCCGAAAAGCGTTCCTTTATCTTTAGAAATCTCACAAAAGAATTTATCTTTGAAATTTAAAGAAGAATTTATAAAAATAATTTTTCTTTAGTTGCCCGTAGTTTTCGAAAACGTTTCCGAATAGCTTTTACAACCCAGAAAACCAGTTTTTCAGATGCTATGAGGTCTCAAGTAAATATTTTCATATTCAGTAAATATGTTTAATTGAAAAACATAGAATTAATAGCATTAATATAACCATTTTTCTGTTACAATTGTATGCACAATTTTAGTTATGCCGCGGAAAATGTTTAGTTGATTCATCCAAAAAACCAATTTTCCGGGTAGAGAGAACTAATTAATGAATTGTAAAAGCTACTCGAAAATGTTTCCGAAAATTACGGGCAGCTAATAAAAGTTTATTATTAGGGTTTCGTTCATCTCACGAAACACTTGTAGTCTCGTGTCTCTGTCCGTCCGTCACAGCACCCGTACACGCAAACTATTTAAGTTACGGACTTGATTTTTTTTTTCCTGAATACCCACTGACTTTGCCAAAATCATGAAATTTTGAAAAAATCTTAATTGACGCACGTTGTTAATTAAAAACCCTAATTAAAAAAATGTAAATGTTCATAATTCAACAACAGCTTTGATTTTAATCAGACCGCAACGATTTGCTTCCAGATACGAAGATTATTTCGAATTCTCCCCGGGTTGCCACAACAGCAAGGCATCCAGATGCAAAACCACATCAATAAAGTGAACTGGGGCTTTGCAAATCGCATCAAATCTCAGAAACTACTGGGCTGAAAAACTCCAATACCACACAGATACACGCAGAAAAAAATCCACTTTCAGAAATTCTAAAAATTATTTCGATGCGTTCGGTAGAAGTGAAAAACTCTGCTAAAAATCGATCGATTAAAAAATCCTTTTATTTCATTCGAAAGAAAGGCAGAAATTGATTTCATTTCAGAGCAAGCTCAGGTGTTTTTATCTGCAGACGCTCGGCGCCATCCTATAGTGGAGGTTTTAAAACGAATGTAAAACTTTTAAATTATTAAATTTATAAATAAAATTTTTATGCATCCATGCGTAGATTTTTTTTCTGATTTCAAATATGTTAATTTCATGACTGTGTCTAAATTAGGTGCGGAGATATTAATTATTATTTAATTAATTTGATCATTTATTTCAAACTGTCGTTGTAACATGCCCACGGGTTGCCAGAATGAGAAAGGCAGAGCTTCCAGATGCGGAAGTAAAGTAATAAAGGGTGCAGGGGTTTTAAAGGTGGCCCCCATCTCAGAATCTAAGGGGCGTAAAATCTCGTAACTTGCACAGCCTGGCGCAAAAAAATATTCCCCTTTCAGAAATTCTAAAAATTATTTGTCTGTCTCAATTACAAGCGGAACTATTATTTATCATTTCACTAATTGATTTATTTATTATTGATATTAAATGTCGGAGTCGGGCCCATTTTTGAGCGAAAGAGTCAGAGTCGGAGTCGCCCATTTTACAAGCAGGTCTGCATTGCCGGAGTCGGCCCATTTTTGAGCAAAAGAGTCAAAGTTGGATGTGTTAAAATTCCCAGAGTCGGAGTCGTCCATTTTTCCACCGACTCCGCAGCCCTGATTAAATGCTTATTTTTAAAAGGCAGTCACGAGATTTTTCATAGTAGCATTGTTCAGAACGGTGTCACATTTTTAAAAATACAGCATAAATACTACTTATTCAATATAAAAAAAAAATTTAAGTGTTGATAACACTATTTTCGAATAGTAATTTCAGCAAATACCTTAAATTCTTGCTTAAGACCATTTTTAAACTGTAGCGTTTTCTACCGTTTTGCGTGCGGCTTTTTGACGGCGTGATAAGATAAATATTACTTATTCAATGTAAAAAATGTCATAAGTGTTGATACCACTATTTTAGAATACTAATTTCAGCAAATATCTTAAATTGGTGTTTAAGACCGCCATCCTCTCGACTAATGTATTTACGGATAAGTTGTAGAAAGGAGTTTCGTTCAGATACATTTTTATTAAGAAGAGAGTGCGCTCCTTGGTGGTGGAATGTGGAACTAACAGACCGAGATTTTATTTAAATTAGAAAATCTAACAAGGCGATTTGTTTGAAACTTTCAAATAGTTTATAACACATAATAAAAAGTTTTAAAAAGAAAGGCACGAGAAATTCCGGGGTTCAGGGGTAAAGATGCATTAAAAACTTTTTTTAACCTAACGTTTGTTACCGTTTTATGTGGGGTTTTTTTACAGAGTCCTGAGATAAATGCTACTTATTCAATATAAAAATTTCATAAGTGTTGATACCACTATTTCCGAATAGTAATTTAATTTCATCAAATATCTTAAATTGTTGTTTAAGACCGCCTCCCTCTCGACTAATATATCAACGGATAGGTTTTTTAACGAAGTTTCGTTCAGATACAGTTTTGTTAAGAATAAAGTGCTCTCCCTGGTGGTAAAATGAGGAACTAACAGAACGCGACTTTATTTAAATTAGGAAATCTAACACGGCGATCTATTTGAAACTTTAAGATAGTTTATAAATCAAAATAAAAATTTTTAAAAAGAATGACGCGAGAAAATTCTGGGGGTGGGGCGCTAATTTTTTTTTAAACCTTAGCATTTTTTACCGTTTTATGTACGGTTTTTAAGGATTTAATAAATACAAATTATCAATTTGGGTTTATTAATTAAAGAATAAAGAGTTTTGAAAGGAATATTAAACGAAACTCTCTGTGCGATCTGTGATCACACTTACCCACTTATTATAAATTCTTCTTTAAATTTCGAAAATAAATTGTTTTCTGAGGTTTCTTAAGATAAAGGAACGCTTTTAAGAATATTGGGTGACTTGGAAGCGGTTATCGAATATTTTCGTTCTTGATTACAGTAAATTTTCATGGTTTAAGAACCGCCTGTCTTTTTTTCCAGTGCAATTATAGGAAGCTTAAAAGAATAAATTGTGTTTATTTCATACGTTCCTTCAATGTGAGAATCACCACAATTATGTAGAATACTTATTGATCATCTACATCGACGTGTTGGATTAGCAGTCTTTGATTATGCTGTATAATGTGTTCGACAGAATGTCAAAAAGACTGCAAAAGAAATGTCAAACATATACATGCATTTTTTGGACTATGATTAAGGAGTGACGATAGAGTTTTTACCCTTATGTACAGATATATCAGTGTTGCCAGATTGGGGACTTTTTTTAATTCAGATTATTTGACTGCCACACTTTTTTTTAAATAGCATAATTCGCCTTATTTTTCAGAATTTTTAATCTATTTTTGAATAGGCCGAATATTTCTATTTCAAAAAAGCAGTGACAATCAACAATCTGGGGACAAAAAAGTCCCCAATCTGGCAACACTGATATATATAGTTGTCCCACTTTTACGAGTTTTGCTGCTATATGGACAAAAATGACGATGCAACAATTAATAGCTGTTGTAACATAATACTGTAAAATAACAAACGTTTTTGCAGGACAACAATGTGGTAAGCTTCTTATAACAATGAATTTTCAGGTTATTGTTGGATGTGTCAATTTTGATTGTGATCATTTTATCAAATAACAATCGAGTTTAATTCACTCCACGCATAAGCAATAAGATGTAACGCAAATAAGTAGGTCGAAAAGTTAAGAGCTGTAAATGTTTCAGCTCAGAAGATACCATTATTTGGAGTGCAATCTCTTTAGTCTGAAATCCTCCCAAAAGCCTTCGCCTAGATTTCATATCAAGTGGTGAGCCTTTACTGGTTATATCTTACTTCTCTATTATATGAAGATACATTAATATTATACACATCGCATATACAATTCATTTAGTGCTTTATAATGTATTAAATATTAATATAGATAAAACAATTACGCGACAATTATAATTAATTTTCAGAATTTTAATGCATTAGCGCACAATGAAACTTTCGCGAATGCAGGGGAAAAAAATCATTAAAATTTATCACATTATATTCATAAATGTAATAAAAATATGAGTACTACAAATAAAATGGCTGTGTATTAAGATGCAATATTAATTTATGTATAAGTTATTACGTTTTACATCATGAAATTTTTCATCATCATAATTATACTACAGGCTAAAGGACTAAATCTTGTTTATTTCATATGTTCCTTCCGTGGGAGTATCCCCACAATAATGCAATATAATTATAGTCTACATCGACGTATTAGATTAGCAGTCTACGGGTATGCAGTATAAAGTTTTTGACAGAATGTCAAAAAGACTGCAAAATAAATGTCATAAATACATATATTTTTCGGACTATGACTATCCCTCTCGCTGCACATTCCGCAATTTCCACAGGCAACGTAAAATTTGCGCAAATCCACGATTTCCGCGATTATTTATGATCTAATTCTATATTAAAATAAGAACTCTTAAAAAATAATAATAACATATTTTAACTCTAAAATATACGTCGATTTGAAATATCTAATAAAATAAATGCACAATTTTTGAACCTATTTTGATAAAAACAAAAAAATTACAGAGCGAGCGGATTAAGAAGTGACGTTGGTATTTTTACCATTATGTACAGATACTAGGGGGCTCCGCCCCCCCTGCTTGCTATGCTCACCAACCCCCCGTGTAATCGCTTCGCGTTTCCGTTCGGTATCGCGAAGCAATCCCTATTTTCTAGCCAACCCCAGCCGTAATTGTTTTGCGTTTCCATCCTGAATCGCTTCGTGATCCCTTATTTTCTATGCATTCAATTTTTAGATTCCACTTAGTAAAAACGGGCTCCTCCTCAACTCCTGGCAATATTACTTCCTTGTTCCTTATCGCCAAGCACATAATCAGCTTACAGATTTTCATAATTATAAGAATTATTAAATATGCCAAAAATTATATATATAGTGTTACGAATATTGTAAATAGTTAGTGTTTGTGCTTAAAAATAATGTAAATAGTTCAATTAAGCTCTATTCATAAGCTGATATTAGTTTTTATTGCATTGAAATATCTCAATTTGTTGATTTTCTGCAAGCAAGTAAACCCTATTGGATTTCAATGGGAGTCTATGGAAATTTGGCGAAATGTCGGAAATAGTGCCACATTGGCGTCACTTTTGGCGACTAGTTTTGGTCGCTAAATTTGGCGACATATCGACAGGTTGGCGACAAATTTGGCGATAGAGCCGGGTCCTGCCCTTGGTAACCTTCCTTATAGCTTCAGAAAGCTCTGACCAATGAGATGCGTTTCGCGGTATCTACGCAGATTTTCATTGGTCCATTTCCAAAGCGTTACTTTTTTTTATAAATAGAAGTATATTATATATTTGTTCCATTTTCACAAGTTTTACTATAATATGAGGAGAAAAATTAGATGCAACAATTAATGACTGTTGTAATATAATACTCTAAAATAACAAGCGTTTTTGTATCAGAAATAGGACAACAATGTGATAAACTTCTTACAACAATGAATATTCAGGTTATTGTTGAATGTGTCAATTTTGGTTGCGATTACATTATAAAATAACAATCCTGTTCAATTCATTCACGCGTCAGTTGTAGTACGTACTCCAAATAAATAGGTTGAAAAGTTTAGAACTATAGCTGTTTTATACCTTTACCTGAAGTGCAAGTTCTTTAGTCGGCAACCATCGCAAGCCTTCGTGCCAAGTGGTGAGCTTTTATTGATTATACTTTACTTCTCTATCATATAAAGATACATTAATATATACATATCCCATATGAAATGTATTTAGTGGTTTACAATACATTACATATTAATATACACAAGACAATTACACGACAATTGTAATTTATTTTCAGCATTTTAATGCATTAGCGCACAATGAAACTTCTGCGAAATTTATCACATTATACAGTCATAAATGTAATAAAAATATGATTACATACTACAAATAAAAAGGCTGTGTATTAAAAAGCAATGTTAACTTCAATATAAGTTATTACGTTTTACATCATGAAATTTTGCATCATCAACATTATAGTAGTTAAAAGATTAAATTTTGTAAAAAAATGCCATGTATACATATATTTATCGGACTATGATTAAGAAGTGACGATATAGAGTTTTCACCATTATGTACAGATATATTATATACATTTTTTTCCATTTTCACTATTTTTACTGTAATATGAGGACAAAATGTCGACACAATAATTAATCATAGTTAGTATTATAATGCTGTAAAATAGCAAACGTTTTTGCATTAGAAATAGGACAACAATGGGATAATCTTCTTATAACAATGAATTTTCAGGTTATTGTTGAATGTGCGAATTTTTATTGTTATCACGTTGTAAAATAACAATCGCGTTTAATTAACTCACCCGTCAGTTATAAGACGTGCAACAAATAAGTAGGTTGAAAAGTTAAGAACGATACATGTTTTAGCTCAGAAGATACCATTACTTGGAGTGCACTTTCTTTCGTCAGCAATCTGCTTCGCGAGCCTTTGTGCATAGCTGCCAACATCTTACGCTTTTTCAGACCACAAAAATTTTATAGTAAATTTTGCCTTTGCAAATCGCTGTAATTTGCCGATTAAATAAGGCAAAAATTTCTATTAAATTTTTGTGGTCTGAAAAAGCGGAAGAGTTGGCAGCTATGCCTTTGTGTCAAGTGATTATTGATTACTGATTATAATATCCTTTCTATACTACTTACTGCTGGAATGATATATACATGCTAAAATATATCCATAACTTTAATACATTGCAACACGGGTAATGAGGTTGATTAATATTAATTTTACATGAGGAGATTAATTTTTTATGTTTCTTACTATTCGTACAGTGTTAGCACCAAATGACTCTAGGTAAGCGATATAATTAACAATTCCCTTCAGGGAAATCCAAAGAAAATTTAATATATTAAATATTAAAATTATAATTAATCAATGCGCTGTGTTATTTTTTTCGGAGATCGTTTACCTTCTAAGTCTGTAATTTCTTTTATATAATAATTTTTTTAGTAAATCATATAGATAAATAGATTATTTATTTTACATTCCCACATCTATAAGAGAAAAATATTAATTAAGAATTAAAATAAAGAAAAGATTACTCATATTCAATCTTGATTACATTTTATTATAGGAGAAAATTTACAATAAAAAAAGTTATTTACATATTGTGGGTTATATATTTTAGTAGTAATGCTGATGCACATCTTTATATATATATTTACCTATTTCAATTAATCAATCTATTTAATTAATTTTATAACACGTGAAATATCACCATAGTCCGTTACTTTCATAGGTAATGCTTATTACTGGTAAAAACAATGGAATAAAATCATAATGGACTACCTGATCCACTGCCCCCGGCAGCATGTAGAATTCCCGTTGCTCCGAGAATATCCCACACGTAGGCACAAAAGGTCTCCAAAAAAAATGTTGACACAAAATATTAATCCTTAATCGGCCATCACATGTATTTTTAAGCCAATGTTGGGGTAACTTATTTTTTTATATATATATTTTATATGTTATTCATGGTACAGCAATCTGCTAAAATCCAACCGCAGCATCTTATTTTTTTTGCTGCCATCAGCATTGGGATACAATTTGCAAGTGAAGTCTGTCTCTTACTTACACTGAAAAAAACAAAAAAACGGACATTGTCCTGTTTACATTATTTATGCAAACATAAAATTATACCATATACTAGAAAATTTGCATACAGAGTTGCCACCCATCTTTACAGGCGAATATCATTGGTCGACTCTGAATTTATGTGGCGCAACCTTATAGGTTGAGTTTTTGCTGTACCCAGTTATATTTATTTTTACTTTATTCCGTGTGTGTGGTCCTTCTGGTCAAAGGTCAGCTGTAAATTTCGTTGTTATGCCCTCATGATGTCCTACACAACTATAAATCGTAATTTCGATGACTTTTGTAGATTTATTAGTATCGTAAATTTTATCTGTATGATACTTTACCAAGACATGCACTTAACCTAGTTCAGGTTCCATTATGGTCATACGAATGCTTCTTTTTATATGCTGCCTCGTATATACTAACATCATAGTTTATAGATAAAAGTTAAAGTTTGTTGGAAAGACATATTCTTTCCATCATCTCCGCCTCCAATATGGAAAAAAAAGAAATTTAGTGCAACGTGTTTCTTTTTTTTTTTTTTTTTTTTTGCTTGACCCTGCTCCTTCAGCTGGAATATAAAGTCTCATGTCATTGTCCAGCACTTTGTGTGCATCCTGTCCTGTGTTGTATATATAGAGTCATTGACACTCACTGAGTATCATAGTGGTTTGGATGGCTTGAAGATGTGCATAGCAAGTCCTTTTATACGCCAACAGTTCTGGTGTACGGATCACGTCGTCGAGGCATAACTGTCGTAGTAGATTTCACTGTATTTATTAATTATTCCATTGTTTGCAATTTAGCACTCAACAATTTAATGTTAAATTAGCCAATTGTATATCAAAGCAACCAATTTGGAATAAGTAAGATAATAAACGCCAAATTTCTACCATACGATATGTAAATATGAATAGGCAAACAGTTACACATTAAACTAACATTACACATAAAAGACAATTCATTATATTTCATATATAATAATAAAATACTCAGAGAGACAAAATTTGTATACAATTATTACATTATGAACTCGTGAACATACGATATAAATTTTTTATATCATCCAAATCTACTGGTTCTTTAATTTAGTGTTTCGCTGATAGAATGTATGTGTTTTTATTATTATTATTATTATTATTATTTTTTTTTTTTTTTTTATTTATTTATTTATTTTAAATAAGTGGTGTATATTTACATATACATCGCTTCTGAATCGCTAACTGCCACTAAAACAAACATGCTCGTATTTGATTATCTGACTTAACAAATGATATTTGATTCAAAGAAAGAGATGAATCAGGTTTCTCCTAAGCGCAAATCCGATTCATTTCAAGAGCAGGAAGAGACATTTCATTCCTCTCTCGGCTATGGAGAAAACTGGTTGCAAGATCCACTTATCGATAAAGAAAAAAAACTCGTTACAGTCCTAATCACTTTGTCTCCCCCATGAAAATTTATGGACTGTGCTGCAAAAGCGCGGGACCGACTGAGGGGTCAACTGATTACATGAATTTTCCCACAGTATCTAGTCGCCACCGTAATAGCGTTGCCGGTCTGGGAGCGCAAAGAAAAAAAAAACTGAAATCGTGCCATATTGGACTCAACACTAGGAATCTGCGAGAATGTATAATTTCATAACTGCAACATTCATTAATGATCTTTTTTTTTTTTTTTTAGAAAACATCATCAGCAAGACAAGTATCCTGCCTAATTCGCCTAAAATCTAAAAGGCGCAGATCTGCTGGCTCCAATGGATAGAACAGAAATGAAGGAGTAAGTTTTACTGGTACCCCTTAAGGTTTGTATAATATAGTACTAGTCGAGGTATGAAACAACAATTTGAAGGTAAGAAAGTAGTCTTGACGTGTACCTCGTAAGCACGACTAACATTATAAAAATTTATATGTAACTCTCGCTAAATAATCCAATATTACTCAATGATTGAATGTTTTTATAATTTATGTTTTAATGTTGTTGTGGAGAATAAAATATAAGTAATACTTTAGGTATGTTTTTTTTTTGAAAGATTGGCCAATCTATGCGCTCCTATTAATATTATTATTTATCATAAGCAATACCTAAACATCTCATTATTTTATATGTTTTGTATATGCATTGTGTATTGAGAGTCACATTGTATTATACACAGGTACTAGTATTTTTACGATTATTGGTTAAATGTTAATCACAAATGTATTATTTATTTATTTATTTATTTGCATAATTTAACAGTGTTAAACAAAACTGTGTTATGCCTACAGGAGGTATATTATTAACCCTTATGTTTTAATTCCCACTAGCCTGTGAAAACCTACATACGAAGTAAGTAGAGTCTGAACAAAATAACTCGGTGCGAACAACAAAAAAAAGGGGTGGGGTGGGGTTAAACGGAACCAACAAAAAAATATGAGGATCTAATCTACAAAATTCCTAATTATTACATTTTATTCTTTTTGTTACATCCATAACAAAATATACTTAAATGACTACCCTTGTACTTAATTTTATCTTAATTTAATTAGCGGTGGAGACAGAATGCTACGGAAAAACTGGATGCCGTGCCTATTAATATTGAATGTCCACTCTATAACGAAGATCGGTGCACCACCCTGTTGCCAGCAACAAGGAAATCAACATTACAAGAGAAGGAATTCTCATAAACAGGTACGATTTATTTTGTACTAAATTACCAGAAACCAAGGGTATAAAATTTTAATTGAGAAATCCCATTTAATTTATGTAATTAAAGGCTAAAAAGATATTTGTTTATTTTTATTTTACAGAAAAGAAACAAGAAAGGTTTAGGTAATATAGCCTAATTTATTTAAACATTGATATATTCCTCGTTAGTTACCTGATTATTTTTAAAAGCAATACATCATTTATTTATTGCCATATTTAGTATTTATTTAATTATTGTTATGTGAAAAAAATTTATTTTTTTTTTATTTTGAAAAAAAGGTAACTGTTTACTTAATTCGAATTAGAATAAAAGGAGTGTTGTTCAAGCCCTGAATAATTTTCAGATTGGCAATCAAAACGGAATCCTCTTTTAAAAAAAATTTTTTTGTTAATTAATGAACATGAGAAAGAAAATATAATTTATTATCTTTGTGTAAAAACCAGTGTAATGTAATTTAAATGACAATATTTATATAATTAATATTTTATATGACCTTACAATTCAATTAATAGACTGAGTAACAGTAATACTTTTTAATTTATTTAACTTAATTTTTTTTTATTATTAAATTTACTGCATGACTTCAATTATTTGAGAGTAAAATAGTGATAAGTTCACCCTGTTAAATAAGAAAAAAGAATAATTTTTATAATATGTACACTGTTGTACTAAAGAAAAAAAAAATTTTATGTATAGCAAATTTCATAATAATAACTAACAATGCATATTCCCTGCCTCAACTGTAATTTATGTCAGCCCTATTGGCAGAAACATGCTATAAGGACTAGCCGCTAAATCCCAAGGTATTAATAAATATTAAAATTAAACTAATTTATTTTTACTATTAATAAGAAAGTAAGAAAAAAAATTATAATATTTTATAATAAAAATGCTTGAAAATTAGGATACTCATAATATGTTATATTTTGCAGTTGACTCTCTGAGGAATGATACGACAAGGAAAAAAAATAAATAAATAAATCAAGCGAAGCAGAACTTCAGGACGTCTCATTCCAGCCTGCCTCTGATTGAAGACAAGTAAGCAAAATTTCATTTATTGCATGCCATAGAATTGTACCAATGTTTTTTTTCTACTGATCAAAACCTTATGTGCACAAAATTGCTCCTTCGTAACTGGACATTCCAAAGCAAACTAACTCTCTGGCGCGCAGGTTGGAGGGTGGGGGGGGGGGGGAACTAATCTCTCTCTTCTGCCTAAAAAGATGGACAGAGGAGAAAAATTCCGCTTTTAGCACCACGAGATGGCGCTCCTCCTCAAAACATTGACCATCATCGTAAACAAAAGCCACCGCTCCCAAACTTTACGCTGCGCGTTGGGGGAGAAAAAAAATTGGTTTAAAAGAACCGGCTGTTCTGCACGATGTATTTTACTTTATTTTATATATATATACAGGTATATAGCACACCTACACTTAAATTTCCCATATAATGTGTATATAATGTCCTCTCCGAGAATTTAACCATGTGTAGTATAACCCACAAATTTCACTTGAAAGAAAAAAAAATATCTATATACAACACAAATGTACATGAAACATTTCATTGATAAATTAACGAATATTCTTGAATAATAAAAAGGGTATGTATAACGATAAATGAAATAACGCATATTATTTTCATGAATACAGTAATATATGAAAATATATATATATATGTCCAACGACTTTTATATACGTTGATTACCTTCCTGCTCCGACCCTTTATGAATTTGGCATGCTCTAGACTCGACTTTCGTTGTTGAGAATAATAGAGAAATATGTCTTTTAATCGGCTCTTTGAGCGGGTTTTGGAGCTCTGTTAAAAGGTAATTATTATTGCGAAACCTTCTTACGACTTCGAAAGGACCTCTCCATTTAGGCTGAAATACTCCCGGTGTACCCACACATTTTAGGTAACACTCTTGCCCGATTCTTAAAATTTTTACTTTCTGCATTTCGTCGTTATTAATATACTCGGCTAACATTCGTTCTTGATTATGTAGCGCAAATTTTTTTATTTCTTCCAAATGTTGTACCCTATTTTGCACATATGTTGCTGTAATAATATCTTGCGTGGGAAGGTGGATGGAAAATGGGTTTCTAATATCTCTCCCAAAGAATAAGAGAGATGGCGGGAAACCTGTTGCGCGGTGAGGGGAAGTATTATAAAGTAATTTAAAATAGTCCAGCCTAGTATCCCACTCTAATGTAGTTTTACTCATAGCTGTTATCGAGTTTTTTAATATCTTATTCGTAACTTCAGAAATTCCATTCGTTTCTGGGTGAGTGACGCTGCTAAATTTTAATTGTATATTTAAGGAATCCATGTATTCTTTGAACACTTGAGAGTGAAAATATTTGCCGTTGTCTAAAGTTACGGATTTGCATAAACCATAACGGCTAAAGTATCCGTTCAGTACGTTCAAAAGTGTCTGGGTTTCATAGTTGCGAATAGGAACAGCTTCTAAGAATCTTGACGTCGAGTCCACAATAACAAAAATGTATTTATGCTTTTTCAAAGACATAGGGAGTAACCCTATTAGATCGATATGAATTGCTGAACCGACCTCTTGGTCCTTTACTATTTTTTTGTGTAGGCACCTTGATTGTTTGGTGCTGTTTGGTAGTATTGCATGGTATACATTTATTACAATGATTCTTTATATCACGGTACATTCCGTGCCAATAAAATCTACTCTTTATAATATCATAAGTTTTTTTAAAACCGAAATGAGGTTTATGTGCATCTTTTATTATTTCCATTTTAAGTGACTCTGGAGCGATAAGTAATTCTTTGCCATCAGATCCAGGTTTTAAAATTAATATATCTTTATGGTTTAGAACAAACTTTCGAGTAATTTTATTCTGTTTATTGTTTTTAATTTTACCGATAATTTTCTCTAATTTATCATCTTGTAATTGCTGCTCTTTGATATTTTCATCAACCAAATCTTTATTAACGACAAATAGTGAATTTTGTAGTTCGTTTCTAGCTGTTAAATTATTTAAATTACGAGTGGAATAATCTGCTGGATTGGCAAAACCCGGAATAAATTCTATTTCATAGCTAAACGGTGCGAGATTGTCGATCCATCTAGCTACAATATCAGGCTGTTTCTCTAAATTTAAATAATATGTTAGGGCTTTGGAATCCGTGCGTATAATGAATTTCCTACCTGTTAAAATGTATTTAAAATACATTACTGCCTCGTGTATGGCGAGTAATTCTAATTTAAAACTAGGGTAATTCTTCTCAGGATTTCTTAATTTTCTTCCAAAAAATTCAATTGGTTGGAGAACGCCATCATACTCTTGTCCCAATATGCCCGAAATTGCGGTTTTAGCCGCATCCGTGATTAGAATAAAATCTTTCGAAAAATCAGGGGTTTTTAAAGTAGGATTCTGTATAATAGCAGCCTGAATTTCTTTGAATGCATTTTCTTCTACTTCCGACCATTTAAATTTTACTTTATCTTTAGTGAGATTAATTAAAGGGTCTACTATTTTAGAATAGTCTTTAATAAGTGATCTAAAATAATTGGAGAGACCAAGGAGTGATTTGACTCCTTTCTTATTTTTAGGTCTTGCTAAATTTTGAATTTTGTCAATATTTCTTTTTGAAGGTGAAATTCCTTCCTTATTAAGGGTGAATCCTAAAAATTCGATCTCTTCCATGCAGAGTTGCATTTTAGTTGGTTCAATTGTAATATTGTTTTCAATGAATATGCTCAGTACATTGTCTAATAGTTCTATCATTTCCTGTAATGAGTTTGTTGCCAGTAATATATCATCGACGAAATATGTCACTTGACTTTTATCAAAGTGTCCTAATAATATATCCATTAATTCTGCGAAGTAAGCCGTACTGAGACGTGTGCCGAAAGGTAGTCTTAAATAAGAAAATTTTCCATGTTCTGTAATAATAGCAAGTTTGTCTGTATCTTCTTCTCTTAAAACGATTTGATAGAAGGCCGAGTGTAAATCTAGAACAGTGTAGTACTTTTTGCCGCCTATTGTCTGCAAAATCCGTTTTATGTCAGGTATCGGATAGGCATAGTTTTGCAAAATCTGGTTAAGCAAACGAAAATCAGCAGCGATGCGATACTTAACTTCTTCTACGTTTTCGCCTTTCTGTGTAACTTTTTTTTTTACAAAAATAACTGGAAACGCGTAATCAGAGTGACATTTCTTTATTATATTAGCTCTCAAAAGCTTATCAATTTCTGACTTAGCATACTCCTTTACACTATGTGCCGTTTTATATGGTTTTGTTTGTATAGGATAATTGTGCATTAAATTAAATCTGGGTACAACTAAAGATGTTTTTCCAAGAGTGTAATAATTTTTGGAGAATGCATAAGCATTCTTTAGTAATAATTCTTGTAATTTTGCTTGTGTATCAGTATCCAGATGTTGTAGATTAAAATCCTCTGGACTGAGTTCCGCCTTTCTGCGTTCACGAATTTCCTCTAAAGAAATGTTGTTAACTTGTACTATTGGATCTGATTCTTGACTGCTATTGTCATTTTCTGACGTTATCTCAAAATGCTTGGAAATTCTTCCGATATTCATTCCCTCTACTAAATTTAATTTCTGCTGCGAGTCGTTCCTGATAATTATGTTAATTTTATTATCTTTGCCAATTTCGTGAATTGATGTGTCATAATGTATGTTAATGTTATGTTTAATTGGTTCTAACATTATAGTGTCATTAATAATAAATTGATTTGGGCATATTAACTCAGTAATTACTCTCTCACCTGGACATATCTCTGAGTTTTGAGATATCTTAGCTGAAATAATATTTTTACGTGATATTTTTCTTTTTTTGTTTTTATTTCTTTGTTTTTTTATGTTAATTTCCTGTGGTTCATGATTGTCATTTGTACTAATGGGAGATGGAGTTAAATTGTTTATCTGCCCCTGAGATGTGTCTCTGAGAAAATTCAGTGTAATGTTTTTATTTTTTAATTTCATGGTTTTACCCTCAAAATCCAAAATAATTTTGTTTGTTTTGAGAAAATCAAAACCGAGTAGCATATTATAATCACGGCCAAAATCTGAATTTGTGATATAAAATGCACCTGACACGAATACATTTTCCAATTTGAAGGTTAATTTGATACATTGCTTGAAAGCAATTGTCGAATTAGTGAGTGTTTGAATTTTTACCTGATTACATAAATTTTTATATTTAACTTCTGCATTCTTTAGTTGCTCAAATAAGGAGGGTGAGGCCAGGCTGACCGCAGCTCCACAATCTGCCAAGGCGGTGATTTTAATACCCTTTATTTCAAAACTAATAATTGGAAGGCTTTCTATATTATTACTTTTCACGCTAGCAATCAATTTGTAAGAATTGTGTGACCCGTCCATGAGAGACTTACGCGGGTACCTTTTATTTGAATCTGTAAGTCCCTCAATTAATTTCCCTGTTTGTCCTTAGGTTTCTGTTCATAATCTTTATTTTGTTTATATTTGTTTTTGTGAGAATTGTTTTTATCCTCTTCTGAATTTCTATTATTTCTATGGTAGTTTCTCTGATAATTTCCACTTGTATATCCTCCATACCCATTACCCTGGTTATATGAATTGTAATGGTCCTGATTATAACCGTAGTTGTAATTAGGTAAATTGGGGTAGGGTGGGGGCATAAAGTTTAGGTGGGGAGGGGGTGGGGAGTAATACATGTAGTTAGGAGGTGCATAATGCATAGGGTTCGGATGGAAATTTTGATGCATATATTTAGAATTTTGTGGGAAATTTCCCTGATACTGGTAACTGTTATCTCTTCCGCATTTCCTCTCTGAATTCTGCTCGTTATGAGGGGTTGTTTTGTTTCTCTCAGCGGCATTACTTTTATTTTGGTCTTTGTCACCTTGGAACCAGCAATTTTGATTGGAATGCGTTTTAGAATTGCAATGATCGCAATATTTAGTTACATTATTTGCATTCGAATTCATATGTACTTTAATGTTGTTTAATTCACTAGTCAATATTTTAATTTTCTCCGCACTTTCCATATTCATTTTTACTAATTCCTTCACTAATTCAGGGTCCTTATTAGCAGCGATATTATTGAGATCTTTAACATCGACATGTGCAAAAGCTCTCTCTAATTTTAATGCCATCTCACATGCAGTGTTAAAATCCTTCGGAGAATCCTTACGAATTTCTAAGCTAAAATCGCTTCTAATTGCATCCAGAAATCTAGACAACTTTACCATTTGCGTAAATTTGGAGTCATTATCATCCCTAATATCCTGTCCACTTTTTTTTTATATATAAGTCCGCTGCTGCTTTAAATTCTAATATAAAGTCCGCCATATTTTGATCCGGTTTCTGCTTAAGGGAAAAAAATTTTGTTTGTGCCTCACTAAAACTACATTTTATCTCGAATAATTCTTTTAATTTCTTTTTGAAATTGTCTAAATTACTCTCCGAAAATAATTTTTCATCCCTCATTAATTTTTCTTTAGCGGGACCAACGATTCTTGCCTTTAGAATCGTTAATTTAGAAATCGGGCTTAATTCGGTTTGATTGATTAAATTATCAAATTGTAATAAAAAGGAATTTATGTTAGATTCTCTTTTTCCATCATAATTAGGTAGTAAGCCGATTACACTCTCGGCAGTTATTTTGTCAGTGGCCATGATATATGTGTTTTTCAGGGGTGTATTGTTAATCGTAATAGTAGTTTTCTTATTACAATTTTTATTATTTATATTCTTGTTACTACTTTTATTATTATTTGAATCTACACTACTTTCTTTCTTTGTATTTGCCAGTTCTTTTAATTGTTTCCTAGTTGTAACTCCACTTACCCTTGTATTATCTCTATGACTTTTACGTTTACAATTGTTACTCATTAAATAAGAATATAATGTAAACTAAGTAATATTTTTTTTTTATCAAGAGCGACACAATATACCATCAAAAATAACGCCTAGTTATTAGTATCAATTTTATACATGTAAATAAAATTTTAAAACATAGTAATACACACCAACACTGCGAAATAGTGAAAAGGGTTTTTAAAAAAATGTACAGTATTATAAAATAGCAAATTGTTAATTTCGCTTAACTGCATTAAATTTGCAAATTTTATACACAGTGATTTAATAATTATGACCAAAATTATTTATTTATCAAGTACTGTGATTGTATTTATCATATTAATTTACTCATTTGTTTCCATCAAACATATAATTACTATTATTATTGAAGTTTACAATGTACATAAGATATTTTCATTACTCAGTGAAAACACAAAGAAATTTTGTTTTTCAATTTCTGTTGTAAGTTATATATACATATATATATAATAATTTTATATAATGAGCACAATAATATTTTCTCTTGTAGTATAGTAATTTCTGTTTGCCGATTCATATGTACTACTAAAACCGACTATGGTGATACACGTAAAAAAAAGGAAAAATAATTTTTTTTTTATTAATAACCTATGGTTCGGTCTCCTAAAATTAAATTAATTAAATTAATATAATTAGGAAAAGGCTAAGGCACCATTACAACTGGATCACTCCCCTATGCTGGAATGATATATACATGCTAAAATATATCCATAACTTTAATACATTGCAACACGGGTAATGAGGTTGATTAATATTAATTTTACATGAGGAGATTAATTTTTTATGTTTCTTACTATTCGTACAGTGTTAGCACCAAATGACTCTAGGTAAGCGATATAATTAACAATTCCCTTCAGGGAAATCCAAAGAAAATTTAATATATTAAATATTAAAATTATAATTAATCAATGCGCTGTGTTATTTTTTTCGGAGATCGTTTACCTTCTAAGTCTGTAATTTCTTTTATATAATAATTTTTTTAGTAAATCATATAGATAAATAGATTATTTATTTTACATTCCCACATCTATAAGAGAAAAATATTAATTAAGAATTAAAATAAAGAAAAGATTACTCATATTCAATCTTGATTACATTTTATTATAGGAGAAAATTTACAATAAAAAAAGTTATTTACATATTGTGGGTTATATATTTTAGTAGTAATGCTGATGCACATCTTTATATATATATTTACCTATTTCAATTAATCAATCTATTTAATTAATTTTATAACACGTGAAATATCACCATAGTCCGTTACTTTCATAGGTAATGCTTATTACTGGTAAAAACAATGGAATAAAATCATAATGGACTACCTGATCCACTGCCCCCGGCAGCATGTAGAATTCTCGTTGCTCCGAGAATATCCCACACGTAGGCACAAAAGGTCTCCAAAAAAATGTTGACACAAAATATTAATCCTTAATCGGCCATCACATGTATTTTTAAGCCAATGTTGGGGTAACTTATTTTTATATATATATATTTTATATGTTATTCATGGTACAGCAATCTGCTAAAATCCAACCGCAGCATCTTATTTTTTTGCTGCCATCAGCATTGGGATACAATTTGCAAGTGAAGTCTGTCTCTTACTTACACTGAAAAAAACAAAAAAACGGACATTGTCCTGTTTACATTATTTATGCAAACATAAAATTATACCATATAGCTAGAAAATTTGCATACAGAGTTGCCACCCATCTTTACAGGCGAATATCATTGGTCGACTCTGAATTTATGTGGCGCAACCTTATAGGTTGAGTTTTTGCTGTACCCAGTTATATTTATTTTTACTTTATTCCGTGTGTGTGGTCCTTCTGGTCAAAGGTCAGCTGTAAATTTCGTTGTTATGCCCTCATGATGTCCTACACAACTATAAATCGTAATTTCGATGACTTTTGTAGATTTATTAGTATCGTAAATTTTATCTGTACGATACTTTACCAAGACATGCACTTAACCTAGTTCAGGTTCCATTATGGTCATACGAATGCTTCTTTTTATATGCTGCCTCGTACCGGGTGTCCCAAAAAGGACTGACTGATTTTAAAATTCAATAACTTGTAAACGGTGACAGATATTTAAAAAATTCTTGCAGGAGGGTTATGCATAAGGTCAAAAGTTTTTTTACAGTGATTTTCAATTTTAGTTCGAATTACAAACAATAGATGGCGCTGCGATCGATAGACGCTAAATTCAGGCTCGATTTTTGGTACTTCGTGGCCCGGATAATACATTTCCATCTCCTTTTTCCGCATAGAACAAGATAAAGGACCAAAAATCGAGCCTGTATTTAGCGACTATTGCTTACAGCGCCATCTATTGTTTGTAATTCGAACTAAAATTGAAAATCACTGTAAAAAAACTTTTGACCTTATGCATAACCCTCCTGCAAGAATTTTTTAAATATCTGTCACCGTTTACAAGTTACTGAATTTTAAAATCAGTCAGTCCTTTTTGGGACACCCGGTATATACTAACATCATAGTTTATAGATAAAAGTTAAAGTTTGTTGGAAAGACATATTCTTTCCATCACTTACCTTTACTGATTATATATCTTATTTCTCTAGTATATGAAGATACATTTATTAATGTATATTCCGTAGAAAATGTATTTAGTGCTTTATAATATATTACATATTAATATAGACAAAACAATTACACAAAATTTAAAATTTATTTTCAGAATTTAAATGCATTAGCGCACAATGCAACTTTCGCAAATGCAGCGAAACAAAAGTTATTAAAAATTATCAAATTATATTCATAAATTCAATAAAAATATGATTACTACAAATAAAATTGCTGTGTATTAAGAATTATATTAATTTCAGTGTAAGTTATTACGTTTTACATCATGTAATTTTCCATCGTCACAATTACAATAGGCTAAAAGAGTAAAGTTTGTTTATTTCATTACGTCCCTTCAACCTCGATTGCATGCACATTAGCAGCACTGGCCGTGACAAATTTGACTTGACAAATAAAAATCATTTTTTTAAAAAAATCACATTTTCAAAAGTAAATAATTTTTCAAATTACCAGAATCAAAATCAAAGTAAAATAATTGAAAAAGGCATGTTCCAAGTTTGAACATTTATCTTTAACGGTTCTTGACTTATGACAATTTAATTACGAGAAATGGTGAAAAAACCCATCGTGAAGAAAACGCATTTTCACAAGAAGTCGTTTCCATGACAACTATTACTTGAAAGCGAGATTTTGAAAACAAACCAAAACAAAAAAATTAATATTTCATGTTCTAATTACGATAGAAACATGATTTAAACTTCATTTTTAGCAGAAAAAAGCAGAGAATTTTTTAATGCAATATTTTTTTTTTTTTTTTTTTTTAGAAAATTTGAAGATTTTTGTATCCCGGAGAAATGTTAAGTAACATTTTTATATTCAGTGCAGTTTCGTAAAAGAAAGAAAGAAAGAAATTGCCATTAAAATGAGTATTTTACACAATTGAAAATATTGATTTTTTTTTAATACAGATTTATTCCCATTAAGCATGAAAGATTTTCATTTGATATGGGATTTTATAGAAATTTAAGTACAGTAAAGTCCCGATTATCCAAGTTTTGCTTAACCGAGTTTCCGCTTTAACCAAATTATTTTCTACTGATGGACTGATGAATTGTATTATTATGAAACAGCCATTATAAATGAAGTGTTAGGTGAAGACGAAAGAGCAGTCGTAAAAAGTTAGAACTCTGATTTTCTGGTCAGAATGGGGGGTGGGAAATGGCCATATTTTTTTTCTTTTTTTACTGGCTGTTTCATAATAAGGGAAGCCATCAATCCATCAGAGGAAAATGATCCATTCCAAAGATATAAGTTCGATTGAAAAAACAATTTAATACTTTGAACAGAAAGAAGAGGCTACACCTGCAATTTTCATGACACTAATAGAATCATATAGCTGCCAATTTCTACACCGTTGTTGCCGTTTTGTTACCTCTAAAATTTATTACAAATTTTTATCATATTTAATCATTGACAATTGTTAAATTTCGGCGACTAAATGACGCAAAATTTACTGGTAAGTTTAAATCGTAAGGAAAAAAAAAATCCTAGAAACTGGTAGCTATGCAGTAGCGTAATACTGCAGAAAAAAAAATGCAGCAAATTGACATTTAACAAAGAAAAAACTATCAAAGGCTTTTTCAACGGAAATGTACATCAAAGAAATGTTACTAGTACCATAAAAATGAATGAATTAAGTGAAAATTTATATTTCATCTCCTTAGTTAGTGACGATTTGTGTAAATCCGGTTTATCTGAGGTGAGTTTGTTCCATATTAACCCCTTAACCTACGATTTAATCTCAACAGCTCCACGGTTTGGCAAATCCATAGCTACCACTAAAATTTAATAGAGATTTTCGCCTTGTTTAATCATGGAATTTCGACGATTAAATTAAACTATATTTACTGTGAAATTTTAGTGTTAAGAAGAATTTACATTTGGCTCGATCATCGTACGCGGGCTATGCCCGTCATTGTAGGTTAAGGGGTTAACTCGGATAATCGGGACTCTAGTTGTCAATTTTTGCTATTTTCGCAATAATCCTACTTTGCGTTGTTTGAAGTCAGGAAAATATCAGTAAGATCAGAAATCAAATTCCATAAAACGATGTCTGAAAAATAAATTAAGAGCTACGCGATCCACTCTGCTTTTCTCAATTTTTTAGGGGGTGGGGGTCGTGTCTGGTGTAGAGCCGCTTCGTCGGATGATTCATCCATAGACTTCTAATATGCTTGATAATAATGACGTAGAAATGGCAACCTTTTCTTGAGGCACATATCATGCTTCCCACCATCACGTGATGGTGGGAAGGCCAATCCGCCCCTCTTTTTTCAGTTTTTTAGGGGGGCGTGGAGTAGTGCCGTATCTCCGGCCGATCCGCACCCCTTTTTTCAGCTTTTTAGGGGGGGCGTGGAGTAGTGCCGTATCTCCGGCCGATCCGCCCCTCTTTTTTCAGTTATTTAGGGGGGCATGGAGTAGTGCCGTATCTCCGGCCGATCCGCCCCTCTTTTTTCAGTTTTTTAGGGGGGCGTCGAGTAGTGCCACATCTCCGGCCGATCCGTCCCTCTTTTTTCAGTTTTTTAGGGGGGCGTAGAGTAGTGCCGTATCTCCGGCCGATCCGCCCCTCATTTTTCAGTTTTTTAGGGGGGCGTGGAGTAGTGCCGTATCTCCGGCCGATCCGCCCCTCATTTTTCAGTTTTTTAGGGGGGCGTGGAGTAGTGCCGTATCTCCGGCCGATCCGCCCCTCTTTTTTCAGTTTTTTAGGGGGGCGTGGAGTAGTGCCGTATCTCCGGCCGATCCGCCCCTCTTTTTTCAGTTTTTTAGGGGGGCGTGGAGTAGTGCCGTATCTCCCTCCGATCCGCCCCTCTTTTTTCAGTTTTTTAGGGGGGCGTGGAGTAGCGCCGCATCTCCGGCCAATCCGCCCCTCTTTTTTCAGTTTTTTAGGGGGGGCGTGGAGTAGTGCCGTATCTCCGGCCGATCCGCCCCTCATTTTTCAGTTTTTTATGGGGGCGTGGAGTAGTGCCGTATCTCCGGCCGATCCGCCCCTCTTTTTTCAGTTTTTTAGGGGGGCGTAGAGTAGTGCCGTATCTCCGGCCGATCCGCCCCTCATTTTTCAGTTTTTTAGGGGGGCGTGGAGTAGTGCCGTATCTCCGGCCGATCCGCCCCTCATTTTTCAGTTTTTTAGGGGGGCGTGGAGTAGTGCCGTATCTCCGGCCGATCCGCCCCTCTTTTTTCAGTTTTTTAGGGGGGCGTGGAGTAGTGCCGTATCTCCGGCCGATCCGCCCCTCTTTTTTCAGTTTTTTAGGGGGGCGTGGAGTAGTGCCGTATCTCCCTCCGATCCGCCCCTCTTTTTTCAGTTTTTTAGGGGGGCGTGGAGTAGCGCCGCATCTCCGGCCAATCCGCCCCTCTTTTTTCAGTTTTTTAGGGGGGGCGTGGAGTAGTGCCGTATCTCCGGCCGATCCGCCCCTCATTTTTCAGTTTTTTAGGGGGGCGTGGAGTAGTGCCGTATCTCCGGCCGATCCGCCCCTCTTTTTTCAGTTTTTTAGGGGGGCGTAGAGTAGTGCCGTATCTCCGGCCGATCCGCCCCTCATTTTTCAGTTTTTTAGGGCGGCGTGGAGTAGTGCCGTATCTCCGGCCGATCCGCCCCTCTTTTTTCAGTTTTTTAGGGGGGCGTGGAGTAGTGCCGTATCTCCGGCCGATCCGCCCCTCTTTTTTCAGTTTTTTAGGGGGCGTGGAGTAGTGCCGTATCTCCCGCCGATCCGCCCCTCTTTTTTCAGTTATTTAGGGGGGCGTGGAGTACTGCCGTATCTCCGGCCGATCCGCCCCTCTTTTTTCAGTTTTTTAGGGGGTCGTGGAGTAGTGCCGTATCTCCGGCCGATCCGCCCCTCTTTTTTCAGTTTTTTAGTGGGTCGTGGAGTAGTGCCGTACCTCCGGCCGATCCGCCCCTCTTTTTTCAATTTTTTAGGGGGGCGTGGAATTAGTGCCGTATCTCCGGCCGTTCCGCCCCTCTTTTTTCAGTTTTTTAGGGGGGCGTCGAGTAGTGACGTATCTCCGGCCGATCCGCCCCTCTTTTTTCAGTTTTTTAGGGGGGCGTGTAGTAGTGCCGTATCTCCGGCCAATCCGCCCCTCTTTTTTCCGTTTTTTAGGGGGGCATCGAGTAGTGCCGTATCTCCGGCCGATCCGCCCCTCTTTTTTCAGTTTTTTAGAGGGGCGTGGAGTAGTGCCGAATCTCCGGCCGATGCGCCCCTCTTTTTTCAGTTTTTTAGGGGGGCGTAGAGTAGTGCCGTATCTCCGGCCGATCCGCCCCTCATTTTTCAGTTTTTAAGGAGGGCGTGGAGTAGTGCCGTATCTCCGGCCGATCCGCCCCTCATTTTTCAGTTTTTTAGGGCGGCGTGGAGTAGTGCCGTATCTCCGGCCGATCCGCCCCTCTTTTTTCAGTTTTTTAGGGGGCGTGGAGTAGTGCCGTATCTCGGGCCGATCCGCCCCTCTTTTTTCAGTTTTTTAGGGGGGCGTAGAATAGTGCCGTATCTCCGGCCGATCCGCCCCTCATTTTTCAGTTTTTTAGGGGGGCGTGGAGTACTGCCGTATCTCCGGCCGATCCGCCCCTCTTTTTTCAGTTTTTTAGGGGGTCGTGGAGTAGTGCCGTATCTCCGGCCGATCCGCCCCTCTTTTTTCAGTTTTTTAGGGGGTCGTGGAGTAGTGCCGTATCTCCGGCCGATCCGCCCCTCTTTTTTCAGTTTTTTAGGGGGGCGTGCAGTAGTGCCGTATCTCCGGCCGATCCGCCCCTCTTTTTTCAGTTTTTTAGGGGGGCGTCGAGTAGTGACGTACCTCCGGCCGATCCGCCCCTCTTTTTTCAGTTTTTTAGGGGGGGCGTGGAGTACTGCCGTATCTCCGGCCGATCCGCCCCTCTTTTTTCAGTTTTTTAGGGGGGCATCGAGTAGTGACGTATCTCCGGCCGATCCGCCCCTCTTTTTTCAGTTTTTTAGAGGGGCGTGGAGTAGTGCCGTATCTCCGGCCGATGCGCCCCTCTTTTTTCAGTTTTTTAGGGGGGCGTCGAGTAGTGCCACATCTCCGGCCGATCCGCCCCTCTTTTTTCAGTTTTTTAGGGGGGCGTGGAGTAGTGCCGTATCTCCGGCCGATCCGCCCCTCTTTTTTCAGTTTTTTAGGGGGGCGTGGAGTAGTGCCGTATCTCCGGCCGATCCGCCCCTCTTTTTTCAGTTTTTTAGGGCGGCGTGGAGTAGTGCCGTATCTCCGGCCGATCCGCCCCTCTTTTTTCAGTTTTTTAGGGGGGCGTGGAGTAGTGCCGTATCTCCGGCCGATCCGCCCCTCTTTTTTCAGTTTTTTAGGGGGGCGTGGAGTAGTGCCGTATCTCCGGCCGATCCGCCCCTCATTTTTCAGTTTTTTAGGGGGGCGTGGAGTAGTGCCGTATCTCCGGCCGATCGCCCTCATTTTTCAGTTTTTTAGGGGGGCGTGGAGTAGTGCCGTATCTCCGGCCGATCCGCCCCTCATTTTTCAGTTTTTTAGGGCGGCGTGGAGTAGTGCCGTATCTCCGGCCGATCCGCATCTCTTTTTTCAGTTTTTTAGGGGGGCGTGGAGTAGTGCCGTATCTCCGGCCGATCCGCCCCTCTTTTTTCAGTTTTTTAGGGGGGCGTGGAGTAGCGCCGTATCTCCCTCCGATCCGCCCCTCTTTTTTCAGTTTTTTAGGGGGGCGTGGAGTAGCGCCGTATCTCCGGCCGATCCGCCCCTCATTTTTCAGTTTTTTATGCCGTATCTCCGGCCAATCCGCCCCTCTTTTTTCAGTTTTTTAGGGGGGCGTGGAGTAGTGCCGTATCTCCGTCGATCCGCCCCTCTTTTTTCACTTTTTTAGGGCGCGTGGAGTACTGCCGTATCTCCGGCCAATCCGCCCCTCTTTTTTCAGTTTTTAGGGGGGGCGTGGAGTAGTGCCGTATCTCCGGCCGATCCGCCCCTCATTTTTCAGTTTTTTACGGGGGCGTGGAGTAGTGCCGTATCTCCGGCCGATCCGACCCTCTTTTTTCAGTTTTTTAGGGGGCGTGGAGTAGTGCCGTATCTCCGGCCGATCCGCCCCTCTTTTTTCAGTTTTTTACGGGGGTCGTGGAGTAGTGCCGTATCTCCGGCCGATCCGCCCCTCTTTTTTCAGTTTTTTAGGGGGGCGTGGAGTAGTGCCGTATCTCCGGCCAATCCGCCCCTCTTTTTTCAGTTTTTTAGGGGGGCGTGGAGTAGTGCCGTATCTCCAGCCGATCCGCCCCTCTTTTTTCAGTTTTTTACGGGGGCGTTGAGTAGTGCCGTATCTCCGGCCGATCCGCCCCTCTTTTTTCAGTTTTTTAGGGGGGCGTGGAGTAGTGCGTATCTCCCGCCGATCCGCCCCTCTTTTTTCAGTTTTTTAGGGGGGCGTAAAGTAGTGCCGCATCTCCGGCCGATCCGCCCTCTTTTTTCACTTTTTTAGGGGGGCGTAGAGTAGTGCCGCATCTCCGAGCGATCCGCCCCTCTTTTTTCACTTTTTTAGGGGGGCGTAGAGTAGTACCGTATCTCCGGTCGATCCGCCCCTCTTTTTTCACTTTTTTAGGGGGCGTGGAGTAATGCCGTATCTCCGACCGATCCGCCCGTCTTTTTTCAGTTTTTTAGGGGGCGTAGAGTAGTGCCGTATCTCCGGCCTATCCGCCCCTCTTTTTTCAGTTTTTTAGGGGGGCGTAGAGTAGTGCCGTATCTCCGGCCTATCCGCCCCTCTTTTTTCAGTTTTTTAGGGGGGCGTGGAGTAGTGCCGTATCTCCGGCCGATCCGCCCCTCTTTTTTCAGTTTTTTAGGGGGTCGTGGAGTAGTGCCGTATCTCCGGCCGATCCGCCCCTCTTTTTTCAGTTTTTTAGGGGGTCGTGGAGTAGTGCCGTATCTCCGGCCGATCCGCCCCTCTTTTTTCAGTTTTTTAGGGGGGCGTGCAGTAGTGCCGTATCTCCGGCCGATCCGCCCCTCTTTTTTCAGTTTTTTAGGGGGGCGTCGAGTAGTGACGTACCTCCGGCCGATCCGCCCCTCTTTTTTCAGTTTTTTAGGGGGGGCGTGGAGTACTGCCGTATCTCCGGCCGATCCGCCCCTCTTTTTTCAGTTTTTTAGGGGGGCATCGAGTAGTGACGTATCTCCGGCCGATCCGCCCCTCTTTTTTCAGTTTTTTAGAGGGGCGTGGAGTAGTGCCGTATCTCCGGCCGATGCGCCCCTCTTTTTTCAGTTTTTTAGGGGGGCGTCGAGTAGTGCCACATCTCCGGCCGATCCGCCCCTCTTTTTTCAGTTTTTTAGGGGGGCGTGGAGTAGTGCCGTATCTCCGGCCGATCCGCCCCTCTTTTTTCAGTTTTTTAGGGGGGCGTGGAGTAGTGCCGTATCTCCGGCCGATCCGCCCCTCTTTTTTCAGTTTTTTAGGGCGGCGTGGAGTAGTGCCGTATCTCCGGCCGATCCGCCCCTCTTTTTTCAGTTTTTTAGGGGGGCGTGGAGTAGTGCCGTATCTCCGGCCGATCCGCCCCTCTTTTTTCAGTTTTTTAGAGGGGCGTGGAGTAGTGCCGTATCTCCGGCCGATGCGCCCCTCTTTTTTCAGTTTTTTAGGGGGGCGTCGAGTAGTGCCACATCTCCGGCCGATCCGCCCCTCTTTTTTCAGTTTTTTAGGGGGGCGTGGAGTAGTGCCGTATCTCCGGCCGATCCGCCCCTCTTTTTTCAGTTTTTTAGGGGGGCGTGGAGTAGTGCGTATCTCCCGCCGATCCGCCCCTCTTTTTTCAGTTTTTTAGGGGGGCGTAAAGTAGTGCCGCATCTCCGGCCGATCCGCCCTCTTTTTTCACTTTTTTAGGGGGGCGTAGAGTAGTGCCGCATCTCCGGCCGATCCGCCCCTCATTTTTCAGTTTTTTATGCCGTATCTCCGGCCAATCCGCCCCTCTTTTTTCAGTTTTTTAGGGGGGCGTGGAGTAGTGCCGTATCTCCGTCGATCCGCCCCTCTTTTTTCACTTTTTTAGGGCGCGTGGAGTACTGCCGTATCTCCGGCCAATCCGCCCCTCTTTTTTCAGTTTTTAGGGGGGGCGTGGAGTAGTGCCGTATCTCCGGCCGATCCGCCCCTCATTTTTCAGTTTTTTACGGGGGCGTGGAGTAGTGCCG